>JANBXA010000031.1:28105000-28705000 GCA_030556225.1 Cricetiscus sungorus
GCATATGTATATATATATATAATGTGTATTTGTGTATGCATCTGTGTGTGAATATGTGCACGTGAGTTGCATTATTAGGGTAGTATGATATGCTTTTCTGGGTCACAAATTATGTTCGTTGGGTATTATCTATATTCCTTGCACACTTTTTGGCTGTTAGAAAAGTATTTTAGAAAAAATTGTGTTAAAATATATAGAACTAGAAGACTAAAACAACCTAGAAAATGCTTGTTTCTAATTCAGTTGCATTTGTGAAATTCTTTAGATCTTACCATGGCCACTGATAATTGAATTTGTAATTGACAGCTGTACTTTATGGAGAGCAATGGGGCTCCACAGTTACTTGTGTAATTATTTCAACACTGCTAAATCTTGGCTTCTATTTAAAAGGCCTTAGGATACGATAAACTTAGCCAAGATTATTGAGGGTTCACCATTTGAAATGTTTTACTTAACTCTAAGCACTTTAGTTTGAGACAATAAATCTCTAGCAAATAGTCCAATCTTTGTTTGCTACAACTGCAAAATGATAAGAAATTAAAAATTGTGTGTAACAGAGTTGTCTTTGGTGCAGTAAAATAAGGCAAAATATTAGAAATCTGGGTAAGAGGGTTGAGAAAAATAAAATTCTATTTACTAGAAAATTGATACCATGAAACTTTGGTGAAAATGAAAACTTAGAAGGATTAATATCTTTAATTATAGAGTATCTATCATTGGCTGCTGTGAAAATAAGGGTAAGTAAAAAAGAGAATACAGACAGACAAGAGGGTAAGTCATCTGCCTCCCGAGATGGGATATCCATCTTCAACCTCTAGGTGTGGAATATCAGCTCTTCTGTTCTCGGGGTTTTAGACCTGGTTCCTCCAGTTTAGCTCCTTGATAGCAGGTTGTGAGAATTCTTAGTTTCCAGAGACACACAGGCTGATTACTCTCTCTCTCTCTCTCTCTCTCTCTCTCTCTCTCTCTCTCTCTCTCTCTCTCTCTCTCTCTCTCTCTCATGGTTCTACCATCTATCTGTCTATCAATTTAGATATCTCTACATATTTATCCGCAGATATCTTAATCATTCTCTGTCTCTGTGTCTGTTTGTCTGTCTGTCTGTCTGTCTGTCTGTCTCTCTCTCTGTCTCTCTCTCTCTCTCTGTGTGTGTGTGTGTGTGTGTGTGTGTGTGTATGTGTCTGTATCTGTCTCTGTGTATGTGTTTCTCTCTCCCTCTCTCTGGTTTGTTGAGAAAAGGTTTCTCTGTGTAAGAGGCCTGGTTGTCCTAAAACTCACTTTCTAGACCAATCTGGCTCTAAATCTCTATATTGATGCTTCTCTTTATACTGTTTCTATAAAAAGGAAGGAAGGAAGGAAGACAGGAAGGAAGGGGAGGAAGGAAGGAAGGAGGGAAGGAAGGAAGGGGAGGAGGGAAGGAAGGAAGGGGAGGAAGGAAGGAAGGAAGAAAGGAAGGAAGGAGAGGAAGGAAGAAAGGAAGAAAGGAAGGAAGGAAGGAAGGAGGGAGAGAAGGAAGAAAGGAAGGGGAGGAAGGAAGGAAGGAAGGAAGGGGAGGAAGGAAGGAAAAAAGGAAGGAAGGGAGGAAGGAAGGGAAGGAAGGAGGGAAGGAAGGAAGGGGAGGAAGGAAGGAATGAAGGGGAGGAAGGAAGGGGAGGAAGGAAGGGGAGGAAGGAAGGAAGAAAGGAATGAAGGGGAGGAAGGAAGGGGAGGAAGGAAGGAAGGAGGGAAGGAAGGAAGGGGAGGAAGGAAGAAAGAAAGGAAGGAAGGAAGGAAGAAAGGAAGGAAGGAAGGAAGGAAGGGGAGGAAGGAAGGAAGGAAGAAAGGAAAGAAGGAAGGAAGGAAGGGGAGGAAGGAAGAAAGGAAGGGGAGGAAGGAAGGAAGGAAGGAAGGAAGGAAGGAAGGAAGGAAGGAGGGAAGGAAGGGGAGGGAGGAAAGAAGGAAGGAGGGAAGGAAGGAAGGAAGGGGAGGGAGGAAGGAAGGAAGGAAGGGGAGGGAGGAAGGAAGGAAGGAAGGGGAGGGAGGAAGGAAGGAGGGAAGGAGGGAAGGAAGGAAGGAAGGAAGGGAAGGAAGCAAGGAAGGAAGTTATTTGTTTTGGACAATTCCAGGTGCCTTAGAGAATGTATCCCTTTAAGATCCTAGTGTTGAAGAAAATCCATCTGAAAATACACCTGGAACTTGAGTATCCACTATAGTATATGTTTTTCTTTTGTATTGACATTCTATTTATATACTTAAGAACTGTTCATGTGTATATATTTTTACTTTATTATTGTTTTAACTACAATGTGAGAACTTTGAACATTAGTAAAATAAAATAACTTCAGTGTTCATTTCAATTCTGTTCCTAGAAGGATTAACAATACCTCTCAGCTAATTATGTACCCTACCTGTATGTAAGATGCAATTATTCAGTAGTTTATTTGGATGGTATTATAGAGCTTGATATGAAATTAAGCCATCAAATGAACATTTTTCTTTTAAATAATGGCTTTGATAGGTTAAATAGTTCATTATTTTCCCTAATGCAACTAATTTGAAACACTCATTAGCGGGAATGAGATCATTATTTTTCAAACCCTCATAATATATTTTAATGATGACATGTTTATTATTTTGTAGATTGCATTCATTATATCCTCATTTTACCACACATCAATTGCACATTTTAATACATTTCTGAATATATGTACATACACATGTCTATCCTTACAGTAGCCATTATAAAACAGCCAACTATGTACATTTTAAAATTCAAATTTAAAATTTGTGTGGCCTTATAGTCTGTCTTCTTTCATAACAGAATCATTGAGACTGGGTGATTGACAAAATACAGAGGTTTGTCTCTTATGGCTCTCATGATGGGAAACTCAAAGTCAAGATGCTACATCTGATGAGGGCCTCGTGGCAGAAAGCAGAAGGGGCCTGCCCATGTGTGGTATGGGGATGAACAGTTTATCAGTCACACCAGTCTGTCCACGAGAACAGAGTATTCAAGGTGTGATATGTTTTCATGGTCCTAACCTCTCAACATGGCTGTATTGGGGATTAAATTTAGAGTGTGGACTTTGGGGGAGCAATAATGACAGTTTATTGTTAGATCTCATACCATCTACATTAATCTGTTCTTTCCAGCAGCCTCCTATGTTTTCCTGATTTTAGCTTCAGTAAGAGTGCTGAAGATCAGAGAGGAATTTCTAAACAGAATAATTGGGGATAGGAAGTCTCCAGCAAAATAAAAATAACTGATGGGTAAGTCATGGAGGAATGCCTGGAAATAGAAATAATAAATGAAATGTGATTAAAAAAAATCAGAATGAAAGTAGACTGGGATCCCACAGAAGTATGAAACTGAAATAAAATGAGGTTCATTTAAAGTAATGTAGGTTAAGTCAAGGAACAGACAACAGAAAAACTGATGGAGATCGCCAAGAACGGGAAGATGAAACCCAGGAAGGAGTGCCACCCCATCTCTTCAGTACCTTAGGGTGACACCTTAGGAAAATGATCTCCCTCCAATCAAACAGTTTATCGGAGAATAAGTAGGGGAATGAATGATCTGCCCACTCTGCAGCAGCAAGTATAATGCTCAAACACTTCCAGCTGCTGTCATTTTCTAAGTATTGACTGCTTGTCAAAGTTTGCTCTCTCAACAATAGCCTGTGGCACCCACCTTGATGAAAGACTGATAACAGATGGTGACCCTTGAAAAGCCAATTAAAACACTGTGCTTTGTGAAAAGCAATGTTGCTCCTCCATCCTCAAAGAAAGCCATTGAGTGGACACATTTGATTTTGTTGTTATAGAAAAACCTAGCCATAAAACCCGTTTATTTGATTTTTTCCAACTAGAATGATTAATTTTAATATAACTATAATTAGAATAGTGGGTAATATCAGTACACTACGGTACTGATTCCTCGTAATACATTAAGCTTTAAAAAAAAAAAAGCTGTAGAGCTATTGTTTACTGTATATTGCCTTGAAACAGCTTCTTTTTTCATACTCTCGTTGTTAGGAAGGAACTTAGAATAACCTCTACAATACCTAATTTTTATTTAAAAAAAAGTACTCCTGTTTCACTATGAAGTATAACATGTATAGAATCAGTTGTGTTAGAACCAGAGATGACTCACTGTTTAAGAGAGCTGGCTACTATTCCAGAAGACACGGGTTCAGTTCCTAGAAAGTTTATGGTGGGTCACAATCAGCTGTGCTTGCATTTCCAGAGGATTGAAAGCCTCTTGATTCACAGGTTATTTCCTGGTTCCTCCACTATTAACGTCTTACGCAGGCATGACATACAGCACTTAAAACAAGCTAAAAGGCAGTACCGACATATGACTTTAAGGTGTAACATCATGAATATAAGTATTTGTGTTGGCTAATTGTGATTGTCAACTAGATTTGACTGAGAAACACCTAGGGTTTTAGTAAAGCAGGCTTCTAGATGTGTCTGTGAGGGTATTAGCAAGACAGCAAGAAGGGTGAAGCCATTAATTAGTACAAAGGCCTTCTCTGTCTTGCTGCTTCTGGGAAATCATCAAATCAGCTACCTCTGTCATATGTTCCTGCAGCTACGGTGCCTCTGCCCAGCACTGGACTGTAGATAGAACCAGTCTTTTGTGAACTGAAAACTCTCCATCTCTGACTTAAAGTCAATGTTTCTTCCTTTAAATTATTTTTTCCAGGCATTTGTCCAAACATTGAGGAAATATTTACCATAATCACCATGGTATGCTCATATACACAAACTGAGAAGAGCTGATTCAAAGCTTTCACAGATTATTCTGAAAATCTCCTTTTAAGTTTTTATTTACTATTCATGTAGTCATTTTGTGGCTTCCCATAGAACAAAGTTCTTAATCTATGTAGAATAAAAACCCATTACTCATTTCCTAATTTTTTTATTAATACAAATTCAATATTTGTCAAGTTGTCTCGGGAAAGTGAAGTGAAAAATCAAACTTGATTTTTCAGGTATGTGGGAAGACTTCTTTCAGCTTTCATTTAAAGGCAACGTTTTTAAATAAATATGTGGGAACTCTATTACATAGGCAACTTTCTATTTTAGCTTGTCTCATGTTGTTTTAGTTGTACATTAGACTTTACTATATGTTAGTTTGAGCTGTTCTATAATTTTTCTTTACCTGAAGGATTTTTGTCATCATGACTTTTGTTCTGCTAAGCTAAGTGAAACTTCACAGTGGCTTCAATTTTTTAATTTTTTTTTTTTATCATTAAAGGGAATTATTTTGTGGAAAGATGAGAGTTCCATACCATGCACTTCTAGGATACAGCCTTTCTTGCTAACTTTTAAAGCTGTTTTCATTTTGCTCGTGTCTCTGTCCTATTTGCATTCGTCCTGTTATTTAGGCGGTGAGCTAAGTAGTGTCTGTTGCTTTCCACCCTAGCTGAGCACAAACAGAGAAGTAACTGTTAGGAGACAAAATCTAGATCCGATTTAATAACAATTTGAAGCACACACACATACACATATACATATTCACACACATTCTACACACACACTCACACACACACACACACACACACACTCACACGATGTGAGAGAGACAGAGAGACAGAGAGAGAGAGAGAGGGAGAGAGAGAGAGAGAGACAGAGAGAGAGATACCCTCATAATTTCAGTCTATTCTCTAATTTTACCTGCTCATTAGTCAATTTTGATATGGATGGAAAAGTCAACGGCAAACAAACATTTTACAGGATTTACCTCAAAATAGAGTCACTTGAAATCATATTGAGGATCTACTTCTCTGTGCATAAAACCATAGTTTCAGACTAGAAACCATAATTTCTAACTAGAAAGTTAGTGTTGACCATGCTTGTTGGCATATGGAAGTAGATGCAGGACAATCTCTGTAGTTTCAAGGCCAGTCTAGTCTACATAGAGAACCCACATTTAAAAATTAGCTCAAACTAAATTGTAAATTAAAAATGAAATCAAAACTAAAAATTATATATAACTGTTCTAATGATTATTATCTTATATTTTCTTTTTTTCATTTTTCATTGCATTGGCTTAAACTTAGAATATTATTAATAATGGAGTTATTTTAGTTTTAATGATTTTTCAGTAATTAGTGTGCATTAGCTATCGAGCTACTTTTGGAGTCCTTTTTAGTCATATTGCACAGATGTGAATTTCTAACACTGAAATCAGAAGCAGGTATGAATTTGTGAAGTAATTCTTTATATTACTGTCATTACTTCCCCCCTGCCCTTGTTTCTAAAAATACATTGCTCTGTACTCCACAAAGTTCACCCTGCTTTTCTCTATTTCACTTGTTGCGTTAACATAATGCATTTTAACTTTCAGCCTTTTACTTTAAGTTAATAATTTTATAAACAAAAGGATTATGAAATATTTAAACACATATAAGAATTATTAAGAGTTTTCAGTCTGAAATACAATGACAATAAATGTAATCTTTTCTATTAAGAATTTGTAAGAAACTTTCAGGAATCTATCCCAATATGAACTTAAGGAGTTTGTGATTTATGGGCTATTGGACAGTTTGAGATCTTTCTTTGGCTCATCCTTTTATTTTAAATCTTGTGGTGTCTGTGTGTGTGTGGGGGGGGGTGGGTGTATGTATGCGCATGCACCTCTGGAGGACAGAAATGCATATTAGCCCTCTTGAGCTGGAGTGTGAGTGCTCTGACACACATAACAACATCCTTCGCGGGGGTGGGGTGGGGTGGAGAGTTCTCTTGGTTCCCTGGCCTTCAGTCTTGCCCTCTTTATCACAGTTTAATTGACTTTGATAACCCAGTCTATTCCAGATTCTTTGTTTCACTATTTACAGATCATTATTTTTCTTAGCAAATGGTGCATATTATGTTTTTCTCCCTTGAATTTCATCTCATTTTCATTCTGTCTCCGATTGTAGTTACTATACATTTAATTACCAGTAACCCAGTAACTACCCATTAAATAGAACTAGCTAGGAGACAGACTATATTATTAATATTTGAGATTATATTTCATGTTTTGTTATACTCTACTAATGTGTGCCTTTATCTTTACTGTTTTATCTATATTAAGAATTACATAATTCCATTTAAAAATACTCATTTTCACTGATGTTTACTAATGCAAATGTTTCTGGTTATGGGAACAGTGATGGGAAAGTAGCATCTGATATATAATGCTCATTTGCTTTACTGTGTGTGAGTGATTGATGAGTCTTGCTTGCTCTGTCTTATATATTATTTCCTAGGTTTTTGCCACAGGAGAAATCCATTATTAGGTTTTTCTCTTTTCAACACACTGCTTTGATGTACGGCAACATTTGTATTTGTATCACCCCTTTCTAAATATTCTGAAACAAACAAGATAAAGGTGACGCGTTTAAATCATACAGAATCAGTCACCAGGGTGAAAGGGGCTCTCTGCTTTGTTCTGCATAGATTTCCCTTCCCCTTATCCATGTCTGAATTAGTGTCAGAAGTCCTGCAGTCCCTCTGTAGGTATTCCTCAGCGGGAGGGTTCTTGACCCAAACTAGAAGCTCTCTGAATACATCTGATTAATTTCTAGAGGAAGTGCTGGGCGAGTGCCAGGAGATCCTGCACCCAGAGCTTTCTTCACCTACTTCTGTGCATGGCCCCATCTTCCTCAACAGAGACTTATGCATGAGGGCATTGTATCAAGATCTCCAAAGTCAATCTCACAGCAGGAGCTAGGTGAAAGAATTTCTGAGGACGATGGTAACTGACTGGTATAAAAACAAACCTGACACCATTTTTTTTTAATTAAAAAAATATTTTTTCTTATTGTTTTATGCAGTAAGAGTTTTCTGCATTTGAATACCAGAAACCATGTGTCAGAAACTTTTTATTTTAGTCTACTCTTAGGAATGTATTTGATAAAAGTTAAAGTTTCCCAAAGGAATCTGATGCAAGGGTCCCTCTTAAGAGGAAAGAGACCAAGCCATCATGGTTTACAGACTCCTGCAGGAACTGGGGGAAGGAGGAGGGATTCCACTTCCATGCATAGCTGCTGAGGACAAATCCTGGAGCATCATGGGCCCCACAGGAGCTTCAAAGGACTGAAATCATGTTAGCCTCAGGCTGTGGACTTCCAAGAGCGTCAACATTGCTTTGGAGATGTGTATCTAAGCCAGTAATGCTATGTCTCCTAAATCCAGCCTCATTTTTCTAAAATATGAAAATCCCCAAATACTCGCATGGGCTCATTTTGAGAATAGGCACAACAGCATTGTACCCAGATTTATGCATATTGATTTTACAGAAACAAAAAAAGAAAAACATGCAACTTTTTCCTTCTCTGTACAATTGCAAAACCACAGCATATTAATAAATGTGCTTTTGCAGAATGCTTGCGTTAACCCCCACTCATGGATCCATATGCTCTCCAGGGAAGCATGCTCTGTGAGTCAGCTGCACACCTCCCATATACACTGAGCAGGAACCATTCTTGGTCCTGGGTTTTTTGACAGCCTTGGAAGACACAGAGTGTGATATACTGTCCATTCTTTAGAGGCAAGCATTGGGCAGTTCTTTGTAGAAGACTGTAGTCCCCCAAATGTAGGAATTCTCTGCTGAATTGCAGAGAATTTGGCTCTTGTCTAGTCTCTCTTCCAATAGCTGACTTCCACATTAAACACAGAAGAAAGGCAAACCAGTAAAGAGTACAAGCTGCCTATGCCAGCTAGCCTCGAAGAAAAAGGCCAAAGCCAAGGGTAAGCTTGGATGGAGAGAAAAGGACAGAGAAGAGAGGAGGGGGAGGGGCTGCTTTCAAAGAGCCAAGGGATCCACTTCCCCATTGAGCCTGGAAAGCTTCCTTGCTGGCTTTCTTCAGTTCTGTTGAGGGGAGAGGGATCCCGTGTGTAAGGGTGAAGTGACTGACTCCCCATAAGCCTAAACCAGGTCTGTTTTTATTTCTTTAATTTTCACACTAACTTCTTAGTTCTAAGTAAAAATGGCACTGCTCTTTAAATAGTTCCATATTTCTAAGACGATGAAACAGGAGGGTCATGAAAAAGAAATAGTAGAAAATTGAATTTAGAACTGATATTCTAGTTTGTCCAAAGCATTCAGGACTTTCTAGACATTGGCATTTAGTGTCTGTATCCCTCTTGCCAGTGTGAAAGCAGCAGACTGGTTGATTGCTCTGAAGGATCACAATCTCATCAACAAACTCTGAGAGATGTATGTGGCTAGCAGGGAGACACATACAGACATGCAGGCACACATACAGAAATAAACTGAGACATATTCACACACACACACACACACACACACACACACACACACACAGAGAAAAATACACACAAAGAGATACACACTCATGCACAACACATACACACCTAAATAAACACACAAACTGAACAACACACACACATACACAAAGATACACACACATAAATACACGCATACACACACACACATGAATATACATATTTACATGGAGATATACACACAGAGACACATATTTAGTCTTGGAAAAAACAGGTTGATTAAATAACATTTTAGAAAGATCCTCATTGATGAAAAAGCATACGATTTGAAAAAAACAAACCATTTAAAAATCAGCAGGAGATGGTTATGTGTTTGAATAAGTACTAAATGAGTTTGAAATAGAGGATACTATTAACTTTCATAGTGTATTACCTGAAAATTAAAGCTTTGGATTTCTAAATGTCTACTCTCAATTCAATGAAACAAATTTATTTTCATGGGATGTCTTGCTGTGAAATCTTAATATGCTTAATTACAGGGATTAGCAGCCCATGCACTATGAGGAAAATCTGTATTTGTGCTTATCTTATGGAGCAATGTTGAAAATACACAGATTAATCCATCAGAGAGCAATAGATCTCTCTGGTGAAATCCTGGCTGGGTTCTGGTAAGCCAGAACCACCTATTTCTTTCCTCATTTAAGCACTTCTGAATTAGGTTACATAGATTCCTCTTTAAAATGCACTGCTGAAATGTATGTGAGGGATCTTTCTCTAATGAACAAGGACTATTATGGGTTTCAAACCTGTTTTTCACACAATAAGTTAACACTAAAATGACCGTAAATAACCCAAGTGCATAGAATTGCATGATGCCTGGGTCAGTTCCAGAAATATAAACTTAAAAGTTTTTCAGTAACAACAACAACAACAACAAAATTCAGTGTTGAAATACACAACAAATCAACACTGTGAATGACTATGAATTCTCTAAGTCCATAGAATTGCATGATGCCTAAGTCAGTACCAGGAATATAAACTTAAACTAGTTCAGTAACAACAACAACTACAACAACAAAAGTCAATGTTGAAATACACAATTTACAATGCATCTACTTTCAAACATTTAAAAATACTTGAATAAAGGACACTAGAAACCTAAATGGATGCTGTAAATGATTGTCATTTACAGTCACTTAGGAAATAACCTGTGGACTTGTCATGTTTTTCCAGATTGGCCTAACTGATGTCTTGAGACCTGCCGTGAGCAGACAGGACCGTCCTGTGGGCTAGAGGGATCTGAATGGGACAGAGAAAGGCAGGAGCATCCTTCTCTCTCTACCTCCTTCCTGACTATGGGGACAATAGAGCATCTGCCTCACACTCCTGCAGCCAGGCCTTTTTGTCAGGATGGATTGCACTCTTCAAATGTGGACCAAAATAAAACCTTCCTCTTAACTGCTTTTGTGATGATTTTGTCATTGAGGTTTTTCTGTAGTTAGTCACAGCGTCTCTATGGTTCTTTACCTACAACCTTTTCTACTTTATTATTTAAGGAAGATATTTCAATAATAAGATCAATTATAATGTGGATTTTATGTGTAGGTTTTAAAAATAATGAAGTTTTATGTTTGCTCAGAAGCAGTCATTGTGAACTTTTAAGGAAGCATTTTAAAAGAACAATAGTAATTAAAAAAACAACAAAACAAAACAAAACAAAAAAACAGGCATAAAAACAAACAAAAACAAATGAACAAACAGGCACAAGATAGCACCCTTTCCAGTTCGAGGGGTAGCTATTGCTTACTGAATTCCTTACAACATTGAAAACTTTTTGTAAAATTTCAAGATTCGGCTTTTAAAGAAAAGCACACTGACTTACCCCATTACCCCACCACCAAATGATGTATTTATTCCTTTTTAAAGGAGATTTGTTTACTTTTATCTTACATGCATTGCCATCCTGTGTAAGTCTCTGTACCATGTGTGCAGTGCCATGTGAAATGCTTGCAGAGGTCAGAAAGGAGGGACAGAGTCCTTGCAAACAGTGCGAACCACCACGTGGAAGATGAGAACCCAGCCTGAATCCTCTACAAGAGCAACAAGGGCTCCTAACCCATGAGCCATTTCTCTACCCCTCCATAAGCAATGGCTACTTCTTAAGTATGCCTGTGTATTTTAGAAACAAATGTGGCAACATTACAGCAAACACTCTAACATCCTTAAATGCACTGCTTATTTGTGGAAGCAGCTGGGCAAAAATATGAGTACTCCCAATAACTGCTCCTTTACAGCAGATTTTCCACTATTCTAAACCCTCCAAGAAAAGACTTTCTACGGGTTTGCCAATAGCAGTGAAAATGAGGAAAATCCACAGATTCCTTTTGGTTATTTATGTCTTCTTTTTCTCTCCAGTCAGAGATACTTTCTTTTACTAACATGAATAATGAATCCAATTTTACTCCTACTCCTTGTAACCAGAGTGAGTGCATCAGCAAGGAAGTCCTCCCCACTAAAGCATCTGGAGGGTAGTTAGCTTTCAGCTCTGTGCTCCACAGTCCCTTGGGCCTTGCTAGCCCTTAGGAGCTACTTCCTGCTGTGTTCTCTCATTCGTTAGTTGCTCTCCCAGGCTCATTCCCATTCTGTAATTCTTGATACTGCATGAAAGTGAAGGGGGAGTTCCATCTGCTGGGTGGCTCTGGGGATGGTCCATTGCGCATGACTGATTCTCAAGTGGGCATAGAGACTGTCAAGAGTCCTTCAGTGGAGTTTTACCCATTCCAGGTCAGGCACGAAAGCATTTTCCTTTCCACTGGACAAGAGATGTGAACGGAAGATTACGCTGGATTTAAAGTAGTAAGGTACCTCAGACAGTGGAACCAGGATGTATTCCTGGTGCACAAAAGGACTTTGGGGACATATCCCCCATGGAGGGATACCCCTTAACCTAGAGACAGGAGAGAAGTCCTAGTCCCTACTCCAAATGACTTGACAGATTTACATGACCCCACCTGGATAGCATAGCCCTACAAGTGGAATGAGGGTGGGGGGAATAGGTGGGGAGGGTAGTCAGGGTGCGTGTAAGAGGGGAGAGAGGATAAGAGGAAGGGAGGGTGGGAGAGAAAACTGGGATTGACATGTAAATTAAATAAATAATAATAATAGTAATAATAATAATAAAGTAGTGTGCCTTCACCCCAGGGCAAGGCTTCAAACTTTTACACAGCACTCATTTTTCTTCTCGTGTGGACCCATAGTGAGAAATGTCTCTGTTTCATGTTTAGCTTATTTTCTTAAAAGGGTACAAGAAAAAAATAATGTGATTCTGGAATTGTGTTTTTTCGTTTGTTTGTTTGCTTGCTTTTCCTTTAGCTCTACAAGGGAGGTTCCTCCATCAATGGCTTCATGTAACCCTGGATTGACGTTAGTTTGCATTGGCAGCAATCATTTAAAACGTGAGATGTAACACCGGTGTTCCTCATACAGCACAGAATAGTTGCTCACAGCTGTGAAGGGTGAAGGTGTGAGAGCCGTGTATCAGAGGCAGTTTACTCAAAGGTCTTTCTGGCTGTCCTCTCCTGAGTCTTTGCATGGTTTCTTCTCTGTGTGGGTCTTGTGTTCTACAAGGACTCCGGTTGTATTAACTAGAACAGACATGGCTTCACCTCCAAATACCCACATTTTGTGGCATTACCTTTGGGTCTTCAATATATATAAACTTGATGGGGAAGTGCACAGTTTAGCTCAGAGCAATTGGAATCCAGGAAATGGACAAGGAGTTAAAACAGTCTGATTCCGGGTGACCAGCATCCATCCCTTCTACTTCTGAAACCCACTCTCCACAATGTTATGATCATAATCTCTCTACCTTGCATTCTACTACTTAAAGTTAAGGTCAGTATCCCCCTCACCCACATTCAAGATATGATGCTTCTGTACAGAGCCTGGGAACCCAACAGCTTTGACACTGTCCTTTTCTCCCTGTTCTTCGGCACATATTATATACCTTCTATTGCCCTATTCTTTCCGACATTTGCTGTGTTTGCTGTATCTTATTTTTCTATCAATGTAAAATTTTTAAGAAGTCTTCCATGAGCTCCTAGTCAAACAACCAGTACTGTCTCATGCTTCCTTACTCTGGGGGTCTCTAAATCAGGGCCGTAAAAAGAGTGACTGGTATGGTTTGACATTCCACCATAGTGTGACTCCCTGAGGCTGTACAAGTCTTCTTGGTGTTTCCTGTGCCCACACCAGTATAGCACAGCAACTTTTAAAATGAATAAATATTAAGTATATGAATGCTCATAATAGCTCTTCCCCAAAAGGTAACAGTGGGAGCCTATTATACAAGTCTAGACAGACTATGATTTGAAATCCAGCCCACTATGAGGTTTTAGATACATCAATTTGGAAAAATCTCCTTAATGGCTCTAAATTTCATTTTATTTACCATAATTTGACATTAAATACACTCTGCTGAGGTTCTATAAGGCTGTAAGAGAAAAACTACATAAATAAGCTATTATAAGGATGAAAAATCACAAAATATTAATATGACCAGTATTATAGTTTAAAGGAAACAAACTCATGTCCTAGGCATCCAGCTAGCATCATTTGTCAGGATTCTTAGGTTTCTCATGAACCAATTGGTACATGGGTTGAGAAAACACCACCCTGTTTCTCTATCATCTTTCTCTGGACTAGTCCCAAGCAAGAATGGCAGTGGGCCCACTATGGTCAAGCAGACCTGAAAAGAAGAATCAATTAATCTGAAAATTACATGTTTATTCTTGTTCAGATAGTTTTGCAATTATTTTCTTGCCTGAAAATCAGTCCAAATGTGATCTCTGTATATGTAAGATAGCACAGATTCCAAACAGTGCTTGAAACAAGTACTTGGAAGAACGTTCTAATTACAGGAAGGGCCTAAGCATGGGAGAAGCAGCGGAGAGCTTGGGGCACAAATCTTTTTAATATGAAAAACATTAGTTCTCTTGAGAACCAATTACTACAAGAAAACAAACCTGTTTCCCAAAAAATCCCTCAATGTCCTACATTACATGTGACTTCTATCTAATACGTTCACATTCACCACAATGCCACATGCACTGTTTTAATGCACAAGATTCTGAAAAATATGGGGTTGCCTCATTTGGTTTTAAAATTAAAGGACCCAATAAGTTATTTTCAAAGTACTGTCTTGTATTATGAAAGCATATCAGTATCTCGAACAGCAGTGTTGGCTCACATTCTTTTCAAATCAAATTCAGTAGTTTTTGTTTTGTTTTGTTTTTCTTTAAACAAGATCGCCTGGATGTTCTTGGCATTTTATATCTGTGATGGTGTTATTAAGATGGACTTGAGAAATGTGTCCAGTAAAGTCTAGATAATTTTAAATTCCCAAAAGGTTTTGGAGGGACATTTGGAGCTGACCAGAAATCTAAAGGCAAACAAACCGAGAAGATAGATAAGGTTTGGAGGTGCTGAAGAGATGGCTTGAGGGTTAAGAACACTGTCTGCTTTTTCCAGAGGACCCAGGTTTGATTCCCAGCATCCATATGCCAGCATCCATATGGTAGTTCATAACCTTCTCTAATTCCAGTCTCAGGCTCTGATGCCCTCTTCAGGTTTCCATGGGAACCAGACATGCACAAGGTATACATCAACACCCTCACGCATGCTAAATCTGTAATAAAGAAACAATTAAGAGCTAGAAAACCCAGAACTAACTAGGTTGCCTCCCCACCCCACCCCTGCCCTGCAGAAATAGTGTATTTCCATGTCTATCTTCCAGAAAGCAGAACAGACCAGGATATCAACTCAAAAGGCAGAGGTATGGGACCTTGGACACTGTTGCTCCCTGTACCTCTGAGCTAAGACTGCTGACACACAGGCCCTGGGAACCCTGTCCAGTGCCTCATTATGTCCCTTGGCAGAATCTGCAAATCTCCATAGGCTTTTAGCTTTGATTTCAGGATCTGGCCTCAGGTTTCTGTTCTCATAAAGACAGTATTTAACTTTAATTTTAATGCAAATTTTATGGAAATCTGTCTTTAGCTTATTCCCTGATGCAAATTTAATGTGGCCACTAATGCAAATACTCTTTATTAAGGGTAGAGACCTGTCACTTCCTGCTATGTTCCCCTGAGCTAGACATCTCTAGATTTTGTTTTCTACAAGTAAAATTCCAGACACTGAAGACAAGTAGTCTGTGAATTCCCAAGTACCTATCACCTCTCACTTTGAACATTCTAGAATGTTCAAACTGAATCATTTGTATCCTCTTTTCTGTGTTTTTCCTCTCTCTCTCTCTCTCTCTCTCTCTCTCTCTCTCTCAGTTTAAATATTGTATCTAGTACTGTATGTCTCAATTTACTTTCCATTGCTGTGGTAGAACAGTGACTCTATGCAGTCTGAGGGAGAAGTGGGCTTATTTGGCTCATACTTCCCCATGACAGGCCATGACGGAAGAACCTCAAAGCAGGAACCTAGAGGCAGAATTGAATCAGAGACTACAGAGAGGTGCCACTCATGAGTTTGCTCCTCATGGCTTGTTCAAACATATATATACCAAGATCATCTGCTAAGGGTAGCACTACCTACTGGGCTAGGACCTCCCACATCCATCATCAACCAGGAAAATACCCTCGATATGCTACCAAGGCAAGCAGATGGAGACAATTTCTCAGTCAAGGTTCCCTTCTCCTAGGAGACAAGCTGACAAAAACTGACCTACCCACAAGCTATTTCTCTCAGACTTTCACACAACGGTCCTCCTTTGTGAATCTTGGTATTGGACACTATACCAAGTCTTTTGGACACTATAGATTTAACTTTAGAAAGATGATAGTATTTAACTCCCTCACCGTTTCACAACCATTTTTCTGAATTCTGAGATCTGTTCTGTTAACGTTTTTCATATCTTTCACAGCTCATTTTATGTCGGGGTAACATTAGAGTGGGTTTAATCTGGCTAACAGCGGCATAGTTTTATGCTTCTCAGACCCTCCAGTTCCCAGCCAACAGAATGCCGAGAGCTAATTGACAAGGTGATGGGTACCTCATTGCTTATGGTGATTTATGCAAGATAATTATAATTAAGGTTTTTTTTTCTTTAGGAATTGTCATGACTAGAATATCTGTCTGCATCCCCAGGCTTCGAGCCAATGCCACTGTGTTAGGAATGACACATCCTCTGCTCACTGCTGTGGGAACTCTATACAGATCATGAATGATCGTGACCCCAAAGACAGCTGATGAGAACTTCTTACACTCACAGCCAGAGCAACTGTTCCAATGCCACATGGTTCTAATTCAACAACAAAAATTAAGATATGAAGGACCATTTTGTTTTTTTTGACTTATGAGCACATGAAGCCAGCAACTTCGACAACACCTTCTCAATTGATGTTTCTAGAGGTATGCAGACGGCATGAGGAGTATTTCTACTGTGACACATATATACTTGTACATCACTTAACTGTAAATATTAAATAAGAGTAAGCATAAATTTTAATATTTAATTATGCAAAAATAGTCTACTCTTTTTGTGTATGACCATTGCTACAGGATCAATAAGTAATTCCTGTGCTTTTCCCTGTGCCAGCTAGAAATTATTAAAGACTATCGTGTCTATTGCTTTGGACATGCAATGTGGAAGGAAGTCTGTCAGGGTTCAGCTTTGGCTTGGGTTCAGGTCCTAAGACAGGAAAAGGGAGTCTGCATAAGGAAAGATTCTGACCTTCAAGTGGATTGTACTCAAGTGGCCCTGAATAGCTACTTTATTAATTTATTTATCCTTCAACAGAGATATGTCTATGAGGCTTACATGAACAACTTTATTGCTGCTGGATCCTATTTTTAACTTTTAAGAAATATATCATATTTTAAGACATAATCATCATTAAAGCCCCCATTTTCTCCTTTATGCTTCCCCAAATACAACTTTCCTACCCCCTGCATAACCTTATTCTAGACATAGAATTCAGTATTTTCACAGGCTTAACTAAATATTGAGTCAGACACATCCTGTTCATGCAGTGCTTATATCATTTGGCAGCTTCTTGTGGTTGCAAAGTTAAAAAGTAATAGCCATGGGCATGATGCTTTAAGGACAGCAATATTCAAACCCAAACAATTCTTTCATGTCTGCAGGACATGCTTTTATATATTTCCCTTTTCTGTAAGAGGGCGGTACATCTTAAACTCTCTTTCAAGATGGATCTATACGTTCCATATCTTACATTGAATTTTCCCATTGGATCATACTAGATCCTACAATTGATTTTGTATACTTGGTGTCCAGGGAACTTACTCTCAACAGCTGGAACTATGTGTACTCCTGAGACTTTTCCCTAGTCTGTGCATACAAATCTTATTCTACTTTCCAGAACTGTGAGGCATGGTTAACTTTCCAAGTTTGTTTGTTTGGTTTTTTTTTTTTTTTTTTCTTATGTACTTAACTGTCTCTATTGAGTTACAAAAGTTCCCACGATTAGCAGTTGTAGCTGGTAATTCCAGATAAGAGATTTCAGAGTTAGCCCCTGCTGAATCTCAGGGGAAAATATTTGAAAAAGAACAACATTTCAAGGAAAAATTATAGCTGTTGCAGTTGTGACTGACTAAGAAAAAGTAAAATCTGCCCAAGGAATCAAGAATATAATGATAAAAGAGCCTGTAAGCCCACAGATTTTGCAAATTCCTACTCTGTCCCATGGACTACTTGTCCTGGCCAAGTGAGAATCCATGTCCATGGGTGTCTTGCCCAGAGGAAACCTGTTGGACGGGTAGTCATAAGCTGTTCTAAGATTAAGCTGCAGGGTTCCTGACAGAAGTCAATACCTACTGTAGTTTCCCATCTTCTGAATTTTTTATTTGTATTGCTTGAGAAAAAAAAAATCTCACTTCTCAGGATCTGTAGGAAATGTCCTATTAAAGTGCAAGGAAACTGTTAGCTGAGTGCATTACAAGTTGTTTACTATGCTTTGTACTTTCCTCCAGTACAGGGAACAGGGCTCACACTGGGTCACTTGGGGGACCAAGGAGAACTAATTAACCATTGTGGAGTTATTTGTAGTCCTGTTATTGTGGGGTTATCAAAACAAAACTTCAGGCAATGTCTATGGTGCAATCTACAACCCCCCTTAAAATAAATAAAAAAAAGTAACTTGCATCATCACAATTCTCAAAAGATCCCAGAAGCCATTTTTGTCTTTTTCTTCCCATCCCACATCACTAATGTCAAACTTCTCCTCTTTACTCTCATGAGAAACATCCTACAGGACACTGCAGTCATGTATATCATTCACAGGGCAACTTAGATACACTTGGGTTCTACGTATGCCTTTCATCTCTGCTTGCATTGTCTTTATACAGTGAACTAAATTATCCTCTGCATTTCACTTCTACAGAAGCCCAAGCAGGTCCAGATCCTCTGTTCAACCACAGAAGTATAACATACTCATCATTCCCATTGGCATCTGGGATAGGCAATTTCATAGTCCTTCCTCTTCCATCTGTCCTTCCTATTACCTACCACAAAGCATGACACAATTACAGGAAGCGCCTTGTAATTTGTCCCAGCATACTCTTGTTTTGCTGGGCTGCAGGCTTCACAGCCCACTGTCATCCCCTTGAGCATTCTCATATGGACTTCAGCATATCCTTTGTTCATCTCACCTGCTCAGTTAAACAAACCAAGGCCTTGACTCTTGGGGTCTGATTCTGAGCCCAATTCCTTTATAATCCTGTTATTTCCCTGGGCTATTTGATTTGACCCAAACAGACAGATGCTGGCCATTTCCTGATAAAGTGAAGACCCTCTTCTCCCACCCTTACCTCAGTTCTGCCATAACCCCAGGACAGCCAGACTCTTGTCACAGACTCTGCTTCCTTCAAATCATCAGTCCCCATCTATGTCTCCCCATAGTTTCTGCATGTTACAACCCTGGTTGTCCTGGAACTCACTGTTGTAGACCAGGCAGGCCTCATACTCACAGAGATCTGCCTGCCTTTACACCCTCCCCGCCCCTCACCGCCCAGCCAGTGCTGGGATTAAAGGTGTGCACCACCTTCAGTCATCCAGCCATGTTCACTCACCCAACACTCAGGATTTTCTGGTCATTCACACCCTCGGCTGCACATGCTGAGATGGCTCCTCTTGTAGTTTGAATGGATTGACCCCTATAATCTCATAGGAAGTGGCACTATCAATAACTATGGCTTTTTTTGTAGTGGGTATGCCCTTGTTGGAGAAAGTGTGTCACTACCGGGGTCAGCTTTGAGGTTTCTTGTGTTCAGGATTCCACCCGGTGTCTCCGTCAATTTCCCGATGCCTATATGATATAGGACTCTCAGCACCACATCTGCCTGCATCCCACCGAGTTTCCCACAATGCTGATGATGGATGAAACCTCTGAAACTGTGTGCCATCCCAATTAAATATTTTTATTTATAAGAGTTGGTGTGGTCATGGTATCTCTTCACAGCAATAATAAACCTACCTAAGACACTGTCAAGTCAGAGGAAACTTTTTCTGTTTCTGTTCCAGGAAGGTTTGCCAGTTTCAATGGATGGGGCAAATCCCTGAGTGGTTGCATTAGACACGCCAGCCAGTCTCAGGTATATCTGTTCTCTCTGTCAGCAATCCTTTCCCATCGCTAGGTAACCCTTTCCTTTAGCATAGCACACACACATAGACCCCTGTGTTATCACAAATCATCATTCTACCTTTGGAAAGCTGAATCTAAGGGGATAATAAGGGTTTTCCCAAAATATGAGTTTTCATTCCCCAGACTTTACTTTCCATAGACTTTACTCTATAAAGTCTAAATCAGTCATTTCCTTCTTCAAGTCTAATTGCTTAGCACCCCAACACAAACATTGCCTCCGTTTGTACAACATGAGGGAAACAGTCTTTAGGGTGGTGAAGCAATTGTCCAGTCACTGTTCATAAGAGGGTTCCCCATCAATCCGTGGCTGGCACAGCCTCCATACTAATCATTCCAGTGCCACCGGCTGGTTTCATTACCAAACCAAACACAGACATTTTTGCTTTTCTCTGGAAAGACGAAGCAACTCTAACCTGTCAGCAGCGGTAGGAGTCATGGGATCAGGGCTGATTGGTCCGCCAAGATTACAAGCTAGACGTTTGCAAAAGCCGGACCCTTGTTGAATAGCACATTCTTGGTTTTAACGATACCACGACAAATGAGTCAAAGGCACCTTCAATTTACAAAGTCAGATTCAGTCTGGAAGCCACACCCATTTGCCAGACCAAGCATAGTGAGAACCCACACTAAATCGGCCTGCCTCCGTCAAAGGAAAGAGCACAGAGGCCTCGGTGGTCCTATTGCGAGGCTCTGGTCTCTGCAGCTGCCCTTGAGAATTCACCAAAGGTTAGGATTCATGGCAGGTGTTAAGAATAGGAATAATTCTGTCTCGGTTTCTCTGTCATCAGCACTACCCTGACTTGATTCCACCTCGACTGTGAGAAAGTTATTATTTAGATGCTGTCCCAGATCTTCCCTCTAATTCTCCACCAGGTCTGTGGACGCCCCAGGCAGTGATAAATGGCTCTTATCCTTTCTCTCCGTGTCGGGGGGCCTGCATCTCCGGGGAAGACGCTTCTTCTTAAGAGCCAGAAAATTAGTTTTTACACAGATGGATGGAGTTACTAAGGAGCCAATGGGAAGTGAGGGAATGCAACTGTGTTATGGTAAACTACGTTCAACTATGGCTTAAAGAGAAGGGGGAGAAATGACCACATTCTATTTTTCTCAAATCTCCCCTAGAAATCAAGACCGTTTATCCTTTGTCCTGTGCTTCATGCCACTGATTTCTGGCTTCTTCTTTTGTTAGTGGGTCTCCTCTTCACTCTGGAGTTCTAAAAACAACTTTCACATCCTTCTACCCTTTGTTCTAAACAGACGCATTGTGATTTCTATCCCCATAATCATGGCATTCTGTTCAGATGCAACATATTGGCTCTAACTCAACCATTTCCTATTCCAACTCCGATCTATCTGGGTTCCTGTTTCAGCTTCCTTGGACTCCCCATGTGCTGTGGCTCGACTTCCTTCTTCCCTGCTCATCCTCCACAGCTCCAGGAAGGAAGGCATTAGACATGTTCCCCACTTTCCTAGTCCCACACTTTTTTAAAAAATGATTTACACCTGGGCATTCAGGAGAATGCTTAGGCCTCACTCCTCTTGCCGTAGCAATTTTGAGAACTCGGCAACAGCCTCATGAGTTCTCAAGCCTTCCAGGTGATTCTAGTGTAAACTAAAAGTAAAGATGCACCAGTGAGTTCATGAAAGCTT
Organism: Cricetiscus sungorus; assembly: GCA_030556225.1. NCBI lineage: Eukaryota > Metazoa > Chordata > Mammalia > Rodentia > Cricetidae > Cricetiscus > Cricetiscus sungorus. The sequence goes on from JANBXA010000031.1 coordinate 28,126,540, forward strand.
AAGATGTGTCTTACATACCTGAATCAAACCAACCTGCCAACTCACTCACTTGTTTTCCCTGCATTCTCCAGATACTCATGCTCTACAACCTGTCATCCTCACATTCCCGGGAATCTCACTCATCTCTAGTCACTGAGACATTTTCTCCTCGGTGCTGCATCTTTTCTACCTCTGCCCATCTTTAAATTCTCAGTCAGGATGTCCACATATCTGTAGGTTTTTCCAGGTTGTGGTCTGCACAAAGCACTCTGGGCGCATCCCAAACCAGGTAGGCCAGTAGTTTGTAACTTGTCCTTCCTCTATCACAACAGATCAGGATAGGGATACACTATGTTGATTAAAGTAAGTGGCTTTAGGTCTACAGATTAGTGTCCAGCCCTTTAGTCTTCTTGGCTTTTCTAAGCTTTGGTTTCCTTGCTGTTAAAATGAGATCCACAATCTCTACTTCAAAAGATACTTACAAACTTAACAAACACCATTTGTTGAAAGTATAGAACTAAAGAGAAGTACACATTGAAAGCCAATTTAGCATGTAATAGCTGATGAACTCATAGACTATACTAAGCAGCCTTACAGCATGCTAATCAAACATGCCCTTGTATATCACTCAATGTGGAAACATTAACTGCTTCTGCCTTCCCAACTTCTTCATCTCCGCCACATACTTGCCCTCTGATGTCCCCCTCCCCTTGTCTTTCCTTCCAACACATAGTTATAAGATAATCACACCAACCAAAATGTATCGCTTCATTTTAGTGTATGTTGCATGTACATTAGCGATGCTCTGGTCTTTCCAGAGACACAGTTTCCTTGTTATTTCTATGGCAAAACATGGTGTGGAGAATGTAGACTTTATGAAGACAGAGGGTAATCCTTGAGAACATGCTTAGGAGTCCAGGTTTATCAGCACAGATCTAGGATATGCAATCAGAATATTTAGTCTCAATAATCCCTCAGTGCTTCAAAGAATACCTTATTTTATCTCTTCCAATAGGTGGCATTCCTGCCATGGATTTTAGATTCAATACATTACTGGTTTATGACTCCAAGATAGTTAATTTCTATTTGTCTTTTTTTGTGTGTGTGAGGCAAACTGTTAATTATAATTGCCTCTATTTTACTGGGTAAGTACCACAGTCCAGACACAATGAGTGGCAGCAGCAAGCCAGGTGAAAGGTTCCATTGCTTTCTGTAATTCAGTGAGCAGTCTTCATACAGAAATTTTACTAAAGGTAAGACAGGGCATTTTACATGAGCCAGAACTAAGCCCGAGGTTCACACTGCAAACAGCTCAACATCAAGTGTCAAGCCAAGACAATGAGAGTACATGAGAAGTCCTTATCTTGCTATTCAGCATGTTGTACTATAACATCTTACTGAATTTGCTTGGAAAACTATCTTTCTGTGACAGATTGGCTGAATATGCCAATGAACAGCTTTGGCATGTAAGAGTCATGGAAGTCAGGTTTGGCCAGGCCATTTGCAACATGGAGGGCCATAAAGGTCCCTTCCAAGTCTGAGATCGGCTGTATAATTTAACTTTCTAATTATAGATCTTAATTGGGCTTTACTACCCTAAGAGCTACAGAGCCTACTGCAGATTTATGATTAATTTCTTTGTTTAGCTGCCAGCCAGTGCCAGTTCCTGTGAGGATTCCAGAATGCTATGGACAACTTGAATTAGATTATCTGTGCTAGAGTTTGACCTACATTTAAAAAAATAGATTGTAGGGGTAGTTTTAATTTAGGTAAGAAGTGGCCATTTGTGTTTGCATTTTATCCTGTACTATCTGTGAATCTTATTCCAGGTCCTTCTTAGAGGGGCTAGCAAGGCTTCACTGGAGTTTTCCCAGGTGAGGCAGGAACAACTGTGAATTTACCTTAGGTAAAGCAATGAATGCACAGACCCAATAAAGGTTTCACCTAAGACAAGGATGGTGAACTAGTGAGTTTTCTGAGGGAGGACAGATGACTCAGAGGCTGCCAAATCACTGAAGAGCTTCTGCTCTGAAGCTCCCTGGGCAACTTCCAGGCAGCCTCATTGGAGACGGCCCCTCCCCACAGCTGTGCAATGCTTAGATAACCCAGGGTGGGAATGGGGCTGTTACCTTGTGACAGGTAGGGGGAGGACAGAGCACTCCTTTACTTTTCAGTTAGCTACTGAGCTTGCAATTAATTAACCATGGCTGTCAAAAAACCTAACAGGAAGGCCTGCAACTTCCAGGAGAGTCCACTGACAAATCAGATTAAAACAAACTAGCTGCAAAGTTCAAGACTGGTATCATATTTATATTTGAATGCCCCTGAGGAAAAGAGTCCATCATCTTTAGAAATCAAAAAGGAACAGCATCCCTAACAACGAGTGAAGATATGAGTGACTAATGTGTGTCCATTCTTACTCATTGAACATGTACAGCTTTCATACACACGGAGGTTGTCTACTTATGTGATATGGAAAATGTCACCTTAAGTTGAAGCAAAAGTAGATTGAGTGCAAATCAGGTAAATAATGAAATACAGGGACAAGGGTGACACAAATACAACCCAGAAAAGCAAGGTTCAACTCTAGCAAAATTAGTTGGATGTCATGACAATGTAAGGATTTCAGCAAAACACACTAAACTATTGCTCGCAGTGTGTGTGTGTGTGTGTGTGTGTGTGTGTGTGTGTGTGTGTGAGTGTGTCTGTGTATGTGAGTATGTGTGTGAGTGTGTGAGTGTGAGTGTGTGTGAGTGTGTGTGCCTGTGTATGTGTGAGTGTGTGTGAATATGTGTGTGACTGTGTGTGTCTGTGTATGTTTTACTGTGTGTGAATGTGTGTGAGTGTGTTGAGTGTGTGAGTGTGTCTGTGTATGTGAGTATGTGTGTGAGTGTGTGAGTGTGAGTGTGTGTGCCTGTGTATGTGTGAGTGTGTGTGAATATGTGTGTGACTGTGTGTGTCTGTGTATGTTTTACTGTGTGTGAATGTGTGTGAGTGTGTTGAGTGTGTGTGTGTGTGTATGTGTGTGTGTGTGTGTGTGTGTGTGTGTGTGTGTGTGTGTGTGTGTTTGTACCTGATTATTTTTTTCTTAGTGTTTGGGACTAAAGCCTGGTCCTTACCAATAATAGCAAGACAAGTGTTTGGGCACTAAGTTATAGTGCTACCTCTTAAGCTTCAACCTAAGAAAGTTGGTAGCACTATCTGTACACAAGAAATGAATTTTATAAAGAATTCTATAAAGTACACAGATTTAAAAGAAAGACGTTTTAAGGAGAATAGTAAATATTAAATAAGATTAAAAAGAAAAGCTTGTGCTAATTGTTGCTAATAAAGTTACATTCTTTTTTTCTTGAAAATAATATATTTTCTTGACCATCTTCTATTTCTTGGTAATACAATTTTAGAATTCCAAATATTTATGTAGGAGTTCAAATTGTATTTATTTTTTTAAAAAGGAGATAATAATGATTATTTTCTCATACTTATAATGACCTATACTATCAGACTCTGCAAAGTGGATTTATCATTTTTCTTTTTTCATTCTTCTGGCTACTGTGAAAGTTACTATTGGATATACATAGCTTCATTAATGAAGCATGAATTATAATTGATTTGCCACTTTACATTCTCCCTTACAGACTGTCTCATAGCATAACATTTTTAAGAGATGAAAATACGAATATATTCTATAAGTTTTGGAAACCCAGATACAGAATAAAAATTTTTGATAAAATTCTTAATGAAATAAGATGTCCTTTATAAATGTCATTTATCCCATCTGCTTACAAATGGTTCACATTTCAATTGAATTATTATTCAGTGTTGTAAATCATACCAGTGGTCTATTTTATAGGCCTTCAATTATTTCCTTAATTTCATAATAATCCCGTACTTAAAGATATAAAGAGAGTTATATGCACCAAACTTGATACACATTTTAAGTGTTTTTACCCTGAAAAGTTAAAAGCATGAGCAAATGTTTTCCTGTTAATGAATATAAGAGTTGCAACATTTCAAATATGTCCCGAGTCCAACTTCTGTCAAGATAGCAAGGTTGCAGGAATGATTCTCTCTGGACACTGCCAGTATTCTCAAAGTGAATAAACCAAAACAAATCCTTGACAGACCATTCTCAATACTCCTTTGCACCTCTGTAGGTGTTCAGCTGAGTTAATAAGAAACTACTTTCAGCTGTGGTCAGGACAGCTTCTTTTTGCCATGAATTGATGAGTTAATGCAGAGATTTGTGACTCACCAAAGTGCTGAGAATAAGGCACAGTTGAATGCTCAGCCCGTTAGCATTATTCCCACATCTGTACTGGCCTGTCCTTGGGGTTACAACAGAACATCCCCTCAGCCGCAGCCACAAAGAGCACCACCTGTGCACATTCATTACATTCCTTTTAAAAAGGTCCCACCCACCACCCACTTGTCTCTCTCAGTCTGCCTCTCTCTCATCTCTTTTCTTCTCCCGCTCCTGTCCGCAGAAGCCAGTCTCCCCTCTCCCATTCCCCCTCTTTATTCACTTTCCTTCAATAAAAAGCCCTCCCCCCACACAAGCTTTGAGACATGGTGTCTTTCTCTCTTGGGCATTTTTAAAAACATTACAACATAGCCATCAAGGGGTCATCCATATCACCCTTTCTAAGGCCCAGGGACCATATACAAAGAGCAAGTGAAACAATGTTAAGAGGAGGGTCATGAAATGCTGTCGCTGGGCAGGACATAGTTGCTGCATACTTGATCTCACAGAAATTATGATGGCCAGCATTAAGATTGAGACCTTCAACATTCAGTCATGGGATGGCCAGGAGTTCATGGGACGTGGCCTCTCCATGAGAGCTATTGACAGCTGATGGGTAAAGTTGGCAGGATGAGAGAGGACTAAATGACGGCGAGGGTTGAGTTGAACTAGCATATATTAAATCAAGCATACTACCTGGTAGATATAGGAAGAGAATGAAAACTCACCTGTGATGGTTGATATTGACATCAACAAAGAGGCAGATCTGAAGACAACAGAGGGGCAGGCTTGTATGGGCATTTCCTGGAAGGATTAACTGAGCAGCAAAGACTCTTCCCCTAGAGTAGATGGTGTCTTCTGCTACTCACTACCCAGATATAAAGAGGTCTGAGAGAAAGGCTGTTTCTTTCCATTTGCTCTTATCAGTTCTTGTGGTCTGAGTGTCTACACTGCTATAGCCACTGATGTTGCCAACTTCCCAATGACATCCAACTCCAATGTCTTTAGCCCTTAACTATGGACTGGGGCCTGCTGCTTACTAGGTATCCTGTATACTTTCATTATCAGATTGTGACCGTGGAGCCATCCAACCTCCATGATGTAGCAGCTACCTGGAGGTCCTCAGCCTCTCCATTGTGCAGACAATCTTGAAATGTGTCAACAAATTAATAAATATCTCCTTTTAACACACACACACACACACACACACTCTCTGTCAGTCTCTGTCTCTCTCTCACTGTCACACACACACACACACACACACACACACACACACACACACACACGGCATACAGGTATGCAGGTACCATGCATGTATGCACACACTCTCTATTGGTTCTGTTCCTCTAGAGAATTCTGACACTGACCAAATTGATTACATCACTATTCACAATAATCAAGATGTAAAGTCAAGTGTCTATCAAATCAATTAATGTATGGAGAACTATGTATAGACACACACATATACACACACACACACACATACACACAAGAGAGAGAGAGAGAGAGAGAGAGAGAGAGAAAGAGAGAGAGAGAGATTATAGCACAACCACAAACTACAAATGAAAGGAGTCTTGCCATTTGAGCATTAAAGACACACCTAGAAGACCATATGCTAAGAGATGGTGTCAGACATGAACACTAGTGGACTTCATGTCTGGCATGTATAGCATCACACCCCGGAGCTGTAGGGAACAATACTTCATGTTTTTAAATACGCTGATAACTCTACAAAGTGTTACTATTTGCATAATCACTTTGACCTTCGAAGTTTCACAGCAACATCATATGGCCCGGATTGAACTGCCATGAAAGTGAACCTCAGGCAGGACAAAAAGTTTTCACGCTTATGGAACAGTCTGAGAATAGTACTGATCAATAAGCCTGACATAGTAAGATGTGGTTCTACAGTTATTTTGGAAGCATACACAGCCATCGAATAAGAAAATCTAAAAAAGCTTATTCATGTTATACTAATATGTTTCTTTTTAAAATTAATTGATATTTTAAAACCCCATTGGGCAATAGAAGTGATTAAATAATATATTTCTATTAAAATCAAAATGTTAATTTACATGTCACTTCCTGAGTACCCAGCAATATTTGATAATTATTAAAATACAAAATGCACTATTTCTAATGGAATTAATATATAATTCATCATTTATATGTATAAATTTAAAAATAATTGGTTGACAAACTTGAAAAGTAATTCAAGGAAAACTATGAATATAATTTCATCAGTGTTGGAGAGATTGTTTGAAACCTTTCTGCCCAAAATTCAGGCAGCTATTGTTGGGACAAATATTCACATTGCTTGGTCTTGGAAGCAGGGGTGAAGGGGTGTGGGTGGAGAGGAGAGAACAGACTATGACCTCAGAGGATTTTTTTCTGTCTACTAACAAAATTGAATATGCACTAAATTATAGCTGTGATGTACTCTAAAGTATATTCAAATAGCAAAAGTAATTTCCTGGAAAATCCAATGTTCATATTGTCACATTCTTTTTGATTAGTTGGTCTGGAAGGGCTGTGATTAGCAGATGGCGGCAATCTCTAGGGTCTTATGCACGGATAAACAGAATGAGAAACCTCCAAACTGTAAGTTGGGGAAAAATTAATTCGATTGTTTCCTTGAAGTAATGAGCGCAGGTAACAGAGGCCTCAGACTTAGGTTATATGTGTGATCCCCGTGACTCCCTTTGTCAGTGGCGCCTGCTTCCTGCTGACTTATCCCTGCCTGACATCGTCCTATTTTGCTTTACGTTTGGTCAGCTGTTCCATGATGACTCACCAGAGAGGTTGGCATCCCAGATCCTGACATCATTCTTTCCATCATTTATGTCTTCCAAGTTATCCCTGACACATGTTCAAAAGCACAGAGGTATGGTCTATATACATTCCCCTCACCTGTTCCTCTCTCCTTGCAGTCATTTACCCCAGCAACCATTCACTATCATTGGGACACTATGGGGATTTTTTTTTTCTTGTTTCACCAGCTCCTTCCTCTAATGTCTTCCTCATTCAGCTTAGATCTGACTTATCTACTCATCAACTTCTTCACAAGGCTCTTTTTGGCCAGCTTACTCTTCCATCCTCCACACGTAGAAACTAAATGCCATTTTCTTGAACTCAGTTATCCGTTCTCTCCTGGTGATATTTATTTGCGGGAGACTTTTAAGTTGATGATCAGGAGTTTTTTCATTTTTCATTTCTGGGTAAGTTCAACTTGTCTTCTTTCCTGATTTTTAATATATATTTTCTCCCTGATGAATCCTTATTTTTGCCATATGGTGGTGGTAACACCATCTTACTTTTCTTCTGCCCATTCCATATCTGGTTACTGCTTTAGAATTAGTCTTGGTTGTCTTTTGTTTTCTATATAGAACCTTCTTTTTGTGTGTCTTCACTCACTGGACAACTCACTACCAACTCTTGACCCACCGCAGCTGCTTTGCATTCCAGACCTTCATGTCCTCCCCGTTCCCCAACACTTCTAACTAGGTGTCTCTTATAAAATGTCTCCTTTAGCCCCCTGACCTTCTGCTTCTTGCTTAGTGTTCTTGGGCTTTCCTGGAATGGCATTGGTCCTCCATCATCTAACCAAGATCTAATAGCTCATAGATCACCTTGCACTACTGGAAGAAAAGACTAAAGCTCATTCCTGGTGGTACCTATTACCTGAGGACTGCTAATTATTTTGACTATTGCCCTTGAAAATAGAACTTTTAACATACATGAAGGGAAGCCTGATTCTGTCTCTTAAAATTTGCTTGGTTTTTCCATTTGATTATGGTTTTCTTTGCTTCCCATCTTATGAAATATAGCCCATGGGCAAAAGTTAAAAGCCAGGGACTTGTCCTCCATGCCCCCTTTCCTGGTTGCCTGTGCATTGGCCATTTCTCTTCAGGCAACTTTCAAGCTCCATTTAGAATCTGTTTACTTCTTTGCTATGTTCAGTAAATCTTAGACTAAATTAACATTTTGTTTTTCATATGACTGTGAAAATTGCTCCCTAAATCCCATTTCCCCAGTTCTACTCTTCCAAACTACCCTCCATGGACCACTCCAAGTGCCTTGTGCTTTTCTTCCTTTAGTTTTTTTGTTTTGCTTTGTTTTTTAATGGTCTCCTTATACAGTCTAGTCTGGGCACAAACTCTCCATCCTCTTCCCTCGGCCTCCTGAGTGCTGGGGTTGTAGTGGTGAAGCACCACAACAAACAACTCATTTTTTTCACCTTAATAGAAGTCTTTTTACACCGTTACAATGTTGAAAAGACTCCATGGTTTCCTAGTGTAGTTGAGAAAGAATCCCAATTTCTACATGATCTTCATATTGTTCACCTGACCATGTCACACTCACTCAAGATGTAAGCCAGTATGCTTGTCCCTAGAAGCTAATCATTTTAGAGCCTTTCTGACACTGTGTATACTTCAGTGGCAGAGCCCAGACTTTTGTCTTTAGCCTTCAGTATTTTTGGGGCGTTCATTAAGTTTACAAGGCTAGGCACATCTAAAACCATCACTTCCTCTCAATATACTCTCAAGCTTTCCTAGAGGATTTTGCTAACCAGTCCTAAGCACTATCATAACATACATTAGAGTTTTCACAAGTAGCTTTATTATTTTTTTGTTGTTGTTCTTGTCATAAAAGAATACCTCCCCCACAATCCTGATGTATAACTGTTTGAAGGTCATTCTTCAGTGTTAGGTCCCTCGGAGGTAGTACCAAATAAGAGAAAATAAGGAAGACAGAAATGTTGGGATTAGGAGATCTTGCATAAGCTGGTAACATGCCAGTGGAGTTTATCAAGAAACACATCATCTCATTTTTGGTTGTGAGTCTAGCCTTTGTAGCTAGCTCAAAAATTAATTTAATTATTGGACATTGGCCAGACACAATTCCTCACATATCACAAGTTCTCAGCAGGCCTTGTCTAGTGATTAATTTCAGAGGCCAGTGATAAAACTGCTTTTTTGTGTATGTGGACTCATATAGATATTGTTATCTCTTTGAAAGAACTGAAAATATTACAAGATCTACTTATTTTCCAGGTGATGGGATAATTAATCTTTTCTTCCTACCCATTTATATCTTGAAGTTGTTCTGGGCTAGGTTTTCTGAGCCCCAGTTTGACTAACTTCAGAAGATCCTCCTTAGGCAGGCAATCATCCTGTGGGTGGCAGACCCCCTTCTACAGGGAACTTTTTTTTTCTAAAACTAGAACTTCTAGAACTTTTGTTTTCTAAAAAAGAAGTAGGGATCATGTACTTGGAACATGAGTGACCACAAGAAATGTTTCTGAAGTAGGAAGCAGAAAACAATGTGCTTGCTAAGCTATACAACCCCAGGGTCTGATATTAAGATCTTCCCTTGATGTTCAGCATCCTGATTAATTAGTGAAAGGACAAGGGAAAAGGTTGATGGAGGTTTACGAGGAAATATTAATGGCACTGTGTGTAGACTTCCAGAGAGCTCATTACTGATAGAGACTCTAGACAGTTTTACCTACTGACAACTGTGATGTACATTTGGTGTGCATGCAAGAATACCAAGCTATCCCTATGCTCACAACCCACTTAGTGTCCCTGGGAGGTAAAGGGCACTTAGGCTTCATCCTTTCTGGTGCATCTATCCTGTCATGCTGAGATCTGACCTCAGGCCCAGTTAAGGTAATCACATGCTGTGTGTCTTTCTTTTGCTACTACTCTCTTCCTATCACACACTTTCCAACTCATAGTGGATGCATTGAGAAGGAGATGTAGTTAGAAAGAGAAACTGACCAATAAATGTATAAGATATTAAAACTAAGATACGCACAAATGATTTAAAACAAAAATTGTGTAGTGACATCTACAAAAAGACCTCCTTTTTTTTTTTTCTGGGGGCCGGGCAGTGGTGGTGCACAACTTTAATTTCAGCACTTGAGAGGCAGAAGCATACATAACAGCTAATGTGAAAGAAATGGGAAAACAGTGTAGATGGTGCTGGCTTCCTCATGTCCTCTGTGATACCAGGATCTCTGTGATACCAGCCTGGTCTACAGAGTGAGTTCCAGGACAGGCTTCAAAGCCACAGAGAAACCCTGTCTCAAAAACAAAACAAAACAAAACAAAACAAAACAGACTCCCTTATTTAACACAGAGTATAAAGATTACTGATGAAGCTATTCAGCCTGGAGTAAAATGTTTCAGATGTTGAAACTACTGAGTTATTTAAATAAAAAAAATAATTTGAGGGATTCAAGGGAGAAGGAGGCAAAGAAGAGTAGCAGCTCCATATAATCCAGTTAGATGAAGCTAATCAGGTCAAAACAAAATCAGAAAACTTGGTTTGAGAAGGTTTAACCCTGCCTGCTTTAATACAGATGCTAAGAATAACATCCAACTTCTCTGAAAATGACTAATAAACTCCAACAGCTAAGCTGTCCAGTTTTCATACTGCCGGCCAGCAACCAGCCTTCCTTTCCACCACAGGTTGGGACAGCATAGACCTTTGTTTGTCTTCTCTTCACAGCACATTTTGCTTCATAAATGGTTTCTGAGATGCTGGCATATGATGTGCTTAGCCATGTTGTTGACATGAATGGTTGTACTAACTAGAGGGTAACCATGACTGTTTTCTGTAACATGTGTAAACATGTGCTTTTAATCAGTTCTTAGTCTATGAAGGAGTAGTCCAAGGGATTACATTGTATATAGTGCTTGTCCCCTATTATTTCCATCTCTTGTCTGCCATTATTTCCATTACAAATAAAAATCCATTGTCACGTGTTTCTTGATGTGTTATCATGTCACAGAAATAATAGAAATATTTTTGCCAGTCTTTTTTTCTTCCTGGAATAAACAATGTAGGAATAGTTATTTTCCTTTAACAAAGAGTATAGGCTAAAATTCTAGAAAAGATTGTAGAATCAGTCTTTATCACTGTGTGTGTGTGTGTGTGTGAGAGAGAGAGAGAGAGAGAGAGAGAGAGAGAGAGAGAGAGAGAGAGAGAGAGAGAGAGTTTGATGTGGTGTTTTGAATTAGTTGAAATCAAGTGTTAGAAAGTTATAAAGAAAAACAAAATTAAACAAAACAGGGGGGAAAAGCAATTTAAATAACTCAGATATCATCATCACCATGAGTCATGAGGTGTCCAGGTTAGGCAGGATGTTCTGGAGTTTATTGGGCTCCTGTGGCATGTAGACATTTTTGGGCAGATGGTTCAGAGGTAAGAGGAACAAGAAATGTCCCAGTATTCAGCACAATCAATTTCTTCACCCTGCTGCCAACTTTCTCAAATTACAGGGTGTTGCATATAATGCTATGCTATTTCCCAGCTATGGAAGAATAGATCTTTTCCATGAATATTCCCTCATCCGTGTGACAGTATGAAAACTTCTGGCTTCTAGAGTCAGACTCTACTATAGTGGGCAGGGGTAGGTTTATATCCCCATGCAATTTTTCATGTGTTAACAGTCCCACACCTCTTTTCTGTGTGTGTTTTGTCTCAGGAATTGGGTGGGCTGGTTTGCTCAGAATTAGAGAAATTGCTTCGTCTCAACAGATCAGCAGATGTTAGGTGAGTAACCACAGGCTGCTATGAGTCATACTAGCTGACATAGGTCAGTCTGTGAGAGTTTGATAACATATCTTTATGTTATTGTGTCATATCACACTAAAGAAGCTGGCTCTAGGTATAGCAGATGGTGACTGCAGCTCGTGCATGGGGCAGGTACACAGCCTACTCTCATTCCAAGTCTCTGACCTCAGCTCCAAGATATCATGCGCACTTAACATTTTTGTCAGAAGTTTTCAAATGGAAAAGTTTTCATTTCATATGCAATCAAAAGCTAATTGTACATAACTGCTTGAACAATAGGATACTTAAAATGTATATATGAACTGAGAACATGTGAAAAAATGAACAACTTGATCCGGGTAAGTAGTAACATCAAAATAAACAGATCAGGAAATGCATGCTGATGAAGCCACTGCAGGAGAGAATGATGGTGTCTAGAGTCTATTAACAGGTATTCCAGGTAAAAAGAAAAGGCACAAATCATCATTCTCTAGTTATCATTCAGTCAGTCACTTCAATGTTGCCCTACAGAGACATCTTCTCTTCCTTTGACATTTTTTACAGTTAAATATTGCCCATTTGGAATAAATTTGATTTTGGTAACCTTTCTGGAGCATGGGAACATAGCGCACCATAAATGTCAGGGAGAGAATAAACCTTTGCCTCTTCTCACAGACATCACACAAATAAGGTTGATATTGATACACATTAGATAGTCACTGTAAAAAAAATCCACCTGTGTTTAAAGTCATCAATTGAAAATAGCATCATTAAGAAAGGTAATATATATAAAAATTCAGATGAACAGTGTCAGGATCAGACCTGGTGAGGGTGGAAACATCATGATAACCACTTCTGGGTATCACACAGGGTCCAGCATAACTTGTAAATTCTGGCACTTAATAACGGCAAACAGGATGGATGACATTTTGAGATATTTGATTGAGTGCAGACATTCCCATCCCCCCCAGAAGCATATTTCAGTGTCAAGTTCATAATCATACATAACAGCTAATGTGAAAGAAATGGGAAAACAGTGTAGATGGTGCTGGCTTCTTCATGTCCTTTAATTAGAAAATGACTATTCAGCTTTTGGCTGTGGCAGCCATCTTCCAGTAACTCACCAAAATGACAAACATGAGGGGGAAGAGGAGAGGCACTCTCTACATGTTCCCTAGGCCTTTTAGGGAGCATGGAGTTGTTCCTTTGGCCACGTACAAGAAGGGTGATATTGTAGACATCAAGGGAATGGGCACTGTTCAAAAAGGAATGCCCCACAAGTGTTACCATGGCAAAACAGGAAGAGTCTACAGTGTCATTTGGCATGCCGTGGGCATCATTGTAAACAAGCAAGTTAAGGGCAAGATTCTCGCCAAGAGGATTATTGTGCGGACTGAGCACATCAAGCACTCTAAAAGTAGGGACAGATTCCTGAAGCGGGTGAAGGAGAATGACCAGAAGAAAAAGGAAGCCAAGGAGAAGGCCACCTGGGTTCAGCTCAAGCGCCAGCCTGCTTCACCCAGAGAAGCACACTTCGTGAGGACACACGGGAAGGAGCCTGAGCTGCTGGAGCCCATCCCGTATGAATTCATGGCCTAATGTACAGAAAGAAATAAAAGACCTGGATTGTAAAGAGTTTTCCTTAAAAGAACGGAAGGAAGGAAGGAAGAAAGGAAGGAAGGAAGGAAGGAAGGAAGGAAGGAAGAGACTATTCAACTTGACTTTGTTGAATCTCCACCACACATACCCATAACCATATGTTTCAGAGAAGACAGGTATTAAATAACAGAAATTTTGTGATAAATATACCCAAACACAGCCAACTACATGACTTATACATCGAAGACCCTCTGCAAAGGAGTTGATTCCACTAGTTTGGAGCAGGAAGCTTACTTTCATACCATTAGTTTAAGAAGTGGATTCATGTATGGGGGAATCTCTGCCTTTTGGTAGTTTTTGTTTTTAAAAGTAAACGAAGAACCTGGTTCTCTCTCTCTCTCTCTCTCTCTCTCTCTCTCTCTCTCTCTCTCTCTCTCTCTCTCTGTGTGTGTGTGTGTGTGTGTGTGCGCGCACACACACACATTATATGTAGATGGGAATGCACGTGAAGGTACTAAAGTTCTCTTACATTCTATTATTTTAGGGTTTTTTTTTTTTTACCATGATGCTTGTTATTATTATTAATAATTAGACTTACTCATTTATTTTACACTCTGGCCACAGTTTCTCATGACTTCTCTCCTCCCAATACCTCCCCCACTTCCACTCCCATTCCACTGCACTTCTGTTTCTGTTCAGAAAGGGGCAGGCTTCCGGTGGGTGTCAACAAAGCATGACATGTAAAGGTGAGGTAGGACCAAGCTCTTCCCCATGTATTAAGGCTGGGTAAGGCAACCTAGTATGAGGGATGGGTTCCTGGAAGTCAGCCAAAGCCTAGACACAGGCCTTGTACCCACCACTAGGAGTCCTACAAGTGGATCAAGTTACTCAACTGTCTTACATGCGTAGAGGGCCTAGGTCAGTCCCATGTAGGCTTTCTAGCTGTTCGTCCAGAGTCTGTGTGCTCCTATGAGTTCAAGTTAGTTGTTTATTTGTATGGCAAGATCTTCTGCTCAATCTGGAACCCAAAGACTGCTTCAATGGGCTAATCAGCAAGGTCCAGGATCTTCCTGTCTGTACCTTCCCAACACCACGTTTATAGATGTGCCCCACACAAGCTTTTAAAATGACACAGAGGTTTTGAACTCAGGGTCTCGAGTGTACATTGCAAGCTTTTTACTGAGTGAGATGGTTCCCCAGACCTTTGAATACTTTTCTGCATACTTTGTACTCACTGTTTCTATCACATTTCTTTCTCCTTGAGCTACAACAGTGGTTCTCGACCTCACGTGTCAGATATGCTGAATATCAGATTATTAATTACATTAAGATCCATAACTGTAGGTAATTGCAGTTATTAATTATCAATAACATAATTTTAAAGTTGGGGGTCATCACACACAACACGAGGAACTGTACTAAAGGGTTGCAGCATGAGCGAGGCAAAGCTCTGCTTAAATCACAAAGACACAGCTACCATCTCATCCTGTATTTGCTTTTCTTTACCCTTTGAGACAGCTTCTTATGATGTAGTCCTTGCTATCATTAAACTTGTTTTATGCAGCCTAGGCTGACCTTGAATTTTATATCATGTTCTTCAGTGCTGCGACCCCAGAGTGCTTCACCACATCCAGCTAAAATTTCATAATTTTCTTAAGCCAGTGTGGTTCCTTTATATTTGTACTAATAAACAAAATTAATGTTTAGATGTCTATGTACCTTTTTATGTAGAAGGGTACTGTTTTATGTTTACTAGTATTCATAATCATTTAACTTTTATGAAGCTACCTGAACACATGACATAATCCCATCTGATTTTCATCCTTTAATCTTATTTGACAGGTTGATTTTACCCTGTAAAGGCACCCATTTACCAAGAGCCACTGTGAGAGGTTCACTACTACCTACACCACAGAGGACAGACATGTTGACCACTCTTATTGTTTATGATTTAATAAAGCTTGTCTGGGAATCAGAATGAAAAGCCAGCCATGCTAGCTAGCCATAGAAGCTGGGCAGTGGTCACAAACACCTTTTATCCCAGGACTCAGGCAACAAAGACAGATGATCTCTGTGAGTTCAAGGCCACCCAGGGCTACATGAGAGTGAATAACTCTAAAAGAGAATCAGAGCTCATGCCTTTAATCCCAGAATAGATCGTATATAAGGAGCTCAGTGCAGTCTCAGAGAGCAGTCTAGGATTCTGCAGCTCAGTGGAGAGCAGTGCAGTCTGGAAATGCAATCTGAAATTCCCTGGATCACCCCTTCAGTCTGATTGTTGGTAAAGGTAAGAGCTCTCTAGTGGCTGGCTGTTTGCTTCTCTGATTTTCGGCTTGAACACCAATATTTGTCTCTGGGTTTTTATTATTTGTGTTACATATCTTCTTGAACTTCTGCTTGTTGAAGTTGATATTTATAGAAGAACTTTAGACAAAGGAATAGACTAACTTTCTGATTAATACTCCATAACATTCTTGAAAAAAAATTGCCAAGTGCACCAACATTATTATTTCATTAAGAACTAGAGAAAAATCACTCATTTCTAAAATATATCCTTATGTACAAACATATGCAAGTTTAATCTTTCACAATAGTAATGGAATCTGGACCACAAATACAATGGAAATGGAACTCAGTTATGAAACATTAGTAGTTTTCACATCTTCACATGAATTTTGTTCTTTTTCAGTAGGGCTCAATACTGCTGAGACACTTGAGAAACGAACTTAAATCAAACATAACCTTTCTTGTGTGGGAATATGATGAAGGTCATAAATACTTATATATCAAGGGCAATCTATGGAGAAAACAGGTGATTAGTAACTTTCTTAATGTCTGAATTAATTAACAGAAAATTCTTATTTACCACAGCAACTAGCTCTATTTGAAAATGTCTGACATATAGATATCTTAAAATAGAATCGCTGATGCCTATCTGTCAACTTTCATTTCTGTATTTGACATTAAATGGATAGGTCAACAGAAACACATTTTTAAATCTACAATTATATATACACTCTAGAGCTTGCAGTCAGTTTTTGTCTTATAATAAAGAAATTATTAGTGATACCAAATGCCACCAATAATTCAACCCTGTCATCAAAACTTCATCATCTAAGATAAAGATAAAATGTTATTCCATCTTCCTTAGAATCTTACTAAAGGTTTTTAAGATTGTTGAATGTGAAAACTTAGTAGGTACAAGAGGAAAACAATTCATGACGCTGGACATTAATGATCAAGAGCTAGCTTTGTGAATTAAAGCAATTGAGAAAATAAAATATCAGGTTCTACTTGATTTTTTATATGACTGGCTAGAGAGAAGGATGAAGGAAAGAAGGAATAAAAGGAAAGAATAGAAAGAGAAAAGGAGACATGAAAAACTCACTGGAAAGAGGGGATGATTGTTACTCATTAGTGGAGGGCAAGTCTAGATATACTAACAAAACACCTTCCAGATTTGTCTTAATGCTGAGAAAATGGTTTTACCACAGGTTCACAATTCCCTTAGTTGGAATGAGGGTGATAAGGCCTAGGTAGAAGATTCGAAATACGGTCTATATTTGAATACCTAAGGGGTGTTTGCAATAGGGTGTAGGTGTATGCTTCCCCTTTAGTGATCTCCCTGGAAGAGCCAAGGCAAGCAACTGTCTGGTGTGACTCATTTCTTCACTGGCTTGTGTCTCAGGTGATGAGAGCAAGAAGTATAAGGAAATTACTTTTCCATGGGAGGAAATCTAAATGATTTCCAAAATATTAAATCTCCTTATGGAATTCTTAAGATAACAGGAGTCAGACTGAAACCCAAAACAGAAGAAACTAAGGTTCCATGTATTCCAACATGGATGGTGACCCCCTCAATCAGAAATGCACAGTCAAAACTAGAAACAACATGGAGAAAAGATTAAGGTTTTAAGGGAGTAAATGAATCTCCTTGCTCTTTTACAACTCAGCTTTCTAAAATTAAAAATGAAGTATGCTAATTTCTAATCCCAACTCCAAAAATACATTAGCACATTGTGGTGTTTCAGAAACAGTGCTTCTCTTTGCCTTTCACTATCTTTTCTATGTAAGAGTGCATTGTACTGGTGCCTTAATAAGCAGTTGGAAATGTAACATAAAATAGAAGTTTGTTGGAATGACAACCACATAGCTCATGTGAGTCTTGCAAAACCAGCCATGTTGCATATGTAACTCTTTGGCTTATTCACCACAAACCAGTAGGTGTACCTAAAGATGGACGCAGGCAGTGCCTCACTGTGAGGAGGCAGCACATTTTCTAAGCACAGTTCTATTAAATAAGGGCTACATTTATACCCAGCTTTTAAACTATAAGACGTAGTTTCAAGTCGTTCCCCTCTGTGCCTTAACTAACTCAAATATGGAGATTAAATAACCAGCCCTCTTTCAAACTTTCTTTAGCTCTTTGCACACTAGCATGCCGAGATCACTGGAGAATAGAGTCTTCCACTTAATTTGCAGAGCTGTTCGGGCATAAACACCTGTCACGTACACTTCTGTTACCAGAAAAGTCAATATGCATCTCTCTAGTTGTGCAGGGATTTACAGTCTAGCAGATTTTCATGTTCCCCGTGCATTTGGCTTTATCTTGAGTTTTAGAATGCACTTTACTTTAGTAAAAAATCAACCTTGTACAATTGGATGCCAGATACTGAGGGTGTGTGTGTGGGGGGCGGGGGAGTTCAAATAACTATATGTGAATAGAAGATGGGCTAAGGGAGGCATAGAGTTCTCATTGTGTTCTATCATGTGAGAGGTCTGATTTAGAAATCCCAGAAGCACCAGCATTTCACTGATATGTGGGTTTACTGACAGAACCTTCTTCTTCAACACCTAACTCCAAAGCTATTTTTCTCCCTACACAATAGTGGATATAGTACATTGTCTGCCTGAAGCAAAGTTACACACCCCATTTGTCCTTTCTTTTGAATAATTAGAATATTATGGTGAAAAATTCCACGTCAAGTTGAGCTTAAACAACTGTATACAAGAACAGTAAAGATTATATAAAACAGTAAACAGTTTCTTTCTAACCATAGGCTTAGGAGTTTAAAGGGCGTCTCAGTGGGGAAAATTGACTAAACAACTGGAAAAGATAATACTAAAATTGACATAAGTTTCTATATAGTTTGAATTCACTAGTGTAAGGATGTAAGGATATAGCACAGAGAAGATTACATCACATATTTTGGCATTAAAATGGATGTTATGTTAGTTTTATATGTTTCGTAGGAACATCTTAATTCTTTCCTCTCAGGCACACACACACACACACACACACACACACACACACACACACACACACAGAGGAAAGCTTTGATAGTCATGCTGATCCTGATCATGGCATGTATGATTTCATAACTCTGGTTCCTTCTATACTGCCTTTTACCATCATCAATGACACAGAAGTAACCTCCTGCTTCCTGTGGTTCTTGAGAACATTATATCCTTAACAACACTTTTGTAGCCCAAATCTAATTAATCTTCTCTGTCATTTCCCCTTGAGTCCCTCATTTTTGTGACAAAGGTTTGCCTGTGTTTTGGTTTAGCACATTGCATGCTCCTTGCTACCATGAGAAGTGGAGACAGCTGATGCCAAGTGGGAACGTTACTTAGCTGACCCTAATCTCACTGAGGTGAATGGTATTAGCAGAAAAGAAAGCTCAATGCTCAGAGCTACCTTGGTTGGTGTGGCAATATTGTTGAGAAATGTGAACCACAGCCATGTGTGCTCAGTAGACAAGCCCCAGCCAAAATTACACTAAATATAGTAAAACTGAGTAGTAATTTAAGGATTTGTGGTGGTTACGCTAACTTGTAACTGTAACTATGCAGAATTCAGAATCACCTGGAAGCCTCTGGCTAAGTCTTGAGTTATTCTTATTTGAATGGATTGAAGTAAGAAGACAAATACGAAAATCACCATACCTGGACTTGGAGACCCTGGATTAAGTAAGGAGAGAGGGAGCTGACTGAATATTTTCAATGGCCTCTGATCGCTGATGGTAGATACCAAGAGACCAATAGTGTAAAGATCCTGCTGCCTTGAGTTCCCCACCATGATGGACTAGACCTTGAACTTCTAACACAAATAAACCCTTCCTTTCTTAAAATGTTATTGTTTATTATAGCCACCAGAAAACAAATTAAGGGTGTGTGTTGACTGTAACAACAGCTCCCAAACTTGACCTGTAACCCATCTCACACACTGTGGTTTGACAAATTGGTAGAAAAAGGACATCAAAGTAAATACTGTAGAAAGGATTTTTTAAACAAAGTAGTTGGTGTAATTGCACTCTTGCAGGACCATTTCAACTTGTAGGACTAGCCTGCTGACACCCATGTGTATCACTGGCAGGAATGCTGACCTGCCTTTTCTGTTGATGACAGTGACTAATGGTTAATAGATCAGAGAAGAAAGAATGTATCATCCCAAGAAGATAATTTTCCCTTGTTTTTTTCTTTTCTTTCTTTTTCTTCTTTGGTTTTTCAACATATCATTTTCCTGTGTAACCCTGACTGTCCTGGAAAATCACTCTGTAGACCAGGATGACTTCAAACGTAGAGATCTGTCTGCATCTACTAAAGGGCTAAAGGAGTGTGCTACTGCTTGGCTAAAATATTATTTCTGATACAGGTTGAAAGACTGATCGCCTTTTCCTTTAACTAAGTGAGTTTCGTTGATAATCAAAAGATTGAATTTTAAGCAGTTATGCATGGAATTTTATAAACACCTAAAGACATTAAAAATACAGATGGGCATTCAATGGACCTGCTGTAATTGGTGTACCTAGAGGGAGACATGGATAAACCTGCACTACTGAGAAATGGAATGAAAGGCAGTAAATGAGTGAAAGGCAAGCAAGAGTCTTCCAAGGGGCCCATGGTTCTCTCTGCTTTGTGGAGGCAAGAACATTGGCCCTACTTTCTGCTCACATAGATTTTGATGTGGATTTAAGTAAAAAAGCGAATGCATGTATCAGATGAATTA
This sequence comes from Cricetiscus sungorus, assembly GCA_030556225.1. Lineage (NCBI taxonomy): Eukaryota > Metazoa > Chordata > Mammalia > Rodentia > Cricetidae > Cricetiscus > Cricetiscus sungorus. Next base: position 28,146,936 of record JANBXA010000031.1, read on the forward strand.
TTAGGATAAGGTACTCCCCTTCTTGTACTCCTCTTAGTTCTGGAGCAGAAAGACAAAAGGCAGGGATGGGTAGAATGTAGAAAGTTTATTAAAGCCCTCTTGATGAGAAGTGGCTCCCTAAATCAACCTTGCATGCAGTTAGGCACATCCTAGAATGGATAATCTCACTGGAAAAGAAGTTCCTGTGAGTAAGGTTGAAGTCACCTTGCTTCAAGAGGACAGCACTTTTAGGAAGGAAGTTGGCACTGATCCACCAGTGAAAGAGAGCTTAGGAGCATGGCAGGCTTCCTCTTTCAAACTGGTCTCCCCATACATCCTGCGCTCCAGTACTCAGACAAATCAATGGGTACATCTTCAAATATAAATAAACACCTTGCTATTGTGTTTATTCCCTGCCAGCCAATACACTTAGTCACTGATGTGCAAGCATATACTTTATATATGTATAAGACATATGCCCACTACATACATAACATCTATAAGGAGAAGCCAACTAAGCAATATATCCCAGAACAAAAATGACTGATGATAACACGCTTACCTATCAAAACTCTAGGAAGAGAAACCACATTTATGTCTGGCTTATTTGAAATCTGAGTTAGGATTTCCAACTGTACTTAAATACTGTGTATCTTAGGCTGAATGCATCATCTCAAATGAGTATTTTTTTCAAATCTGTTTTTAACCAACATTTTTAGTCCTGTTTCCCAAGTCTTCAAGTCTTCAATAGGTGTGCTTGCATTACCCCTCCATAGCTTCATTGTCCTGTCAGTCCCTCTCCTCTTGTGGGTTCTGTCTGCAGCATGCCCCTTTCCAGTGCTTCTTCCTTTCTGCTAATGCTAACACCTGCAAAAGACACACTTACTCCTGTCTTGTTTTAGCAACCTTTTACAGATTCTAAGTAGTACTCCAAATGTATTATTTGGCTTGAAAAATCCATCATGTTCTGCTTTCTATTTACTCAGTGAGTTTCTTGGTTCTACCATGTCTCCTCCACACCAACGACCTTTCTGTCCCCATTATAGAAATTACTCTTGCCCTGGCCATTTGTCTCTGATTACATAGTATTTGGCTATTATGAGTGTCATTTCTCTCTTGTGTGTATTAAACATATATGCATATAGTCTGTGGTGTGTCCTATGCATATGTATGGGTACATTTATTTATGCATGTGTAAGCAGAGGTCAGATGTGGGTATCTTCCTCCATTTGCTCTCTACATTATTTTTCAGTGCAAGGCCTCTCACTGAACACAGAGCTCACACTTTTGGCTAGATTGGATAACCAGTGAGTCCCAGGAATCTTTCTGTTCCTTGGTCCCCTTCTGTCTGTCACAGCTGGCACTGTGTTTATGGTGTGGACCACCACCACGCCTGTTTTAATGTGGGTGCTTGTGGTCCATACTCTGAGCCTAATGGATATGAGACAAGCACTTTATTGGTTCAGATATCTCTCTGACCCTTGCTTACATATTTTTTTTTACACATCCAAAATTGCTTCCTCAACAAGAGCATTATAAATAACTTGCGGCTTTGAGATTTATTTGAGCTTTTCATATGTATTTATACATTTTATTTTCTGTCATCTGTCAAACTCAGAAATGTTTCGGGGTTTTCAGCCTGTGAATTCCCTTCTGATGGGCTTATTATGTGTAAGAACATGACTGGTGCTCAAAAAAATATGCTCAATGAACAAAAATTGATTAAAGTGCAGTCAAAATAATTAAAAACTGAGTCTTCACAGCAATGAAACATTCAGAAGTCTGGTTTGTGTCATGAACAGAATTTCTGCCATATTAAACTCAAAGGACTTTTGTGTCCTCTAGACCAGAGATGGTGTCCTTAATTTTTTAAACATAAATTGAATGAGTGGTCTGAATACAATAATTGGTAAGCATGTCATTAAGAGTCTGTATAGCGGGCATTTATTTTTAACATAGATTGATATTAACCAAGGAACCCTTTTGCTTTTGTTACAGTGTTTTAGGAAATAACTTGGATTGGCTTTCACTTGCCTCTTGTGTTGACAGAGCAATTTTTCAGCTACAGTGGTTTGGTGGCTCAATAGAAAAAAAATGATACACTTAACCAAGCAAATCCTTTATGTTTCTAGACTTTTATAAATTATGGATCTAAACTATGGATGTCAGGTAACTAAAATATGTAGTTTGTACTGCTCCTGTCTTTCAGGAAGGACTGCAGCTTGTGGATGGAAGCCGGACATACTCATTTGTTACTGAAAATGCACAGTTGGTTTTCTTTCCCTCTGGTGGTAATTCGCCCTTTCACACATTCAGCGTATCGAAGCATGACTGTGGTGGTGGTGGTGGTAAGCCCTAAGGGCTTCCGTCGGCAAGACAAAACATTATGTGTAAAAGCAACTTGTGGAGGAAAGGATTCACACACCCAGATAGTGGACCATCATCCAGGTATATCAGGACCTGGATGTGAAAATAGAAAATTCACATCTACTGTGAACTGCAGTAGAAACCAAGGAGCAGTGTTGTATATTGAGATGCTGTCCTTGGCTTGCTCAGCCTGATTTATATATTATGTAGAACCAGGATCCCCTGCTTGGGGTGGTATCACCTGGTGGGCTTGGTCCTCTCACATTAATGACCATCAATCAAAGCACGCACCCAAGCAAACAGCAATTTCCCAGAGTGAGTGTTACCAAAGTCCAGTCCGATTGGGGTGTTTTCTCATTTTGAGTTTATTTTTTTCTCACGTGTCTCTAATTTGTGTCAAGTTGACACCACACCAGTCAGCACAACTCCCAAATGATGACAATTTATTAGATACACAAATGAGTGCAGTTTATTTGTACGCCCAGGTCGGTCAAACTGTACAAGTAAATTAACATGGGGGAAATTATTATGCGCTGTCCAGATACTGAAATAGAGTTATGACCGAAACTAAACAAGAACACCTTGTTCTAGACATTTAAAATTTTCTGTTCTGAAGAACATGCTTTTAAAACTTGAAAAGTGAATGGAGTTGATTATATATCTAAAAATAAAAGGAGTTTTGTCATAAAAAGTTTCATCCAAATCAAACATTCTAAATCACTGATTTTCCCGTTTTTAAATTTTTTAAACCCTGCTTTCATCTGTATGTGTCTTTTTTTAAACCAATCTTTACACCTTCAGATATCATAGACTATGTCAAACATGAAAACCAAATCACATTGTGTGTGTCTGTGTATTGTGTTTATGTGCATGTGCACCTGTGTGTGTGGGGGGGGCAAAGGAAGGTAAATATGTGTGTAAGGAAGCAGATAAGGCCAGGTATACAAGTGTAATGGCAAATGGAGGTCAGAGGTCAACCAAAGTTACTGTGTTTGTTCCTTTCCACCTTAATTTTTTCCCTTTTTCTATTTTCACATGTGTATACTCTCTCTCTCTCTCTCTCTCTCTCTCTCTCTCTCTCTCTCTCTCTCTCTGTGTGTGTGTGTGTGTGTGTGTATGTACATATATATATATATTCATTTCAGATATGTTCACATGCACACATGAGTGCTCATGTGTGTGGACAACCAAGGTTATATTCAGAAATACTGCTTGGTGGTTTTCAACCTTAGTCTCTCAATTAAACCCTAAGATTGCCCACATGGCTAGGTCAGACTCATCCAGGAATTCCATGGTGTCTGGAGGTTTGAACTCTAGTCATCATAGTGGGAAGGCAAGACTTGTAATCACTGAGCAATCTCCTCAGCCCACCTCCTTATTTATTGAGACAGGGTCTTTCACTGGGCTCATAGATGCGGTTAGACTGGCTGTCAAGACAAGTCCATGGAATCCTCCCAACTTAACTCCCTCCACCCAGGTCAGATGTAACAGATTGCGTGATCATGCCTGACTTTTATGTGGGTGCTGGGGATATGAACATAGTGCCTGTGTTTGCATGCCAAGAACTTTACTGAATAAGAATGAGCCTTCTCCCGGTTCAAAAAAAATCATATTTCTGAAATTCATATTTTGTCACATGATTGTATCCATTTCATGTTCCCAAGAGTGACCTAATAAAGTAAAATCTACATCCTATAAAATGCACACTACCATCCCAATTCAAATTGACGTGGCTATTGCTGCTGCTTTTCTAATATAAGCCTCATGTTCCAGGTGCCCAAAGTTAGGTAATTCTGTGCCAGGTAAATATAGTTTTCTTTGTGGCAATTCCTGGCCCAGATCCCAAAGTCTGACCTTTCCTTTATGCATCAGATCAAATGTTACTTCCGTTGTCAGCCCTCCACTGAATTCTCTGAGAAGCGAGTTATTCTTTCCTTCATACATAAAACAACTTTTATGTATCATTTTTATGGAATTTATTACAACACATTGTAATTTTTTTGTGGAGGCCATTTCCTCCTTCAGAGAATAAACTCTTTGAGCTCAGGGAGCCTGTTTCATGCCTCACTATATCTTCCAAGTGCATTGTGTGCTGCAGTCCTCCAGTAGCTGCTCAGCAAGGACATAATTCAGTCTGGCACACACAGGAAGGCAATGAATGAATGATGGAGACAGGAAACTCCATCACTTGGTTTCAGCCGTGAATTTTAGGCACGGCCAACACTTTTAAATATCGAAGAGAAAAAGCACTTGGTAGAGACACCTGCGTTTTCATTCAAAACGCCGGAACGCCTGCATTGAACCATGGCTTTACATCCCATCCTGTTGCAGAGTGATGAGTACACTAATTGTGTTGATCTTGGGGTCAGTGGAAGGAGATGAGATTTAACTTGACAGTGAAATGACCGTTTCTTTTCATAAATACACCTAGACCTCAACCATGTCATGTCTGAAACTCATGGTACAGAACAGAATAACCGAAGAGCTGTCACCATAAACAGCTTTACTGGTAATGAGCTGAACTTAGTTTTTTTTCAGTTGTCATTTCAAATGCATTCATGATTCATTAAAGGTTTTTCTAAATTTGGTGAGAATGTGCTCCATTAGGCATTGATGGGTTCTTATTAGATGCTTCCATTTCAAATGATCACTGAAATTTTAATTTACTTAAAATTCAAAAAAATCAGAGGTATTTGCTTTGACATGCTTAATCACTTTTCCGTTTTAAGGCTAAAGATGAGAAATCACTAGGGAGAGAGAGAGAGACTCCTCAGTGTGAGTGAAAAGAAATGAAAGATTTGCAAATGCAATTCCACACAATTAGATTGTCATTTAGCAGAGGTATGTTTTTTATTACCTCTATAGACTGAGGGAGGGATACACATTGTTATTCTCTTCATTGACCTCATGGGAAATTATTCAAGAACTTTAACATATAAACATATGTCACACTATGTTCTACTAACTGAATCACTGGTAGTGAAAGCATTGATGAGAAATGTAGAAAGCTGAGTTAACATTTAATAAATACCATGCCTTTTCTTATAATTAAGCATGGTTTGATCTAAATAAAATAAAAGTATGTGGAATTCATCCCTAATGTTTGTTCCATTCATACATGCATGCATATGTGTCTGTGCCTGGCTCAGAGCTGGGCTCTTAGAAACAAGAGGCATCCAGAGGCACGGAATGTTCTTCTCAAAAGACTATATGCACAAAAGACAATCAAGGAAAATAAATGAAAATTTGAAAACAGCAACACAGAGACATGCAGAACACAGTGTAAGGAATTTAGGTCAGTCTTAAGGAGAAAATAATCTGAGGACCAATGTGTTTGAGGAAGTGTCACACCCAAGGGAGAGGGAAGGGACATGTGTCGAGGGCTTTGCTGAGGCTGTTAACTGGGTAGTGCTGGCCTCTGTCCAGGCCATCTACTTGTTCATTGCCAGCCTAGCTTCTCCCTCAGCAGAAGCTGCCTGCTCCTCATTATTTCCTATGTCATATTCATGTCAAAATTGGATTTCAGGGAAGATGTGAACATTTCTTCCAGAAATATTTTCATTTTGACAGAGGCCAAAACCCCTAATCATCACTATGGGACAAAATCCTCTCAAGTGGCCTGGCAGGTGTGGAGGGAGGAGATTTTGTGTCCATTCAGAGGGGATGTTAGTAGGGCAATAGCTGAATGTTGACCCTTTACATACTTCTTAAAATACTTTATTTTATTGGATTATTAGCAGAATATCTAAAACCTATCCTTGAAGACAGACACCACGTGAGCCAGGTGTCCTTATGACGCAGTCTTTGAAAGGAAGTGTAGAGATAAAGCAAAAACCAAACTAGACAGAAGTCCTAAAGCGAAACCAACCTACAGTCTATAGGGATTTTCCTGAGATCTTCATATTGCATACAGAGTCCTGTGATGTCAATGGTGATGTTGTTTCTTACACAAGAATGAAAATAAAGACATAAGGGGTAATATAATAATTACTTCCATTGACAGTCTCTTAGAGGCTGGGAATACAGTTTGGAGGCAGAGGACTTGATTAACATTTGTGAGACCCTAGGTTCAATTCTCAATATCATAGAAAATTTTTATTTTATCAAACTATCGGCCAGTGATACATGATTGCAAGCGATCACATTCCAACCTAGACAGGCTATTAAAACTCCACATATAGAGAAAAACTATCAGGGGACACACAAAGTTAGGTGACAGGTCCCCAGGGAAGGAATGATTACTTTAATATAGTTTATAATTTTAATTGAATTTTCCAAGGTGAAGAATTAAAAGCACCTGTGAATCTTGTTTAAGTGCCAGGATTGAAGGAAGGGTTCTTTGTGCATCCCATTCATTAACTCCAGGTGCTGAGTTTACAGTCATAGGGTATGAATTTTTAGGCCCATCAATTGGCATAATACCGCAATGGGTAGTTGGTGTGAATTCTACATTTCAGCAGACCAAAGCACATCTATGACAATTTTAGTCAAATAATAAGCCATTCCCACTCATTTCAAAACCTTTTGTTTTATACTTTGTGTTACGACTCTGGGTAGGAGGCACTGAAAATTTTGTTTTCCTATTAATAACTGGTTATATTATTTTAAAATATGAATACCAGTGTAAGACTACCAGGAATAGAGTAAAAAAAGGGACTTGTTCTCCCATGCTTTTTCTCCTATCCTTGCCCTTTAAGCTATGTACTTACTGTTGCAGACTGTAGTTATGCAGTGAGGGATCAGCTAACAAATCACAAAGCTTACCCACCAGGATCACACATTTCAATGGAGGAGGCCCACATGCATGGAGGCAAGAGTATTTCCTTTATGGATAGTTATTGTTCTTGCTGTAAATTCACTGTGAAGCCACGGAACACCCTTTCTATGGTGGGATTCATCTCTAAAACTCCAGCAGTGTTTTAATCATTTAGTGAGCATATTTCCCCTATGCATTGGTATATTGCATAACCCCACCACCACCACCACCACCATCACAAGCAATGCATGATTCTGGCAAGAAAATAATCACAGGCAATACCCTTACTCTCTCAACCAAGTCATTGTATAGCAAGTCTGCACCCCTGCAGCTATCTTCCTTGGCAGACAGTTGATCAGTGTTAGTTTTCAGGCAAAGAAACTTCTATTGAGACATTCACAGATGCCCAAGGACAAGAATTATGGTGTATCTAAAGTTATTGAGCCATAGCTCTCAGGGAGAACAAGAGTGTAGTGGATTCTCTCTGTGAGCAGATAGGAAATTGCTGTCCCAAGCTAACCTCATATTCACCTTAAAGCAGCCTATTCTTCACTTGCCAGTCTACTAACAATAGATCTGTGTCTAAAGTTGTCATTGGGCACTGTGCAGTCCCTGTCTGGTTACAGTTTTGCTCCTATAACTTTGGGACCTCATGTTGCCATGGCAATGGCTCTACCTTTATCAAGGAATGTGTCCCTCAAGTAATGAAATGCTAACTCTGTATTCTTATCTGTTGCTTCAAGCCTCTGGGGACAGAGAGATTTGGGAAGAAGAGAGTAGAGAGGCAGTGGCTGGAAGAAGTTGGCAGAAATGTAAAAGGAAAGTCATGTAGGAAAATGGAGAAGAAGAAGAAGAAGAAGAAGAAGAAGAAGAAGAAGAAGAAGAAGAAGAAGAAGAAGAAGAAGAAGAAGAAGAAGAAGAAGAAGAAGAAGAAGAAGAAGAAGAAGAAGAAGAAGAAAAGGGGGGAGAGAAAGAGAGAATAGAATTAGAATTAGGATCGAGACAGAGAATTGGACTAAGAAGTTTAAGGCAATTAGGAGGAAAGAATCAGAATACAGAACAGTAAAAATAAAACAGTAAAGAGCACATGAATAGAAGGAACCCATGTGAGAAGATTCTTTCCTATAGCCCTCAGACTCAGATCACACATTTATTGTGGCATCTTTTTTTTTTTTTTTTTTTTTTTTTTTTGAGTCTCGAGCAAAGGCTTTGTGGCTGAACCATAAAATTTTCAATAACTTACATTTGGTACCAGTAACAATTGGTCATTATTTCCAGACATTGCTGTACTGTGAGGTATGTTTGCATACACAACAAGCATGTTCGCTCACAGAAGTCTTTTCTAAGTAACTTTGTGACACGTATGCAAAAGTTCCAAGTTACAAATACATATTAAAGATTATAGTACATACATAAATCATAAAATACTCCAAGCTATGCACTGCATATACCTTCTTGGTAGCACCTAATACATTCTTTAGTTACTGTTCTATTCCTCTCAAGAGACTCTATAACCAAAGCAGCTTATAGAAAAAAGCATTTAATTGGTGGGGAGGACATTCATAGCTTCATAGAAGTATTCTATTATCACGGCAGCAGGAGTCAGTCATATCGCTGGAACAGTGGTTAAACACTTACATCCTGATCCTCGGGAAGTAGGTAGACTAGGATGGACTTTTGAAACCTCAAGTCCCACCCCCTCCAATGAGGTAACACCTGCCCCGATAAGGTTGTGCTTCCTTATTCTTCCTAAATAGCCCACCAAATAGGAACCAAATATTCAAATATATAGGCCTATGGGGGCAAACCACCATTTATATAGTATGCTTATTATACCTAACAGTGTTGCCTAAATAAATATTATTTAAAAACAGGTATTTTTACATCTAGCTGGGACATTAAGATTTTAATTATGAATATTTTAATTATGAATATTGCATCCTATTAAATGAATCCTTACCAGGATTTTTGTCATCTATGGGGAAGTCTGGGTTCTTATTCTACAAGAATTCTTCAAAATTTTGTCCCAATTTCTTTAGTCTGTCTTCCTTCCTTCTTCCCTCTCTCCCTCTCTCTCTCCCTCCCTCCCTCCTTTCTCTTCTTTCTTTTTAGAAAGTTAAACTGCACAGTTAACTATGTCTATAGTCACGAAAGTTTAACTAACTTACATCTTACTGCAATTCTTGACAACTTGCTATATGCAGTTTTACTATGTTAAAGTTAAAACCTTTCATTTTTATTTAGACAAGAAGGTGGAAATATAGAATATTACTTTAAAATGTGTTACATTTATTTATGCTGTGGAAAATTTATTGAATGATGCAAAGACATGTTGAATTTTTATTTTTTAATTTAAGTTGAAAACAATCTTATTTTAAATACAAATCCCAGTTCCATCTCCCTCCTGTCCTCCTATGCCCCCACCACCCCCATTCCACCCCCCCCTCCATTTCCCAGGACTCCCACGGGGGATCATCAAAATGTTGAATTCTTTTATGTTGCTTTTGTTTAACTCTGTAAAGCTGTGCTACTTTGCCTGTTTAAAACACCCAATTGGCCTAATAAATAGCTGCATGGCCAATAGCAAATCAGGAGAAAAGATGGGCAGGAAGAATAAATAGGAGGAGAAATCTGCCGGGAGAGAATGAAGGAACAAGAAGGAGGAGGAGAGGACATCAGGAACCAGCCATCCAGCTACACAGCCAGCCACAGAGAAGGACGTAAAGAAAGATATGCAGAAATAGAGAAAAGTTAAAGGCCAGAGGCAAAAGATAGATGGGATAATTTGAGTTAAGAAACTCTGGCTAGAAAAAAGCCAAGTGAAGGCTAGGCATTTATAATAAAGAAAAAAGCTCTGTGTGTGATTATTTGGGAGCTGGGGGTGCACCCAAATAGCTCAAGTAAAGAGTAAAAACAACAACTACGGAGCAGTTCTTGTCTCTGATCCTTCTTCTATAGTTTGGACATTCAGATAATCAAGAAACTGGCTCCAAAAGGGATCTAGAACCTGACTACTCCTCTGCACTACAGTTCCTCTTCTGCAGCCTCCTAATCATTCCTTAATGGCATTTAATGATTTTTCTCCATTTTATACTGGGATCTTAAAATTAACTTTTTTTTTTTTAAAAAAAACAGTAGCCAGAAGGACCCTTAAAAATGTGACACAGGTGATGTCACTCTCTGCACAAAGGCCTTCAGCTGTCCCATCTTTCATTCAGAGTCATAGTCAGTCTTGCAGGTAGGCGAGCTTTTGCCTCGCTCGTGCTGGTTTCCCATGATCCCAACTCATCCCACTATCTCTATAGCACCTGCCACTACTACGCTTCACACCCTCAAGGCACGTGGCTGCCTTTGCTTCTTGGCTTTGACTTTCTCTTTGCCTGCTGTGTTCTTACCTGAGACATCTATTCAGATAAGTCCTTCATTTATCTGAATGTTTGTTGCCTTTGTTAAAAGGTCTACACTGATATCTTTTACACTGAAATGTGTTCCCTCATTTTATTTATAATGTTACAGCACACACACACACACACACACACACACACACATATGTATATATTTAAGTTCCGTAAGTCAGAGAATTTTTGCTTGCATGTCAAGTGCATAAAGCATAGTAATCTTTATACTCCTGAATGAATACAGTTTGTTAACCTAGGATTCACATGTTAGTAACTTAGTCCCCAGTGTGACAATTGCAAGATTGCATAGGACTTTAAGAGGTAGAGGACACTTAAGAGGTGGTTCATCCATTTGTACCAAGCTTAAAGGAGCAATATATTTTTCCAGGGTGCCCCGGTTAATTCCTGTGAGAATAGTTGTTATATAAAGCAACCCATCCCTCCCCATCTGTCTTGTTCACTGTCTGACAATGTGCTTTCTGTCTCTCACATGAAATTTCCCAAGATGCCATCCACCATCAGGTCCTCACCAGAGGACGTACACATGAATCTACTTAGTCATGGATCTCTAGTCTCAGGAGACTGTGAACTGAATAAATACCTCTTCCTTATAAAGTACCTATTAGCTTCCAGTATTTTGTTTCTGCAACAGCAAATGGATTAATGCGTGTCCTTAGCCTAGAGTAAATGTTTAGTAAATATTGTAGAAAGAAATGCAACTACTCATGCTTCTTGAAGAGTCTGTTTCTCTCAAATGGCTTGGTACTGTTTGAGGGAACCCCTGCATGCTCATTTCTTCCTATTACTACATTCTAAAATCTTCCCTTCCATCACCTAACTGAATTTATAAGTATACTCTAAAACTCTACGCAAATCACATGCTTGATATACTTTTGAATGAGGCTCACTTGCTAGGAATATCTTGCGCTAAACTTGGATCAATGACAAAGCCCAGGAATGAATGTAAAAAGATCACTCTGCTTTAGACCATGCTGACATAAAGCCCCCCAACCCTGAGCTGAGCTCATCATTTCTAAGCTTCCAAACACTCAAATTTTTCCTGAACAAAATATGATTTCTGAAGTTTATTTGGTTCCAACTTTGCATAACCTGAAAAATAATTTAAGAAAAATGTTCATGCAAATATTTATCTAGTGGTAAAATGTTATACTCCCGATAGCTCCTCCTTAAGCAACAGTATTTTCTAAATGCATATAAGTTCAGTACTCATTTTAAAATTAAACTCTGATTGTAGATTACTTGTGGTATTAATTGTGTACCCTTTATATTTGTGTTAGGAAGATTTGTTACATAATATAATCTGTGGAAGAGCCAGAAACCCTTATAATCCTTTCACACTTCATCTCAGTGTTTAGCCTTAAAGGCAAACACGGATAGCAATACCAACATGACATTTACCAAGAAAAAACTCATGATACAGGGGAGGGAGGAAGGGATGGAGAGAGACATAGAGACTAAGACAGAGAGAGGCACAGAGAGATTGATAGATATTTATATATTCATTAAATTTGAACTTATGCATTAAAGATTTAGTGCCTACTATCCAAATATTACAACCTGTTACTGTTCCTCTTATAATGTCTAAACAAATTTTAATTATTAAGGTGAGTGTGGGATGAGGACACTCTGTGATTTTGGTGTTTTTGTTTTTTCAGTCATAAAACATACCAATATGACTAGATCAATATAAGCTCCTCAGGCAGAGTCTGTCTCCTATGTTCATGTCCCTATCTTCTCTACCAGCTCCTTGCATCGAGTACTGACTGCATCGACGTTGTCATTAATCATTACATCCAAGATACACTTCAGGGGCCATAGGATATTACACTTCCTACCGTTTTTCACCAGCAGAGTGCAGGGCAGCAACAGTTCCTACATGATTGCATCAGTGAAATGATGCCTAAGCACATCCAATATTCAGAATTAACAAGGAAAGCTTCCCAAAGAAGCCTTTGGTCCTCATTTAGTACTTGAAAGCCAAAGATGGGCCCAGCTGCTCTATCAAGCTCCAGGCTCTAAGAGCAACTGTTCAGATGAGCTAGAGACATACTGGGTAGTACATTTAAAACATCCCTGAAAGGACCCGTCATATTTGGATCAGCAAACAGGACAGCCTGCCAAATCCTTTCTGAAATGAAAGTTATGTTTTATGTGTTCATGGCTTTTTGTTTTGTTTTGCTTTTACCCTTTAGAAAAAGCTTTCCACAGAATTGCTGGCAAAGAAACAAAATAAATTATGTTTGCCCAGGTGAAAGCAAGAGTAAAGGATGGAAATACTAAACTTAGCCAGTAAATTAGACCTCTGCCTGAAATTCACACACAAGATGTAAATATTTAAATTTTCATCTGTAAGTAGAATGATTCTAAGGCAATACTTGAGGGGGGGGACGTGGGGAGGGTGTGTTTAGTTCTGCTCAGCCATTTGTATTTTACCATTTGGGGCAGTAGATAGGTGTGACTCCATTATCATTTTTTAAATCTATAAATTTCTTTCTTCTGTCTTTCTGTGCATAGCATTACAGTTTACAGGAAAGTCTTTTCATTCAGACCCACCCGTGTGCAAGTCTTGCACATGTCCTTGCACTCATGTCAACACTTGGCTGCTTAGTAAGTAAGCTCAGTGTTTTCTTGACTTCAAACAATCCTAAATCTGTTTTTCACTAGAGTTGTTTGAGAAGAGCACCACATTTTCATTTCAAAACCACCTCGGCCACTACAGAGCCCAGGGAATGTGTGCGACCTTTCAGAGTTTCAACTGCCCGTTTACAAAAGGGTGGTCATACATATTTATTTCAAATCAGCATTGGTTGGGACCATATGTGACAGGAAATACCTCTAGACCCTAATTCTCACAGAATTCCCTCATTAGACATGATCCCTTTTGACCTTCTTTCTAAAACATGTCTTGGTTGAGGTTCTATTTATTTTAATAACTCTAGATCTGTCCAGGTTTGGCTTTCACCTTCTATCTCTGTTTTCCTTATGATACTATTTCTACCAGTACTTAACTAATTTTAGTTCCCTTTCACATTTACTGTGTTGAGCAAGTTGGCTGTGATACTTCACATGGAATAGGGAGGAAGGGATGAATAAGGTGTAGGAAAGTGGCAAACATTGGTAATTGTAAGGAATTATGGTCTCCCAGTTTTCTAACTCTGGAGAGTAGACTTGTTCACTGCCAAGGTCAGAACTTGTAGCTCAGCCTTGATTCTAACCCCTCCTTCACACTTACCCTGACATACTCTACTTCATAAGTAAAACTCATAAGTTCACCCCATCTCCATGTTCACTTTCCCATCTCTGTTATGCCATTGACACTGTAGTTTGCTAAGATCAAACACCAGCATAGTAGGAGCTTTAGAAGTGCCTTGGGTGGTGGTATACTTGCCATGCAAGCATTAATACTCGAGTCTAGATCCCCAGGATCCACGTAAAATCTAACCATGCTAGCATATATCTGTACTTATAGTACTGAGAAAAACTGAGGTAGGTAGATCTCCAAAGCTCACTGAATAGCCAGCTTATCTAACTGTTTGTGCCCCACATTCAGTGAGAGAACCTGTCTCAAACACCAAGGTGTAGAGTGATCGATCAAGATACCCATAGTTGACTTCTGGAATCAGGATGCACACACATATACATGTATACACTATACACACAGGAGCATGTGTGCATGTATTCATGGGTGCATGTGTTCTCACACACACACACGCATACACACACACACACACACACACACACACACACACACACACACACACAGGATAAAAACCATTTGACATGGAAACAAAACTGGTGGCAAGGAGACTGGCACACACCTTTAATCCCAGCACTCAGGAGGCAGAGGCAGGTAGATCTCTGTGAGTTGGAGGCCAGCCTACTTTATAGAGCTAGTTCAAGGACAGCCTCCAAAGCCACAGAGAAATACAGTCTCAAAAAACACAAAAAGAAGAAAACAAAACGTACAAACAAAAAAACATGACTCTTCTGATACAGCCTTAAGCTGTATGAAAAACTGTATGTTTCTCTCACTGTTGTTTTTATATAGTTTTCAAAACTATATAGTTATATAGTTTGATATAGCTATATAGCTATAGTGCCTTAAGTTCTCTTAACACCTGCATATTTAAAATCAAATATTTTGATCATTTATACAATATTTGCGACTTCCTACCAAGCTCTCACAAAAGCATATGATTTTTTGTGCTAATTATCAATAACAATTAAAGGATAAAGCAATATCCAAGAGAGATCAGAAACTTATTAAATTAGATCATGGATCCTGGAGATTAAAAACCTACTGCTTTGTTTAGAATAATGCATGTGTGCACGTGATAGCCTGAAGAACAATCTCATGAGACCATTTCTGACATACTGCAGAAAAATCCACCAAGTTTTTTCATCATTTTGAACTGAAAAAAAATTACATAAGGAAGCGTCACATGTAAATAAAAGTGTGTGTGTGTGTGTGTGTGTGTGTGTGTGTGTGTGTGTGTGTGAAGGTTGCAGATATGTTTTGTCATCAAAGCAGATACTAATAAGCTGAGAAATAAAAGAAAAAAAGATGTGGTTATGATAAAACAAAATGATGAGGGGATTGATTGAATGCTGTCAGTGCACCTACAGCAACCTCAGGACTCAGCTTGGTTAAATAATAACTTGTCAGCTGCTGCAGTAGAGTCTGGTAATATGAGGAGAGTGGTATGGCCCCTCCCACTCAGTGTGCTAAGATTTGGGCATATGAGGGGGCACTCCCTTAGGTCATGTGCTTGGCTTCCACACCCGATAGGAGAAAATTTGGGTGGAAACATAGGAAGGATTCTGTCGTACCTTGTGTGTGGCATTTGGCTTCTCTCATATGATATATCAGTATCATGTCCCCTATTACTGACTAGCAACAATATCTCCAGACATCACCAAATACAGTGAGAGGTTTGCAGTCACCCTGAGATGAGAAGTATTGCTTTATGAGGCTCATCTCTCAAGATGTCTTCTCCCCGGTTTGTGTGTGTGTGTGTGTGTGTGTGTGTGTGTGTGTGTGTGTGTGTGTGTGATTTACCATGTTCTAATTAAGAGTAAGAAAGAAATTTATAAAACAGAATATTGTTATATTTTTAACATGACAGCAATGCCTCAACATTTGATAAGAGGCAATAAAAGAAATCCAATGTTTTCTACAAGTTCTGGATGAGCTATAGTTCTGACTTGTTTAATGTCATACTGTCTTCTGACTCAATCTTCTCTTTTAAAGTCATTCAAACGTGACAAATGGAGACATTGTACCATTCAATTAAAATAGAACTGATGGGTTTTAAAGGTTTATTTCATTAAAGATTAGAGGTTTATATTTTAAGTGTGCATACACATATCCACACGTTTACATAGTGCCTAGGAGACATGAAGTCATTGACTCAGGAGCTCACCTCCAAGAACTGCAATAGTGTTAACACTGGATTCCTATATAGTAACCTGTGAGGTCTTTATAAACTACTTCCATGTAGCAGAACAATAGATACAGAACACCCTTCTTTTCCTGATCTGTTTCCTAAAGGGAGTATTTCTTACAGAGATTAGAAAGCTATGTGTTACCCTCATCAACTAGTTTAGGAACGCCCACCATACAGATTGTTCTACATAAGATCAAGTACCTTTTGGTGTGGAACAGGTTGAAAGCTTACCTGGCAGCAGACCTACAGATATCAAACAGATTTGCATGATCCCTCCCTAGAATTGCACTGTAAAGACATTGGGAAAATGCTAGAGAGTATATCGCCTCTCCACCCCCGTGCCCCCCAACTAATGCTGAAGAAAATGTGTCAGAAACACAGTCAGGATTGCTGTGTGTCCCATGAGCATCTGGGATAAAATTTCTAGTGTCCGGATGGAAGAATGGAGATGGCCATGCTCCCTGAGTGCACATAACGTGCTACTATGAGGTTACTTCGAAGTTTGTTTTATTGCCAAGTTTCCTAAACAATAATGGTATTGCCTGGAGTTACCAAATAATGACAGTCATAGGCAACATGATTTGATCATCTAGTAGTTGCATCCTTCCTTCCCCTGACAGGGCAAGTCAGATGAGACTCTCACAAGAATGGACAGTCATTTAAGCAACTGTACAACTGACTAGAAATCCAGAGCTTGCTGAAAGGCGGGGGGTGGTGGTGGAATAATCTGATTCCCTTATCTATTTCATGGTTTGTCATAGCCAATGCTTTCCAAAGCCTGGGAATAGAATAAAGCTAAATTAATTTTAGTCCTGAACACTTTGTGTGTGCGTGTGCACACGCATGTGTGTGTGTGTGTGTGTGTGTGTGTGTGTGTGTGTGTGTGTGTGCGTGCAGTGTGTGTGCCAGCGCGCGTGAGCGCTCTTTGAGAAAATTAAATGAAATACAAAGCGAATGTAACTGATTTCAGGGTCTTTTTGTTGGTCAATGTACACATGCATTTATTTTATTTATAAAATAGTGTAGCCAATACAGCTCTTGGCTTTAATGTCTTGTTGGGGGGGGGTGGACTTCACCACCAAAATATCTTCTTTCTATATAATTCTCAAATCAGAGTTCAGGTCCTGATCAATCCCAATCCTGCCGCTAAGCAATAATTTCCTTTCAGAAACCAGCTCATTATTTTCAAAGAGACTTTGGTACCTAAAATTTAATGATAACAATGAATTATCAAGTTACACTTCACAGCAACTTGGCATTAGTGTGTTACGACAGTGAATACTCAGGACACTTGGAAGCAGGCCATGAGGAAGAGATGGCATTATGCTTAGAAATAGACAAAAGGTGTGCAGTGTTATCATCTTTATATGTAGGAGATAAAGACTAGCTAAACAGCTCACACACAGTGGAATAAATCCGGCTATTGAAAATATGAGCAAATAAAAAATTTAGAGGAATCAGCATGAGACAAGTGTCGAGACTCTTCTGAAAGATGCAGAGACTAGGGGAATCGTGGAAGTTTGTTGGAGGGTGGAATTATGGGATAGAAACAGTCATTTTGGAATCTCAGTATTGTGGGAAAAAATTGGTCTTCCTTATAGAAGAGGAGAGAATAAAAGCAAAGACAGAAGCTATCCAAGTATCAAACCAACGCAGAGCAAAGATAGAAGTACTGACTGTCTGCTTTCTAATGGACATGCTCAAATTAGTATAGGATTGGAAGGGCTTGCAGTAGAAAAATGAAAAATAATTATTCAAGAGATAAAGTGATATACTAGAGTGTGGCAGATTGCTCCCTGGGAATTAGAGATAAGCATGATACTGAAAAAGTGGACTTTGGAACATGGCCAGGAGATTTCAAGATGCCATAGAGAGGGAGGATTTTCTGAGATTTAACAAGAAGAGGCAAGAACATATAACACAAATTAGGAGAGGCTAGAAGCCAAGTAGAGAGATGGCCCAGCAGCTCAGAGTGCTTGTTGCCCTTGCCAAGGATTCAAGTTTGGCATTTTCTGTATCCATGTCCAGTTGCTTACAACCAGCCCACCCATAGCTTTTGGGAATTCAATGCTTTCTTCTGGCCTCCATGATACCCTCACTCATGTATGCACATGGAGAAAAATGTACATACATTAATACAAATCAAAATGGGAAGAAGGGTGAACTCAGATTATACATATTCTTGTCATACAGGCTGCAAAAAAATAAATTCATCATTTCAGTAATGAGCAGTTGTAAAACTTTTTCATTAAACTTTGAACATGTAGACTGGAATCATAAGGGAGAGGTGTTGGAATAATAAATTGGTACAGTTTGAGGGTCTTCTTTGAGAATCCCAGTGAGACACAGTGAGGTCATCTCAGATGTTAGATGTTGTATTCAACGGAGATTTCAGATGCCACAGCTCATAATACCCAAACCTGGGAGAGTGTCAACCAGTATGGTGACCAGGTATGAGAGTCATGGCACACAGCAAGGGGAAATGATGACTTTAGATGCACATTCTCTGAGATGTCATGCTTTACAATAGGTGGAAAGCACAGGGAGCTTACTCATCTCCGAGTCTACTTCTTCCTTGGTTAGTTGGTGTAGATTTTGGTCTTTTTCTAGTAGCATCATTAGGACACTTAAATGACTACTGTCTGTACATTGTCTTTGTTTAAACACTGGAACAGAGGAGGAACTCAATCAGTACCAGCCAAAGCCCATGCTCATAACTCCAATGCCATAAGAAATAGGCCAATGAATGAAAAACCAATCATTCTTTTGGTAATTAAGCTGGCCTTGATTATCCTTTCAAGCAGTGAATTTCTGAATTAGGGAAGGAGATGATAGATAGGCAAGGCACTTCAAAACACTGCTAGTAATTGTTAAATCATTACATATGCCATGCAAAGATGGAGGGCAAAATTAGATTTTTCTCTCACAGCTTTCAACTTGGGTAATTAGAAGAATGATTTTTACCATTGATATCACTGAGTTACAAAGTTTTCTCAATAGTACCTGACCTCACGGTTGTTGGAACTTTAAGTTGGATAATTAATGTAAGGGACAGTGACAGGCAAAGTATAATCTTTCAAGAGAATTACCTATTAACATAGACTCCATTGTCTTCATGATGGGAGACACATCTGCAGAGACAAAGAGCCTCATTTTATCCAACATTTCACTGCCTCAAAAAAAAAAAAAAAAGATTATTCAGCAGGGCAAACTCAATGGAGGAGTCAGCTAACAGCAGCATCTAGACTCTCAAGACACCCCTTCTATTAGCAGATTATTCACAGAGGCATCTATTTTCAGATGAGCGGAGGCATCTCTCAATGCTTCTGTTTCTACAATATATAAGACATCATAGATGTAAAGCCGCGGTGATGGGATCTGGTATCTGCTGCCATCCATGCTTAATTATGTCTGAGAGCTTGAGGGACTGGGTGCACTTTTCTACTTTTCCATTCCTAGTACACCTCCCCATAGTAAGCCACATGTTGTGAGTGCTAAGGTTTGTGTGTGCTAAAAAGTGGTAGGAGTCTGCAGATACAAAGAATAGGAGGAAGCAAGATATTACCTGGAGCAGCCCAGAAAGGACAGGCAGTCTATAGTTTGAGATAGAAAAAATCCATGATAAGAGAGGTCATCAATATTCATGGTTAATAGTATTTTGCTGTCTATGATTAAGTCTGTAGTGTGAGCATTAAACATATAATGGCAAGGAACGAGAGAGGGGACCCAAAGGTGAGCAGTGCTCCCGTGTCTAAGCAAGGCAACCTGAGTAGAGTCTGTATAAGAGTAACAAGTGCCAGCTTCTACAAAGAGGCTTTTCGTTTAGTGTGTAGTCTGAATGGATCCCAGAGAGACAAAATTCTTTTAAAAAATAGCCCTGAAGAGCTTATATTAATAGAAACTGTAGATGTGAGATGCAGGTTATCAGCATCTTTCAGGAAATGTCAGATGCTAATAAGTGCTATAGCAGTGATATGAGCTGAATTTTAATTGTGGAAACTGAATCATGAGGAGCGAATGGGGAAATAGCATGTGGAAGAAGATTCAGAAGCATTTGATCAACACACAAAGGGTTTGTGCTTAGGCTAAAAAGGCTGCCGGGGAAGGATGTCAGGGAGACAGGACAAATAAAATTGAACCATAGTTCAGGATAGAAGCAGATACAGATCTGGTTTCTGTCACCACACTTGATGAGCAAAGGGGTCAAGACCAGGCTGGAAAATTCCACAGAAACTGCTGATCTGAACAAGGAGGAGCTCATGGACTCCAGTCTGATAGCTGGGAAACCAGCATAGGACTGACCCAGATTCCCTGAATGTGGGTGTCAGTTAGGAGGACTGGAGAGTCTATGGGGCCTCTGGTAGTGGATCAGTATTTATTCATAGTATATGAATGGAATTTGGGAGCTCATTCCACAGAGAGGAATACTCTCTCAGACTGGACACATGGGGGAGGGCCTAGGCTTTGCTCCAGGTGACATGACAAACTTTGAAGATACCCCATGGGAAGCCTCACCCTCCCTGGGGAGCAGAAAGGGTTTGGGATGGGGGTTGATGGAGGAATAGGGGAGGATGGGAGGGTGAGGGAACTGGGATTGACATATAAAAAAACCTTGTTTCAAATTTAAATTAAAAAAAAACATTAAAAGAAAAGGAAAGAAAATCAATGCCCCCAAATGGCTTCATACCTGCTAGTTGTCATTTGTTAATCATCTCTAAGTTAGTTACTCAAGGGCACAATAGCAAACTTGACTAACACATCTTTCCTTTGTATAGATCTGCATTGCTTGAGTTCATGATTGCTAATCTCATTTAGAAAAAAAATCAGCTTTTACATTTTGAAGTAATTTTATTAATGGAGACTTTCACAGATTGCATTTTGATCTCATTCATTTGCCTCCCTGACCTAGATCCATCCCTCATTCCATACTCACCTGATTTTGTGTCTTATTTCTTTTCTTAAACCCATTGAGTGTAATTAGTGCTGCTTATATTTATATTTATATTTTTAGATATGTGTTCCTTCACTGGAGCATGGCAGACCTACGAAGGGACATATCCTTAAAACTAACTCTCCTTCCTATAGCCATCAATGACCAACAGTTCCTAAGCAGGTCAACACAAATACCCACAACTGGCCAAGGGACAGAGAAGGAGATTTGGAGTAGACTGTGTCTCCCTAAATGGGACCCTCTACAACACAACCCCCAGGGATCAGAGATCATTGCAGAAGAAAGACTAGGAAGACTGTAAAAGCTTTAGATAGGATGACTATAGTGAAGCAAGATTTCCAGATAGAACAGGGCAGTGAAACACATAGGTTCGCAGCTGTGGTAACAGCACACACAAAACCTGCGTAACCTCAAGCCAGACAAAATTTCAGTCCGTAGCTTTTAAGGAAGGAAGAGAAGGAAACCGTCTTAGCACATTTACTTTTCTTTGATGCCTTCTCCCATTTTTAGTGTGCTTGTTCTTATTTTGGAATAGCTTCGGCTATATGTCTATATATTTAACTTCTACATTTCTGCACTTTGATTTTTTTTTTCTGATCTCCATTCATTTTTATCCTCCTCGTTGTAGTAGTAGTAGTAGTAGTATAGAATTTGTTTTACTTTGTTTCACTGTTTTCACACTAAGCTGAGACTTTTACAACATGACCTGGTTAAAATCAGCAATTTCCCCTCTGTTTCACCCACTGGAGTTAATTTATATTTTTATTCTCTTTGCAATTTAAAAACTTATACATGCAATTATGTCTTATTTACCATCTCTGCAAAAAAAGGAAATAATTATTCTACAAAACCTATAGAAATTGGAATGTGTATGACAGCCTGGGGTGAGATTACAAATTGAATAAATCCCCTTTGCTTTGTAAAGAATGAGTCAATGTCTAATATCATAAAACTCCACCAGCCTCCCCCCCCTCCTTTGTTTTTCTCATCTTGGGATATAATCTCATCTATTGTGGGAAACATACCAGCATGCAAGGAAGTATAATTAAAAGTAAATTTCTCTGCAGCTAGTGTGAGGACAGCACAGGCACAGAGGGAGGTCCAGACATAATAGGAAGGCAGTTGGGTAAAGCTTGCCAGGAGCTAGAGACCATTTGCTCAAATCCTTTCTAGTGGATGCCATGCAGCTCTCATAGCAAGTTCATTTGTGAAGTGGGGAGAATAAAATCAGCACACTTATCATGGGTATTTCCACATACGTCTGCATCTATAGGTCTATATATACATCCATGTGCCAATTATAGCCCAGGGTTCCATATATTGACCTTCACTTGGCTGAATCTGTATGTGGCTCATGCTAGTCTCAAACTTGTGATGCTTCTGAGTGACATCACATGCATGTGCCTCCAGGTTTGGCTTAGAAGTCATATTTTAAAGCCTTTGGTTAACTATGGTTTAAAGTTGAGTTGTATAACAAAGTATGAGTTATTAATTTCCCATTCACTTTGATATAAAGCACTCCCATAACTCATTTGAAATGTATGAAGCACTCGTTAGAGTTACATTTACAGTTTATTTATTACAGTCTTAAGTTTTCAATTAAAATATAATTACATTATTTCCCACTTCCCTTTCCTCCATCCAGCTCCACCCATGCCCCTTTAAATGCATGACCCACTTTCTTTATTATTGTCACATACACACATAATTATATAAACATAGTCTGCTGAGTCCTTTTAGTGTTTTTTGCATCCACATTATATTAGGACTGACAATGTGGTATTGCATAACCCATTATGGAGTTTATCCCTGAGGAAGACTAATTCTCCCTCCACATTAACTTAAAATCGCATTTTATTTACTGACATGCATGTGTACACTGTATACATACAGGCCATGACATGCCTGTGGACGTCAGAGGATTAATTGTAGGATTCTGGTTTTTTTTCCTCACCATGTGGGTGTGGAGGGTTGCCAGGATTGGCTGCAGGCACTGCACTTTATGAGCCATCTCATGGCCCTATTATTTTAATTTTTAATTATTTTAATTTTGTTAGAGAATGATAAAGCTTGACATCACAAGACTGAAAATCCATTGGCAGTAAAACATTAAACAGAAAAACTATTTTATGAGAGATAACTGAACTTTAGAAACTCATCCATAGCATAGAAAGAAATGCTGACGTGTTGGCTACCTCTTAAAATGTTCACAAAAATGAAGAGAAGGGTGTTTCGAGGCGTGATTGTGCCATGATTGGTCCCCAGCTAATGCATACTCTCAGACTCAGCTGGGAGTGTGTCAGCACTCCCCAGCTACTCTCAAGCTCACAGCAAATGAACAAACCCTTTATTCTGTCTACAACACACCCAGATGAATATCAAAGGTTTCCAAAAGAATTTTACTAAGGAATTGACAAGTAAATGAAAAGGGCCACAAAATATGCTCTCTTGAGGATGAAATATGAACAAAGGTTGTGCTTGCAGAATTCAGATTTCTGAAGCAGTTTAGGTTCTGAACTATCATTCTGTAATCGAAGCAAAATCTACATGAACAATATAAGGAACCATGTATACAGGGACTGAGCCAACAGCTGGTCTAGAGTAGACATGCAGAATGTCTTTTCTGAAAGACTTCCTTCGCTCATGCACAGAGATTGACTTTTTACTTTTTAAATGATATGTAAGAGAAGTAATTAACAGAAATTTTATTTACTTCACATACATGTTCTGACAAATCACATAAATAACTTAATTAATATAGGTCACCATAGCTGATTAATCATTATTCTAAGAATTTGCTCACATTTGGTTTAATAACCCTGAGGTATTTTCAAATAAAAAACTTATTTCAGATGGTTAGTAAGTCTAGAAGACTACATATTAATAGCTGTCTTTTATTTTATTTTTTTGCTATTTAATAAAGTTTTAGTGTCTTGCCTAGAATATACATCTAACGTCCCAAAATTAAAAGTGGAGTAAATAACTGTAGCTACTTCGGGCTTTTAAACATTCCAACTCTTCCAATTATGTGACAGATGTGCAAGTCTGTGTTGGCCACAGTGTATTTAGGGAATGAAACATTGTTGTGACTCATGTAAATTATTTTAATGGGAAAAATGAAAATAAAAGGTGTGTTAAAATAATTATAGCATAATTAAAATATCAAGATTAATTTCATTTCATAAAACATTGCATAAGTAGACATTGTGTGTGACATAAGATTCTTTCTTACTGTGCTTGGACTCAAACCATTTGGAATACACCAATAGTTGGGACCATCTAATCTGGAGCTCTGAATATAAAAGACAAAATTAAAAGATTCTCTATAGAGAACAGATGATGCCCCATAGGCTTTTTTTCTCAACCCCCCCCAATTCTTACTATTTTTTCCTAAAATTTCCTAGAGCACAAACATGCATCCATATGCCAGTGAATACTATGCTTATTTTTAAAGAAACATAGTAGACACGTTTTCTAAAATTGACTTTGAAACTTAGAAAACATTTCCATAGAAAGATAACTCAACCTGAAAATTTGAGGTCAGTCAGTGTTTGCTTAAATTTACATATTGATTGTTTTACCTAGAACTAACATGCTCAAGGAAGACTCATCAAGACTTGGAGGAGAGGGACAAGGAGAATGCAAGCCATATAGATTATCCCCTTCCCTGTAAGATTTACTTTAAATTCATGCTTTGGAACTGTATCCTAGAAAACACAGAACAAAGGGGGTTTGAACCAACTGGTTACCTTCAACCTAAACATGGAATATATCAACTGAAAACCAGAAAGAAGCTACAGGCATTCAACAACATCTGAAAAACTCTGAACTGACCTCTCACTGCTCCTGCTCTGTCTGTGTCCAACAAAATGCTGGTTGTTCTCCTCTTACAGATTTCTTGTTTTTAAAAAAATGTTTGCAAACAAAGGTATTTTGAAAATGAAGCGCAATGAACAAATATACTTCAATTCTTATGCTGGTAATTGTTATGAGCATGTTTTCCCACAAGCCTGGTTCCATAGCTCTGTCAGTCCCAAATGACACACAGAGATGCTGTATTAGATATAATGCTATTAGATATAATACTAGTGTTTCTTATTGGCTAGCTCTGTCTTAAATATTAACCTATTTTTATTAATCTAAATATTTCCACGTGGTCTTATCTTACCAGAGAAAGGGTCCGGGGTTGTTCTCCCTCAAATCTCTATATGTTGAATCTCTTCCTACCTCTCCCAGAAAACTCCTTGTCTCCTAGTCCTGCCTATCTTGCTTTCCTATTGTCCAACAGTGCTTTATTTATTCATTAACCAATAAGAGACACATATTTACAGAATGACATCTCCCATCACGTAATAGTAGAAGCAATGCAATACATGTATAATAACGTTGTTAAACCAAACAGCAGTGCTTTGGGTTTCCTTCTCAGTGTTGCTGCATATGGTCTGTGATTTGTATCTTAATTGAATTTGGTAAGATGTTGTTGAAATTTTCTATGTAATTGATCTGTAAAACAAGTTTCAACATCTGAAGTTTTAAAATTATTTTGGTTTAGATTTTGAATGTGCGTGTTCATGTGTGTATGCATTCTTGTGTGATATATGCATGTATATGTGTATATGCATGTATATGCATGTGTATATGCATGTGGAATACACAGTTCAGTGTAGGTGCCTTCTTCAATTGCTCTCCATCTAATACTTTGAGAAAAATATTTGCCGCTGCATCAGAAGCTTGCCAGTTATCCACATTGGTTGGCCAGCCAGCCCTCTTGTCCTCTGTGCCCACCACTATCATTAACGACACAGCCACCATCAAACCTAGGTTTCCTATCAGTACTTGAAATCTAATCTCAGTCCTTCATGATTTCATGGAAGGCATATTGCCATTAGCTGGATCAATATGTTTTTTGGACTATCTTTCTGTTTATGGACACCTATTTTTCTAAGATGTGTGTAACCATAATTTGGCCTTCTTTCCTAGTACATGCATAGGGAAAGTACATATTTGAAACACTCCATTGAACTAAGAGTAAGGCTTTAAAATATTCAGATATCATATCATTTTCCTTCAAGTAACAAAATGTTTGGCTGAATTGGAAAATATTCTGAAGTTCTTTTTTCTATCTTTAAGAAAAACTACTAGCTGAATTTACAAAAAACATCAGTTACTATTCTATGGATAAATATCTATTTACACACTGTTGTAGCTTGATTCTTTCATTGAGACTTTGTTTTTTTTTTTTTGTTTGTTTTTTTGTGTTTTTTTTTGTTTTTTTTTTTTTTTTAAATTTGATAACATCTTGGAGACCCAAGATAGATCAAATCAAATGAACAAGTTTAATAATTGCTGTGTTGGAGATATAATTGTTTCAAACACATGATTTGGTTACATGGAAACACATGAACAATTTAGCCTGCTCACACAGTGCCAGGAGGGAGGACTACATGCTAACACTTTTATGTGTTCAGCCATTAGAAAAGAGCTTTTAATCCTGGCAGTGGATTGCTATTCAACTGTATAAATTATTTATGTATATTTGTTTTATCTTATTCTGGGCCTCTAGATATTTCCTGTTTACTCTGAATCTCCCAGGCTGAACTTACCAGAAAAGAAAATGATAAAAATAAAATGGTTGATTAATCATTTTAACTGAACACGCAGGAAAAAAAATTAAAAAATCAGAATACAGGCAGGGGTGTCTTGCCATTTAGACAATCCACCAGCAGCCCTTCAGAACAGTTATCAGCTGAACTGGCGAAGTCAATAGAGGTTGACATTACAGATGCACAGAGCCCATTGTATGAGTCATCAGGGCATCTGACTAAGAGCTAGTTCATGAAGTAAGTCCTGAACTTGAGAACCATTCCTGGAGCATCCCTCCTGGAAGATATGAAAGCCCAAGCTACAGGAAGACTGTGTACGGCTTTAATCCCGCAGAAGCTTGAAGCCTAGAGCAGGGTTGAGGACATGAGATGAACAAAATAATTCAATGCATTAGAAAGGGTGTCAGGTATTTGCAAAATACTTATAGAATTATCATGTCCTACTCCCAAATGCAGAGGGAGTTGCACACCTGGGTTATCTGTCATGACCTCCTTGCTTTATAATTGGCATGTCTGTACTAAGTGCTCAGTAAATGCTATTTTCTTGTCTCCTACCTATATCTGAGTCATTATTTACAAGTTAAATATCACTGTTTTCTCTGTGCCCTGAATGCAATATAGCCAGCTGCTTCATGCACCTGTTGCCACTGCATACTCTATCCTCAAATCATTACACTCTGTTATTTTTGGTTGGTTATTTTGTAAACCACAGTAACATGTAACTGATGTTCTGATTTCAAGGAGTAACTATAAAAACTTGTTTAAAAATGTTATTTATCATTATTCCAAATTGCACTCTAGTTTCTCTTGGTTAATAACATCTCCCTTTGCAGGGTCATCTTTCCTAATACCATATCAATTTAAGAATATTACAGTACCGTTAAGTCTTGACTTACAGTATATCCTAAACTTTGTCTTATGACATCATAACAATGTCCATTTACAACAGTGTCAAATGCACTCAAGTCTACCTCCCCTCAGGTGACATACATACTTTGCTGTTCTGTTTTGTATTTACCCGTTGCTTACTTTTTCCTACCCACTTGCAAGTGTCTAGGAGTGACACTTTAGAATTTTGATTGAGGAAATTCACCGTTACTTCAACCTGATAATTAAATTAGTATAATTTTATAACTAGTAAAGCTATTTGAATGCTTTTAAAGTGAAAATATACCAAACACTGTCATGTCACTACAAACATTATTTGATTTTACATATAAACTCTGCTTGCTGAGGAGTAGTTATTTCTCTACTAAATATGACATGGCATCTAGAAGGATTGGAATATTCACATGGTATAATTCAAAGTCAGTCAACTTTCTTCCTTGCCCACACTCTAAACTCAGCATTTCCCTTAGCAGAATGCAGTACGATTAAGGAAGAGTTTTAAAATTACAAATTATAATCATGAGCCTATAGTGCCAATAAAACAATAAAAAGTGGGCTAGAGAGCGAGAGAAAGAGAGAGAGGAGGGAGGGAGAGAGAGGAGGTAGGGAGAGGGAGGAGAGAGAGAGAGAGAGAGAGAGAGAGAGAGAGAGAGAGAGAGAGAGAGAGAGAGAGAGAGCCTCCGTTTTGGGGCTGTCAACAGCAGTCTCAGAAGCAAATGTCAAGCAGATGCCACTGACCTGAGGAGATGTCGATTTGGCTTGTCTTGGTCTGTGTGTTGTTGATGTGGACACCCACTTTGCTCTCCACAAGGTCAATCTCCACATTGCCTAAGTTATCTGCAAAGTGGCTGAACAGCAGGAGGCCGCTGGGGTTCCAAGTCCTGAACTGGAAACTGACTGAGAACAGGTCCTGATTCATTCTGCCAGGCACCTCCAGGTAGCTTGTAGCATTGAAGAAGACTGGTACTGTGTAGGGCTCCACACAGGAAAAACTCAGATTCCCCTACAAGCAAACAAACATCTATATGAGGCTACTGACAAAGAGGTGCTTCCACAAATATCCATGGAGTGATGGAGCCTGTACGACACTTTAGGGCTAGTGTCCAGCCTGATTTTGTGGGTGCATGGATCCTCATGGAACTTCCTGGACTGTTATACCCAGTACGCAGTAGCTGGACATCTAGTTCAGAGTGTAGCAAGCAATGCAAGTCAAGAGGCTGACAGCTTATTAGCCTGTTGTGATGGGCAGACCACACGATGGTCTTCTGTCATCTTATCATCATATTTCAAAGACCTTGATAACATTATTAGCTGTCTCTCTTTCCTTCAATTATATGTACATGTGTGTATATATGTATGTATAGTATTATACAGGAGGGTGTGGGTGTAAGAAGGAAGAGTCTGCAGGGAGATGAGTGAATTTCGCTGACATAAACAGCTACTAATGTCTTAAGCAAATTTCTTATAAAATTTTAATTTACAGGGATGGAAACAAAATGTTTCATTCCATTATTTTCCCTAATATTTTCAGTGTGTGTGTGC
This sequence comes from Cricetiscus sungorus, assembly GCA_030556225.1. Lineage (NCBI taxonomy): Eukaryota > Metazoa > Chordata > Mammalia > Rodentia > Cricetidae > Cricetiscus > Cricetiscus sungorus. The sequence continues at coordinate 28,175,888 of JANBXA010000031.1, forward strand.
GTGTGTGTGTGTGTGTGTGTGTGTGTGTGTGTGTGTGTGTGTGTTTGTGTGCAAATTTTGATACAAAAATTATTCTATGGTTGCCTACAAATAATTTGTTAAAATAGGATATATTTGTGTATGCCTTATACCTTACAATGCAGTTTGGCTATTTGAAGTCTTCTCTAGTTTCAACATGCTTTGTAGTTAACGTCGCCTTAGTAATGAGCTCCCCATGGCTGGTGCCCTGTAGTTTGAGTACCAAATGGTTACATCTCAGGACCAATACTGAACTAACATTTTACATCTTAAAATACAAATAATAGAAATATTATTCTGACACTTTGTAGTCTACATTTTTTTACTTAAGCACCAGTTTCTGAGAACGTTGAAAGAACCATTGTGATATATCCAAAGCTTAAAAAGTGTTTGTGTGTTTGTGTGAGCACATAATAGATGGACTGTGTGTTTTAATGTGAATGAATAGTATGTGGGATAGTTGTTTGTATATCACCATACTATGTGATATATATGAGCACACAGAACATTGTTTTGTGCAAATAATAGGTGCTTGTATGTTTATTAATCTCTGTTAGTGCATGTTCATGTATGCACATTGATGTGCATGTCTTTATGTTTTATTGTATGTTGCATACATGTGAATATTACATGGTATGTGTGTGGTTCTATGTGGTCTATGTGTTTATTTGTGTTCACAGCATGTGGGGTCTGTATATGCTTGTGTAAACATTACATTGTACATATGGGTCAGCATGTATGTATAGCGTGTGGTGGGTTGAATAACAGCCCTCATAGGTTCATATAACTGAATGGTTAATCACCAAAGACTGTGACGATTTGAAAGGATTAGAAAGCTAGGGAGATGTGGCCTTGTCGGAGGAAGTGTGTCACTGGGGATAGGCTTTGAAGTTTCAAAAGCCCATGCCGGGTTCAGCGTCTCTCTCTTTCCTTCTGCCTTCAGATTAAGATGTATCTCTCAGGACATTTCCCAAGTGGCAGATTTCTCTTTAAACCTATAATGACTCCCTCTATTAAAGTATCTCTTTTCTTGCTCTCTTCTATTCTCCCCCAGACTTGATGTTCAGAGATATACCAGGATGGCCCTAATTTTAAGAGTCTAATCAAAAGGGGAGAGGCTATCTTAAATGCCTTTTTCCTATAAGGAGATTGAGATTGATGGCTACCTTATATGCCATCACAGAACCTTCATCCAGTAGCTGATGGAAACAGAATCAGAGACCCACAGCTAAGCAGTGAGCCGAATTCTTGGAATCCAGTTGTAAAGAGTCTTAAGAGTGATGAGCAAAGGGGTCAAGATCATGCTGGGGAAACCCACAGAGACAGCTGACCTGAACAAAGGGGAGCTCATGGATCATAGACAGACAGCTTGGAAACCGGCATAGGATGGAACCAGGACCCCTGCATATGGATGTCAGTTTGGAGGCCTGGGTGGTCTTTGGGGCTTCTGGTCATGGAACAGCACTTATACCTAGTATACGAATGGACTTTGGGAGCCCATTCCCCATAGAGGGATACTCTCTCAGCCTTGGTGCAGGGGGGAGGGCCTAGGCCCTGTCCCAAATGATGTGACAGACTTTGGTGACCCACCATAGAAGACCCCATCCTTTCTATGATGCAGAAGAGGGATTGGATGGGGGTTGGTGGGGGGAATGGGAGAATGGGAGGGAGAGTACACTGGGATTGATATATAACATAAGATTATTTCTAATTTAAATTTTAAAAAAGGAGAAAGAAAAAATATACAGCTCTCGGCTAATACTTCAACACCATGCTCACACTAAACTGCCTGCCATATTAGACTAAACCTCTGAAAATATAAGCAGAGCTATTGGGAAGCCCCATAAAGAACATTTGTTATTATCTTTGGGGCTACCTAATGGTAAACACAGATTCAGGCTGCTGAAACATCCTCATTATTTGGTCTTCCTCAAGAAATCTAAAACCAGTCTCCATGGGTTCCAGATGAAACTCAACATGAGTTTTTGTGACCCACTCTATTATTTCACCAAAAAATAAAAATTACTTTTATTGAATCCTTTATTTAGCTATTACTCTGATACTTCTTTTATATAACCCTAACATTCTTCTTTGGCAATTTCATATATGGTATAATCCATTGTGGTTACCCTCCCACCCTCTCCAATATCCCTCCACCCTTGACATCCTGTCCTCCTTCTCATATGGACAGTTTAAAACCACAGGGCACAAAGACTGGCTTGACTCCAATGTATATTCTGAGTACATCAAGTATCTATACATAGTTAAACATCTGTTTTACACATTTGAACTGAACCCAAACAGGGAAAAAGACTTGACATTTGTTGTTACTCAATGCCACATACAAAACAAAACATTCCAGAAAACCAGTTCATGCCCCCACCCCCAAAACATCAAGCCACATAACTGGGTTTTTGGAGCCCATTCCCTATGGTTGGATACCTTGCTTGGCCTTGATACAGGGGGGAAGGGCTGGGTCCTGCCTCAATTTGGTATGCCAGACTTTGTTGACTCTCCAAGGAAGACCTCACACACTCTGAGTAGTGGACAGAGAGTGGGATGTGTAGGGGGGAGGGGGGGAGACAGGAGAAGAAAAGGAAGGAGTAACTGGGGTTGGTATATAAATGAAAAGAAAATCAAATAAAAAATAACCAAGGGCAAAAAGTTCATGAGAATTTTGTAATTGGATCAATATTTTGGACTCTTACCACATTTGATGGCTCTAATTTTTTTCGTCGGGCAAGATCAGTGATGTTGACGCCATTGTAGTTGATGCTTTCCATGCAACCCTTAAAATTCTTCCTGTTACTAGAACTTGGCTTGCCAGAGAAAGGTATGCCTCCAAATGTTATCTTTGAGAAAAAAATATTTACACTCTGTTACAACAAACTATACAAAGCTATGAAAACAATCAAAGTCAGACATCTTTATCTCAGTTCAAAAATAAGCAAATATTATATCTTGCCTGCAAAATCTTTTGCTCACTACATTATGTTGTTACTGAAATGCATAATGGAATCATTAATTCCAATGATTAGATTATCAGTTGACCAATAAATAGCAAACTTCCCTTGTAGTTTTTAAATGCCAAAGGCATTTTACAAATTGTCTTTGAGAGTATTTTAAAATGACTTTATCTAGCAACTTTATTTTATCAAGGAACATTAAAACTATATATTCATATTTATCATTCAAAGACATGTTACCAATAAATGCCTTTAGTAACCTCAACACAACCAGCACTAATATAATAAGCTGATAAAAGTGTTACCTAAAGCAAGGAATATTGCAGTTACTCTCTGTGGGCTTTGTGAAGTCTAATGGCTGTTTGAGTCAAAGGCTAATTAGAATTATTTTGAGTATAGAAAATAGCTGAAAAATAATGTTAGTGTATAGATTAGGGACTTTTGGGGCACAGAGGCTGTAAGTTGAACAGTCAAGGTTTACGTGTTCTATAGATCTTGCATACATTAAGGAGAAGACCAATCTACCTTAATGTGCTCCTTTGGTATCAGTGTTATGAGGCATATGTTTTCACTCCCAAGTATGTCTCACTACTTTGAAGTTCTGTCGCCATAATATAGATGATGCAAAATCATACTTAATCACTATTGCTAGGAATATTCACTACTAATAGTGAATTAATAAATAAATGCAATGCATAATTGTAGTTGTAATGTCAGTGTCTGTGAAGCAGACTTTTCCTTTCCAGGGCCATGGTTTTCGATTTTCCCTAATAGTTTATCATGTGAAAGCAATTTTTGATGCATTTTCAAAATTGAGGACTTTATATTTGATGTAAGGCAAGGATGAACAGCATTCTAGGAGGCTCATGAGTAAATTATGTCCCATTATTTGGTGCTATGGCAATTAAAATGCTTAATTCATTTTAGAGAAAAAGACAAATTAATGATGGTTTATGAAACAATGTTTTTATGAAGGCCCTACTTAAAATAAAATTAAGTATTATTAATCATGTTCAGTAGAATATATATCACTCCCAATGAGTTCATACATTAGAAGAGGAGCTAAGAATAAATTAAAACACATACACTATAATTAGGAAAGGAAAAATAGAGTCATTAAAAAGGTGGAAGTAATGAGAAAACATTGGAAAGTCGCAGTGTCCCTGGCCTTGCCAGATCTGTGAAGCAGATCCTGATACTGACAGTAATAACTATGACGCTAAACTGAAATTCTATGTAGTTGTGTGCAGTTTCAATTACTTTAAAGGAATTTATAGTAATTCATCTCAAGTTTTTTCTTTTAAAAAAACAAATTAGTTGCAGTATTGCATGAATGTGTGTGTGTGTGTGTGTGTGTGTGTGTGTGTGTGTGTGTACATATCTGCACGTTATGGCACATATGTGGAGGTGAGAGGACAACTTGCAGAATACGCTCTCTCTTTTCATCACGTTGGTCTCAGGATTGACCTCTGTCCTTCAGGCTTGGCAGCAAGTGCCACTACTTGCCAAACTCTGTTCCTGGCTCATATATAATCTATTAGGTGCTGGCTGCATCATATCTCAAATACACTGTGGTACTTGTTTCACACTACAGGTTTGTTCCTCCACACACATGCTTTATTTTATCAGTGCAATGTCTTTCCACTAAGACGATGACTCAAATGCACAGGGATTGTGCTGAAGCATTGCAGGAGATGGTGCTTGGCGTATCTAACCCAGCTTCCTCACGGAAGCGATTGCACATTAGTTTGGCATCTACTTCTTGTCATATAGTGCCATTGATTAAGTGTAATTGTTGAACCACAGCATTTTCAGATATCCTACAATTACGGTATAAACACCCTTTTCAATTGTCAGATTAAAAGTCACATTTGGGAGTTTCTTTATGTAGTCTTAGTGAAAAAACACTACTGCTTTTAACTCTTGATAGTCAGGTGTTTGGGTTTGAAGTACTTAAACACAGTATAGCAGAGGCTGGAAGACACCTCTAGTGCACTTTTATCTACATCCTGCTTTTGGATAGATTATTATTTCTCTATCATCCTGAAGTCAACATACATAGCACTTACCAACCTCTGGGGGAGTAGTTTTCTCTTACAGTATTTCATTGGTAAGATATATGTTACTCCAAGACTCCAAAAGGGGAAGGAGGAGTCTTTAAACCTATTTTCTTGCCTGCTTGTTATAATAAACCTGGGAATGCCTATGTCCTTCTTGGAAAAATTTGCCACCAGGACAAAAACATACAAGAGAAAGGGAGACTCCAGTGGAATGGCATTTGAAGCTAGAGCTAATTGCAAAAGGAGATGGGATAGCTTTCATGTGAAAGAGATAAACATACATCAGTTACATAAACATATGTACAAATATGTATGCTTATAAAAATCTTAACTGATATATCACATGATCTAAGGAGAAATGTGATCTTATTTTCTTATTAAATGAAGGAAATAGGAATTACTGATATCACACAACCAGTGAGATTCAAAAAGGATTCAAACCCAGACTTCCAGCTCTGCTGCAGAGTATATGGTTGATTTTTCTCTATGACTATAGTATGTTTATAGGTATAAAAATGACAGCAAGAGTCAATTCCTTTTTCCCAAGCAGAAATGTATTGCAAAATATCATCATGGCTTTTCATTCAAAGAACTGTAAATGGCATTTAACTAAAGAACAGAATCAAGTCAAACATTGGCTTACTGCCCTGTCCTTTAGTTTCCTTGGCTTAGAGGAAAACAAAATGTATACTCCTTCCATCTCAGGCTACCATGCAGTTAGCAGTTTGATTCCTGACAGTGATTGCTGCAATCAATTTCTCACCAACCTGGTCTCATAGCCATGTCAGCCCGAAAATAACACTCAGAGACTATTAGTTATAAAACTGTTGGCCACTGGCTAATGCTTCTTATTGGCTAGCTCTGTCTTAGCTATTAACTCATTTCATTAAAGTGTCTCCATGTGGTCTTGAGAGAGAGAGAGAGAGAGACAGGGAGAGAGAGAGAGAGAGAGAGAGAGAGAGAGAGAGAGAGAGAGAGAGAGAGAGAGAGAGAGAGAGAGAGAGAGAGAGATCGAAGAGAGAGGGAGAGTCCAGACCTCTTACTCCTTTCAAGGCCTGCATCTTGACTCCTCTTTAATAATTCTCCCAGAATCCTCCTTGTCTCTTAGTCCCGCCTATCTTTTCTTCCAATTTTTCAACTGTAATTTATCCATTAACCAATAAGAGAAACAAGTGATCTCTCTACCTCATTGCATAGTAACTCCACAGAGAAGAGTGGACAAGAAAACCTTTAGGGCCACCTTCACACACAATAGCAATGTCAATACTGAGCCATGTCAAATGTGCAAAGTATTATTACAGCATGTCTCTTTGCTGATTTATATTGTGGGGAATGAAACACATGTATTCTCTCTACCCCTAGCAATGTTGTGCTGGACACTGCTTGCTTGTTCTCACTTACTCATCAGGATTGGTGTTAAATAGAACCATTATTAAAACAAAAATGAGAGAGTGTTAAGACTAAGTTACTCTAAACAGAATGTTAATATTTGCTCATAAGTAAATGCTACACTTAGTATATGTGCTCTCCGGGTTATTTACACAGTTCATATCTGGTGCAAGCACTGTGTTGTGCAATGGTGGGTTAATGGGAATTCTTTTTCAGTCTTCCACCCAGTACAATCAAACTTACAGAATGAAATTCCCTGTGGTGAGGCATTTACACTATGACAGTTAAATAACAGACCAGTGCATTCCTCCTTGTCCACTCCAATGAGAGCTTCTGAGAGCTTCCAGAGCATGCATTCCTGCTAAAGCCCAATACCCTTTACCTCAGACCACTCTGCAAGAATGGAAGTCAAGTAGCTTGAGGGGAGCAGGAGTGAACACTGGCAGGCTAGCTCTTTTATCCTTTATACTACAGTTTAATAATTCAATATGAATTTTCCAAAATGTGTGTTATGTTAGGTTTGAAGTAAACTTTACCGTCTTGTGTGGTAGGAATCTACTTCCTCTGTTGATACATCAAAGAGACATGGGAAACTGCTCTGATATGGACACTTAATAGGCCTCCAATTTCTTTAAATAACACATAGAGTGTCTGTTCTAGCTACTATAAAATACAAAAGTAAACACAGCCACTTTATTATGACCCATAACAATAGCTTCTTTTTTGCAGAAAAGGGAGTTACTAGACACTAGCTTATTACTGAGAAATAGAAATTCAATCCTCAACATTTTCAGTAGATTTATACTTCCCCCTACTACCTCTTCAGATGACTCATTGCAGTCAATAGCTGAGACTCCCAAACATGAGACTGTCTTGTGTACAAAGTGATTTGACACACTGAAATCCTAGAACTGTTGACCTCATGCAGAATGTATTGCATGTGCATGAATATGCACAGATTCCGTCATAAACTCAACAGGGTCTATGACCCTGAATCTTTAATTATGGTTTTTGAAAATTGGAATTATGTTTGCCCATGGCTAATGCTTCAGGATATCTCCCTGTTCTGTGACACTTCAAAGTTTATTAATGGAAGATGAATAATTCATCTGCAAGTTCTCTAATACACTAGAGCAGTAAGTCACAAGAGATGTTGCGTCAACTTGCAGGAGATTCAACTTTCTTGGACTTTCATCTTCTTTCACTATTAAAAGAATTATTTTAGTTCTGAGATTATAAAGTAATTATATAAATTCTCCCTTCTCCTTTCTCCCTCCAAACCCTCTTACATGTCCCACATACTCTTTCAAATTCACTGCTTCTTTTAATAATCATTTGTAAATGAAGACAGATAGGCTTAAGCTTATATTTTTATGTCTCCATTTGCATATAAAATATATTTTATATCTATCAATTCAGATATTTTTCACCAATTATTTTATGATGTGCATATTCTGTATTATTGAAATTTTACATATAATTAGAGGGTAGCACATTCACAATGGACACAGATTTTTGCTTTCTCACATGTAGATTCTAAGGAACACAAATATTCATAGCAAACTCGGAGCTTGTCCCAAGGTATACTAAATCTCTAAAGGCATCACAATTCTTAGAATCTCTTAGATACTATGGGAAACACTGCTTTTGGGGCTGGACAATCAAATATTCGGTTTGGGCCTGTTTTGTCTCATGACTTTCTCTTATGAGTTTTGGAATAGAAGTTGACCAGAAAAAGAATGCCAGTGTAAAATTGGAGCCCAAATCTAAAAAATATTTTTTATAAAACCTTAATTTTGTTCATTATCACACTGTTATTTAAAAATAGGGAAGTTTACAAATGGCTATGAAATTATTAGGACTTAAGTTTTAAAGTAATTTGAACCACCAAAACTTTGGAAGATATTACTAAAACTACACTAGTCCCATGAGCTAAGAAAGTTTGGAAGCCTCTAGATGAGTGATATGTTGTGTTTTGTATTTTGCTTGGATGCTGCTCCAAAATGTACAGTGCTTTATTCTTACTGCACATAATGCTACTGTTCTCTATTGATAGATGTGATGGAATGTGTTGAATTACTCTGATAGTTTACATAAAATGTGATATATTAACTTGAATGTTATAAAATTATTACATATGCATATATACACATGTACACACATATGTGTGTATATTAGTCGTCAATGTGATCACTGAGTTTTTTTTAAAGTTATTATGTTTTCTGTATTTATTTATGTGTGTGAGCACTCATGTGCTCCGTGATCCTTGTTGAGATTAGAGTTTGTAAGAATCCATACTCTTTTTCCATTGCACATAGTGTAATTTATTCATGTCAAGATTGAATTTAGGGTGCTACACAGAGAAGCAGGTGCTTTACCTTCTGATTATTCTCATTGACAAGAATATTTTAAAAATATTTTGTTATTTAGAAATTAAAACGTGTCTTAATTGACAATTCTTTAAATGTTCCATATTTTACTTTTTCCTTTATGGAAACTATGTCTGAGAAAAAGTTTACTGCAAAAAATATCTATAGTCATACATTTATAAGTAATACTATAAGCTAGAAGTGAAGATATTTTTTTCCAATATACCTTCTGTATGCGACATAATGCATAGTCTTATGAGTAATAGATGTCATAACTCATTGCCAATTGTGATGGTTGGGAATAGGGCTCCATGTGGAAAAGCCTGTTGCTTGTGGTGTTGAAGTTGTAAAGATAAACAGATTTCTAGCAGCTGGAACCTAGGGAGAAACACTTAGCTATGTCTGAACACACTCTCCAAAGGCACTTCAGACCAGTCCAAAGTGAGTGGTGGACACCATGGAAACTGGACTTCTCAACACAAGAGGACCAATGCACATATGAAACCCCAGAGCTGAGGTAGCAAGCACAGGGTCACCCAGGTCTTATCAGATGGGTCCTAGATCTGAAAAGACAAATGGACACATACCCCCATTCCTAACCCAGTTTTCCATTCCCCAATCCCTATAATTGGAGATAATCCTATTTCTAATTAATAACCACTTATAAATGAATATTTAATTTTCTTCCAAAGGGTGAAACAAACCACATTTAAGGGTGAGCTGCGTGGTCAGTAGTAGTTGGCCAATAGAAAATCAACTAAGCAGTATCTTTGGGAGCTTCTTGTACCACAATGTCATGTCAGGGATTTCCTTCTCTTTTAAATTTTGTTTTATTTTTAACTTATTTTGTTAATTCATATATGCATTTTCTTTCACCCTATAGGTCCTTGGTGTATATATTATGACTTTCATTTTATGTCATATTAAGTCATATTATGACTTTTCATCCACAAATGAGTGGATCCCTGCATCTACATCTGCTTCTTGTGTTTTATTGGTCTCTTTTCCTTCTATTCATTTTGTCCTATCCCAATGTGCTAGTTTATTATTATCCCTTATTAGCCTGTTTGTTTTTCTTTTTTAAGAAGACAGTATTTATTTATAATGTATAGAGTGTTCCGCCTGCGCACTAGAAGAAGGCACCAGATTTGTTCTGAGCCCCTACGTGGTTGCTGGGACTTGAACTCAGAAGCTCTGGAACAGGAGCCGGCATGTGCTCTTAACCTTTGAGCCATCTCTCCAGCCTCATCTGTTTTATAATGAGAGGAAAAACAGGGTTTAAAGGGGTGTGGGGTGAAACTGGAAGGAGTTGAGGACATGGAAAAACCAGGATATATTATGTGAGAATAAAAACCTATTTTCAACAAAAGGAATCTATCCATTAAAATATGAACAATGCACATATAATTACACATGTAGTTTGTTAAGTAAACGATATCTCCTTTCTATAGAGATTTCTACAGGAAAGAGATTTAACGGTATCTCCTGTCTTTAGAGAAGGAAAGAAAAGGGCTCTGGCAGACATGTGATTAACATATATATAATTAAATAAATATGTAGCAGAGTGCATCCTCCCTCGTCCATTACAGTCCCACACCCTCAAGTGTACCTCATAGTCCAAGTCCAGGTAGTCAAATTCTCCATTGGTGCGGAAATGCTGCGTGCTCCTGTCCAGTGTCAGGTTGATGCTGCGTCCCTGGCGCTCAATGAGCACTGAGTGCCAGTGGTGATCATCCAGCAGGCTTCCTGATGTCACAGACGTGTGGCCATAGATGGGGCCAAGCTGGTTGCTTCCTGAGTAGTGGGAGCAAAAGAGAATTAAGACATTGACCACACATCCTCACTTTGCATGGCAGCATATCTTCCTTTCACTATGTGAAGTCAATACATAATTTGAGCTCTGGGTACTGAAGTTGGTAGAGGAGAACCAGGACTTTTGCAGTAGACACAAATAAAATCTGCTAACAGTGGGGAAACGCCTTGTTTCTTAGAAAGAAAATGCAAACATTTTTTGGACAGTATTGTGAATTGGTGAGTGGGTTGGGGTTATCATCTCAGTATCACATGGGTTCAGGTGCCAGATGGCCTAGTTTTATGCACAGATGGGGACATCCTGGTCACTGCTATGAGTCTGGTTGCTGGCCTAAAAAATAGGGATAGTAAACTTTGTTTCTTCATGTATGGTGATGAAGTCAGAAGTGTCTTCGTGATATTGAAGTGTGTGTGTGTGTGTGTGTGTGTGTGTGTGTGTGTGTATGCATTCACATGTATGTGTGTGCACCTGTGTGTTTATGTATCTATGCATGTATACATGTGTGTATATGTGCATTTGCATGCATTTGTTCAATCACATGTATGTGTGTATGCATGTATACAATGCATGAATATATGTTTGTGGTTGTGTGTATATATGGTTGTGTGTATATGCACCCATGTTAAGAGACCAGAAAGACAAGAGGAGAAACAACATAGGAGTAAGTTTAAGTAACAAGGTTGTCCTACGTTTTATTATTGGAAACACACACACAAAGTGTCTGAGAAGACTAGGATCTTTCCCTGGGGCATGAGCTCATTGCCTATGGTGGAATGCCATGCTCAGTCTTAATCCAGGTGAGGGACAGAATCTTGGTCCTGCCCCAACTTTATGTGCTTTGTTGATTCCCTATGAGAGGCTGTGCCCTTTGGTAAGTGGATGGGGGGTCAGCTGGGGAGAATGCATAGGGGATGGGAAGAGGTGTGGGAGGGAGAACTATGGTTGAAATATAAAATGAAATTAAAAAACAAATTCTCACAGACTCTGACTGCCAGCACTTACCCCCTCCTATGTAAATATCTACTTTAAGATATTATAAAACCGTCATACATTGGACTCAACAGCCATTATTAGAATGCTGAGGGAAACTTTCCTTCCTTAAGAGTATTGAGAGTTATTACTTTTGCATTGGTATTTCTAAAAGTTATTTCATGTCTTCTGTCTATAATGGAGGAGTTACTTTACAATGATTCATTTGAGGGTTCTGTGCTCTTCCTTCACTGGATCCTATGCATTTCTCCTGTGCTCCTTCTCTCTAGCACCAAAGGATAGCTCAGTGTCATCTGGATCAGACATCTATCCTTATAAAGGAAATCGCTCTGTGTCAACTTGATTAGTCTCCTGAGGGAGAACCAAGGTCACTGGCAGCCTTTACACTTCCACAGCACCAAAGCCACCTTGCTTTTTCAAGTTGCCCCAACATCAAACAGTGATAAACATCTCCCAAAACCTTCTTTACAAAAGCAATAAATCTAAGACTGTCCTATACCCATTCCCTAGTATTTTTATTTATGTTTCCCTGTAAATTTATGCAGCAAAAGTGGCACAGATCTGGCATACAGCATGTGGCTGGTGGGTCATGTTCATCATCCAGGGCTCAGTGGTTGCCTGCCTGGGTGGTAAGCAGACTTCAGGCCAGTGGCTCCTCATCACTCAAAATGCCATGATAGATACTTATATTTTATATACTACAATTGTCTTTGAATGACATATAGTACATTTCTACAGAATTAAACTTGCACATATGTGCACACGGGCACATGGGTATGCACACAAAAGGAATCCTTTGTTTAAAATAAACTAAAATTAAACTTATTTTGTATAACCAATATATTTTTATAAATTTTACTTTCCCTCCAAATTCTGTTGTTGAAATAATATTAAAAAATAAGTCTTTGAAATTAAATATTTTTACTTTTATAAAAATGTTTATATTAAACATTTTTCATAATGTCTCATTTTTTTAATGATGCATGACTAAAATATGCAAACTACTTCAAATGTCTGATGCTATGAGGTTAGATAATTTTCCCCCAAATATCTTTAGTAGAAGAATAGAAAAAATAAGATCCTTTTTGTCACTTACCCATAGACCCTGATAAAACACACTTAATAATTTGACAAAAAAATATTACCTTCCATTTTATTGTTTGTTAGGCTTATAGCTGATATGATGGAATAATTGATGACTTGGTGTTTAATTTTTCTATTCTGTATTATCTTTTATATTCAATGCATATATTTCTCTATTTGTGACTTGGAACTGTTATGGAGCAGTGTGATTGGTTTTTCACGAAAGGCATTAAAATTGTATACATAAAATTTGCATATTCTTTGGCTCCACATACACTTTATTATAATGTAAAATGCAGTATTTTTAAGAGTATGGGATTCACATTTTCATCATTTTTACTTTTAATGTGGATGACATAAAGTCAAAGCTATGTGCTTATGAAAATTTCTTTATTTCATGCAAAAAAACCATAATTACATTGTGTTCCTAGACTTGACAGAAATCTTCAAACTAAGTTAACATACAGGAATCAAACACCCTCAGGAATATCCAGAATATCCAGGAATACCAGGATACTACAGAGTAAGGAAATCCAATCGTCGAAGGCTGTCCTGAGTCTTTAAATCTTCAGTTTTGTATCTTTCACTGGTAATGCACTTAACAAGTGTGTTTTAGTTATTCATTTATCATTGTTATTATTTTTGTAGAATTCTTTTTACAACAGAGAAAATAAAATCCATAGACTACATGTTGCCTTGAGTACCCCTATCTAAAACCCAGAGCACTGAGCCAAGCAAGGGGAAGAAGTGTCATTGCCTTGTTCAGTCTGGAATTGTGAACACCCCTGCCAATGCTGTGACCATTTTCTCCAGCAACATGTGAGTCTCAGTTACGTTATCGACAAGCCAAAAGGTATGGTTTCTGTCTACTTAAAAGTAGTAGGAAAATCTGGTAGGATAACAACCCCCTGGGTTGCCTCATTCTACCACCAATATCTCATTCCTCTGCTTCATTTTTAGTTGTCTGGCCAAATTAAAATATTTATTTCCACAAGTCTTACTCTATCTTATCTGATAGGAGATGTTATTCTGTAAATATGTTTCTCATACTGGTTAATGAATAAAGCACTGTTTGGCCAATGGGAAAGCAAGATAGGCGGGGCTAGGAGACAAGGAGGAAAGAGGAAGTAGTGAGGAGGAGGCAGCATGGAGAGCATAGAGAAAGCAAGATGCTGGCCCGCCATTCTCCGGTAAGATGAGCCACGTGGAAACACTTAGAATAATAGAAATGGGTTAATCATTAAGACAAAGCTAGCTGATAAACAATGATATAAATGGCCAACAGCTTGTATCAAATACAGAGTCTCTGCATGTTATTGAGACGCGCGTGCAGCGGGACCCGACTTATCTTATAAAACAACTTAATAAGAGTGTTCTCTCAATTTCCCAGAGAGTGAGCAAACAGGAACCTTCATATTGACAAAGCCAGTACTCACCTGTGTGTCTCCGTGTCAGCTGACATGTAAAGAGAGTTGCATAGCACTCATGACTTCTCTTTCTTTAGATTCTGGGGTACTACACACTCTTCACTTCTCCACTCTCCACTTTACTGCTTAATTCACCCCCATCATGCATTCTCCTCTGATAATACTGTAATTGACCCCATATTAACACCTTTTGTCTACTCATAGGTAGCTCAAATGTACTGTCTTCCCACTAATCCCTGTAATCCCTTCTGCCCTCTCTTTAGTTTCTATTTCTGAGAATGACACTAACCATTCATGTAGCACCTGAGCCTAAATCCTAGGAATTAGTCTTTGTTTCTCTTCTTTTCTTCATCATGGCTCATGCTGGATTTACCACTAACGTAATTTCTCTGATACATTTCTCTTTATTTCCCATGATAATGTTCCATGGTTGTCAGCACCACATCTCCCCAGCCATGGAGATGTCTTCTTTGACTCTCATGCTGACTTAGGCGGTTCTTTCCATAAGAGCTTCAGTGTACCTCTGAATTGAACTGTTCATTCTTAATATCTGCAATGTTACCATCCTACAGAACCTGAACTATCTCCATCTCCTGGACTGCCTTTCTTGTTTTCAGAAATCCAATACAGCTTGTTCTTTTTCCCATAAGTATGTGAGTTCTTTGTCTGCAATGGTCCCTCCTTGCACAGTCTTTTTTATTCTGTTGCCTTCAATGCCCCCCCCAATCCACACCCTTCACACAGCACTTAGATCCTATCTTGAACACTGTGGGGTTCTTTTTCCTAATAGAGGGATTTTCCTCATACATTCTGATATTGGTCCTATGGCTTTTTAAGGTGGATTTTAAATCTGAGATCAACAGAATACGTGCTTACTGAACTTATTTTCTACTGGGGTAGTCCACAAACTTAATGAGACCTTGTCTTTCTGTTCTTTGATGCATGCTATCAGCTACTATAACTCTGAGCATAGTATAAGTGTTTCAACAAACATTTTGTTGGATGAGTAATGTTATGGGTTGGATCTAAATTGTTCCCCAAAAGCTTTGGCACCAGCTGATGAGGTTTAGAAAAAAAAAGATTGGATAATTATTACCTTAACCTCATGGATGGATCAGTCAACCCACCATTGAAGTAATGATTTGACTGTGATACTGAGAGGTGACAGGCAGTAGGGGGTAGATGCTGGTTGAAAGAAATAGGTCATAGAAAGTGGGACACTGAAGTGCTGTCTTGTTTCTGCCTTCTTCCACTCTCTTGTTTCTTGGCCCCCACAAGCATATTTGTCCCACCATGATATCTTTCCATGGTGTTCTACCTCAGGAAAAGCCCACAGCTATGGCTCCAGCAACTATAGATTTAGGCATCTGAAGCAGGAACCAATATAACCTTCCCTCTTGTCACAGCCACAAAAAGATAACTAACAGAAATAGGTATACAAATAGAAAATCTGCTTCTTCCGATGAAAACAATTGACAATAAGTTTAAAGGACTGTGTAACATTTAAAATGCTTCATATTTATTTATTTTATATATATTAGTGCATGGCCTGTATGTATGTGTGTTCACCATTTCCATGGCTGGTGCTAGTGAAGATCAAAAGTTGTCATTAAATCCCATGGACCTGGAGTTCCAGGGGTGACACTTGCCAGCTATCATGTGGGTCCTCTGCAAGAACAGCCAGTGCTCTCAACTGCTGAGCCATCTCTCCAGCCCCCTTCTTCATAAATATTTCCAAGATGGCAGAAAAACAATAGGGAATCACAACAAACCTAGATTTAAACTGAGGACCAGCTTGGCTTTTTTTAGTTCCAAGGTAATGTAATCCCCTTGCTGTCCTTCCCCGTGCAAGACGACTCCTTCACTTTCAGAGGTCTTGAATTTCAAAGCAATGACATCTTTGAGTGTTTTCATCTTCTTGTTTCGGAATCGGTATGGTAACACAACGTGGCCATCAAAGTTGATAACGTCAGCCCCTGAGAGGAGAGAGAAACACAGCATTAATCTGGTAACTATAGACAAGTGTCCCCTTCCAGGTAATGTCTACTCAGGAGAATGGGAGTGGAGTGTTTTCCTGAAAAGCATAGACCCAAGTGTCCTCTCTCTCTGCCTCTCTCTCTCTCTCTCTCCCTCCCTCCCTCCCTCCCTCCCTCCCCTCCCTCCCTCCCTCCCTCCCTCCCTCCCTCCCTCTCTCTCTCTCTCTCTCTCTCTCTCTCTCTCTCTCTCTCTCTCTCTCTCTCCTTTAAATTTACCATGTGTTCTAAAGAGGATTGACTGGGGAGTTTTGATATGAGCAATCATAACGACACCTGTCAATATGCAATTTAATTTAATTACTACATTGACAATACAAATTCAGTTAATACGAATACGATTGAAATTTCAACTTGGAAATGTATAGTTCAGTGAAAAGGAGTAGGAGAAAAATTAATTATTGTTTAAGAATTTCATACTTTGAGAATATTCACCCCACCTCCGAAAGTTTTTCAGTTCCAATCCACTTCCCAACCCTACAACTTCATGTTCATATATATATATATATATTTATATATTTCTTTTTTTAATTCATCAAGACTAACTTGTATTGTTCTAACATTCCTGAATGTGTGGTCTTCTACTGGAGAGTGGTCAACATATCAGCAGCTACATGCATATAGAGAACTCTTCATTTCCCAGAAGCTAAGAATTGCCAATAGCTCCACAGTATGGGTGAGGTTGTGTGCCAAGCCCCCCACTTTATTCTGGGATTTGGTTTGGCTTGGCCTCGCACAGGTTTTGTCCATGCTGCCCTAACTGCTAGCTGTCTAATATGCAGCTACCCTGCTGTGTCCAGGAGACACTGTTTCCTTGTAGTCAATCACCACCTCTGGCACTCACACTTTCTAAAAAAAAGTGTTTAGTTTTAAGTTATTATGAGATTTAACATTTCTTCCTTAAGGGGATTCTTTACAACTTAATAAATACATTTTAATTAGAAAATTTTTTTTCTCTTCTCTGAATGTAAATATGCAGAAACTTAAAATATAGTGTTGGGTGGTATACTGGTTTCACCTATTTTCAGTAAATTTGTTACAGAATTTTTATTTGTTTATTTATTATTTTTTTGCAACTAATTTTACTTTAGGTACCCTTTTCCAACATATCCTCTTGGGCAGCTTCAGATATCTGTCCCAGACAGAGTGAGGAAAGCAGGCACTAATAATTTAGGCTCCAGTGATCAAATTCAGATATCCTGAGTTACCTTTTCTGAGTTGGACAAACAGATATCCAGCAGTACTGTGGCTGGAGTAGCTCTAATTTGAATGTAGGGGTCACATTGAGATTTCCATAAGTGGGTGAGCATGCAGGTTGCATATTACATTTGCTTCATCGCTGTTACTCATTTACATAGCCCTTTAGTCATTCAGTCAGCAGTAAGAGTGAGAGAGGATTGTGTATTGTCCATGCCTTCCCAATGGTTTTCCAGACAATGAAATGGCTCTAAGGAGGATTATTAAAATATAGATAAAATATTTCTATAGCCAACAAGGAGATTGTTTTTTAGATATTTATTGTGAAGATATTTCCAAAATGTCATGTCTGTTACCTTTTAATTTCGAAAATGCAGAAGATTCAGTCAAAATGGATTGTTCTGGTACCTGAAAAATCATAGTCCTGTACAAAGCCAACCTTTGGGCTATGAGAGCTCTTCCTAAAACTCTCCCACAAGAAGACAGTGGGGCAAAGAACAGGGAGTTGAAAGCTCACTGGAGAGATGTTTTCTCATGCCATATTCTGATTTTTCTGGCATGTGCTTAGTTCCAGTGCCGCGGGGGCAGTTTGATTTGCAGTAAGCGGAGTGAGTCCTTAGACCAGCTATGTGTCAGCATGGTGGCAGAGGCAGTGAAGGCTACTCTTTCCTACCCAGCCCTTTTGAGTGCAGCCTGCTATGCTGAGCTTTTGTTCTCTAGAGAGAGACCAGCAGTAACTCTTTCTAACATTAAGGCTTAATGTCTGTTTTCCATAGTTACGGATAGCTTTTGCAAGCTTTAAAAACGCGAAGGTGATGACCTCAAATCCATTCCTTTATATCAGAGTCAAAACAAGGCTCGTTTTTGTTTGCTTGTTTGTTTGTTTAAGCTGAGAAAGAAGCTAAGGAGATGCCTCAGTTGGTAAAATGCTTGTTATGAAAGCACATAATGAGCCAGGTGCGGTGGTGAAAGCTTGTAATGCGAGCCCAGGATGAGCAAAGATAGGAAAAGACCCAAAGCTTACTGCCCAGTT
Organism: Cricetiscus sungorus; assembly: GCA_030556225.1. Taxonomy (NCBI): domain Eukaryota; kingdom Metazoa; phylum Chordata; class Mammalia; order Rodentia; family Cricetidae; genus Cricetiscus; species Cricetiscus sungorus. The sequence continues at coordinate 28,194,266 of JANBXA010000031.1, forward strand.
AATCTTGCCGAATCTATAAACTTCAGGTTCAGTGACATCCCGTCTCAAAAATGTGAGGATGAGACTTAGAAACGAACATTCATGACGTTGGCTTTTGGCTTTCACAGGCACAAACATACACACGCACAAACGTCAGAACACCTACATACATTTATATCACACACAAATAAATTCTTAAAGGCAAAATATTAATTAATTTAAAGTTTTAGGAGCCAAACTTAACCTTGTACTTTTAGTTTCCTCATAACCAATGATGCTGCCCATCAAAAGCCCTTCATAATCATAAGACTGCTTTTCTCAGGACCACATCACGGGGGGGTCATATTAAGACAGAGGGTGGGGGAACTATCATTAACGCTTGGCTTCTGCTCACACAGCAAAACCAATTAAACTAGATATTAATCATCCATACTGTTATAGCTGAATTCCAATGGCAATATCTTCATCATCCATGATGAGAGGTAAAGGCAAGAAAAAACGGTACCCAATATTCTATTCAGATCCCAGGTTGAATTTACAATCCCACAGTTGGTAGAATTTTTTTTTTGTTTGAAGAGTGAATAAATGAAAAGCATGGGAAGGGAGTTAGTTATGACCTCTGGAGAGTAATTTTGCCACCAGCTTCCTATCAGTGACAATTGAATAATAGAGCCATCGTTGTTTTATATGCCTTCTATATATATTAATTGTGACATATAAAGCTTCCCATTCAAATCTCAGGAAGCAAATGCCCCTTCAGCCTAGATAGAGGTAAGAAATCTCTGCCTTTATATGTTCAAATAAATAGAAATCTCTGTGATCTCTGTGCAGTGCCAGGGACAGAACAGTGATTTGTGCAAATGTGGCTGCTTTCCTGCATCACACTTAGCACAACAGGGAAGTGTGTCAAAGACAAGGGGTGTGGTTTATTGCCTCTAGACTGTCCTATAGTATTGATAAAATCATGAAGGGAAACTATTCACATTGCCCAGCCTCATTTTACCCATGATAAGTCCTTAGTGGTGGGCTGAAAAATTGATAAAATGATCTTCAAGGCAGACCTCCTACATTACAAAGTCAAATAGGATCCTCTATGAATAGCTTAAATTCTTTTGAAATACCCACATATTCTCTTGTGACTGTGAGTGGAGAACTAGTTTGGAAATTATAAAAATCCCTGAAATTGTGTGTAATATAATTTATACTTAAACACCTATCATACTCCTTTAAAAGTGTCGGTGATATTGTATAATAATGCACACAACACCCACCACAAGTTAGTTCTATTTCCTATAAAAAATAAATTAAAATTTCACTTGAAGTCTAATAATATGTTGTGCTTATTTTAGGACAAGCTAATTTTTTCTATGATTTTGATTACTTATCACTCCCTAAAATTAAGATTTCTCTGTAGCAATTAAATATGTGTGGTTGAACTGTTTAAGCAATCTGAACAACAATAATGGCTATTCAAAAGTGAATGCCAAATCATAGTGTTTCCACAATTTTGCTTCTAACAATAACTCAGGGAGCTGGGAGTGTGCCCAACTCATCAAATCCTCATGCAATGAGGCTGTTCTTGTTTTGTTAATTGGACTGTGGTTTTTTACTCTCTGAATTTGTATAAGATATTCTGGAGAATGTTTAGCATGTGAGCACTGGCATATTATTTTAAAATCCATTGGATATATTTCTACCCAAAACATGTGCATTGTTTCAAAATTATATGACATATTAAAAGTAGAATGTAAAATCTGGTAAAGAGGTCAGATCTTGTTAACGACCAGTAGTATGTTAAAATATTAGATTTTTATACTTTATCTACCAAGATATGAATATATGTAACCTAAAGTGCTACATGATCTACACATTAAATATATACATGAGTACAATTTATATACTACATAATAATAGATATAAAATAACATGGATTGCTACACATATTATAGAACATATAATGTAATTTATGTTTTTACATATTAATATATAGCAGTATTTGTGTGAGAGAAAATTATAGATCATATTAGAATTTATCATAAATAAATACCAAGTCACTTCAAAAGTCTTAAATACATTGCTTCAGCTAAAGTTTAAAAGTACAAGATGCTGTTTCTTTTTTCATCGCTTTTATTATATTTCCTATATCCTCCCTGCCTATAGATGTATTTTTTATGAATGATGGCACAGATCTAATAGGTAATTATTTGTGTGATTTGATAGTTTTCTCTATCTGTTGTCAAGATTTTTCTTATTATCCTCTATTTTTTTGATAGTTTCACTCCACTGTGCTTTAGCGAATGTCTTTTTTGGCTTATGATAGCTGAGGTTCTTTCAGTTGTATCTGTGTATCTATGTCTATTTGCAATTCCTTTAGTTAACTTTAATGAAATAGATTTTCAGTGGTTTTCCTTTTACCTTTCAAATTCTAGAATTTGTGTTTGAACATTTGATTTTCATTCTTTTAAATTTATTTCTCTCTCATTGTGTGCTAAGATAAGATGCTAAACCAACTGAGGTTGTGGGTGTCTCTCCACTGGAATGGACATGTTGTCTTCATCTGGTTACATTTCAGCCATTGTTCAACCCTTAGAAAAGAAATACTCACTCACTAGTAAGTTTGTATATAAGATAGCTATGGCCAGATAGCCCATTGGACATAGCAGAACTCCATGGCATCATTCTTTAGGCCGTGTTGAAACTATGTTGCTAAAGTCTCATTTCCTCTGGGGATATTACATTATTATTAGGCACAGACCTTGTATCATTACACTTTGCAATCTTAGCATAATAAATTCTGCTAAAATTGATCTAAATAGAATGTGTCTTTGAAATATCAAGGCAGAATGGAATTAGATTATGTTTCTGCACCCTTACAGACCCATACAAGTGTCTATGAAGTTAATCTAAAATAGATAAGAATATCATGTACAGATAGGTATTTTCTTAAATTTTGTATCTGTGTGCTTCTACATAAATAGTTTCAAATGAATTATAGTAGTTATATAGTAATTGTTTACAAATCAAAGGATTAAACATTTAACTTGTACATGAGGTTTGTTATAACACATTTTTCTTTTAATTGAATGCACTGAAGAGAAACTTACTTGTTTCAAGATTAAAGTTGGCAAGCTTATTAAGATAATCTTTCAACACAGTTATTAAGTTACTAAGACATTCCTTTAACACAGTTATTTTTGACCAAATTGAGATTAAATATTTATTGACATTCAGAGGAAAGATGGATTTGTTCCTGTATATATTTTATTATTATTGAATTACTTTATGAAAATCTATAACGTGCAATGACTTATGAGTAGTTCATTATGTGTTTGGCTCATTGAACCAAAACTTGACATAGAAAAAATGTTAGTAAAATTTGAAAACCACATTACCAAAATTACATTATTCAATATTAAAAATTAAAAAAAAATACTCAAAGTGGCCTCTGCTTCCAGAAACGGTCACTCACATATATGTACAGGTACCACCTTCTACATTTTCTTCTACAACTCACCTGGAAATCAGAATAATCATTTTTTCTAAGTAGGTTATAACTCTAATGTACCTCATACTGCATCAATAATATGAATTTGCTGATAATAATAAAAACATTCATTTGTAAAAACTCCACATGGGAGCTATTTTTATTATATTTTTTGCAAATCAGAAAGAGAAACAAATTAGAGTCGTTTCCTCTGTGCTAATGTTGCTGTCCAGCAAAAAGAATTCTTCAGTGTTGGCTTCACAAAAATCTACTTTTCTTCCAGGTAACGACTGTCTAGATTGTCAGCTCCAATTAAAATTTGCATCCTTCACCTAGGACTGAGCTGCACTCCTTGAATCCAGGGAGGAGTGATGAGCAAAGGGGTCAAGACTAGGAACCCACAAAATCAGCTGACCTGAACAAGGGGGAGCTCATGACTCCAGTCTGACAGCTGGGAAACCAGCATAGGACTGACTCAGACCCATTCAACTTGGGTATCAGTTCAGAGGCCAGGGCAGTCTATGGGGCCTCTGGTAGGGGATCAGTATTTATTCCCAGTATACGAATGAACTTTGGGGGCCCATTCCACATAGAGGGATGCCCTGTCAGCCACATTGGGGAGACACATGGGAGAGGGTCTAGGCCTTGTTCCAAGTGATATGACAGACTTTGAAGACTTCCAATGGAGGGACTCCCCCTCCCTGGGGAGCTGATAGGGGATGTGAAGGGGGTGAGGGAGACAGGGGAGAGGGGAGGGTGAGGGAACTGAGATTGACATGTGAAACAAGCTTGTTTCCAATTTAAATTAAAAATTATCATAAAAAAGAAAAAGTAAATCAGTTTCATTTAAAACATCACTCTCAGTATCGCCATCTAAATATTAGTGCTCTATATGGAAAGGTAGAGTTCTGGAGACCTAGAGCTGGGACTGTGAACAGTGAATGCTTCAGACAGTTGGTTTTAAATGAGGGCTGCAGTACCATCTCTTGGTGAAAATGTAATAATATATTTAAATGAGCCTTGAGGATCGTGATCAAACATCCGTGATCACCTTCATAAATGTATGGGATGGTGCAGTCATGTAGCTCTTTTGGTAGAGTGCTTGCTTAGAATGCAGGGGGCATGGGTTAGATCTTAACATTGTGTCAGCTAGTTATGACATTGCAAGCAAGAGATCTAGAAGTTTCAGTGCATCCTTGGCTAACTAGCAACTTTGAGCATAGCCTGGGCCACAGAAGAGCAATATTATACAAAGGAGTGAAATGTCACTGTTATTACACTTACTTTTTCCCATTTCATGGACACATATTTTAGTCCATGTGGGCTGTAGATGAGTGTATAGCTCATTTTTCATGTGGTTACTGCCATGTAAGGGTGTGAATTGTATATTTAGGTTTTTAAATTCACTAAGTACTTTACAAACATGTCATCTAGCTTTAGCAATGCATGTATATGTTTATTACATGTGTGTTACTAAAATCTCAGGTGGAAAATCACAGAGCACTAGCCACGTCTTCTGAGTTTTATTTCTTGTGAAGGGGGATGCAAATTTCTCCTTTTAACTTAGTTATTTTATTAGTGCTCATTATTTGTGACTTTGTAAAACATATTGCATTCTAAGATGTCACCATGAAAATACAGATTTTTATTGAGTCTTCTAGATAAGAAAAGAATATTAACCTGTAGTATCTGTAAATCCTAAATTAATTTGAGATCACATAAGATTTAAAGTTAACATCTAATAAATTAAGAATTTCAGTTATTATTTTGTATGGCCTATACTATGAACTTCTTTTCCAGCCACAATTCAAGGGAGAAAAGTAAGAGCCTGGCCTATTAGAGACACTGGAAACCCACTGATGATTGTGCAACCTTCTGTATCTTCAAGAACAGACATTCAAATCATAAGGGAAAAATCCATCACAAATCCATGTTAATTTTAGTAAAGTGTGGTTAGGGAAGAGACTGAATGTGCAAACAGAACACATTTTGGTACAATGCCTGACCATCTTATCACCAACTTTCTAAAGTTGACAGACTTTTTTTCTTTCCATTGTAGGCGAGTGCTAGCAATTTATGCACTTCCCAAGTCATGGCAGATTTAATACTGTTACACAAGCTGTTTAGAGTAGAGTGGGGAAGTCCTTAAAATGTCAGTGGTCAAGTTTCTGCTAATGCAGGCCCACAAGCAAAGCATTCGTCTTCTTCCCTGGGATAAATGCTGAGCTGAGGCAGAAAATTTGTCAGATATTAAAATGACGGGGTCCTGTGACCCTCAGGTCAGTAGTGTCCTGCTCACCACACCAGGCTGCAGAAGACCCTGCTCTGAGCTGTGACTTGGCTCTCACCAAGGGCAGTTCACCCATACAAAAACCAGTTCCCTCCAAGAGCCTGTGAGGTAAGGGAAGGGAAAACACAGTCTCTTAGCCTCCCCTGAGGTCCCAAGGTCATTGCCCCTTGTTCTCAGAGTGCCTTGACCAAGCATACAAAGAACTGGCTGTGTTTCTTTTGACATTGGGATTTTTAAGTTGAATTCCAAAGTGGCATAATTCAAAAAAAAATTGCAGAGAATTTCTTCTCTGTTTCCTCCCACTCCATGACTGTGTGAACACCTCGTCGATTAAACTTCAGAAAGTAAATTTTAAAATGTCAAACCATAGGCAATGAAATATCTTTTTTTTTTTTCAAATGTTCACTCTGGATGTCAATGAAAACTCTTCAGCCAGTGTCCATTTGTCACATGACAGAGTCTGTAATTCCCTAGGGGATGGGCTTCTGGGTAAACCCAAACATGATCAATTTGGGTGACACTATTCCCTAGGCATGGTATCACTGCTTGTATAAAATGGAAAATGAAGAAAGCGAGCTAAACAATGAATGCTAGTGTTTCCACTGTTTTGACTATGGATGCCTCAAGCTCCTGCTACTGTGAGTTTCCCACCATCATTATGAATGAGCAGAATAAACCCCTTTGTTACTTAATGTGCTTCAGTCAGAGTATTTTTTCATAGTACCAGGGAAAGAAACTGAGATAGCCACAGTTCACAAATTTGAGTAAAATATCATATTCCAAATACCACGTGATTTTATCCCCAAAGAGAAAACCAATGTTAAACCTTTATCATGTTATGGTTGTCATAAGCCGAATCTAATAAATGATTTATAAAGTATGAACATATCAAGTGTATTCATAGATCCTTATTGTTAAAATAGACACAAATTTAGGAAGATGAATTGTTTTAATTCTCAAACATGGAAAAATTAATCTAAGTGAATTAAAGAGGACAGTCTGTGTCACTGTTACTTGGGGCTTCTGAGAAAGAAGGTACGACTTTAAACAATTATAAAATGAATGGTTCACTTCTGTCAGGTTTCTTTACCTTTGTGCATAAGCAACCTAAAACGCAGCACAGCTGTTGCTATAAATATCAGAGCTATAAATATAGCTGTTGCTATAAACATCATACTTGCTTTTATATCTTTCTTTTTGAATTCGGGATCATATGGAAAAGCAGGATGATGTATTTTCCCTCCTGAAGACCTTGGTTCCCAGTAGTTCAGAGGTGACACAGGGATTTAGTTATATTTTCCAAGGTTTTGTTTTGCGACTTGGCCACCCTGCGACCTTCAGATAAATACAAAGCTCTGCTAAATATAGTGTGCTCTAGAGAACTCTGCAGAGAATCAACACATGGCTTAGAAAGAGCACTCTACCTGCGTGGCAGAAGCAGACTGCTATTAGTTGTTACTCTCATCATGGGTTACTCCTTAGCTTAATTGACTTGAAATGCCTGTATTGTAACGCACCTTTCACAGACCCAAGAGAACAGAATCTGGTTTGTACCATAACATTAGGGCTTTGAGATGAATTCAGGCATCTTGCTCCGTGTATAGGTAACTTCATTGTTCATACTTTTGCTGACTCTCTTGGTGCAGCTTATTTTCTTGCAAATGAGAAGAAGGCAGAAAAATACAAAGAGATAAAGTACCGGGGAAACAGATGCAATTTGGAGTCCTCTGTCTTCGCCGCTCACTGTAATGAATAACATTTCACGGCACATGGGTTTGGAGGTCTGCCATTGCCTATCTTTGTACCTGGGGCTGCAGAGTAAGACTGGCATTAGGTCCAAACATTCTGTAGAATATATGCAAACCCATCCTCTGGGGTTTCACACATACTACCATCCCATCACCCTTCATTTCATTATGGCACATGAATTTGCTTCCTGTTACAGCATGTTGTTCCTGCCGGCCTCCTGGTCCTGCCGCCATTGTCCTGCAACCACATGTGCCCCAAATAACACTCAGAGACTCTGTATTTGATACAATCCTGTTGGCCAGTTACCATTATTGTTTAAGGACTAGCTCTGCCTTAATTATTAACCCATTTCTACTTATCTAAGTATTTCCACGTGGTCGTCTTATCGGGGAGCCGCGCGGCAGGCTTCCTGCTTCTTCCCGGGCTACATCTCGACCCCCCCTACTCTTTCTCTTCCTCCTCCTAGTCTCCTAGCCCCACCTATCTAGTTTTCTATTGGCCACAGGGCTTTATTAACAGTATGAGAAACATATATACAGAATCACATCTCCCATCAGCTTCCCAGAAAATGACTAAGGTTGATGTGTAAGAATTCACCATCAGAACCTCTAGTTTCCAATGGCATGTTCAGTGTGACCCATGTTTTTGTAACTTAAAATTATCTAATTAATTAAGTCAACCTTAATGACTAGGTTTACAACTGTCAGCCTTCCAACTTTAATTTTATGACTAAATTTGCTGAGATTCTGAAGAATTTATGATGAAGAAACCTCTGACCCCATATAGCCCCTCTTTATAGTCTTTCTCAACTCCCTTCCCTCTTCCCAACCTATCCTTCAAGTTCCCATCCCCATTTGCCCCGAGTTCATCCAGGAGGTATTTATCTCCCTTTCCAGGGAGATCCATGCAGCCATGCCTTTGGACCTCCTTGTCACATAGCCCTCAGAGTCTGTGGACTATACAATGGTTATTCTTTACTTTACAGCTAATATCCACTTGTGAGTGCATACATACCAGGTTTGTCTTTCTGAGTCTGGTTTACCTCACTCAGGATGAAGTTTTTCTAGTTTCATCCATTTGCCTTAAAATTTCCTTAAGTCGTTGTTTTCAGCAGCTGAGTAATACTCCATTATGTCAATATATCCCACTTTTCTTATCCATTCTTGAGTTGAGGGAAATCTAGGTCATTTTCAGACTCTAGCTATTACAAGTAAAGCTGCTATGAACATAGTTCAGCAAGTGTCCTTGTGGTATGATTGAGCATCCTTTGGGCATATGCCCAAGAGTGGTATCACTGGGACTTGAGGTAGATTGATTCACAGTTTTCTGATAAACTGCCATATTGATTTCCAAAGTGGCTTTACAAGTTTGCACTCCTACCAGCAATGAAGGAGTGTTCCCCTTGCTCCAAATCCTCCCCAGCATAAGCCCTATGCAAAGGAAATTCCTGGGCTTACAAGGGTGGCCACTGCAGATAAGACTCCTGGGAGGAGTGGATGCCTAGCCTAAACTGGCTATCCCCTGTTATTGAAATGGTGAGCCTTTATCCAGTGATGATGGAGGAGGCAGATTCAGAGACCTAAGGCCAACATTTGGCCAAGCTCAAGATTACTGCTGAGGAGAGGGACAGGGGATTATAGAAACCAGGGGCCCAGGGACATCACAGGAAAAACCACAGAAACAGGTAGCCAGACTCATGTGAACTCACAGAGTCTGAAACAATAACCAGAAAACCTGCGTGAGATGGACCTAAGCCCTCTGTGTATATGTGACAATTGTGTAGCTTGGTCTATTTGTGGGCCTCCTGTAAATTGGACCATGGCTGTCCCAGTGCTTGGATGATTTTGGGGGAACCTATTCCTAATGCTGGAGTGCCTGGCCCAGCTTGAATACAGGGGGAGGTGCTTGGTCTTACAACAGCTTAATATGCCAAGCTTTGGTGCTACCCAATGGGAGACCTGACCTTTTCTGAGTGAATAATGTAGTGATATATTATTTATTAAAACTTGGCTGAGGATTTAAAAAAGCAAAGTTGGCCACAAGCCTTAGAAGCCAAGCACACACCTTGAATCCCAGTAGCCAAAAGCTGGGAGGTTGTCCTAGGAACCTTTAATCCTAGGTCTCAGGATTAAGAGATAGACAGAGCTGTGAGCCTAAGGCCACCCACATCTACACAAGAGTGAATCAGTCTAAAAGAGAATCATAGCTCACACCTTTAATTCCAACATTATGGAAGTAAGACAGAAGCATGGTCTCAAAAAAGGAATTCATTAATTCTCCAGGCACCCTGAGGAGAGGCAGCAATTTGAGACTTGGTGTGGATAAGCCCTTTCAGCTTGAGCTAGAGGTGAGAGCTAGTGGCTGTCTGATTTGATTTTCTGATCTTCAGCTTGAAGTTTGAACATCAATATCAGTCTCTGGGTCATTTATTTATTTCTGTAACAGAATACGAGGAGGAGGAGTGGACTGAGTGAGATGGAGGAGGAGGAAGTGTAAAATAATAAATTAATTTAATTTTTAAGAAGATGAAGAAACACGTCTCAGGCACTAAGTTGAAGTGCTCTGGTAATGAGAGTCAAATGAAGTTGATGGAAAAATTGTCTCAGACATCTGAGAAAAATACACAAAAACATTTTGTTGTTTTCCCCTAGTAGTTCTGTAGAAGTAGTGGTGGTAGCCATCCATAAGGTTTAAACACCACACAGAAGGTTTACCAGGAAAGCATTCCCAGTCTTGGACAGAGTGGGATGCAACCCTGAGGTGTGGCAACAGTTGAGTGGGATGTATGAGAAATTTTGACGTTCAAATAATGAGATAACCAGAACTGTTGCAAGAGGTAGGGAATCCAGAAGAGGTAGAAGTTGGGATGGAAGCCATGCGTGAAGAACTCATCACTTACAGCAACAGATGGGAACACAGGTGGTTCCTATGTGAGGGGATATAGAGCAAAATCGTCCCTAGCCTCACACCTGAGTCCTCTTGCTTAGCCTTCAACTATGCACAAGGAAAACAGCTGTTTTGCTTTGGGGAACGGTGGACCTGACATGGTCCCTACATAATATTACATGCTATGGTTTAAATAAGAAATTCCTCTCCCGGCGAGTCCTAGGCATAAAAGCCTACATTCCAGACAGTGCCTATAGCTGATGATGTTTTCAAACTACAGAAAGCTGGATGTGCTTGAATGTGTTAGAACACTGTAGCCGTTCCTTCCAGAAATGCCCTCTGCTTCTTGGACAATCCACGGGAAGCAACCTGTCCACCGCACTCACTACCATCATGTTCTGTCAAAGCATGTGAGTCCGAGTAGCTACAGACCGAACTCAAGGCGAACAAGTGTGGGATATAGTTTGTTTAGGATGGGATCCCCATTTATTTTTGTATTTTGTTTTTTGTTTTTGTTTTTTAACTTTTGTGTATCTCTCCTCTTGTAATTATGCACTTGGCAGCTTAGTTCCTTCACCTGCACAAACTATGCATGCATACCCATCTCCAAACAGCGCAAGCTCAGCACCACCTCCCTCTGCACAGGGCTCTAGGTACTCCCATATCCTAACAGTAGTGTAAGTTTCCCCACCTCTGGAAACAGCCAACTTTAGACATTTTCTATTTAAGAATATTCTCAACGTATCTTGAGTATGAAGACTATGTTCTGGCCTAAACTGGTTTTGGGCGCATGTGCAGTGAGGTTAACCTGTATCCTCTAGGAACCTTTAAAGGAGAATCCCTAGTAACAATCCCGTATCTACGCAAAACTGAGCATGTGTGATTTAAAGCAGGTGCAGTATGGGAAGTCAAACACACGCAGTAAATTCAGTCTGCATGATGCAATCCATCTATAAGCTGTCGTATCACTTTGCTGTAAGTAAAGATGGCTTTTTTTTTTTTTAAATCTGTGTGAGCCTTATTTTCACTTCTTTGGAAAAAAAGACAAAGACCACTGCTAAGAAGCATTCTAAAACCAGGAACAAAAATAAACCTTTTGTCCTGCAGGCCGTTTTTGGGTATTTCGACCACAACAATGAAAGACTACCTAATACATATGGTTTTAGTGTTCTACTTACATATGATATAACATGTTCTCACTTGTGTATGATGCTAATGTCTTTAGTGGATGCAATGACCTTGCATGTAGAAGTCAATTTTGAGAAATGGTGTCTGCTTTTATTAAGAAATTTAAACTTTCATATCAAGTTTTGAGGTGGTCAGAAACCTTTATTTTTGTTATATTTTTATTTATGCTCTAGTTAGAAAACTTTCATTTTGTTTTTTAAGATGCTGCAAAGGAACTTTAATCCACATGTCAGACCTATTCCCTTTCCCTATAGCCATCCTTTGAAATAGTTTTCATGCAAGTGCAATATCCAGATTTTGAAACAACATGTAGCATGATATGATTAATGTTCTCCTCTTGGAATCTAGAAATAATTACAAATGTTATTTATGTAAAATGAAGGTTAGAATATAAGATGAGGAGAAGGGATGGATGCACAGTAGAAGCTTTGTGTTAAGTTCACATCTGATTCTACAATAATCTGGTACACCAGAGTCAGAGGATGTCAATGGCATTTTGATGGCTTTCCCACTGAATTAAAAATAGCATTACCATGTCATTTTGTGTTGACAAGGTCTACCAAGATAAAAAACAATGTGCATATACCCTGGCCAATATTTTATGGAACATTTCATTAAATCAGCCAACTCTCCCAAGGCTCAGGGAACAATGTGCAAGAAGGGACAGAATGAATGATGTATTTGTTGAGGCACAGTATGGAGAAATACCATCTCCTGGACATGGCATGACATTTCCACTCATGAATTCATAATATCTGTGGCTACCTACATAAGATCTACAAGAGATTAGGGCTTTCATGATGGAGGAGTAGGAGGAGGAGGAGATCATGAGCATCCTTCACCTAGGACTGACTACTAGAGGTTGCTTTGTGTCCAGGACCTTCAGGAAGTCTATTTTCCCCTCTGAAATGTTGGAGCTCCTTTAGTATCCTGTTTCAGATTTGTAGTTGTCCTTTTGTATCTAGGACCTCCAGCCTCTCTAACTCCCCAGTGCTGCCATTTTGACTTGTAACTATTTCTCTTTGTCTGGGACAGTCATGGTTTCTGTTTCTTTCATTCCACAGTAGCTGGATGCTTTCACATTTTCTGTCTCAGATCTTGAGCTGTCAGTATCTCAGTGGCCACTGTCATTTCACATTTTTGTCTAAATGGGTCTTCTTTCTAGGTTATATATTTAATTTTTTGTCTCTTTCACAGAAAGTACTGGGTGGTACCTTTAGAGAACTTCCTCATCCAAAACGTGTAAAATAATAGGACCAGTTATTAACCCGGAAAGTTGGATACAACTGGTTATTTTAAAATAAGTGTTTCCAAATTTATCACTAGGCTTTTAAGCAGACATAAGCTGACGAGCAGGACAAATTGTTCTTATAGCACTGTTGGGGGAAAAAGGTAAGGAAATAAATGTTTCCTTCTGGAGGTCCTTTACTTACTTTATTCAACATGCCATCAGCTAACCAACACACTGCAAGCAATCCACCAGAAGAATCCACTTGAGGCCTGAAGATCGAATGATGCCGGATGGTTTTGAGGCACAAAGAGGAATGGTACCTGGTTGAAATGAAGGAGGGTACCAGTGCACTCAAGATCCAGGAAGCAGATAATGAGGAGGGAGACAGAGAGCTGGAGAAGAAGCTTTTCTATTTCACAGATGGTAACTGAACACACCACCTTGCATTAAACACGACATGATGCCTGGCTCATGTCCATTTTCCTTCAAAGCATGGCTCTTCTCCTATTAACACCACAGGCAAGAATCGCTTTTCCTCAATGCAATAGGATGGCAGAGATAAAACATATACTCAGTTTTTTTGATACCACTACACTTCTCAAAGGGTTTTCCATACTTTGCTTTGGAAACATTTTATCCTACTAAGGAGGAAAGCTATTGTTTCCAACAGAAACCAAATCTAATGGAGTTGGGAGAGCACTGTAGGTTTTACAAGGATAGTCCCCAGGGATTTTAACAGGGGCCGTGTCAAAGGGAGTGTACTTTCACTGTGCATTTCGTGGCTGTCTTTCCTTACTTGTTTCAGCTTCCCTTACTGAGCGTGCCTGTCACTTTCTTGTTCCTTACTCTTACTGATCTCTTTTAAACTTATTCTCTGTGTTCAAAAATCTCCTTTATCAAAATTTATGGAGCCCAAAGAAAGGCCTTTCTCTCCTGGCAAAATGTGGTTTGGTATTTTCATGGTGTTTTTATGAAAATAGCCCTTTAATAATATCCCCATTACCATTTCCCCCCCATTGAGTTTACTCCATTGATTAGTATTAGAATCAAAAAGGCTTTAAGGAATTTTGTTCAGAACTTTGTGTTAGAATCTTCTTTGGGAGAAAATCCAGTGGTTTTTCTCCCATTTCTAATTGTACTGAAAAGAGGATCCGAGGGTCTAAAATCACATTTCCTTTCCTTTAAAAAATATTTATTTTATTTTTACACCATTTCCTCCTTCCCTTTCCTTCCATCAAACCCCCACATATATCAGCTCTTGCTTCCTTTCATATTTATGGCCTTTTTTCATTAATCATAGCTTTATACATTTTTTTCCTAAATATATAAGTACAGCCTGACCAGTCTGTACAATGTTACTTGTATGTATGTATTCAGGACTGATCAGTAGTATTGCATTAACAATTTGTGGGCACATTTTCTTGAAGCTAAGGAGTTTAGAAAGCTGTGTGTGTGTGTGTGTGTGTGTGTGTGTGTGTGTGTGTGTGTGTGTGCTGGGGGAGAGCACTATGCAATTCCTACATAAAACAGGACATCTGGATTGCAGCTGCAAATGAGTTGCTCATCACTGTCAAACACTTATATACCTGGGTCACGGGGCCACAAACTAGCTTACACAAGGGTTTCTGAGTGGCACAATGGGAAGCAACACACCGGTGAAGTGATTAAACATAAAAAGGATTTAAAAATCACTTTTGACCAGTTCTAAAAAGCTGGCCAGATGACACAGTGTAAAACTGTCTTTCATGAAGAGATCCCATGAGTTGGGCACTAGGATGACTATAATATCAGCACTCTGGGAGACTCAGGAAGGAAATTCACAGACTGCATGGGCTACACACTGAGATGGAATTTTCCTTTTTCTGCATAGAGGAGTGTTAATGCATTGTAGCTTTTAAAAATACATTTATGGTATTAGGAACTCTCACCTATAGTATTTTTTTAACAACCCTAGCAAAGGTAGTCAAAGAGAACATTACTAGATAAGAAAGACAGCTTCAGATGGGTGTTACATTCAGCAAGCTTCTTCAGCAAAAATGTTTTAGAAAATCCAAAGGTACCAACTTAGATACTGAAAGTTTGTTCATTACAAGCAAAAGGGGCAGTTTCCATCACTATGCATCACATAGGAATTTCCCTTGAGTTGAAACATTCCCTTTTGGAAAACACCAAGGCTCTGGACTCTAATGAAGTTGGAAAACCTGCCAGGTCCTGCCAACTAATACTAAGAAGATTCCCAAGACCCTTCCCTAAGGAATGTGACTTTGCATGCCATAGGTTTTTTGAGTTCCATTTGTTGATTATAAGAACACACTTTAACACAATGGCGACTTTTTTCCCTATTCTTTCATACATGCATAATTAACTTATTGATTATTTAATTTATTCACTTCATCTACATTAATTAAATTCCTCCTTTATGTTAGACTGAGTGCTGCAGGTGCACATAAGTAAGGTGTACAAAGATGCAATCTATTTCATTTCAGAGCAACTGATGTGTTTACCTCAAATAACCATTCCTTTGTTTCCATGGATGACCTTGGATTACTCTGAGTTTTCTGACTCTCCAGTTTGTGTGTGTGTGTGTGTGTGTGTGTGTGTGTGTGTGTGTGTGTGTGTGTATGGGGGGTGCACTAAGCTAATACAGGGCTGATGGCCATCATGTCCTTACTATCCCACACCCTGTAAATGACAGACACATAATGATGCTCCGGAGCTACCACCGTGTATCTTGTGCACTCGATGTAATGTTTTCACTCTCAACGTCACAAAGACTTATCTTCTACATTCTCTTTTCAATGAACCCTATCAAGTAAGCCATGGCAACAATTGTGTGGTGCATGTTCTCAAGTCTCTGGCAATTTTCAACATAACTCTGTCCCTGGTGCTGAATATCAAGGGCCAGTCACACCACCTGAGAGTGGAAATTCAGATTGGTTTTTATAGGACAATGGTGTGGTGTCCGATGGCCTTTAACCAGGCATCAAAGTATCCTTACTTCAGCTGAGTGCTGAAGCTTCTGGGATCTCTGATTTTGAGGGTGCCCTGAAAATCCCAGTAGCTTCAATTTTATCAAGCAGAGAATGGTAGGCAGAGTTTACAACACCTGCCTCACAATATAACAAGAATTAAATGAAGTAAGTCTTAGACTATATTGTGCATCAAAGTATGCTTGTTATGGTTTATTACAGAGCATAGCACAGAGTAAATTGAAGTTTAAGATCAAGCCACATGAGGATGGTATTTTATGAATAGATTAGGTAGTATAGCTTTTTGAAATGAAGGAAATCTGTGTGTGTGTTTGGGGGTGATGCAGAAGGCATAGGTTAAGGTTGGGAAATGTGAATTGCAATGGTCAAGGGACTTTGAGCTTGCTGGATCAGAGCCAGAAGGGAGCCTGCAGACATCAACCAAAATCTGTTAAGAGGTAAAGGACACCAAGGCAGTAGAGCTTTAAAAAATCCGCTTTCAACAGCTTCTGAATTCCCTTTCTAATCAGTAACAGCTTATCAAGCATGAGATGGGAGAAAAACAATCATCAGGGCTCCAGATGGAAATGTTTAATGCATATGTAGTTTACAGGGTGAATATAAATTGTGAACATAGTGAGTTTTGGTTAATCTGCTGAATAAAAAAATATTGAATTTGTTCTAGTTTAATTAATAAGTAACTGAATATTTGACACAACAGCACGCTTAACTCTTTCACAGAAAGCCAACTGGTCATGATTCCAGTAAAAGAGTTGGCATTTTGAGTGTGATGCCTTAATTTGCATATTCCTTTTAGAGTCTGCTTCTCTGAAGCAGAGGTGAAATCTTTAAAGCACAGCGGTCTATCCACTCTGCAGCAGTGTTTTTGTGTGTGTGGGGGGGAGGGTGTCAATTGCCTTAATTGTGAAGCATACATTGGAAAAGATATGATTATTTTTAAATGAGTATCACTTTTTGAGCAAATAGAAAAAGGTCAATCAGGTGTCACAGGCAAGATACATGATACTATCTCTTTTCGGTGAGTAAGAATAGTCCAGGGAGTATTGGAGATAAGAATAGGCCATGAGCAACTGAAGAAATGGCTCACAGTTTGCAGCTTATGCTGCTCTTCCAGAGGACTTGAATTTGGTTCCCAACACCCATGTCAACCTGTAACTCTAGCTACAATGTATCTATATGTTGCTCTTTTCTGGGTTCTTAAGACATCTTTACCCCTATGCACATATTCATGCACAAAAACACACATAAATTAAAATAATATAAATACATCTTTAAAAGGGATGAGGAGTAAATAAAGTAATGTGTTACTTAATTTCATGGGAAGTATTTCCTCATTCAGCTCCTAACAATAATTTATTTTCATACGATAAACAGAGTGTTCTCTCATCTTTAAGTATGATTTCCTGTTGCTTTCCTTCAGAGCTCTATAGTTTCTATGGCTTAAATTTAATCTTTTAGTTTATGTAAAACAAGTAGTTTTAAAGACAAAATTTGGCACAAATGTTCATATATATATATATAATACATATATATTATATATATATATATATATATGGCTCTGGTTCCTACTCTTGAGTCTGTCATTTGCATGTCTTAAAGCCATATATTAATTGTATCTAATTTCTTTTATTTAGAACTTATATTCTATATGACTTTCATAAACATTAACTCAAACAATCCTACAACAGCCCTCTGAAGTAGGTAGCATTACTATTCTCATATTACCATTGAGAGGATTGAGTTTCAGAGAAGCTAAAAAAAAATTGTTCAGAACAGCTAGATGTCAGGGCTGGAAATGAGGCTTGTTTGCTGCAGATTTCTTGGGCTCGGGGAGACTATACTACTGCTTATCTAGAAAATAGCCTATTTTCAGTCTCCAGAAAAGTATGCCTTTTGTGGACATCTATTGATCATAGAGGGAAAACACACAAGAAAAATAAGAAAATATTTTGTTATTAGATTACCTCTCAGCAATATAAGAATTGTGCTTCAGCCTTAGAATATGAAATTATTTATCACTATGGTTGCTATGAGTCTCTTTTATATGAACTGGAAGGGAAAATCATAAGCCCATATTCATCAAATAAAATGTGCAAATATGAATGTACATAGATATAACAGTAAGTATGAATATTTTTTGAGTTTTTGAGGGATGCTGAGATTGAACCTAGGCTCTCACACCTACTGAACTATGACTCCAACATCCCATTAGTTTCATTAATAATGTGGAGAGTGGGACCTACAGCCACCTGTAACGCTACAATTGAATATGCAAATGTAGGTGCCCATTGTACAAAATACATTCTTTAAGCCTATTTGTTTTATGTAAACAAAATAATTAAATGTGAGTCATAGCAACAATAGGACTATGATAGGAAACAATGGAAACTTTTAGTTTCAGAACGAGAGAACACTCTTTACTTTCCCAGGTGGAAATTAATTATTGTAAGTAGCTGAATGAGACATTATTTTCCACATAATTAAATTAAAATATCTCCTGCTATATTATCTTTGTGATGAATTCAGTGGCTTTGTTTTAAGGAAACTCAAAAAACAAGTTGAACTTGCTTACTTGCCAGCTGGTAGTATATCACCCTAAATTCTCAGTGCCATTTAAAGAGAAGTAGTAGTTTGAAAATGAAAATAATAGATTTGACCTTGATGGTGCTGTTCTTATTCTTCATTCTGTTTCTTAAATTACAAGTCTTTTATTATTTTTAGTAGTAAGGCTCAAACTTCTACTAAAATATAAACAGCCTAATTTTATATAGGGCCCATTATTCCTTGACAACACCCGTAATATTGATAAGATTTACAATGACAAGAAGTGGTTGTAGGAAACTTCTCTGGTTGAGTTTCATGAGTGAAAAAGCAAACAACAGTTTTCTTCACCAATAACAAAGCAGTTGACACAAAATTGCTTTAAAAGTCTCAACTAGTTGTATTTAGAAATGTATCAAAGGGAGAAAAGATCTTTTTAACCTTTATGGTGTTTAATGTATTCTCATGACATTGTTATTGTTGTTGTGGTATGCTTTATTATCCCCACAAAGTAAGATGAACCAGATATTTTATAATACAACTTTGTTCTGGGTGAATTTGGGGAGGGTAAAATGCACTATGATATGTTTTCTTATGTTTATGAGCTTTTCTGAGGGAAGACTATAAGTTTCAGATAAATACTATATGAAAGAATTGAGAGTTGAAGCCAAGTGAAAGGTAAGAGAACATAGACCTTACATTTAACCAGAATACAGTCTAAGAATAATATATAATAGGTGTACAATCTCAGATTTTAATAATAGACCCAGCAAGATAACTCGCTGGCACAATAATGGCACAGGAGTTATAGAAATAACCAACCTCTTCTTGTTGGGTTTAAGGCCAGTACTATAAAATGCAACCCATACTTGCCATCTTTGAATAGGTCCAAAAACATTCTAGGTAGATAATAAGTCCCTAGGAAAGGACTTATTACTACTATTCTGCTAAATAAACATAGTACTAAACCAACTTCTTTAATCATCATTAATTACACAGATTCATGCATCTCTTGTCCTTCATTGTAAAATTTCCTTTTGAAATAGATGGTGATAAACTTGGAGATCCACAATTGGTCATCATACAGAGAATAAGACACTAGGGCAGAATGTTCAGCTCTTGGGACATCTTTCAATAGCATACCCCCATATCCAAATGCCTAGGAACTATCTTGGAAGAGGAGGAGGGCAGAATTTAAGAGTCAGAGACAGTGGATGACTACAGTAAAACAGTGTTTTCAGAACACAACAGTATAGTTGTAAATATTAACTCAGAGAAGTTGTAACAGCATGCACAAGACAAAGGATCTGTGCAAGATCAAACCAGTTTAAAAAAAATATCCCATCATGGAAAGGTAAGCACAATATCCCAACCTTAGTAATGAAGCTATTAAAAACCAATGGATGCTGGTAGAAGGAAAGACTGTTATCTCCAAAGATACAGGTCCTGAGGTTGTGTATGCTCCAATAGACAGATCTACACTGGGTACATGGGGGCAGCACTAAATGGACTCAGTTGCTTAAATGCAAAAGAATATATGAATATGGTAAGGCAGATTGGTGATGGGAATAGGTGAGAAGAGGAAATTGGGATGGATTTGATAAAAACCATTATAAAAATATGACATTCTAAAACAGTAATTTTTAAAAGAATTAAAACAATAAAACAAATATAAGGTAGCAATGTACCCTTTTAGTTATTTCAGCTTAATCAATTAATATCTGTCTGTACAATGTAGTATAAATTTATCTAAAAGAGCATTGATATTTAACTTAAAATCCCTAAGTGAATTCCCAGATACATCAGAAATTCATATAATTCATATGTGTATGTGTGTTTGTGTGTGGTAGCACAGGCACATGTATGCAAGTACAAGAAAAGGCCATGTGTATCATTACTTAGGTGCCTTCTGCTTTGTTTATTGGAACAGGCTCTCTTATTAGACTAGGCTAGATGGCAAGCAAGGTCCAGGGATCCATTTTTGCCTATCCAGAGAGGGATTAAAAGCATGTGTCACCATACCTGGCTTGTTACATGAGGATGAGGATGGAACTTAGGTCTTTGAAATTTCATGGCAAGCATTTTACTGACTGACATTTTAAATGTCATTCATCTACATGCAAAATGTCATTCATCTACATGCACAAGGTAGGGTAAAAACTGCAAAGCTGATAGCTATGTCATATGCAGACAGAACAAAACCAGCAAAATTTTTTTTATAGCCAAATGATACACATCATATGAAAGGGGCAAAGAAATAGCTGTTAATTGTGCAATTAAATCCATGGTATAGGCCAATCAAGGACAATATCCCAGAATACCAGGCAGACGATAAATGAAAGAGCAGATGGAACTCACTAGAAACAACAAAAGAAGGGAAATGGGATGATTTTCAGGGAAACGTGTTGGTTTTGAGGGGATGCCGTTGAAAATGTTGAAAATGTTAGAACTTAGCTCAAGTTCCTCATCCAGAATGATCCATGGACTAGAATAGTAAATCCAATGTCATACTGTAAGCAGTAATCAAAGACTGGTCAACAGTCTTGACTGAAATGCATATATCTACAGGAACAAATTAACTGCCTTGGGACGGACTCAATCCTCCAACTCTGTTAACTTGGAAATGTCTGTCACTGACTGCTTTCTCACTCAATTTCTTAACCTTTCACATATTCCTTAATTCACATCACCAATACCCTACATAAAAACAAAACAAACAAACAAACAAACAAAAAAACACAACAAAACAACAGGACAAAGGCTGATTTTATGGAGCGTATTTGACCTCTCATCCAAGAAGAAAATGTTTAGCAGCATCTCTTCTGGTGCCCAACTCCCTTTTCCTGCCATGTTTCTAGTCAAGGCCATCTTCTGGATTTCCTGCACCTATCTGGCTCTTGTCTCTGTATCCCATGAAAACTGTGTTCCATTCCTCAATCATAGGCTTGGCTTCTCCCCAGATTTGGCTTGGACGATCCTCTAGTCACACTCTGTGTTTGTGCCTTAGGAGAGCTCATTTACCTGCCCCGCGTGGTGCTTAATATGAGTCACCGGCTCCATCCACACTCAGTATTGGAACTCTTATATTCTGGAAACTTAGTCATTTCCAATTCAAGGTTTAAAAATAAATCATATTTGCGATGCTATACTCAAACCTGATTATCTGCTGCCAGTTCCTAATATGGCACAAGCCATTGCTGGAGAGCTTCTCAGTCCAGACATTCGAGACCAGGGTTATTTCCCATCAAGGCTTATATCCAATTCACAGTGATTCCTGTAGAGTTCATCTTCTAATAATTCTTCAGTCATTCTGCCGGTCCCCACTCTATTACCATAGCCCAGTGCAAGCTGCCACATGTCTCTTTGGATTTCAGCCACATCTCACTAATGCTTGTGCTCAAGTACTCTCTACTACTGCCCCAGATTTGTCCTTTACATTGTGTCCATAGCAAGTCTTTAAGTAGAGGAGATACACTTTCTCCCCCAAGCTTTAAGCTACCAACATAGACAAGGTTTTGGCCCATAGCACTTTACTGGCGTTTGGACCCCTAATGGAATTAAATCAAAATCAAGAAACAAGGTTCGTAAAGCTGTAACAGGCATGGTCTTCCCAAAATTTCCAGACTCATCTCGTATCACTGCCCCTTCTTCCTGTTCTGAGAACACATGGGTCTTCTTATGTCCTGGGGTATTGCCAAGACTCTATTAATTACCCGAAACTTTACTTTCACTGCTACATTCAAGTACCTCAGAAGTCTAAGCCCACTGACAGTATACTAGGGGGGAAGTAATCCCTTGCTTTCCTACTAATGTCATATTTCCAAAACCATTTGTGATGTATAGAGCACCACCTACTTTCCAGGCCTTGTACTGGTCTTAGTGTTGATTAATTGTAGTGGGATATTCACTTTGTCTGCTTCGGTGGCACTGACCACACCCATTGCATTGGGGGGTGGAGCCAGGGGCGGAAGTGACCCATGGAACTAGGTCTGAGGGGGAGCCAGGAACGCTGTCTTGCTGGCGGTTTGCGGAGAGAAGAGCATCCGGTTCCAACTGCAGTGTTCATTTGTCTATGTTGTGAGTTATTTCTCCTTGAATAAACATCTATTCGGCCTATTTGTTTATCCTGATCCTTATTAAACCACAATAATTACTCAAGAAGACACAGCCTGATATCTCTAAGGACTTTTTTGTTGGGTTGGTGTGTGTGTGTGTGTGTGTGTGTGTGTGTGTGTGTGTGTGTGTGTGTGTGTTTCATTTTGCTACTTTCTTGATTAACTTTTGACGAGAGCATGGAGGGATGTGTCTTGTTAGGACTCTGTTTTTGTTCTTTGGCCCCCATTCCCTTCCTTTCTTCTTTTTTTACCAGCCTCCTCTCTAGTCCCATCTAACTCCTGCATGGTGGAGAAATACTGATTGACAGCTGGATACGGTGTAGATTCCCATATAACTTAAGCCTCTGGGCACACAGTTGAGGGCTTATTGAGATTGCATCAGCCTGTGTGGATGCTGTGGAAAGACTGTTCTTGATTAACTTAGCTGAAGAGAGAAGACTCACGTTGAATTTGAGTCCCCTTCCTTGTGGTGGCTTAAGCATAGGAGGTCTGGGTGAAAAGATTATGCTCTTGCCTGCTCACCTCCATGTTTCCTTGCCTCGTGTAAGTTTATCTACCCTGTTGTTGCCACCGTAAACCCCGCCATTGCTACCGTACCTTGCTGAATTTAAAATCAGGATTCTCTGGGCTGTTGGCATGGACTGGAGACCTTTGACTCTTCAGGAATCCCAGGTCTCTGGGACCTGGTTGGAATTGCTGAGATGTCCAGCTTCCAGGACTCAGCTACCAGGTTTTCAGTCTATCCTGCATTCAGAAGTCTATGGTTAAACAACTCATACCATTTCCTGTGAACCAGTCTAGGAAGTCCCCATTTAATCGACGTTAATTCTCAGTTCTGTTTCCCTGCATAACTCTGTCAAATGTACCCCATCTGCTTCATAACACCTATATCCTATTATTCTACTGTACTCCCATTCCCTTTCTTTTATCCCTCTTCCACACCATTTCATGTCATGCATACATGCATAGAGACATAGGTAGATATTAGATATTACATGTGTATATATGTATTTGTATATATTCAAATTTAAATTCCTCGTGCATGATGTTGCATTTCTATTTTCTGGATCTGACTTACTTTGCTTGCAGAATTATTTTCAAGGCCATTTATTTTACTGGGAATGCCATTACATCGTTTTTCTTTATATTTGAGTAAGATTCCACACTGTGTGTATGTATATATACCATATTTTCTTTGTATATTATCTGCTCATTGACATATATTAGCTACTGGGATTAGTACAGTGATAAATGTGGCTACTGTAGTATCCATATATAGTGGTATACAGCTGCTTTTTCTTATCTTGATGTCAGGATTCTATCTTCAGCCCTTAATCCACAGTAAATTCTTAGTAAACATTATTGATTAATTTTTTTGACCAAACAAAAGTAGCCAGAACTCCAAAGGATGACCTGAAGCAAGATTATCTTAATCCCCTCTGTCACACTCTTACTATTTCACTTACTTCATCCCTTACTGTTCTTGCTTTTTCTAATGTGTCTAACTCTCATTAATTATACAGATCTCAGATTAAACATCACTTTCTGTACATAGCCAGGGAATATTTGCAAATGAATGATGACCCTATTACCCCATTAAGCATATATTGATTGCCATAATTAGATCCCAGGCAGCAGACTAGGGCCTGGGGTTACAAAAATTGATATGAAATGCTCCTTGCCTTGAGGAGTTTCTTTCATATTTGGAGACTGCAGTCATGTAGCGAGATAATTAAAGAACAATAGAAATGGCACAACAGAGGAAGGTACCTCCTGCTGGTCAGATGAAGCACGAGAGAATCCCGCTGCTGTGATGACACAGTGTTGGTGGTAAGAGTACACACACCTTCCTCCTTGCAGGATAATCTGCTTCCTACCTGTCAGCTGTACAAATTAACACCATCGCCTAATTGCTTAGTGGGAAGAAGAAATATCTACTATTTCAAAACATTACAGGAGACTTTCTCTTATAATCTAACTAAACACTTTGAAAGGCCATTTACAGATGAAATAACAGACCTCAGGAAGTCACTTACTGCTTTCTATGGGAAAATGAAAAACATGCCAGTACTGGAATAGTTGGAGGAGGTTCAAGATGAGGCCAAAGGATACTGAGACATGGAGGGGATCTATTGTGACCGTGAGAGATCACAGGTCAGATAACCATGCACTCCCATCCTAAGCCTGAAGAAATATGCACATTCACACTTGTGCACATACACACACACATTCACAGATGTGAAGTCACACACACACACACACACACACACACACACATGTATATATTATGCATGAGCATATACAGTGGTAAATATTATTTTGTTATGCTACTTTTTAATACAGAGATATCTGTTATTTGGTTTTAGAGCAGTCTCCTCTGGTATAAATCAACCCTAAATGAGAACTTCAGTCTCCAGTGAGAGCATGCACAAGGAAAAAAAAAAATGAAACCTGGCTCTAGGCTGGAATACAATTTGGAGTCCTAGCCCTCCTTCTCAACCTTACATCTTGCTACTCCAGGCAAGAAGGCATGGGTTCAATTCAGTGGCAAACATGTGATTTGCCTTGGAGTCTACCTATGGTAAACCCATGCAGACTATGTGGAAATCAAGGGCTAAGTCTTAGTACTAGGTGACCTAGACATCAGATTGCTCCTCCCACGAGTCCCTCTGAATTGGGAGAGTCTCTCTGACTAGACTGTAAGGTGGGAATCTCAGAACTCAAAAATAGTGATCCTGCAATATGTGTGATTAACTCGAAGGCATTTTTCAGAGCATTTAGACCCTGGAAAATGAAGCCATCAGTGTATACTTTACACCATTGTTCCCGAAGAGTTATACACCTTTTCTACTTCTACATGTCTCTCCTTAACGTATTTATTTGATTGTTTCAGGTAAATTTAGTCATCTTCAAAAGATGACAGTTTCCATGACATAAAAAGAAAGGAAGGAAGGACAGAAGAAAGGAAGAAAGAGAGAAAGGAAGAAAGAAAGAAAGAAAGAAAGAAAGAAAGAAAGAAAGAATGAAAGAAAGAAAGAAGGAAAATTATGGCAAATACTTGATCTTCACCTCTACCGCTAAGCAAAATATACTTTCTTTAAATTGAGAAGCAAAGCCTATAAATACACTACAAACAGCATTAAACTGGCTGATTTTGTTTCAGGTTAAAAAGAGAAATTTTTTAGGTAAATTATTTCTTGAATTTTCTTTGATAAGACAGCTGCTGCAAGTGCAGATATATCCCAGGACTTCCTTTTTAGGAGGTGTCGGGTTCCTGTGAAAGTGCTTTGGGGGCAGGGAAATTATCCCTCTGAGACTGTGCTATGCAGTACTGTGGACACCCACCACTGGGAGTATTTACACTTACATTTAAATCAGTTACAATTAAGCAAGATAAGGCCAGTCTCCATGGTGTATACAATCCCAAAACTCACAAGACATAGGCAGGAACATAGAAGGTTGGGACTAACCTGGAATACATTGCTAAGGACCTCTGTCAAACAAAAGCAAACAAAAAATAAGGTTGAGATTTAGGTCATTGGCATAATGTCTGTTGAGCACACCAATGGCCTGAGATCAAAGTTTTATCCTTCTTGAGCCTCTACATGGCATGTGGATGGAATTTTAGTTCCTTTTGCTATTTTCTCATTCTCCCCTCTCAGAAACATACTGTCATTTGTTCACCATGAATATATTTAGATGTGAGAAATAAATTTATACCCTAAGTAGGAACAGAGGAGTGTGAGATGGCCTCCAGGGTTTCCGGGCCTTAGTTCCAAGGGCCCAGTATAATCTTCTCCATTAAGGGGTAAAGTGAATCTGTAGGTGTGATGGACAGTCTACCTTCCCACTCACATGGTGTGTTTGAATGATATACTAAGATGAAATGACTCTACAGATGACAAGAAGATTGTGGACCTATGAGGAATCTGCTAGAAACACAGAGCCAGGGGACTTCATGCTGGGGATTTTAGTCTCTCAGTATCTTTGTTGGTTTTACGTCAGGACTGAATAAAATATTCCCACAACAGCTTAGTTCGGAGAACTGCTATGGATCACCTATCAGAACATTGCTCTCCGCTCCTTATGGCAGGTCCTCACATCTTTGCTGACTGTCATTATCTGTACTCTGTGCTCCGGATGAGGTTCTCTCAAGTATCTGCTCCCAACCCAGAATTAACTCGTGATACGTTTTCCTGTTACTTTGGGTGGAACCAGTGGGCATATATTAAACTCCTTTTCCCCAGCTGGCACTGCTGTGGGTGGAAATATCAGGAAGTAGGATGTAACAGAAAAAGTGGCAACTGGATGGGTTTTCAAAGGTTTGACACCAGCCCCAGTCAACTGTGTAATTCTCTATTTCTTGTTTGCCAAGCTGTAAATAACTGTTGCATCCTGCAGCTACCATCATGGACCAGGTTGATTTGTCCTGTTACCCACACTGTCCTGGACTGAAACTCTCTGAAGCTAAGTCAAAACAAGTCTTTCCTAATTTGTCTGGGCCTGGCGTTTTGGTCACAATGTTGCAAAAGTAGCTAATGTGCCTGTCAATCCGCCTTTCCAACCCTACCAACACAGATGGGGTACTAAGTCCAGAAAAGATGGAAGACTTATTTTAGGTTCTGTGGCTGCTTGGGAAGAATCAGGGACCTGAACAAACCTCTACAGTATGCACAGGTGTTGCCATATTATTTGCACAATGTTATCTGCAAAACTTTTTGAAAGAAGCAGAAATTAGAAAAAAAAATGTAGGAGGAAAGTTACTTAGTTTCAGAGGCATTTAGAGGTCCAAGTCTCCTATTTCCCATTTGAAATAATTGTACATCTTTATTGGTAGAGTTCATAAAGAACTTGGACTTTGAAAACTTTCCAAAATTGTTGAGGGATTTGTAAGCTTCAGTTATTCTTTCCTTCATCTAGACTGAAGTAAAGTCAATCAAACGTCTAACAGTTGTGAAAAATGGGTTTATTAGAAACTTTATTTATTAAAGATGGAATAACAGACTTTCCTTACTCATTTTTCTCTATTCAAAGACACACTGGCTTATTTAATTCACTTGATCAGCTAAATATTTCATAATTATTTATGAAAAATATACTGCAAGAAGTGCTCAGGCGAAGCAAGGAGAGGAAGGGAGAATCCAAGCCTTCTGTGGGGAATGGTGTGCAAAGCACAGTGGAAGTGTAACCTGTACGTAACAGTGGAGTTTCACGATAAGATTTGTCCACATCACTTAGCCCTTGAGGTGGTATGCTGCAATTAAGTACTGCACAGTCTCTTTTAGAACTGAGAAGATTTTTTTATGGCAGAAGTGGACTACACTGCAGTCTATGAACCTTTGGATATGCAGGGATATTTGTCTTTTTTATCTTAGTATACAAATGATCTTTGAACTATCTGCCCTGACACTTCTAACACATCAGATGTATATCTCAGAGGGGTTTTGGCAATCTTTCATCAATAGTCACTCAAAATGTCCTTCCAACATTAGAATTACAATATACTTAAGAGCTTTTCTGACGGTGTCAACACTTTACATAAATTATATTACATTTGCTGACACCGTTCTATGCCATGTCAAAAGGCTTCAATGACAGACAACACTGGAGGGCATTTATAAAAGAGTAGTTTTACAAGTAATTTGATTTTATCTCAACTTTAAAATGTTACTGTATTGATTGTATGTCTTACCATTTGTATTTCTCTTCTTCTCTTTATCAAAGTTACTGTAATTCTGTGCCAGCCCACTTATTCTTGTCAGCCAATAAGAAGATAAAATTCAGAACATGACAGGAAGAATATTAGTAGGATGTTAATGTCCCAAGAGGCTGCCACTCAGGCATCCCTTCCCAAAATACCCGTTTTAACTGCTGTTACTCATTTAGTATCAGGTACCTTTCTCTTTGATTAATTTTGGAATTTCCATTAAGCTTATCTACTTATGATTTGTGTTTGTGGTTGGATGCATATGGCCACAGCTCCTGTGTGGAGGTCCAAGAACAACTTGTAGGAGTCCATTCTCTCTTTCCAACACATGGGTCTGGGGGATTCAACTCAGGTCATCAGGCTCAGAGGCAAGTTCCTTTACCCCCTAAGCCACTTGCCAACTTTTGCCTTCTGTTCTTACCAGTCATATAACTGAAGAATGGACATATTCTATTTCCTGGATTCAGTATACCTCTTCTTTTTTTTTTTTTCTTCTGGTGTACAAATTATGTCTCCCTGACTCTGCCTCCTTGTTCCATATTTGATTTGAATTTAAGTTCACTTATATGCTAGACAAGCACTCTAACACTGAGCAGAAGAGGATAATTACATCATCTAAAATGACTTTCTCCTCACTCTATAACCCTCGGACAGACTTGAACTTGGGAAACTCCTTGTGGTGACTTGAAAGAAATTTGGCCCCCAAATGGAGTGGTACTATTAGGAGATATGGGTTTGTTGGAGTAGATATGACCTTGTTAGAGGAAGTTGTGCCACTGTCCAGGCAGGCTTTGAAGTCCCATATATGCTCAAGCCATGCTCAGTGTCTCAATTCACTTCCTGTGCACTCTACGTCAAGATGTAGCTTCTCCAGCACCATGTCTACCTTCACATTGCCGTATCATACCATGATGATAATGAACTAAACCTCTGAAAATGTAAACCACCCAATTAAATTGTTTTCCTTTATAAGATATCTCTTCACAGCAAAAGAAATCTCAACTAAGACACTCTTACATCAGCCTAATTAATGAGTATCTGGGATTAAAGATTTTCCCACTAGAGTTAAAAAATTGTTTTCATAACTGAGATTTTCTTTATTTTCTCTCCTTTAAAAATGTGCTAATAACAGAAAGTATCATCCTAGTGTGTTCTGTATCCCTGATTATTTAAGTATCCTCTACTCTAAGTTCACAGGACATCTCTAGAAGATCCTGATACAGCACACTCTTGACAATGTAAAGAACACGGGATTTAATTGCTTTTGTCACAGAAGTGACAAATATAGGGTAGCATGTATTATACATAATTTTCTTTTTTACTAGTGTTCTTAATAGCTTGCATTTCTAACATTTTAAAATGTTTAATTAATTTCAAAATATGAGTACTCAATAAGCCCTTTTCATTTTCCAAACAAAATTTGGTTTTGTTGTTTCGTTGCCCATACACCTTACATTTTTTGTGAGTGTCTTCCTACTTCCTGTAATTTGCTTTACACTTTAACATTACATGTGACCTTTTGTACTCTTTTCTGCATTTCCTTTTCTCTTATCTGCTACATTATCCATGTCTGCTCTCATGGCTCCTTATTTACATGGGCATAAACATAAGAAACTAGGAAAGAACATGAAATGTCTTTTTCTGATACTGCCTCATCGCATATAATACAATATTCTAATGTTCCATCTATAATCCTCCAAATTCCATAATTTCACTTTTCTTCATCCTTACACACATACCCAAATGATTCTACATCCTACCACAAAGACACTTGTACATCCATGTACAATATTTACCAAAGCAAGGAGATGGAACCAATTTAGACGTCAATCAACAGAGCAATTGTCAGTGAAAACATGTCATAGATACATAGTTTTTTTTTTTTTTTTTTTTTGCTCAGTTAGTTCAGAATTTCATGAGGGAGATCACTAATACTTACAAATACTATTTGTCAACTTAAGTCAATGAACAAATAAAACTCTTGACATAACCCAATAAAATATTTTAATAAGTTTCCTTCTGATCAGGCATGGTTTAGCTACCAGTTGCCTGTGAGTGGTAATGGGGAACTACTTTACCTCTTTCACGCAGTTCCAGATCTTTATCTGCAAATTTAAGGGCTGCAAAGCAGCCCATTTCCTTCAAACTATTTCAGGCTTCACAGCCCTATACCCTGCCCTTTGTGAAGGCAGGCATGGCAAAGGAACTTTCCTGCCAGTGAGGGAAATGATATTTTACACACCATAAGTATTCTTTGTGAACATCAAGACCCCCTTATTTAAGACTTAATAAGTACTAAAAGTATGTGCGGGGTGTTGTTAAAATAGGGATGTGCTGGGTAATAAAATCCATTTTAGAGATGAAAATGTAGGAAACGCCTATGCAGTGGTGGTGTGAGCTACAGTGAAGAATGAAGAAACGTGAACAACAGCAACAGTAATAATAATAACAGCTAATATCTGTATTTGCCTTGAGTCAACCAGTGTTGCACATCTTGTTATTAACATTTTGTTTAATCCCCATGACAAACCTGTGGGTGAACACCGCAGCACCCATTGTGAGGCAGCAAAAAGGAGATTTGAAAAGTTTAAGTAACCATCTCAAATCACTCATTAAATAAACATGGAATTTGCTTTGTCTCTAAAGCCAAGGA
The DNA here is from genome assembly GCA_030556225.1 of Cricetiscus sungorus. NCBI lineage: Eukaryota > Metazoa > Chordata > Mammalia > Rodentia > Cricetidae > Cricetiscus > Cricetiscus sungorus. The sequence continues at coordinate 28,225,079 of JANBXA010000031.1, forward strand.
ACCATCTCTTTTCATTACATTCTACCATTTATCAGAAGGGATAATGCTACACTTCAAAGTACGTTTAACACGAATAATCCACACACATTGCATTCAAACCTGGAAAGTGACATAGTGAGGGCCGTGCTTGCAAAAGGATTCTGTGTATGGCCGTGACATAGGAGGCTGCACATAGGTACTTTGAAAATTAATAATGCTCTAGAATAAAGTATCATTTTGCTCCAGATTTACTTCTCGCTGGCCATAGAGAATACAATTTTATATAGTCATCTCACTAGGATGTTGTAAGCATCTTGTGTCACGTTAAAATATGCTGTGATATATGAATGCCAATGACATAGGAATACTAAGCTACTTCTTTGCATGTGGCATTCCAAATATAGATTTTATGCACGTGAAATGTAGAGGTTTGGGTTTTGATTTTTTCAGTTGTATTATTAGCATCAGATAATGATTCTATTCACACAGTTTTATCATTTCTTTTAAAAATTAAATTAATAGGATATTTGAGAAATCATAATGTATAGCTGCACTGTCCACAGGTTCTCAGCTAGTCCAAGTCTCTGATGTTTCAGAAGAGCAATATTGTGACTGAGCTTGGGAGAGATGAGTAGTGACAAGAACTTTGCCAGTCAGATCCATTCTGTAGACAGTGGTTGTGTATATATGCTACGGACAGCAGAATTATGCAGTGAGAGCTCAGCAGACAAAATCATGAAGCTAACTCATCAGGGTCATACAATGGAGGAGGACCACACTCAGGGCAGTGGGAGTACTTGCTTTGTGAATAGTCACTGTCCTTACTGTAAATTCCCTGTGAAGCCACAGTGCTGCCTTTCTATGGTAGGATTTATCCATAAACGGCAGCAGCGTATAAATCATTGACTGACCACACTTTCCCCAATGCACTGGTATATTGGATGACTTCCAGCAATATGTGATTCTGACAAGAAAGTAATCTCAGTCAGTGCCCTTACTCTCTCAACCAGGTCTTTTTATAAACTTAGAATTCTGCCCCTCTGCAATTATCTTTCTCAACAGACAATTGGTCAATGTTAGTATCCAGGCGAAGACATCTCAATTGAGACGTTCACAGATGCCCAAGGACAATAATTATGGCATGTCTAAAGTTGTGGAGCCATACCTCTCAGAGAGATAGAGAACAAGAGTGGCCAGGATTCACTCTATCAGCAGAAAGGAAGTTGCTGTCACAAATTAACCTCACATTAACCTGAAAGCATGCATATTCTTTAGTTGCCAGTCTACTAACAACAGATCTGTGTCTTAATGTTGTCATTGGGCACTACACTCTCCCTGTCTGGTCATGGTTTTGCTCCTATGGCCTTGACCCTTTGTTGCCATGGTAAATTACTGAGTTCCTTATCAATTGCTCTAGGAATGTGTTTTTGACCAGTGAATCAATTTTTTTTAATCATTTCAAGGCTTCTGAAGAAGCAGATACTTTTAGAATAGAAGAGGAAACTAGAAGAAGAAACAGAGAAATTAGAAGTAGGTCAGGATGATTACAGTAGAGAAAAAACAACAAAGAGTACATGAAATAGAACATGACCCTCAGTTTCTGTGTGAAGTTACTACAGAAATCTTGTATTCCCTCCTTTGCTTCACCTTTGGTACCCTAGGTAGGGGCTGGAGCTGGTCTCATAGCCCTTGCATATACTCAATTCCACGAAGGACTAAAATGGTGTGGTGCTGAGTCTTAGCATTTCTCAAAGAATAGGATGATGGGGAATTGGAATTAAAACTGACATACACATCTGAATGGATAAGCCAATATTCAAATAATATACAATTTTCACAATGCATGTTGTGTATATTTGTATGTGAGTGTGTTTATGTATGATTTATAGGTACACATGCATGAACATTTAAACTTATGTATGTGTGGAGGCCAGGGGACAATCCTTGGTGTTGTTAAACTTTCCTTTTGGAAAAAATTTTCATTGGCCTGAAATTCACTAAATAGGCTGGGCTGGCTCGACAACAATTCCTAGGGATTCATCTGAATCCATTCTATTCCAAACTAAAAGGTGACATTGTAATGCACATATTTGCAATTGGACTGTGCAGTCTCTGCTACAAAGGACAAATGGGGAGCACTAGTAGAAATTCATGACCTCTCCAGTAGTAGGATTTCAAGTGTTTGTAATCACACCACCACTTTTGCACTTTACATGGGTTCTTGGACTGAAAATTTTATGTTCATGTTTGCAAAGTTAGTATTTTACTACTGACTTAGCAATTTCCCCATCCCAGAAATTAACATTTTTACTAATAAGTAACATGTGACATACTTTCCAATTTCTATACTTCAAGTTGATGATATTTAAATGTGTATTTTCATGATTACTAACTTCTGAGCAATTTTAAGTACTTAACACATGATTGTGTGCCAATGTATTGAAGAGAAAATTACAAGGGCTTATTCATCTTGAGCCCATTCATTCATTCATTCATTCACTCACTCACTCACTCACTCACTCACTCACTCACTCATAATTCCTCATTGTCCTCTCCTAATAATGGCTAACAATGATTATTTTAAACTTTGGTTCATAGACTTGACTCTATTCATTGTAAATGAAGTAATGTATTGGTGTTATTGTAGTGGTTATGTGCACTTGTGTAGGTGGATGTTTGTTGATTTGCTCTGTCACTGGCCACTTTACATTTTTGAGATAGAGTCCCTTACTGACACAGAACCTCACTCAGCTGGTTACCAGTGAGCTACTTGTCTGTGCCTCTCCTGTAAGAGGGTTACAGACAATGGAGCCATGCCTGCCTTTCTACATAGGTTCTAGAGCTATACACTCAGCTCCTCACACTTCAAAAGAAAGCATTTTGCTCAGTTTTATGTCTCCCCATTCTGTGATGTTTGGAATATTAGTGATGAAGTTATGGAATATTAGCACTATAAAATATAGTTAAAAGATAATGACTACTCATAAGGTAAAATATCATAAATAAATGTGGCTGGCATCTTCATGTACTACCTGCACTTTTCGTTAAATTCTAAGGTGGAAGAAATATTGTATCAAAAATCGTGTAAATATTTCATATTCTCACTTATGAGGAATGGACGGGGTCATAAGTGAATGTGTATTTGTTTTCATGGGCTTTAGATCCAGGGAACAGCAAGGCCTTCCCCTAGTCCGGATGTAGACAGCATACAGAAAGTATGAACCATAATACCCAAGATGTTAAACGATAGCCTGAGAGTACTCCTCCGCAGGGACCCTGTACCATGAATAGCTAATCTTTCTTCTAGTTCAAGTGTACATGAGAAAAATGCTGAATCTGGGCTGCTGCTGTGCCTCTGCCTGAGCAGAAGGCCCGCCCACCCCAGCTTTTTTGTGCATGTCAGTCATCTCTTCATTCCCAATCTGCCCGATCAAGTTAAAGCCGTGGAGGTCATGACAGTCATTTTTAGTTGTCATTAAAAATTCTTTGATTAATTTTAATGGATGTTCAACATGGTTTATTCAACTACTCTCATTTTGTCACAGTTGTCAAATACATTCTTTTAGGGGGAAAATCCTAACTGAAATATATTGGGTATATTGGGCTTTAATCAGACATAGATTTCTTTTGTTCCTTCCCAACTGTCCTTTTAAAAACATTAGAAACAATCAACCAGTATGCAGACAAGTGTGCTACTGTGATGATTTTTATACTCACTAGCCAAATAGATGAACAAAACAAAACAAAACAAAACAACAAATTTTTAACCTCAACTCTTTGAGGTACAGGAGAAGAAAATGGTAAAATATTTGGTAGAGACTGGAGAGATTCACCTGACATTGCCAACACATTTCTCGTGTCCATGGAGAACTACACTGGAGAGCTACTGGCCAGTGGAAGATTTCTACAAATAAATAAATAAATAATGAATAAATAAATTGTGAATCTTCGTTTCCTTTGTTAAAACATAACTAGCCTTTTATTAAAGCAGAGTTTTGGGATGCAGTTATTTAAGGTTTTTGTTTACTTGTTCTGTTTCAGAGAAGAAGGTGTTGTATGTTAAGATGAACATTTCCTAAGTATGAATGGAATGTACGAAAAAAATATGAATTTTTTTGTCTATTAATAAAGCACATCTGCACATCTATTTCTTAGTTTTTTTATATATAAAAGTTAAAAGGAAAGAAGTAGCTATGTAAGCAGCCCTAACCCTGAGTTATGTGAAGATGCCTTCAGCCTTGTCCTAACCTCAGGCATAAAATCACGAGGAGGAAAATATGAAATTAACGAAGCGAGAGTGAGTAGTTAAACCGATCCTAGTTGGAAAAATAACTAATGAATCAAAAGGAAGGCACTGGTCATTAATAAAAATGAAAATACTAGCATTAATACACGAGAATAGTGTTTTGCTGTAAATAACACATAGTGGATGAGAATTCAAGGGTTTATTGTTCTTACTAATACCCACTCAGTCAAGTCATACAGGCATCTACAGTTACACTGAACACTCAGGTGATGAACACTGACAGTCACCCCTTATTACTATAACTACTCTCTTCAGTATTCTCAGTGTGGGGGCTATGATAAGTCGCTTCTTTGTGTATATTTTTATTTTCTTTCACAAGGCCTATCAATGGAGTGAGTCGGTTAACACATGGCAGGAAAACATCCTTTAATCCAGCATTTTGTAGATTTGTCCTGCAGGACACATTTGGCAACATCTGGAGTTGAGCTTCATATGCAGCTGGGGATCTGCCATTTTTGCTAGTTTTGTTGGCAGAGGCCAGCCAAGAGATGCTGTAGAAAATTCTGCAATGCACATAATACTCCTTCATCTCCCCAATTAAGGAATTATCTATCAAAAGCATCAATGATCTTAAAGAAGAGCATATTTGATCTGTACTGACATTCGGTTGGTTAAAAAAAATAACATAATTTGTTTTCAAATACTTTCTTATCATACAAAGAACATACAATTGAATGAATGGCATGCATTGCTTTATATGTCATATAACCAATATATACATTGTGTGAGTGTGTTTGTGTGCTTGCCTGTGTGTGTGCATGCACGTGGCACGTGCAGATATGCACATGAGTACTAGGGTGTGTGTATAGAGGTCAGAGAACATTGGATGTCAATTCATGCTTTCTACCTTATAAGATACAGAAGGATTTTGGTGCTTATTGCTGCTTACACTAGGCTAGATGGACTTCAAACTTCCAGAAACTATTTTGTCACCTCTTCATACTTCAATACAAGAACATTGAGACTACTTACTTAAACTATGTCACCCAACAGTACGTGTTTTCTGGTGGTCTGAACTCAGGTCACCACACATCTTTTGGGGGTGCTACCTTTATAATTAGTGAAAACCCCAACAAAATTCTTCCCTTTAACATACAGATGAAGCACACTGAACTTGGGGTAAACAATTATCAAGGTGGTTCCAAACAGTCTTGTCATCGAGCAGATTTCAGATGGCATTGAACTCAGTCACACATTCACACCAGTCTTTGCAAACCAGAAAACCCTCATGGAATAACATGGGATGGCAATTAATCTTTTCCATAAAATGACAATGATAGAAAAGGGTTTTCTCCATAATATAAAAATATCTGAATTTCAAATTTTCAAAGCGATAGGCTGGATAAAAGGGATGTCAAATTGAAGGCCAGTCTTGGTGACTTGTGAGAGAGATTCTGCCTCAAATCAAAAGCACACCAAAGGCTAGAGATATAGCTCGAAGATGGAGCCCTAGGTTCAATTCCCCTTACCACCTAAATCAAAACCAAACAAAGCAAAACCCCTCCTTGTCTCAGTTCTCGCAGCCAATGTGTTGTGTGTTGTATGACATACAAACAGACTTATTGTCACAAGTTTAAAATAGTATTAACTAATGACATGATTTTAAAAAGAAAGTTGACAGCCTGGAGGAAACAACGCAGTATGGCTTTTTGGACATGGTTGATTTGACTAAAGCTAGTGGTAATATAACTCATATGGTCAAAAATACACTTATAAATAAAATCTCTTATGAAAGCCTAATATTACCTGTAATTTAGGGAAATAAGAATCCAGGAGACTGTGTTATATAATGAAGAAATGACTGAACCTTTTATGAGGCACACTGGGGAATAACTCACAAATAAGAACAGCTGAAGCTTTCCATACATTTGCAAACAGAAGGTTTATCTATCACAGTCAATGCTTCTCTCAGGCACCCCCAATTCTCTGTGTTATAGTGACACAGTTTGCCTCCCACAACAGGAAAGCCTCAGTAAGGACTGTATGCTCTATTCCCAACTCTTCTCACAAATATGTAGTCACCAAATCAAAACATCCTCTTCTTCAACCCCAAGTCATAGTTTCTGATGATCTCTGAGGAGTGGGTTCCAGATGCTGGCCAGGGGACACATTCATTCAAATAAGCTTATCACAGAAATGCTAAGAAGTTTATGTAAGTACCCTAAACAAAGTCATCCCCTTCAACATGTTTTGTAGATAAACTCTTTTTTCCTAGTGACACTCAGGTTTAGGATGCTTGAGGGTAAATATTCAAAATAAGAGTGCCTTTTTTTCTGATATTATTAATCCATTTTAGCTGGAAATAAAACAGAGCAAGGAACTTTTCTCAATCCCTCTTTGTCTGCCCAAAGAAGTATGAATACTGGAAAGACTAACATAGTAATATTTTCAACATACAACATTAAATAAAATTATAATTTAAAAACTCATAATTGTCTTCAGACCTCAATAAAACAAATGACACTATTCTAAAGAAGTATTTTAAAATAAGTTTTAAACAAGTGCTAATTCAAATGATTTAAATTGCTCAATATTTAAGGAGTGAACACATGAAATTATTATTTTATTATATTGTTGCTTTTAATTCATGATGATGATAACTACCTGCATCAGTATTTACTCTTGTCTGGCTTGCCAATTTCAATAGGTTAAAAAATACTAAGACTAACTCAGAATAAAAGCTAATAAAAGAATCTCATATAGATTTACAGTAGTTTGATTTTTACATTATTTCCTTTCAGTGGACAGGGATGCTTGATGTTTAAATGCTGACAAAGTTTATCTCTGTGACATAAACCTTCCCTCCCTTAATTGTTTGGATGAGCATGGCTATGTTGCATTCAGAAGGTTAGTTTGCAGAGAATTGGGGGTGCCTGAGAGAAGCATTGACTGTGATAGATAAACCTTCTGTTTGCAAATGTATGGAAAGCTTCAGCTGTTCTTATTTGTGAGTTATTCCCCAGTGTGCCTCATAAAAGGTTCAGTCATTTCTTCATCTGTATTGGGCTTTTGGACATCAGGAAGGTAGACAGATACTGAGGTATTTTGCTTTTTGAAGATCTTCTGTATACTCTTATATCGAGAGTTGACAAGCCATACAATGTTTATGCTCATTAAAAGACCCAAAATCATATCACCTGTGGATCATTGGTTAGGCTATACAGAGTCACCATAGGTAGGGAAGAAAAATAAGGGGAGACCAGCAAGAAAAAACATTATTAAATACCAGAGATGGGAGAGGGCTGGAGATCGTTATATAAGGTTCCTAGGGTTATAATTAAATCTTTTATGCAAGTCACACAACCCTGTGGATTTGGGTCTCATTAGAAAAACAAAATATTTCTTGGTAGGTCTTTAGGAAGCTTCTTAGCCTTAAAATTCTGATAGCCTGCACATGTGGATCCTTCTGCATTAATCAAAATGTATATTTATAAAGCAAATTGAGTATAGTTCTCTTTCAATACTTTATCAAATAGCAGCAATAATATGTGTAAACTTCCATTTTTGCTTACTTTTCTTGGAAAATTATTTTCATGAAAGATTTTTGGACAACTGTAGACAGTAAAACATCATCTCATTTCCATGACAGGAACAAACAATTATTCATAATTCAGAAGCACAGAGGAGCTTAAATACACTTTATTCCCTATTTTTTACTAGTTATTTTAGTTCTGTTGATTTTATAAGTCAACTTAACTTTTAAAGTTCTTGAAAGTAAATTTAATCTTAGACTTCTTGATAAGCAATGCAATTTTCACATCTAAATCAGTGTTATGCTAAGTAGGTCTTCAAATGCGAACTTGTACCCACAGAGAAGGTTACATTCACTTTCTCATCAAGCCGTTCAATAGTAGCTGTTTTACCAGTGCACAAATTCACACAAAAATAATTAAATACTGACAGCCTATCTCCTCATAGACATGAAAAATCAGAATACATATGTTTTTTCCTGATTAACATTTTCCTCCACTTTAAGTGTTGTGTTCAAAGGCTGTAGAGGATTGAGACCCATTGTGTGACTGACTTGTGAAAAAAACATAATGCAAAATGATGTCATCATTTTTTAAAAAAAATTAGCTTCAATTTGTCATTGGTATTTTTCATAATACCACAAATATAGTACTCTTAGAGTTCCTTCTCTTGCCTCATTATCACTACCAAAGGAAGACATGAGTGTGCCTATCTATATTTATACGTGTTAGAATGCACATATACTCTTTTTTATTACAAAACATTCAGGTTCACTTTGAAGAAAAATGCACCACCTTGGAAGTAATTCCTGTTATGCAGGAAGTTCATTCATATTTATGATTTTCTTAATCTAACTGTATGGAAATCTGACAACCCTGCATGTCTTGTGCAGTTTAATACACTAACTTGGTCATGCTAACCCACTGTTTTTCTGGGATCTAGTGATGGAAGCTACCAACTATTTTTATTTTCATTTACGTATGCTTTCAAATTCATCTAAGAATCAAGCCCGAATAAATCAATATGTAGCATATTTTCTCCTTAATGATAGCATAGGTATGATTTTATACATTAAGTCTCATGAAACTACCTGAATTTATATTAACTACAAATAGTAGTATTCTATTTAAAATATAAGTGAGTGAAAGAAAGATTGACTTGTTGGCTTTATGGAGCTCAGTTAAAGCACTATTAATGCATTCAGTTTGCCAGTTACTTAAACATTCTGCAGGTCAGCAGGGCATCATCATTCAAGAGATGATGCAACAATGCCTGGGTGTAGATCAGAGGTAGAACAACTGCTGAAAATATATATATATAAGATCCTAGGTGCAATCCATAAACACCATGATACTTATGTGTGCGCGCACACACACACACACACACACACACACACACACACACACACACACACACATACACACACGTTAATATATAATACAATATAGTGATATCCTTATTAGCCAATAAAATAATTTTGCATGCTCAAAGAACTCTCACATTTCATTAAGAACATAAATTACATTGACATCATTAATACCTGATATTAGTTCACTTCAGCATATATTTCTTGCATTTTTTTTTTTCAAAACAGGGTTTCTCTGTGTAGCTCTGGTCATCCAGGAGCTATCTGTATAGACCAGGCTGGTCTCAACCTCATATGATCCACCTTACTATGTATCCTGACTGCTGGGATCCAGGCAACTTTCTTGAATATTTATATTTATATAAATGCTAATTAATATGATATGATTGTAATTAACATCCACTGCCTGCCTATCTACCCATTATCTTACAATCTGAGGATATTTGGGGAGATAATTCATATAAATGAAGAGAACAGAAAGAAAGAATATATGGACTATTCCAGATATGTTGCCAAATAAGAAAAGTTGTGTAAGTGTAATGAAAAGGCAAGTAGAATAGCCTATAGGAACACATGCAAAGGTACATGTCATTTGTGTGTTTGGAAACACAAATAGTTCGAATTAGTAGAGCATAAATTGTAACATGGAAGTGGCTGATTATAAGACCAGCAAAGGTGCCTCGTGGGTGGAAAGAAATTATAATTTATTTAAAATTTATCACATTTTGCTCTTTTTTATGTTTCAATAAAACTTCATCAGCAAAAGCAGGATTTAAGTTGGATTTTTTATCTATATGCTATACTCAAGACAATATACAAGTGGGCTTCATTGTATTTTTTATTGTTTGAAAATTTCATGTGTACATATAATGTGCTTTGATCAAATCTACGGGAATTCTTTCCTCTCCAATGTCTCCCTCATCAGACTATTTGTTTTACTTCCCAACTTCATGTGTTCTTTTTTTTTTTTTTTCAAGCTGAATGAGTCTACTCAGTGATACCTGTATGAGTATGGGAATATGATCATCCATTGGAGCACAGGTTCTCTGAGCATTCATATCCCTGAGGAAAATTGACTCTCCCCAACTCCAGCAGACATCAGCTGCCAATAGCTCATCTGGTAGGTGTATGGTTTCATACAAACACAGGAAAAGTATATTTCATATTAATTATAGACTTCCTAGTCAATGTTACCTTATCAATTTTCTTTAACCACAGATGTGCTCTGATCAGATTTGCATTCTGGGGTAAATTAGCAAAACACTTTATAAATAGTGTAATGTAAATTGTTCATCAAGTTGATTAATCTTTATAAAAATATATTAGTATGCTAGGCAATATTAAAATAGTTCATTTTAACTACACACTCCATTTTAGCAAAATGTAGCAATAAAAATAAAAAACTAGTTTTAGATACTGTATGAATTTCTCATCTGAAATATTCTTTTATCTCCTTTTTGTCAATCTTTCAAAGGTGGCTAGCCTATGCTTTATCTCATTATCCATGATGAGGAATTTGTATTGTGATTGCTTCTATTGCCAGATACCTTTCAAAACCTAATCTTCTGGAGGGCAGGGATCATGATTTAGTTGTTTGCAATGCCCAAATGCATATGACAATTAGTAAATGACAATTAGTAAAACCAGAGAAATTGAGAACACAATACACAACTGTCAGGGTTCCCTCTGTCTCATACAAGATTAAACATGCAACTTAAACACGACAACACAGATTCTCTTTTAGAGCTGTTTATTTCTATGGCCAGCTGCCAAACCAAGCCCCCTGAATGTGGGTATCAGTTAGGAGGCTTGTGCACTCCATGGGGCCTCTGGTAGTGGACCAGTATTTATCCCTAGTCTATGGATGGACTTTGGGAGCCTACTCCCCAAAGAGTGATACTCTCTTAGCCTGGACACATGGGAGAGGGCCTAAGCCCTGCCCCCAAATGATGTGATAGACTTTGATGATTCCCCCATGGAGTGCCTCACACTCTCTGGGGAGTTGAAAGGGTATTGGATGGGGTGGTTAATAGGGGGCTTGAAAAGATGGGAGGGAGAGGGAACTGGGATTGATATATGAAGTAAGATTGTTTCTAATTTAAATAAACAAAGAATTCATTTTGCTTTAGTTTACATAAAAAAGAAGCGTATGTAATATTTTCAACTTCAGCTTCTATTTTCATATTATCAACAATAGAAAACAATAAAAATATCTACATATGAAAATCTGAAATATTTGAATATTTACTATTATGTACTAAAATGTTTTATTAAATTAATTTCTTTGAGTGTCAAAAAACAAAAACAAAAAAAAATAATCTCAGCAAATGAACACTGAGAGTGGAGGCCATCACCTCAAACTTGAGTAGATTTTTAGACAATGTGTATCTCTCTGAACTTCTAAATAAAACCAGCTGTGCTGTCATTTCTATTTAAAATTTCTCCTCTGTGGAATAATGAATAACCATATTCACAGTTCACTGCTTACTGTTTGTAGAATTTTCTTACAAAAGCCCTTGTGAACAAATCCATAAGTACATGGCAGAATTTTCTTGTCTTGGTAGAACGTGTCTATAGGAGTTATTTGTGGTCCCTAGAAGAGGATGCTGTTATTGGAAAGCAGATGTGACATTGGATCAGCATAAAAAGAAGATGAACACATTATGGCATTTATTCTCAGCCTTTATATATATATATATATATATATATGCATATATATATATATATATATATATATATATATATATATATAACTTTCTATACCTGTCTCAACTTTCTACCATGGCTATCACAAGGTAAATTATCCTGACTTCAGAAATTAGTCATCCATGCTAGGGTACTTATGAACATTACCATAGTGTACTCTGGATTCTCAGTCTAACAGATGTGAAGGCTCTTTTTAAAAACTAATTCAGAATTTGCTACAGGAAATCTTCATTACACTGCACTTGTCCTCTGTAAATGGAAGGCTTATATAAGGCAGACACACATGACTGTGCTAAATGATTAAATGGAGCCTTCTCTTTGGCACCTCATGCCGTACCTCCGATGTGGAGTGAAATGGCTGGTGTGTCACTGCAGGACTAAGGCCAAGTGAAATGATAGAGGCGGTCTACATCAGTAAGGTTTTAAAACTATAGCATGAATTTGATTCTGTTAACTTGAACGAAACTGAATGCCGATGAAACATGGCAAGTGAGTTTAGAAGCCATGAATCGGAACTTAACGTTATATTAGAAGAAAGCCAGGGATCTGGAGCAGTGGAGGACATGAAGGCTGCAGGGCAATGGCCTGGAAATAAACTCCTCCATCTGGAGTAGTTATAGACAACTTTTGTCTTCATCCTGGAAGGAGCCTAAATTCTTAGATGCCAAAATGATCATGGGAGAACTGCAGGAAGCAAGAGGCACACACTTCAGGGGAGCGTGGAGCACAAACGTGCTCACTCACCAGAGTGCTTACACTGCTTTCTCCCCTTAGCTTCCCAATAAGAAAGATCCCACAAAAAGCCAGCTCAGTGTTCGCTGTGGGTGTCTGCTTCTGCGTCCATCAGCTACTAGATGAGGGCTCTAGGATGGTATATAAGGCAGTCTATAAGTCAATCTCAACATAGGGGAGGGACATTTAAGGCAGCTTCTCCACTATTGCTTAGATTCCACACAGAGGGATACTCTCTCAGCCTAGACACATGGGGGGGCCTAGACCCTGTCCCCAAATGATGTGACAGGCTTTGAAGACTCCCCATGGAAGGCCTCACCTTCCCTGGGGCATAGAAAGGGGATGGGATGGGGATTGGGAGGCACAGGGGAGAAGAGCAGGGTGAGGGAACTGGGATTGACATGTAAAACAAGCTTGTTTCAAATTTAAATAAAAAAACTATTAAAAAAAGAAGAAGAAGAAGAAGAAGAAGTAAAAAAGAAAGATCCCGGAAAAGCCTTCAAGTCTTGTGTAAAAAGATGAAAGAATGCATATCTCCCTTCCACTGGAGTACTCTAGGCTACAGTTATCCTTGTTGAGACCTGGGAACACACGGAATTTCTACCTACTAATAGAGACAAATGGGAGCGTGAGTCTGAGCACATTTCCCAGACCGGCAATAGTCACATTATTTAAATTCAAATTCAAAAGGATTTTAAACAGTTACAAAGTTAAATATTTCAGTGGTCATAGTTGGATGTTGGGTTCTTTGCTAAGGAGCTGTGGCTAGTCCCCCTGGTTCCTGGGGCAGGTTGGGGGACATTTTCAGGATGTTGAATGGCACTGCTCTACAGCTTATTCTCTTAAAGGCTGACTTGCAACAATCATGTCGGCGCTAGTATTGCTTGATGGTGTGTGCTATTAAAACAAAACAAAACAGACCCACAAACTTTGGCTCAAATCTAGAAGGTTGCTTTTTGTTGTTGTTCTTTTTTTGCTGTTCTGAGAAACAGGGGTCTCCAATTCGTCTCCTGGGATGAAATCAATGTGTGGGCAAGGCCACCCAATGGTTGAGTCGACTCCTCTTTTTTGCTGCAGCTTTTGGTTTTTGCAGCATTTCTTCATAGGCAATTGCTTCACTCTCGTTCTAGACTCCTGGGCCCCAGCGCTCCTGTTCCCCAGCCCTGTAATCTACCTCACCTGAGTCCTCTTAAAGGCGATAGGAGTAATCTAAGGAGAGAGATAATGCTCACCTGGATTATGCATGTTAAAATACTTGTGCCAAGATTGTAAGGCACACCCGCAAACTTAGTTTTAGCAAGAAATTAGGATCTAAGAGTCAAGTTCTAATGCCTTTGAGGTCTACTGCCCAAATGATTATGATTCCATTTTTCAATTTTCATCTTAATTTAATGTTGTGTTTCCACTTATTATATACTGCACTGGTATCTTTTGGTATAAATGTTAACATTTATAATGTTTGCTCCATGGAAGGCTTCTTTTGTTAATGTCTGGCCTCCTGTTTTGCTTCAGCTCTTTCTCCTTCCAGGCTTGTGATTGTCAAAGCCCAGTAATGATAGAAAATCCCCTCAGGAAACTGGGCTTTACGTTTTACAATCGGACTTGCTATAACTACAGAACATGTGTCGTATTTAAGCTACGACTGAGAAGATTGCCTTTTACTGTGGATTCTCAAGTGACCTCATTTACAATACATATTTCAAAGTGATTATTTTGAACGAAAAACATATTTAAAATGAGATACATCTAGAGATCATAACAAAGCCTTGTGAGAAACAGAGAGGGAGAGAAATGAGAGAGAAAACTTGTATTAAATCATTTAAACTGACATTAAAAATAAATAAATAAAGGACTGCACCCAGAATGTGAGCAAGATATTTCAAATATTCATTTCAAAAAAAGTGAGGGCACCAGTAGTGATCCATAATCCTGACCTCTCTAAAAGTCAGGAAAATCATCGTTAAAACTAAAATGAGATATAATTACCATGTACTAAAACTTTAAATTAAAAAAAAAAAAGAGGCTGGTTTGTAGAGAAACAGGAATTCTCACAGAGATTATTAAGATGTAAATGGACACACACACACACACACACACACACACACACACACACACACACACACGATACCATGCCCTCTCTTGCATGTTCTTTGCTAAGAAGGCATGAGGGAACACCTTCTCACTGCAGATAAGAAAACGAGGGTATACTAAAATGATAACTCTACCCAAGGCTCGTTTTAGGAACTCGTGAATTTAACTGAGTATGTATGGTATGATCAGCTTACAGGCAGACAGCAAGGAAGAAGGGTTTCTCTCTCCCACAGCACATGTTAAGAGCCCAGTGCACATATGCACTGCCTGTTTAATCTCCCACTTCCAACAGGAGAAGTGGAACAAATCCTGTAAGGATCTCATACAGGTAATCATATCTGCTTTGATGTCAACATAACAAGAGCTTTGACACACCTGGAGGACAGAGTTCTACAACTTTCTATACATATCTATACCATTAGAAACACTAAGAGCAAAAAAAAAAAAAAAAAAAAAAAAAAGAAAGAAAACACAAAACTCAATCTTTATTAATTTAAATATTTATTTATACAATAGAATAAGAGTGAAAAATTAATGCCTCAAAAATATGGCTACTTCTAACAAAGATTTTAATAAAATAAACAAGTCAGATGATGCTCTGTCCCCTGTGTACTTGGATACCATAACACACAGTTGCAAGGACCTGAATTTATGTAGAGGTTCTGTGTTGGCTTCTCCTAAAGCCCTAACTCATTTACCTGAAATGCTACATTCTCCCAATGAGCTAAATCTATCCCGCTTTTCACTATTTATGGAACATATAGCTATGCATACATGTATATAATGTGATGATCAAATAAAACTAATGTATAAATATTTAGATAATGCCCATGGCCACTTTATTGCATTCTTAAGAGTTTGTCTGTGAACTGAGAAGCTACTATTTGATTATCTCTGCTGCTACTGCTTGCAAGATTCTTTGCAACTAATTCCTCACCGACTTGAAAATTTTACATATTCTTTATTATAAAATAGTAAGTGTTCCATTAATTTTAAGAAACCTTATCAAAAAAGAAATTTTGCACTTTATGGTTCTAGTAACTATTTATGTTTATGGACCTGTAAGAAATGATAGGGAGCAGTATAATGGGCTATTTCTTGCAGAAAACTGATATACCAATTCCCTCTCCACAACACCCCCCCCAGTCCATTTCCAAAATCTCGTTTCCTCTGTGCAATTGGCAGAAAAGGAAAAACATTTCTTGGGAGGACAGGAAAATATAACACTGGAGATTTAATGTTATGAAGACAGTGTTTTCAGATAGAATTTATATTATCTAGAAGCTTCAACAATGAGCAATCTTTAAAGTGACTTTGGGATAGCACGAATTCACAAAGAAAATAAGTAAAGACATATCTCCTTAAAAAATATCCATCATCTAGTTTGACCTGAAGGAACTTCTACAGATAGAGTTTTAATGTGGTTGAGGTCCTCTGTAGGCAGAAGATGTTAACACAAACACAGGTGGATATGTAGTTCCAGAAGAAAGGTAAAGAGGAGGGAAGGGCGAGAGAAAGGAAAGGAAGAAGACCACAGAAGAGAAAGAGAAATACATTAGTCTCCTATCTTTTATCTGATGTTTTGATTTCTATAGTTTCAGTGTCCCACATTCTACTATTTCCAAAAAGTATTCAATATTAAATTCCAGAAATGAAAAACAAATCCCTAAGGCTTAAATATCTTTAGTTACAGCATATATTTTAATTGTTCTATTTCATTAGCATTGCAAATCTCTTACCATGGCTAATTTATACACTAAACTTAGTCATAGATATGTGTGCATAAGAAATAGCAGTATAGTTAGGATTCAACACTGCTATACCTTTAGGCACTTATTGACACTCCTATTGAAAATCTTGGACCACTCTATGCAAGCAGAGAAAGCAGGTAGCAGCCTTCCATTCCCCTAAAATGGGTCCATTAGACTTACCTGTCACATAGCTAAGAAGTTTTTAAGGATGGGGAATAAAACATAATTAAATAAAAATAAACTTATTCTGAGAAATTAAACTTACTAAAACGTAAAATACAGCTGACATCACAACCCAGTGGTGGAGACCATTTTCCATCAACCCTAACAATCTAAGGTCCTCATGACCATATAGTAGAAGGTAACAACCAATTTCAAATAATGTTGCTCTGACTATGTACATATCTTGGACATACCCATGCTTACACACAAGTACACACATAAGTGAATATTTTAAATCCTTACAAATTCCAGTTTTTGATTTGTAAAGAAAAATGACAAGTCGGGGAGACATGGTAAGCCAAAAACCTTGAAAACGGGTCTTAGCCCTTCACCAAAAGCCAGAAGGGTGGATCTTAGGTAGAAGGCTTCTTTTTAAATAATTCATGGGTTTAGTCATTTTAATGAATAAGCTTCACTACTTTAATGTAGTGAGCAAAACCACCTTCTACCTCCTTCACTTAGTGTACTCTTTTTAAAATAAAAAGTTTGGACAGAAGGTCTCATTCATCTCAGCTCAAAATTATTACAACCTATGCCACTGAGGATGACTTTGAACTTCTTTCTTCCTCTCCATGCCTCATGCTGATTGTAATCATGAGCCACCACATCTAGCTATGAGGGGCTAAGAACAGAACTTGAGACTTAGTGTAAGCTAGGCAGTGATCTGACATCTTTAGCACTCAGTTAATGTATCCTTATATGTGTATATGCGGCACATATTTCTATCTTAAAAATAGGGGAAACAACCTTGTGCTATATACATGCATATGTGTGTGAGCTCATTTTTAAAGAGTGTAAGCAACTTTATTTTTATTTATTTATTTATTTATTTATTTATTTATTTATTTATTTATTTATTGCTATTTTAACGAAGTTGACCCGTGGTTAAAAAAAAAAAAAAATGTAAATTTGATACTTGACACTCACAGTAAGAGCAGCCGTAGACTTCTGCACGCAGCCCTATATGGCCTTCTCCATTCCAGTCTAGGGGCACAATGCGGACATAACGGGCAACAATGGCGTGCTGCAGGTCATGCCGGACCACACTATCAGAATTGACGTTTCCAGGGAAAGCCTGCAAAGGAAAATGCATTTGAAAACCTGTGAAGATCACCACAGTGACAAAGGTGTGCTTTCTTCTCTGGTGATTAAGTTATGTCTTCTTACATCAGAAACAACATGGGAATAAGGCCTTTCACTTCTTTTACTTAAAAATTCACCATTTCTGTGCTTTGGGGAGATAACTGAGGAGGCAAAACACTTGCCATGCAAGCTGAGGACTGAAGATCGAATCCCAGAATTTATACAAATCTGGGGGCCTTGAGGACTCCCAGTCCTCCAGAGAGATGGGATCCCCAGAGCAAACTAACCAGGTAGACTAGTAGAAGTAAGCTCCGGGTCCAGTGACAACCTACCACAGGGAATAAAGCGATGGATGAAGAGACCAAGAATCAACGTTGGGCTTCAACACATGTACACACATGTAACCTCACATATGCAGACATATCCATGCAGCACACACTTTCACATTTGTAGGGTAAAGAAAAGAAAAAAATATTATTTTAAGTGAGAAAATAGTCTAAAATAACCAGATATCCTTTTATACACAAAAATATTTTACAAAAAGCTAGCTACCATAGGCTCTATTGTCATTGTACATGATGGTATCAGGGACAGGTGAAGCAGGTGAATCTTTGGTGACATCCTACATCTTAGAAACCCAGAACCTCCTGAAGGCAACCCTTGGGTGGTTTGGTTATTCAGCCTATTCTTTTGTTCCTTTGTTAAATAACTGGAAGAGTGTTAACCAGCACAAAGAAATCTGAAAGGTCTACGGATAACTGTTTTTAAGAGTTAACAATCAAAAAAAACCCTGCTACAAAATTTTAGAAGTGTAGGGTATGTGGCTCAACAAAGAGTAGTGTAGTATTTTCTAAAGATTCGTCCATTAATTATGAAGGTTTGTTAATCAATATAATGTTTTTGCAGGATTCCAACAGTATAATCCTTAGCAGTTCTTTTCACATCCAAGCATGTTTTGAGATTTAAGACATTATCCTTAATGAAGGTTTTTTTTTCTTTCTTCTTATTATTGAAAGAGTTTCCCTCCATTCACATTATGGTTTCTCTGCCCAAAACTAATTCCAGCTCCTTTCCATATGCTCACACACAGTAAAATCCATACCCTTTCCTTCTCTCTTCCATTAAAAAACAAACAAATATCTAAACAAATAATAAAGTCAAATAAAATCATCAAATAAAATCAAATCAGAGTAGGATAAAACAACATAACGGAAAAAAAAATGAGGCAAAGAAGAAGCATCAGAGATACCCACGTTTGCACAAACAGAAATCTGAACCTTTAATGATCACAGACAGAGGTAAGCAGGCCTTAGTATTCATGTTGTAAATCATCCAAAGCGGTAAACATATCTCAATATAGTAGTATTTTAAAAATAAGGAAACAGGAAGAAGTACGGCCAAGAATTTATCAAAATAACCCAGTATTTGTTTATTGTTATCATTTAAAGACTTTTGTACATTCCACAATGCTTGTGTCCTACAGAAAAATATTATTTTTCTAAGTGTTCTATTTTCTCCAGTCAACATTTGGGCTCTCAGAGCTGAAGTGTGATAACTGGATGTTTAACACCTAAGCAAGGGAAACCAGGGCAAAGTCACAAGCTCACCTGTCTATTTGCTTTTCTTGAAAATCGTACTTTCTGATTGAAATAAATGCATTTTGTACTTAGGCACAATATACTTTATTTTGATATTATATATTTGAATACAAAATTGAAAGTCTTACTGAGAATCTCTGCT
This sequence comes from Cricetiscus sungorus, assembly GCA_030556225.1. Lineage (NCBI taxonomy): Eukaryota > Metazoa > Chordata > Mammalia > Rodentia > Cricetidae > Cricetiscus > Cricetiscus sungorus. Next base: position 28,244,526 of record JANBXA010000031.1, read on the forward strand.
GCCCACACTGCCATTGTAGAACTAGTTTCTTCCCCAGCCACCAGATGATCCATTTTGTTTGAGTATTTTGCTTTTCAATTTTGTTTTCACAAATTTTTAACATGATCATTATGTTCTTTATTGATTAATTTTTAGCAAACATACTTCTATTCTGACCATTAGAATCAATATCACCTCCGTTGTTTCGATATAATTAATTTAATTCTGAGTGGCATTGTTGACTAAAATGTAGACTGCCCATCAGAGCTCCTACTGCTTCATTATTAATCTAAGAAAGGATTTCTGTCACATAATTTTATGTTTTCTCTGATTACAATTTTCCACACAACTGTGAAAAAGGAAGACATAAGAAACAGACTTATTTTTACAAAATCATTAAGATTTGGAAATCGGCTTCAAAAAATCCAATATTTAAATATTTGAAGCTTTAACCTACAAAATAATGCCATTTAAAATTCAAACTTCATTTGAAAAAGTGTTATACAATAATAAGAGCTCTCTAGAGGCTTGAAAACACCAGCCAAATTTATCTCTAAAGACTAAAGTAAAAAATCAATTTACAGCAACCTGTTGGTTATATGTTGCTGCTATTGCTTTTCTTCTGTTGGCTGTGATTTGTATGTTTGCTAAGGGTAGGATGTTTTTATTATTATTTTCTTTTGTTAGCATAGCAGTCATATAACTCACAATGCTTTATAATCAGTAACTAGCAATATAATACAATATTTAATTTTGATGTTATTCTTCAACTAACAACCCTATAATTTGCACAAGCACAGAGAAAAGATAATTTTTCAGATACATTGTAAGTCCCTTACAATATTAAATTTGAAATAATCAATAGAACTGAAGTTTTTTTAATAATCAAAACTTTTCCCAAGTATGCTAATTATTTACATGGCTTACATGGTAATTCAGATGATGCAAGATGGGAAGCAAGCATTTCTATAAAGTACTATGTGAGTTCCAGGCTTAGTGGTCTGCATACTTTTCTGCTTCATGTCCTTCTTTTCTTTTTCACAGCATATATGAAATGCACAACCTACTTATTCTCTCTTGTCTTGCAAACAGTAAAAACTAGGAGTAGACCACAGTTGCCCTATGTGGTGGCTACACTTTACCAGCTTCCCTCTGTAGATGAATTTATATTTCTTTGTTGGAGTGGTGTTAAAAACAACACAGGGTTGGATTCAGGCTTGGCAGGTGCCAGAGCAATGAGTTTTGCTACCACCTTCCGAGGGTGTGTGAACTCAGTAAAGCCTGTGCTGCATCCAGACAGGATCCCTAGGTCAACCCTCAGCAGAAGACTTTGTCACTGCTTGGCATTTAAAAGTCAGTAAACTTTAGAGAAGGAGTTTTAAACCATTGAGGCATGCAATTCATCAGCCTGCAGATTTAGAATCTTGCTCTGTGTGGGTCGCATGAACTAATGTTTCCCCTCAAATGCACTACATGAGTTGTGACTCATAGCACATTTTATGAATATAATAAGTATATTTTTGTCCTCATTAAAACTTTCATAATTCTTTTTTCAAGATACCTTACAGAAAACACCATACCATATCCAGCAAACTAATGAGACGTTGTATCTTACAGATTTTGCTTAATTAAAATCGAGCCTAAAACCTGTAGTGTTTGTGTAAATTGGCATGGACAGACCCCTTAGTGTTACTGAGAGCAGTTGATTTAGGAGATCACAGGGGGAAAGCAATGAAGTCAAACACATGTGCTTCCTAGTGTGGCAGTGGAAAACAAATTTACTTTAGTAGCGACAGTGTCTGTTATTCACCTTGATATCATAAACCATAACTACTATGATCATTTTACACATCATTCTATTTAGCTGTGGTTTTATCCTTATTTTCCCATTTAAACAATTTATAGAAAAATTTAGAGATGGGTTTGCTATTTTGCTGCCTCACTATGATTTCCCAAGTTATTCCTTGTGGGGGCAGTCATATAGAATGTGTCTTATACCTCTTGCCCAGTCTTTCTGGCCTTTTATCCTGGAATATCTCTCTATTCTTTTACTCAGCAGGTCACATACATCCTTACAGTACTATCTGACCATAGGTGCATTATTCCCTAAATGCACTTCTCAAATCCCAGCTATACTAAGGGCACATCACAGAATTCTAGACTACTCCTCTTTGGTCCCACGGCATTGGATCCCTCAATTGCAGGTCAGCTTTCATGAAATAAATGTGTAAAAATCTGCAAGCCCCAATTCCTAACCATTTCTATATACATTTTTGTTATTTCTATTCTCTATTTATAGTTAATATGCCATATGCTTGATAATATCCTACAAGGAAAAAATAGATCATGCTAGTCTGATTCAAGAAGACATTGGGATAATGAATAAAAATTTCTCAGAATTATGAGGTTGTCATTTTAATTATGCAGAGAAGCTAGAAATGACAGAACTATGAGAGAAACGGAAACGATCATGCAAAATTCAAATGAGACACACTAGCACTAAAACAACAGTTAACTCTCTCATCTATCATATCCAGCAGGTTCATATTGGACAGTTACTTGAAGTATGCTGAAAATACACATTTGGTTCATGAAACCATGCATATGAGAGACAGAGGTCTCAAGAGTTCTACCAGTTTGTGAGAGGCTGCACTTACTTTGGGAACTACCAATCTTGATGTGGTTGACTATACCTCTTCCTTTTAATTTTCTCAGCATTATGAAAATACTTTAAAATTATTGTATTAGATGATCAACACTGCCTTTCATTGAATCTAAGATCAAGGATTTACCCCTGGTTTCGTACATTCAGAGTGATAATTGGCAATAATTCCCTGTGCAGTTTGTGTATTGATACTTTGTTTTACTCAATAATGTTTTATTGTATAAACAAGAAAAAAAACAAATATTTTATGTGTTACATAAAGCTATGTCAAGCATAAAGGAAGTGAGTTTAAAAACTGTTACTTGATCTGTGGTGAACTCAGGAGTCAATCAGTAATTGCTGAGTTGAAAGGTGATAAAATACCACATGAGTATATAGGGAATGTGGGACCTCATCGAGGAGGGTATTAGAAAGAGAACTTTTGAGTTTTGAATGAAATTACTTGGTTAAAGCAGTTATTTATATGCTAATTCAAGAAAAATACATTAAAACAAACAACCAAGTGTCCATGTGAACATACAAGTGTGTGTGCATAGCTTTAACCTTTGTTTTCCTCTCTCTTGGTATAAAACGAGATTCCTTCTGTAGTAAACACACAGTCAGTTGAAGGATTCAACTTATCTTTTAACATAAAATCCAACCAGTTTCTTAAAGGCTAACCCTCCTTGTATAAGCCCAAAGTGAAATTTCTCAAAGTCTCATGCAGAAGAAATGATTGTGCACCAGGAACAGAGGGTTCAGTAACACTGGTATAAACATATAGCAAACAATTGTACAGGGAGTTTTTCTGAGTTTGCCTCAATGAAGCCCCATGGAAAAGGCCAAAAGTCAATTCAGTAACCACAGTTTTACCATTTAACTAAAATGTTCAGTGCAGGACTCTGCTCCCTTCTGACTGGCTCTAGGATGTACTTACATGGTGGTTTGTTCACTTTTCAACTGAGGCTCATATTAAGCATCTCAGGGAAGGGATGGATCTTGTCTTCAGGGTATGCTTTGTAAACACAGCTTTTCTTGAGTTTTTAGTGTTAACGCCACGAACATGAGATTATACTCGTTAGAAAAACTCCGTAATAGATGCTTTTCTCTGTGAACAGCTAAACATTCTCAGGAGAGAGCAAGCAGGGAAGGGGTCTAATGCTGTTTAAGGTGAGACTTCATAATAACCAAGTAAATGGCAGCAGCTCAAGTTCCTTAAAGTTTTTTTATATCAGTTTACTTTTCTGAGTTTAATAATATCAAGTCTAGTTAGTTTATGAAGCATCATTGGTCTCAGGTAAATTAAAATAGGGTTACTAAATTTTAACAATCAAAAATGTAAACACATTCCTGAAGCTATCAGGTAGATCCCTTGTGCACTGTTATTTGGAATGCAAAAAGTTGTAGTCAACTTGGCAAACAGTTTGGAAGCTCCATAAGCATAGTCCGTAATAGCAGTAGTCGTGAAAATATGAGAATCCCATTCATGTAAGAGTGTGCGTATGATTTGTCTGTTAGCTTCAGCCCTGATCACTCTAGAAGCATTCCAAGTGTGTGTCAACTGACAAGTGGATAAACCCCGTGAGTAAACAAGTCACCAGCAACAACGTGTTCCTTCCTGGTCTCCTTCCACATCCCAGTAAGAATGGCTTCCAGCCTGCACTGCCTTCACCTCGCACACCTTCTACCCTCCTGGCTCTACCTTCCCCATTCTCACATATTTTCTTTCCTTAAAGACTCTCTTTGCCTCGAAAATTTTAGTGAAAGAAAAATCAAATATTATTCATTTCAAAGTAAATCTAGAGAACCCCACAAAATTTCTATAACCCTTTATAATGTATTAAATTATAACACATATATTACTTTAATCTCTCAAACAACTTCATATGTAGCATCCTAAGATTATTGATTTTACTAGCCATCTTTTTCTCCTACTGTTAATCTCCATCGCTAATAACTTGAAACTCCCTTGTAAATTTTAAGACCATCTTACTCTTTAGACAACTTGCTATTCTTCGTCCTTGGTGTCTTGATTTCTTTTAGATTTTAGGACAGAGATGGCATGGTGCCTGCTCTCTGGTCTTCCGGACCTTCCCAATCTCTGTCAGGGGTACATCACTTTAAGACAACTATTGGGGATCAATTCCTGTATCCCTTTATTCAGTAACAAGTTGGTATTTGCAAAGTGATCCAGCATTTTCAGATTTCTAGCAGACATCTTCATTTGAGGAGACAGGAGATGTTTCAGAATGATAGGCAAAAGCACCAGTAAAAGAATTTCTGTCTGTAGATTTCCAAAGCTTGTCCCTTTCCCCATCTACTTGCCATGTTTGCTAACATTGCTATCATCCTAGCCTCCTGTGCAGGGCTCTTCTGTTGTGTCAGCCCTTGCTCTGCCTCAGTCACTTCATATAGATGGGTGCCCTTCTGCTCCAGTAACAGCAGCTTCCTATTTCAGAGCCCACTGCATTTTGTCAAATGCACTTTCTCCTCTTACAGCACTCTGGTCCTCTAGCTACATCTGGCCACTTTCTCCTCAAGCCAGAGTGCATACTGCAAGAGGAATCTTGCTAAGTTAAAAATCTCAATATGCATGGACTTAATTACTTCATCTAAAATATAGATACTTGCCTTTGTTTACATGTTGCCAACTCAATAAATTGGAAAGAATAATTTGCACAACTATCACCCTTTGTTTTGTTTATAGGATGCTAAATGACTCACTTAACAGATTCTTCTTAACAAATTAACAACATTGACTTAGCTGAATAAATATATTTGTTTTATAGGTGTCCTATAGAGACACCATGTTAGCTTGAGTTAAACCTGAAATAAGTAGACAATTGCAGCTCCCAATTGACAATAATTCTGTATTTTATTCTCACATTTAATGGTTTCTATTTTGAATAATAGAATATTAAGCATCTCTATGGAAATGCACTTGATATTTGTATAGCTATGCCCAGGCTTTTTATGCATATGAAATTTTTATTTTCTTTATGAACTGAATAATTTAGAACTACAAATAGATGACCATCACTTTAACTTTGGAGCACAATTTGCTTATCTAAGCAGGGAACTGGAAAGACGACAAAGGCAATGGCTGCAGATTGCAGATAAGTCAGTCCTCTGATCTAACGATGGGCTAAAATGCTCTTCACCATATTCCTGTATTACTTTATGTAAAGTTCCATGAACAAGCAGACAGGATAGATGATGCACATTTGTAATAATATAGTAGAGTTTTAGCACTGAGGTAAAACTAGCAAGCAATGGATTTTGTTAGCCAAGCACACAGAAATGTTCTTCAAGGTAGGTAAGAAATCATAGAGTTGTTTGGAATCTTGCCTTTTGAATAACTGATGATGAAAACAACCAAGCCTTAATAGTTATTGAGTTACTCTAAGAATAAAATGACTCTATTCACATCTATTTCATTTGACTTGGCTTTGGAAAATATTCTATGGAAGTAAAGAAGAGGAAAGTAGCTACTCTGGCATCATCCTGGGATGAGAGAAAAAGGAAACCAAATATAGCCTCTCACAGAAAGAAAGACAGCACAACCATAACCCAAATGTTATCTGAGAACATGTATTGATTGAATTCCACATGGAAATGTTACTGAAAATATAAAGAAAAAATGTCACATATTATAAAAATGTAATTACAAGACTCTTACAAATCTTTTACTATTTATTTATTGTGTGTGTGTGTGTGTGTGTGTGTGTGTGTGTGTGTGTGTGTGTGTGTGCTAATTTTGAGATAGGGTTTCTCTGTGTAACAGCTCTGGCTGTCCTGGCACTCACTTTGTAGACCAGGTTGGCCTTAAAGTTATTGAAATCTGCCTGCCTTTGCCTCCTTAGTGCTGGGATTAAAGGTGTGCAACATCCTGCTCAGCCAGTCTTTTTATAATTTACTGACTCAATGAATGAACACATATCATTCCTAGTCTATTTTAGATTTCTTTAAATTGGTAATATGCTATTAACGTGCAAACAATGGGCTGTTTTCATTTATAAAGTTTTGATACTACTACTTTTAAGCCATTTCTTTCTCCTTGGTAAGGATATATTTACCTCTCTTACAAAACCACATACATTACAAGGCTTTGATTTTTGTAAAGTTCAGATTTATATATTGAATGTTTTATTCATCAAGAATTCTGAGGCAATGTAAGTAAATTATACTTTCAAGCCTTGAAAATTTATTGAATGTACAGCTTCGGCAACATTACTTTCCAGTCGTAGTGTTATTATTATCCTAATTAGACATTTACTTGATTTCCAATTTTGTCATAGAATATTATTTTAAGGTGTATAAATTTTATTTATGCTCTGGAACAATTGTTTAATGATGCAAAGATGTGTTTGGTTAAGTAAAATTCACCTGTGGTCAGGAGCCTGGGTCAGCAACTAGGTGACAGGAAGTTGCAGGGAGGAGCCAAGTGGAGAGGGTTTATAAGGATGCCTGCGAGAAAGGCACAAGGACTTCTTGGGTGGTGTGAAGAGGTGAGCTAGGTGAGCTGTTTGCTACTCAGCCTCTCTGGGAAGCAGGATTCTACCTCAACCTTTGAATCTTGAGTTCTTTAGCGGGACAGAGATTTAAATAAGTTTCCTTAGTAGCTTTGTAAAAGCTGGTGCCTGAGGGAAGAGAATTCCCTTACATTCTAGCTCTTGTAGCTTAGTCACTGCTGGTTGCAGAAGAATGGCAACTGCTAAATAGGATAGCATTAGCTTAAAAAGGAAGCAACAATTAAAAAGATAAACAATATAGTTTCACATTGTTTCAGCCAGGTCTACAGAGTAACAGAAGGATATTCTAAAGGAGATGACATAAATCTTCAAAACAGGTCATGTGAATATGTACATGTAATTTCACCTATATTTATGTTCATTTTGTGAGTGGTGTGTTTGTGTGCCGTGTGTTATGTACTTAATAGCAAAGGTGTACACATATTTATATATGTACAATGCATTTGTGCATGTCCATGTGGGGGCCAGAGGTCAATGTTGGTTATTATTTCTCAGTTATTAGCACTGTTATGTTTTAAGTCAGGGTCTCTCAGTGAGCCCGAAGTTAAGCATGTTGGCTAGACTAGCTAGCCTATGAACTTGACAGACCCATCTGTCTTCACCTGACTCTTGTCTATTGAGTTACAAGTGCAGAAAGAGAAACCACACCCCACATGTGTGCTCCAGGATCCAAAATCAGCTCCTCACACTGGTTTTTCTAACACTTGGGTGACTGAGCCACACCTTCAACTCTGTGTACATATTTAAAGGCTCTCTGTGACTACCAAACACAGCAGGTTCTGTGACATTCACCATCCCCTAAGCACTGTGTGTTTCATCCACACCATCTCCAACCCAATCGTGAATTCTTACTATTTTGTGCCCTTCACTTAGTCACTTTGTTATTTTATGTAACATAATCAGAACCCCTATCACTTCCACCCTACTGATCTTTGTGTTAGATTTAAATGTAAATTTATAAATGGTGAATGAATGTTTAGGAAACAGAGATCCTTATAACACTTGATAAATATTTGCATTCACTTCCTTCTATTCTTTGGTTTAAGTGCTTCATGTGTGTTTGTTTGCTTATTTAATTAATCAATGACAGGGTCTCACCAGCAGCCCTATTGTCCTGGAACTCACTCAATAGACTGGGCTGGCTTTGATCTCACAGAGATCTGCCTGCCTCTGCCTCTGGAGAGATGGAATTAAAGACAAGAATGATCACATCTGGCCCAAGTGTTCTATCTTTATCTTGCATTTTTAAACTCAGAGGTAACTTTGCTTACACTCACAGAAAATAAATTATTAGTAAGGAGATAGTAATAATGTTAAGTTACTCAAATGACAGAAAGAAAAGATGTAGCTTATCTTTAATAGATATTTATCCAAAGTAACTGTAACAACTTAGAATCCATTCTACTCTTTTAACCATGGCTCTCTAGTGTCCGGCCACTTTTAGAAGAGGATGATTGTATATCTCCATCCATATCAAACCCATCTTTCTCACCATACTGCCTTTGGTGTGTCAGTGTTGACAAAATACTCAATTCCCATTTCATTGCCTTAGTGTCTTGTTATATATACAGGTGACAATTAGTACTTGGCTTGGACAGTCCATTTTTAAGAAGGAATCCTTGAAATGGATTATGACCTTTAATTCATAAATCCAAGGGTTTTCAAAGTCATTATTTGAAGTATGGCATGTTCCCCCTTCAAAGGAAGATGTGAGTATATTTCCAATGGCTTTCCCATTCACAAATATCTCTGAGTAAAGCATTTTTACTTTTATTCCACTTTTTCTTTTAGCTCCTTCAATCTTGAAGCTGCCTCCTCAGGACTGGGGGATGGCTCAGTTGTTATGATCACTGTCTGTTCTGGCAGAGGAACCAGTTTCTATTCCTAACACCCACAAGGTGGCTCTTAACTGTGTGCAGCTCCAATCTGAGGACATCCTACGCCATCTTCAGGCCTCCATGGTGCTGTACACGTGTACATAAGCAATAACTTATACATATAAAATAAAACAAAGGAATCTTTAAAAAACAAACAACAAAACGCTGCCTTCTAATTAAAGATCTATGTGCTGTGTAAGTGCTATTGGAAACCAACAATGATTTCCAGCAAGTAAAATCATAAGTTGAGCATCCTGAGGTAACATGGACTGATAGAGCCAGAGAGGGCCTAATACAGGAAGAGAGTTGGGTGGTAGCCTCCACTAGTTAGAAATATACTGTCTTGTGGAACGTTGGCCAGGTTTACATCTAACACAGCAAGCCTAGGTCAGTTTTGTTTTGTTTTGTCCCCCCCCTCCTACTGGCATAAGCTATTCTATCACATCTTTATAATTTTTTAAAACTTCATTTAGTTTTATTTTATGTATACAGCTGCTTTGTCTGCATGTATGACTGCATATGATTTACAATGTATGTACAGTGCCCATAGAGGCCAGAAGAGAATTTCAGATTCTCTGGTTCTGGAGTCAATAGCAGTTGTAAGCTGCCATGAGGACTCTGGGAATTGAAACCAGTTCTTCTGGAGCAGAGGCCAGTGTTCCAATATTTCAGTTTTGATTTTTTTTTAAATCAATTCTGTTTTCATTTCCATGGTAATGATTAAGTGGATATTTCATATATGTCTATTGCTAATTTAAAAATAATCATGTTTTTGAAAATATTTTGATATTCAGATCTGGAAATATATACATGATAAAAGGCAATTCTCGGAAATCATTATTCTTTTCTTACAATTTGTTAAGTCTTTAACATTTTCAAATTTGTTTTCTGAGATTTTTGCACAGAAAGTGCAAAATAGAAATGTGGGCATGTACATATGTATGAAAATTTTATCATATTACAGAGCATAATGAACTGTGAAAAACATACAAAATATGTAATGAAAATGTTAAATCATAATTAAAAATAAAATTGAATTAGGGATGCAAAAATGTTTACTTTGTTTCAGATATAAATTCTACATGAAGTAATTTTAAGTGTTATAAGTGCTTCAATATTTTTTATACAAAATAGGCAGCTATAGCATAAACAAGAAAGGGTATTACAAATAATTGTGATAACTAGAGCAACAAAACCATCAGCAGAGAATGTACTTTAAAACAGCAGTTCACAACAAAGAACATCCTTTGGCATTGGGTCTCAAGTAATGGCTAGAGCTAGTGGACTTTCTGGTCCACTGGCATTCGATAACATGGAAGAATATAACGCAAAATAAGCAATGATGCAGAGGATAAAGAGAAGGCGAAAGAATGTAGGTGAGAGGAAAGACAGAGAGGTGTGGTAAGAAGCAGAAATACAGGACCGGAGGAAGTATAGCAGCTCTAAAATTCATTGATCTAAATTCAGTTACATTGTTGGAAATGATGGCATCAGGTCCTTTAACTGGCTTTTAGAGGGTAATCTAGGTTATATTATAAAACTGTGTGAAGGATAATCTAAGCTGTTTTTAGAATCCTGAGGACTAATACCCCTGTCTGAATAGAGTCTAGATCCCATGTGTGAACCTACAAGTTCTTACTATGGAAACATACATGAAGAAGTATGTTGTGCTTGAGTTAGAATTTAAGTTTGGGAATGGTAGAAGTAGAAATGAGATGATTTATCAGGCTTCTACAACTTCCAATCTAGAGTGCTTCTGGTTGATTCATGTTTTTTTGTTTGTTTGTTTGTTTTTTAAAGACGAAAGAACACAGGGTACAAAATGTGTGGGCTACTGAAGTGAATACACTGATACAAAGGCAATTCAACAACTTAAGCTCTTTTTTTTTTTTTTTGATAAAAATGTGTAATTGGGAACTAAAGAATTACCCCTACGTGTTTCTTACAACTGAAGTTCTCTTCAACCCATCCCAGCTGGGGAACATATATTACCCACGGTACTTCCTCTAAAGAAAATGAGTTCTGATGTTAGAGGGCATGGCGTATCCAAGGTGATCATTTTTAGAAAAGGAGTCAGTCTTTTGGCTGATGTCAACATTGGCAATACAGACTTTAAAAAAATCACTACCTGTTGGATCTAAAGGCAAAAGAACAAAATATAATTTAAACTAAGACTGTGAGAAATGACCCAGGAACCTTATGTTTCACTAGTTCTTCCAGCAATCCGTTTCGGCCCAATTTATCACGGTAGGCCATAGTGTCCTGACAGTGTGCCCAAAGACCAAAGTGCCCCTATTTCCTTTGTCTTCAAATGAGGCTAATTAAACTCCATTAAATATTGCTTTGACTTTTTATTTGTAAATATTGTAGAAAGTAGATCTATACAGACAACAACAAAACCTACTGACCAGGAGTACCCTGTGAATTTAATAAATGTACTGAAATGTTTTGTGATATTCATTCCTTAATGTTTACAAAGCACTTTTAAAATGTTTTATCTCACTTGTATTTGTGCTTTGTTGGCGTGAATGTCTGTGTACCACATGTGAACAGTGCCTGTGGAGCTAGAAGATACTTTCAGGCCCCCGGGAACTAGCATTACTGAAGGTTATTAGCTCCCGTATAGGTGCTAAGGACTGAATTCAGATCTTTTGGAAGAGCAGACAGTGCTCTTAACCATTAAGCCATCTCGTCAACACCCTACTAAATACTTGTACACGATGTCTCAGAGTGATGGTTTGAAAGATGTATTTGACATTAATAATGTAAAACTCTTGCATTCATTTACCAGGCATTTCAGTCAGAGAAGTCAACTGGAAGTAACCTATGAGCATGCATATTAGTAAACACTTGCAGCCAAAAGTTGCAGGAGATGTAAGGAATGTCACAAAAGAAGTTGCATTATTTAGGACTTTTTCTGTTATGCTTTCTGTTGCTAATGCCTGAGGCCCTTCACTACTGATTGAACAGGCCTACACCCAAGTTGGATAGGGTGCTGGATGCTGTTGGTGGCACAAAGATGTCAACAAATGGGGGAAAACAAAAGGACCAAGATCAGGAGTTCAAGGTCAGACTCAGCTATGTAACACATTCGAGACCAGTCTCCAGTAATTGAGAGACTGATTCAAAAACAAAACTAAGCCAACATACAAAAGTACCAAAATAAAATGAAACTTGGGGGTGGGGGTGGGGGAGAGACCAGTGTTTTCAGAAAATCAACTCTAACCGCTCCATGTCCACTGACTCTTATTCAATCTCTACTAACAGTAATATCTAGAAAAACTCAAAAAAAATCACGTTTTTTTCTAAATATTCTCTACTATACTTGTTTGTTATCATTTTGCCAAAATATATTTTGATTTTTAAAATTTTTTACATATGTTGATTTTTTTTTCTGTCTTTGCACCAAATGATTCCAGTGCCAGAAGACAGCAGCGGAGCTCCTAGGAAGGGAATTTCAGGCAGGCTGGAGCTGCTGTGCTGGAAATCATTCAGGGGCCTCTGAAAAGAGAGGCGGGTACTCGTAACTACTGAGCCAGCTTTCCAATTTTGAGTTGTTTCTTTCTTTTTTAATTTTTAAAAAAGCTAATCCCTTAATTTATTTTCTGGCACAGCCGTATCCGTCGGGAACGGTAAAAGTCACAAGGCCAGCACAGCTGCTTGACAAACTCCAGCAGGGCCGAGCCACATGCCGGCCAACCAGTGTGCTACCTTCCATTTTCTTCCCCACCTGCTGCATACTTGGGAGACGTTTAGTATTTGTACAATGTGGGCATATTGGATTGATGGAAATTGTTTCTATGAGTCATTTATGCCTTCTCCCAGGAATGTGAGCTCTAAGCTTCCCTAGGACAATTCTGAACTTACTATTTACTCTGCTTTAAGAAGATATCCTTATATACTTGCAGGTCTTTCTTATGCCTTGAAGGTTGTGACACACATAAAGAAGCCAGGGGTATCTTTATGAGGCTACGAGACACGCTTGAAACATCTGTCCCTGTACTCATGCAGGAACAAGATATTCTAATCAAAGTAAACTCAAAAAAGCCAACAAAATTCAGTGGGCTATAGGAGTTGGCCACAGTTCAGATTGCAAGCTCCTTTCCCACCAAACTCTCGGACAATTTATGACCTATACAGAAACAAAGTCAGATTAGCTGAAGTTACCTCTGCCCAATACAGAGATTTATGCTAATGGGCAAAGAATGATATAGAAAGATGATAAAAGTATTCTATAAAGATATAAAATATGAACATGTAATATGCCAGGACTTGAATAATAACTGCAACAGCTTTGGCCTGAGGATATTTCTTGGGCACTATGGCCATTAAGAGTTAATAATATACTGCTTGGGACAGGGCAGTAAGCCCCAGATGGCTTGAAAATAAATTGTTTTGGTATAGTGTCCTTATACCCACAAGAGATACCAGTCTGAAAACAGGCTGTAATATGCCTCTAGATTCTTAAAAATTGGGTTATGGTGTTGATGAGTAAAAAATGGTTATGAAAGAAAACTGTTTATCAATGTCAAAACTTGAGGGAAAATTATTGGAAATGATAACTCTGTTCTGTCATAGTTTACTAATGACTAAACGATAAATGAGAGAAAATGTTAAAAACATGTCTAAAACCAAAAATGATATGATGTATGTTTTGGAGCAACATGAATATATCCCTGCTTACTAAATTCTGAATGAATATAGAAACACTCTGACTGCTCGTCAGTCAGGCTGCAAGATTCTCCTGACCATCGTGGCCTGACTCTCTTCTTTTCCTCACCAGCCCCTGAATCCTCTGCTGGGAACTGTCCATCACTGGGGATGGCTCCTGGCAATTTTCACATCTATTAAGAGTTCTGCATCGCCTATTACCTTGTTGGAATTGGTGTTTAATATGTTTTCCCAGATCACTACACTGGTCCTACAAAAACAATCAAAAGTCCACAGTAGCTAAGCCTACATAATTTTTAGCAAGATTAAGTAGTTTGTGTTCAAAACCATGTCTTATTTCTCTTTGCCTTTATATTTCAAGATTCTTTTAAACTCACAGAAAACTTGCAAGTCTAACTGGAGGAAGGAACTCTTACATACTCCTGAATCACTTGAAAGTAAAACTACCGTCAGGTCCCACCATCCCTTGCAATTTTATTGTGTATTCTTCACAAGTCAGTGCACTGTCATGCAACCAGGAAGCCTAAAGAAATGAACATTTGTGTTAATCTCTCACACCTAATGCACAGATATCATATTTAGATTTTTACATACTATGCAACTATATTCTGTACAATAAAAGAAGATCTGTTTCAAAACCATGCCACGTCAACTTTGATGCCTCTCTTGGCCTAAATACTGCCATTATTGTTTCCTTTCCTGCTGTGGCCTTGACTACACTATCTCCTTATGAACTTTCACGCCACTATCTATCAATGTAAGATTGTGGGTACCCAGGATAAAAGTTAGCTTGCCCACTTTCTCTGGGCAGGGAGTGCACGATATTAAACCTGCCACGTCCCCAGTAATGATAACTGAGCATATACCTGCTTCTCTATTTCAAACTCAGCAGTTCTTTCTGGTGCAAATAAGAATATTTTGAGCCTTTTCCTATTAGACTGGTGAATATCCCAACTTCATCATAGAGCCTTCATCTTGTAATTGATGGAACCAGATGCAGAGATCTACAACCAAGCAACAGGCTGAGTTCCAGAAATCTAGTTGAAGAGAGGCAGGAGGGAATACATAGCAAGGGAGGTCAAGATCATGAAGGGGAAATCTATAGAGACAGCTGAACCTGTGGAACTCACAAACTCTAGACGGACATCCTTGGAGCCTTCATGGAACAGAACTAGGCCCTCTCTCTACATGTGGGAGACAATTGTGTAGCTGGGTCTATCTGAAGGGCCCCTGACCTCAGGACCAAGATATATCCATGGTGTATGAGCTAGTTTGTTAGATTCGATTTTCTATGCGAGGACACCATGCTCATCCTTAATGCAGGGGGCTAAGAGGGAGGTTGTTCCTGCCTCAAATTACTGGGCCAGGCTTTGTAGACCTCCCATGGGAGTCCTTGTCTTATGGGAGGAGTGTATGGGAGATGGGCTAGGGCGAGGTAATGGGGGAGGGTGGAAGAATAGGGGAAGAACTGTGCATGGAATTAAAATAAAATTAAAAAAAATAAACTTAAAAAGATAAAAAGCCAAAAAAAGCAAAAACAAAAACAAAATGAGAGAATATTTTGAGGGGGAGACTCAAATTATGAGAATTTTCTATTCTTCATGAAAATTTTGCCTTCTCTAGTTGTTCTTTTTATAAGATGATGATTGCTATAAGAATAGTTCCATCTTGAGATTGTCTTCTTCAGTTTATTCTCCTATAGTGATTAGGTGACAATAATTGGCTTTTTAAGGAAAGCTTTCTTGGGCCAGCTTCATGGCTCAGTGGGAAAAGACATCTACCAAACCTCATGATTTGAGTTTGATTCCCCAGGACACACATGTTGGAAAAAAGGGAACCAAGTCTCTGAAGTCAACATTTGATCTCCATATGTGCAATCCAGCATCTACATAAATAAATGAGTGAATACAATTAAATAAAATGTGATCAAGTAAAACCTGCAACCTCACATCCAGAAGGTTGTGGATGGTGAATCGCTGCAAAAGTGAGGGCACACTGGCTACATGGCAATGCCCTTCCTCTAAAACAAAGGTTGTGGTCTTCTTTAAGCTATGCAGTGAGGTATAACCTGTTGCCGTTATTTATTTTCATACGCAAATTGTTTCATATTTGGCCAATTGGGTTTCCCTCACATTAATTTCTATGTTCTTTGGACCTGAAGGTGTCAGTCCCAGCATCTGTTTACTTTCTGATGTAAATAACTCATGATGTACTTTTTTTGATATCGCCCCTAAAATGAATTCTTCTGAGGTACCACTGTCTTTTAGTGCTGAATGGTATTATAGACCAGTGTCGGATGGCTATGTGTCCAGTGCTGTTGTGGTCTATTGCCCCCCCCCTGTGCTGTTGTGGTCTATTTCCCTCCCACAGTTGTTTGCACTGAATGGAGCTACATGGATGTTTGCATCAGCATACCTGGCATTCATCTATGTGCACTACAAACTGAAAAGTTGTCACCTTCTCAAGAGAAATCTAATGTGAGTCCTGCCTTAAAAGTTGCGTCCTCAATTTTAAGCTGATGACTTCTTTATTTCATTTCCCAAAATTAGTTACAGGGAGACTAGAGATATTATTTATATTTGTCTCTCATTAACTCAGAAATAGATTAATAAATATTCTGCTAGATGTTGAGCTAAATTGTTCTATAGTTCTATTTCTTCCCACTAAAACAAAAGCCTTGTGTTTTAACTGAAGTAATCCACATTCAAATATAATTCCTCCCATGCAATTGAATTGCAAATTCATGAAAATCACAGATTGAAAAGTGTACTGGCTGCAAGTGACATCCTTTCAAAGAGAAGTCATTAATTCAACAAAAGTCTGAGAGAAATTAGTACCTCCTCTTGCAGCCAAGGTAAGTACATGTTGGAATAAGTCTCGATGAAAAATTGTCCTCTTTCCAAAGTATACCACAGGATAAGCACCAATTTTGGTAATAATTACATGGTTTGATTCCCTTTTTAAATCAGAGTTTTTCTCAGTCAGACATTGTGTTTTTGCAAAATCTGGCATTCTATGAGCATAATAAAAAAGGCATTGGTAATTATCAAAGCACAGTCATCTGAGCTGATGACTTACAGTTGTGACAATGGCTATGCCATCCTGCCTTCTGCCATGCTGTTCTAGATAAGTTCTACCTTCTAGATTAATCATTACTTTTCTTTTTCCATATGTTATTGTAAGCTCCAAAGGAAAAAAAAACTTGATGTGAGTGAAACTCTATCTGTGTGACTCAGCTACTCCATTCAGAAAGAATGACCAGAAAACGCCTGTTCCAAGACTTTTTGGTGATCTTTCTTTAAATTTTCTGAACATGAAAGGTCTGGTGTCTGAAAGCATCAAATTACAGACCAGGCATTTACTAATCCCATTTTCAAATTCATACTGGCATACTGTTTTGCTTGAAGTTGAAGAGGAATATAGATGATGTAGAGTGGCTAACACCAGAAGAAGAGTTGTTAACGTAAACATATTCCAACAGGAAAGAAAAATTATCAAAAAATAAAATAAGTAAAATATCTGCAATGATGGCGACTACAGAAAGCATCTGTAATAATGTGTGACTCAGCTTACAGCCTTGCTGTCTTTTACTGCACCTCTCACTTTTAATCCCAACCAAAGCCCTTTGATGGGCTTTGGTGTGACGGGTCAGCAAGACAAGGTACTCGCTGCCAAAAAGAGAGAAACAACTCCTAAAAGTTGTCTTCTGAGCGCTGTGAATAATATGCCCCTCAAACACACAAAATGAGCATATAGCTATACAAAAATTTGTTAAGTGCTCTGAGATGTTCCAGTGTTCCCTAAAATGGTATCTTAATTTCTTTTCCTGTTGCCATGGTAAAATAATCTGACAGGAGGAACCCCAGGGTTCAGTTTACAGATTAAGGGTATAGTCATGGTGTGGAAGTCAGATCACAGCACATACACTCTTGGGAGGGAGGAGAGAGATGAGTATCTGCACTCAGCAAGCTTCCTCCTTTTTTTTTTCTTTTTTTCTTTTTTTCTTTTTTTTTTATTTTTTACACAGTGTAGGGCTCAAGCGCAGGGAAATCTGTAGTTCCCTTTTAGTGTAGAACTTCCCACCTCAATCTATCTAGTCACCATGATCTGCCACAGGCATGCACAGAGGCTAAAGCTTCACATATGTCTTCTAGTTTGTTTCATATAGTGGGAGGTTGAAAATTTACACTAACCATCAGAGATGGGCTCCTGAAACAGTGACTTTCCAGACCTGAAGGCTCATTGCCATACCTTCAATTTCTGTTTCCTCCGGATTAGCTTGGAGATAGTGAGCAGATGGACTTTTCTCTGGTAGTCTCACACTACTGGTTGTGTGTGTGCATGTGTGTTTGTGTGTGTGTGTGTGTGTGTGTGTGTGTGTAATATAATTTTATAAATACATAATATAAACTATATAATGCAATATATAATATAGCACATATGTATACTATATATCAAGATATTTACAATTCATCTGAATAATTTTTGCCATTGGATATGAAGAAGTCCAGAATAATGTCTCTCTACCAATAGTATACTTTGGCTTAAAAATTATTTGGAGTTCAGTAGTAAGGAAAGTCCTTCTCCTATGTACTCTGTAAACTGATAATAATGTCTTCCTGTGAAGATAGGTCCCTTTCTATCTGTCTGTCTTCTGATTAATGTGCCAGGAAGACATTAACTTTATTACTAGACACAAGGGGACATGGAGAGTGAGTCACTGTAAACAAGCCCTGTAGCCAGACCTTCTCTATCATTAGTTTTCCCACATGTTGCCTTTCCTGGATTTGCTGCCCTCAGAAACTCAAAGTTATTTCCCTTGGTCTTATCAATTAGCCACAGAGTTGTTTTCTTTGTTAAGACAGCCCATAAGGCCCAGTTCTGGCTGTGAGGTAGAGCAGAAGAAAGAGCTGGGAGAGGGGAAGTAGCTCTATGATAGTATGGGCTTCAATTGGAAAGAAGCCTGAAGAGATCAGGAGACCCACAGGAAGGGTGGGGCTTTTATAGTACAGAGAAGGTGGAGTGGGAAAAAAAAATGAAAATGTGTCCTATGGCCTGAGCTGCCCTTGGTAAGGATGGCTGAAATAAGACAAATGGTGAGTGATCATTAGACATCCTTCCTGTCCAATCAGTTCTGGGATATAATAGGGCAGGAAGGCAAGAATATGGAGAAATGAATTATTTTAATTTAGGAACCCAAAATTAGTTTGGCAAATTGTCATTGTTTAACAAAAGATGCAGGCATTTCATAAGTAATCTAAACTTTTCTAACACTACCCACTCCTCTGAATTAACCCAGAACAGAACACTGTATGAATGATGCATGCACATATATATCCATTAGCATATTTATGCTTGTTTTATGTAATTTACATATTATCAGTCTCATTGCCAGCAGATAATCTGATAAGCCTACCATGAATTTTTTAAAGAATTTCTTTCTATAGTTTAAAATCACTTGAAACTGGAAACAACCACAGATTCCAACACCAAGTTTAATGGGAGAGTTAGAGAAGGCAGAAAGAGAACTAGTAGGAAGAGATAGGATTAAGGGGAAATGACAGGAGAGGATGGTCATTGTCAAATTAGTTGAGATACTCAAAAGAAGTTGTCTTCATGATACCAAACACTTTGACTATGAACATATGCCAACCAAGTAAACATTGAAATGTATTTACTATGCTAGTTTATTTATGTTCATACTCCTCAAATAAAGGCCATAAAAATGTAGTATAGTCTCCACTGTGTTTTAGAAACAACTGAAGATTTATTTATTGTGCATGTGTTTGTCCAAGTTTACATGTACCATGTGCAGGCAAGGGACCTCAGAGACCAGAAGTGAGCATCAGATACTCCATAACTGGCTTTGCAGATGGCAGTGAGCTATTATCCAGGTTCTGGGGGATATTTCTAAGATCATTTCCAAGAGCAGTTAAGAGCTCTTAACTACTAAGCCATCTCTCTAGACTCCAAATAAAAAGGATTTAAAACAAACTAGTTCTTGTCATTATTCTGTGACTTACTTCAGTTCATCTGAAGCTTTTAGCCTGGATTAGCAAATCATGTACCTTCCTGACTATTAGCAGGAACAGAAGTTTAGAATTCTTTTCTGATGGACACTGAGTAAACATGGATAATAGAAAGTAAAGGGCTGTCATAATCAGGCCTTTTTAAATGGTGAGGCTACCTAAAATTAAGTGTTAGATTTAGTGGTTAATATTGGGTTGACCTTGCTACCCACTAAAAGATTTAATAGGCACCTTTCAGGTTAATTAGTTTTAATAAGAAACAGGGAAGTGAATATGCAATTATTTTCTTTCAATTTATGATGTGGAGAGAAATGCATTTATTCTATTGAAGGATTCTCTATTTTCTCTAAAGCCTCTGAAGATAATAACTGTTTTCTGAAACTTCCTCAATGAGAATGAGCCATGTTCTCTCCATTGTTATTGTGATGAAGATAGTTCATGAGGTGCTTAAATTATAAAGGAGAAACTAAGTGTCATCAAATACTTTAAGATATCTAATATTTATGAAAGTTAAATTTATATTATCACTCAAATTATTGAATTTCATTAGCTTCATCAGATTAATCACATACAACTTAGTCATTTCTATCCAATTTGTGAAAAAAGCTTAAAATAAAAGATGATTTTCAAGAGATGGGAAAAGGGCTGAATGGCTAAGAGTGCATGCTGCTCTTGCAAGAAATTTGATTTCCATTCGAGCACCCACATTAGGTGTCTTTTCACTGCCTGTTCTCCAGCTGCAAGGCTTCCAATACATTCCACTGGTCTCCAAGGCCACATTAAACATAAACACAAATAAAATAAAGTAAACTCGATAAAATGTGATTTTTTTTCTCATGGTATTTTTATATTCCATGATAAATTATTAAACATATTTGTATAAATAACTTGACAAGATGACAGCATAGTCTGGTCTAACACATACTTCCTGCCTATTATTTATTAATTAACTCTGATACTTTTTAATCTTTCTCAAACTGAAAGTTTATCTTAAAGGTCACAAAGGTTTTAAATTTTCTTTAATGTGGTTTGTAGTTTGTAGCTCTGTGAAGGTTTATACTCTGATATTTTCCAAATTGTCACAAATTTTGAAAAATAGAGCTGTGGACTGAGGTTTGTAGAAAAATCAAGAAAGCTACCCTGTGGTAAATTTTGACAAGACTGGGTGGGTGTTTGGCTGATATGTGAGTAACTATGGAGCATCAGAAGGTCCAAAGCACAACCATAAGGTTAAGCCTTCCATCAGCTAATTCTCTCCTGTGGTGGAGATTCCCCATTTTGATATAAGACACTTATCTGATGTTTCCAACAATCTTCCTTTAAGTGCCTTGGCTTATGAGTCCTTTCTCTGTCACTATATAAAAACATCATGAAATTGCTGTGACATTAGAACATGTCCCCAGGTCATTATTGCTCATATTTGCTCCAAAATAAACTGTCTCTTGCTCCATTTGAGGTAGGAACTGCATTTCCCCATCGACACTGAAGACTTAGTTTTGATAAAGAAATCATTAGTCATGGGAGGACACGAATGTGTTCAGAATGTTGTGTCAGTTATTTAGTTTCTGTATTTCTATTGAATAATTCCGAAATATGCCACCTATGCTTCTATTTCTGTGCCACATTGGTTACTTTGAGCTAAAGGCCACTAAGAGCCAGAAAAGATTGCTGTGGACGGGCCTTTGTTCACTGCAAATATGTCTTGCTCTCATTGTTAACAGAAAGCTGATTGGCCCATGGCTAGGTGGGGTTTCCAAGGCAGAGAGAATGCTGAGAAAGCCAGTGTCTGGGTAGTCACAAGAGATGCACAAAGAAACAAGATGGATGTGCCTTGTTGAAGGGTGGTACAGCCGTGTGGCAGAGGTAGACAAAAAAATAAATAAATAAAATAAAACGTGTGTTAATTGAAAACACCAGAGTTAGCTAGTAAACAGCTCAAATGACCAACTGAGCATTTACAGTTAATGAGAAGTCTCTGGATGGTTATTTGGGAGTGGCTGCCAATACACGGAGAAACTCCTCCTACCAGAGACCCATGAAGTCTGAGATAAACGCTGAGATCCTGGGGCAGAGGAGATGGCTCTCCTTCTGCCTGCAGATCAAGATGCAGAATTCTCCATTCCTCCAGCAGCATGCCTGCCTGCATGCTGCCATCCATGCTCCCCAGCATGATGATAATGAACTAAACCTCTGAAGTGTAAGCTAGCCACAATTAGATGTTTTCCGTTATAAGAATTGCTGTGGGCCAACCTAACCTTGAGGGGTTTGACACTTTCCAGGCCTGAGTAGGCAGGGGACAGAGATGGCCCAGCATGGTGGTCTTGGTGGGGCACAATTAATTAGGAAGCCAAGTACCTCCCATGAAGTCTAGGCCTGGGCATGCAAGAAAAGGGACAAGTCTTGGACTCCCCAAAGGAGCCAAGGGGCCTGTTCTGATTATCTGTGGCTCCCATGGTCACTGAAGCTCATTCAGAGGCCTGTATCCTGGTCTACAACCTGAGGCAACATTGGTATCTGAGGAACACAGGGGCTATGCCAATCTGAGAGACCTGCATGGCCACCTGGGGCCATAGTATTGTCTGGGCCAGGGCTGCTTCCCAGGGCCATGTATGTGTCTGTGCCCTACCGCAGCCAGAGTCTGTATTCAGAGCCAGAGTCTTATTCCATGCTGATGCCAGGGGGCTGGCCCTCCACCTGGGGCCATGTTGGTGTCCAAAGGCTACACTGCTGTGGTGGCCATGCTGATTCCAGTGTCCTGCACTATCATCTAGGGCTATGGTGACATCCAAGCCCAGGTTGCTGCCTAGGAACACTACTGGATCCATGGTCCCACCACGGCTGGAATCCATACTGATGCTCATTGTTCGTGTTGTCACCAAAACCCAAGCAGATGCCAGGATATAGGCTGAAAACCTGTGGCTATGTGGGTGCCATAGGGCCAAGTTGCCACCAGGGCTATGCTAATCTGAGTGGCTTATGCTGTCAACTGGGGCCATGGTCTTGTCCTGGCTATGGCTGCTGCTTAATGTCATGTCTGGTTCCTGTTGCCCTGTTGCCACTGGGAGTCATATGGATGACCAGAGTTTAGTCAGCCACCTGAAACTGTATCATTGTCCAAGGGACATAGAGATATCTGGCCCAAGCTGTTGCCTAGGGCCATATCTGGGCCTCTGGCCCTGCAGTGACTGGGGTCTGGGGTAATATACATGGCTCCCGTTACCACCTAGGGCTCTGCAAATTTCCAGGATGTCATCAGACACATTAGACCATATTGGTATCTTAGGGCTATGGTGCCACAAGAGCCATACTGATTTGGGTAGTCTGTGTTGCCACTGAGGTCACAGTGATGTTGCTGCTGCCAGGGGCCTTGTCTGGATCCATGGTCCTACTAAAGCTGGGGTTGATGATGATGGCTATGGTCTCTGTTAGCACCAGGGGACATAGGAACCATGAGTGTGGAAATCCAGGGCTATGTAGAGCTGGTCCAGCTCTACACTGGCCCTGACTCTTGCTAGATATCACAGCAGGACAGCTGACTTCTCTATCCCTCAGGGGAGAGCTGCCCCCACTAGATCCCAGGCATCCATGTGGTCTTTGGTGACTACGTGGGACAGATGCCTTCCTGTTACATGCAGCAGATGAGAAAGCTGGCCCCAGGTCATGATAGTAAGAGAACTGACCCTAACCCTCACCAGCTGCAGCACACAGGACAGTGGGCTCTGTACCCTACCTGGGAAGCTCACTAGAGCGGACTCTTGTTGAGGACACAGGTGAAGCAGCCCTGAGGGTGTGAGATCTTGAGACCTGAGCCTGCCTTCCCTGTATTTCCCGTACAACGTTCTGGAGACTGGGCTCTACATCTCACCTGGGGAAATGAGGATGAAGGAAATCTGATGGGCTGACCAACCCAGCTACCACCCAAGTCCAGAACCAGGACTGTGTGTTAGCCCACACCAACATCTACCTTATTTACCAACTACTGGAACGTGTGAATGGAACACAGCTAGAGATACAAAACTGCAGGCCCTCCACAACACAGAACAGTCAAGAGGAGCCTGAGTAAGAAACCATTATTGGTAGTTGAGCAAAAGCCAGAGGCCTTGAACCAGATCAATGACTCCTAGCCATGAACGCTTACGAGTAAAGATAAATGGACCAAGTGGTAAACTGTATGACCAACCAAGATGAGATTCTTCTCCTGCTTTTCTTTCTTTCTTTTTTTCTTTCTTTCTTTCTTTCTTTCTTTCTTTCTTTCTTTCTTTCTTTCTGTCTATTTTTCTTTCTTTCTTGCTTGCTTTCTCTCTTTCCTTCTATTATTATTATTATTATTATTATTATTATTATTATTATTATTATTATTGGTTTAGACTTAGGTTTTTCCTTTAAATTTTGTTTAGGGGGCACTGCAAGGGCAGAGGGTGGATGTGAGGAGACAGACAGATAAATGGGTCAGCAAAAATTATATGAAACCCACAGAGAACTAATAAAAGGTGAAAGAAAAACAGTTTAGTTTCCAGCACCCATAACAGGCAACGGCAACTCACAAGTACCTATAACTCCAATTTCAAGGGATCTGACATTTTCTTCTGACCTCTGTGGGTACCTACATGCATACACACACACACACACACACACACACACACACACACACACACACACACACATAATAAGTTAAATCTTAAAATATATGACCATACAGTTTTATATACATATGTATATATATGAAATCATAAAGGATAATATAACAGCCATTCTTGATAACAAAAAAATTACTTTTTGGATCCTTCTTGCAAATGTTAAGTATATTTATAATTCCATAAAGTTACCAATTCTTCTAAGCTCATCTGCTTATTTTTCCTTTTCATTCAGTAGTTTGCTGCAGCTTCTTAATGAATGCTACAAGCTGTCTTTGAACCCCTCTCCAGATTCATTGAGGAGTAACCTGAAATTCACATTAACTCTTCTCTTGGGTCTTCTGTCTACTACACTTTTAAAACATAAGCTTTAAGAGTCAGTGAAGAAGTCAGGGCTAGTGACAAAAAGTACAATACAGTTTGTGTTCAAAGGACGTGTATAGTAATGGGAGTAAATAAACATTTTTAAAAGAGAGAGACAAAGTCAGAGAGATGAGAACCATCTAATAGGAAGCCAACACTTATTTTAAAACATTATCATCATTGTCGTCATTATTGCTGTTATTTACTATGCATGCTGTTTTGCTTGCATGTTTTGCTATGCATCATGCTCATGGCTGATGACTGTGGAGACCAGAAGAGGCCAGAGTGGGCCATGTATCTCTTGGAACTACAGTTACAGACCATTGTGCGCTACCACACAAGTTCTGGGAATTGAACCCTGGTTCTCTGCCAAAGCAACTGCTGAAGTCTTTCTCTAGCCTAAGCTTAACTTTCACATGCCACAAATTTGGATTTACTGTACAATATGTTCTATAGTGATTACTTTTAATTTTCACAATAATCCAACTCAAATTTAATTCTATTATTTGTAAAGTAAGAGATTATTTATGTTTTAATTGATCATTTAACGATATCTCCAAAAGATATTGAACATAGTCAAAATCTGTAACACTTATAAAATACACTATATGTCTCTCACAAGGTAAATAGAATCCATTATAGAAAAATTTTACATAACATCATATATGTAAAATGTATGTTTTACAGCCAAATGCCTCAAGACAATGGAAGCTAAATAAGCATTAATTGTGCTCTTGGTATTGAAAAATACAGTTGCATGGAGTAACAACATATAGAAGTGAAATAAAATAAATCAAAATTACATTGAGTGGGATGTTCCTTTGACAGAAAAAATTCCTAAATTTTTCTGCAAAGTGTATTTCCATGTTTCATGTAGCTGTCAGTGTAAAATTTAAATTCTACTCAGCTACCCTAATTATCTCAAAATTATACTCAAGAATTCATTAAATCCTTAAAATCACAGATTTGAAGAGGAAACAATTCTTCCTAATGGAGCTTCACCAGCAAAGTTCAAACCATGAACAATGACATACTTCTGCCTAAGCCGTTAGCAGGGCTGAAGCTACAATGGTAAGACCACTAGCATGGTGTCTGATGAAAACGGTGAGAAGTTTACAAAATGGTTCTAAAAGTAAATTAAGATCAAAATGCTACTGTTTATACCACAAAGTATGATTCCATATTTCCTGTGGTTTGTATGTAACTTACATCCAATGAGGGCTGATGTATTGGTAGCTTGGTCCACATTATGGAGAAATAACGAACTGTGGACCCTCTAAGAGGTAGAATATGGGGTGAGTTAGATTACAGGAGGACTCACACAGAGAAGGAACTGAGGTTGCTATTTGGGGACCCTGGTTAGTCCTCCATCCATGGTTCTTATTAAAGAACAAACCTGACCCCGTGTTCCTTGTGATTATGTTGTGCATTCCCACATACTGATGGCATGTACCTACCATTAGACTTCCACCTAAAATTGAATTCATGGAACCATGTAATTCTAAACAATTACTGAAAACCTCTCTGTTTTAAAAAGCAATGATCTAGCCTCCAGTACTTTGTTATTGTGATCGGAAATGCCCTAATGCAAACTAAAATAAGTTTTTAGTCTCTTTACATTATTTTGCATTTTAGTCTTCTGTAGGAAGTGAGTGTCCATAAATGTGTCTAAAATGCATTGTCTTCTTAACATTGATGATGATTACAGTATATACTGATAATATAGAGAGTACAGAGTAGGTTAACTGCATCAGAAATTAATATTAAATTAAGGGCTTATATATGTCCAAATAGTACCAGTTGGGCTCAAAGAAATATTAGACATTTCCAGAATTTTAATAGCACTTTTTAGATGTTAGTAGCACAGAAGACAAAATAGCAGATTGTAACATAATGTTTTCACAGCACATTAAGATATGACAGGCATACTAGGAGACATTTGGAGATAGATGTATAGCTATGAAAACATTACTACAGTTGTGTAAATATATGGGCTGAGGCATATTAAAACACAAAGTCAGAGAGGGGAGGAAGTTGACCAGATGGTACAGTGGTTGAGGACATTTGCTATTCTTGTCAAAAACCTAGGTTCCATTTCAAGCACCCACATGGTAGCTCACAACTGTCTGAGTCCATTTTCAGAGCATTAAAGACTCTTTTTCTGGCTTCTGGCATGTACAGACATGCAGCAAAACAACCATATTCATGCAATAAAAATAAATAAATATTTTAAAACTATATTGGCAGCAAATAGAGCACAAAACTCCAACCCTTATTTACTATTCAATTAATGACTTGCAACATGTGTGGAATATGTCTCTTAAAAAGGGAATAAAATATTAATTGGTTTTGAAATTACTTAAATTTCAAACAGCAAAGATCTTCCAAGAATTTATTAAAAGATCTACATCATCATAGTATTGGAACTATATTTACCAAATCATTGGCATTCTAGCAAAATTTCCCAGCATGACCACATTTTTTTTTAAATACGCAGGATATTTTATGATCTTTGGCCTGGGAATAAGGACAACGCTGTATGTAAAAGTACTCTTTGTTGTCTTTAAAAATGCCTCTGGGAAAGACATGTCACCCTAGAATTTAAAATATAGTCCCTCGGCTTTTAGCGTCTTTTAACATGTGTACAAAACAATGTGCACATAAAACGATTCCTGTTACTAAATATGCTTATCTGAAAGACACCATCATCTGTTTTTACTACACAATCCTTCCATAATATCAGTTCATAGAAGAAATACTTCTAACAAAGTTGTGTGTGTAGACAATAGTACCATTTCTCAGCTGGAGTCTTTTGCTTGATGTAACACCAAAACCTTGAAATGAATTGTGTTTGCCAAGTAGAAAAAAAAGGAGAGATAAACGCACAGCCATCATCATTCAAGCAGCAACAATGCATTTATTCAGAGGCTGTAATTTCTTCCTAGTGAACTCTCATACAGGCACTCAGTAATGCGTAATCACTTATCCTTCATGCCATCCACATTGTTAGGCTCTGAATCCACAAATCACTATAACAACATGGGAAATGAAGAAATATCGTTCTGAGTTTGGCTGTTCAACCATCTCAGCATTTTTCCCTGATTCAGTGTGGGACCAATTGTTCCTATGAGCAAAACTGAATAATTTTTACTATTATCTTGCACTTTTTTTCTTAAACAAAAAAAAGCTTAGCTAAGTCCCTAGTGGGGCTTTTGCACCTCCCAAATTTATGGATCTCCTCCCTTATTGGTTTTTAAACTTATTATAAAATGAAAATTTAATGAATGCACTGAAGCTTATACCTTCTTTCTTACTTAACAATCTTGAAAACTTTCATTGGATTTCAAGGTATTCTTTCCTGGACAGTAATATTCTGGTTACATTGGGGTGTCCTGCCTAAGTACGTTATCACTACAGTGGGTCTTATGAAGTCCTTTGTTTTACATTTAAATTAAATTATCTGGTCATATTATGAGCCAGTTTTTGATACCAACTTTTAAAATTAATGTTATTCTAAAAGTAATGACTGACATGTGTACACTATCACAACCATCTTGATCAGATCTCAATATTTCGACTATAATTATAAAATGGAATTCAAATTTGATTATCTTTAATGTTTTTTTTTCTTCTGAATGCACTTAGTCATACCTTGGGCCTAATTTTTAATAATAATAAAATAATAATGATGATGATCTCATTCATGTGCATCACACTTTGACTTTGACTAGAGTCAAACTTCTGGGAGATATAAGCATCATCACTATTTTCCATGGAACTCTGGAACTTGCTTGTAGAGTACAAAACTGGAAGAACCAGGGGCACTGGATGTCTCACATGAAGACAATCTTGATGGTGTCTTTAAGCCTGCAATAGCTATTGTTAATGTGCTTTCAAATAGTTCTTCATTGTTGAATGTCATAGTCATTTTGAAATTTTCTTAGCTAAAGGACATCAATTTCACCAAGATCACTTTTCATTTCTTAGACAGTCTTGATGCATCAACATAGTCTCAAAATTGCAGGTACATACCAGCAAGATGGCTCAATGGGTCTAGAAACCCACCGAGGATGATGACTTTAGTTTGATCTCTGTGACCCAAATGACAGGAGAAGACTGACTCCTGCGAGCATTCCTCTAATTTCCACATGTGGTAAGTATGATTCATGAACCATACCATTCGCCATCACAAATGAACATAAAGCAAAATAAAAGTGTAATAAAAGATTTAAATCTAAGCCCCATCTCTACAGGTGTCACAGTTAGGGTTTCTACTGATGTGAACAGAAACCATGACCATTTCAACTCTCATAAAGGAAAACATTTAATTGGGGTAGCTCACTCAGAGTTAAGAGGTCCATTCCATGCTTATCATGGTGGAACATGCAGGCCAACATGATGCTATCAGGCAACAGGAAGTGGTATGTCTCACTGGGCATGGTTTGAGCATACATGTGATCTCAAAGCCTGCCTACACAGTGATACACTTCTTCCAACAAGACCATAGCTACTCCAAGAAGACCACATTACTAATAGAGCCGCCTCCTTTGGGGGCCATTTTCTTTGAAACCACCATAACAAGTCAGGAAATGATTATGTACATTTAAGGTCAAGAGCTCCCCCAAAAGCTCTCTAAGAGCTTGTGATAAGAATATATGAGGCCCACTTCCCTCTAATCCCAAATCACCATCTTTACCTTTATTTCATTGGGAAAAAGATAAGGAGAGAAGAAGGAGAAGAAAAAGAAGAGGAGGAGAAGGAGGAAGAGAAGGAGGAGGAGGAAGAGGAGAGAGAGAGAGAGAGAGAGAGAGAGAGAGAGAGAGAGAGAGAGAGAGAGAGAGAGAACTCAAACCCAAATCAAATCCAGTCACAGAATCAAAAGTGATGTTCAGCTGTCCTTCTTGGTGAAAAAAGACTTGTGACAACATCAATGGATATAACATTTGCCAGAGCCAGAGGAACCAGAGAGCCAGACATGTAGAGAAGAATGGAGGAGTGGATCTGAGAAGTGAAAAGTTATGTTACACAGTAGAAATGGCCAGCAGCCCAGAATTTGGAGGAACTCTACTTACTAGTACTGACCTGAAATATTCCTCCATGAGGACTGGATCTCTTAGTACGCATGTGCTAAAGCTGCCAAGGGAACAACAAAATCAATAGCCCTAGCTAGCTGTTAAACCTACAAACTACAACAATGACATGCCAGAGAAACTTTTCCAACAGTGTGATGGAGGTATTTATATCCTGGAGTAACCAATAGTTGTCTAATTATGTTCAAGGCTTAATTGATAGAAAAGAACTAGTCCCTGGTACTATAAATTTAATCAATAGCAGTTTCTACAGAGGTCATAGACCCTACAGGAGAAACTACTAATGTAATTTTCATAAATCAATATGGCTTCCATTTGTATTCTTACCACCTTTATAACCACAGATAAGAGTAGCTCTCACCCCTCATCACCCTTTACAGAGGGCAAAGGCTACTACAAAGAATATGCAGAGAAAAAGTGATCCTGAGGTTCCTATCTCCATTCAGTATATCTACAACACAGACCCTACACCAAAAATTCAGGGAGAATCATGGAAGATGTCTGGAGCACAAAGATTCTAAGAGCCACAGGACAAGAACATATCCAACATGATAGCATCTTCTAGAAAGAACAGGGATGCAGCACCCATGGTATCTCAACAATATGACTGCCTGAACAGTGCCTGAATGATGAAAATACCAGCTGACCTGCCAGTCTTAATTGGAAGAGTTTCATAAGCCCCTTCACCTAGATGAAAAACAATAGACAGTCAATAGAATCTGATGGAGACTTAGTTGAAGAGGGAGAGGGAAACAAGGAAACAATGTAAATACAGTATACTTGTGTATAATGTTATCAACATAAATAAAAACTTACATAAAGAAATGCCCTGTTGGCTTTAGGAAAATATAAGGTTCATAGGTTGAAGTGTGTACATAGCAGTGGATGCAGAGAAGACAGTCCAAATCTTTCATTGAGCTGCACTGGTACCACCATTGCTTTCATTATTCTGTTAGGAAAACCCAAATGGCCTAAGATCCATTATGCGATTCTGGATAAGATTTCCTTTTAACTAAAATCTCTTTGGTCTGTGTATTAGCTGTGTGTTCAAATGAATTGGCTCAGGTTTTAGATCTCTATCTTCAACAATTCTTGAACAACGGTGAACTCTTTTATTGGCTCAATGATAACAATATCTACTTCTTGTAGAAAACATCCAGCAGGATAAGAAATACTCCTGATCAAAGAAGTTTTTATCAGGAACATTACAGAACTTAGAAGCAAGTTCTTAAATCCCAGCAAAAAAATGAGTTCATGCCTTTCAAAATTCTATGAGGCTATCTGGGTTCACACATCCTTTGGGAATGATTTCATGTATTTTTTGTCTGTTTGTTTCCTCAACTCTGTTGAAAATGGAATCTCAATGGTAGCTAACTATGATCTCAGAATAAGATGGAAAGCATATCCCAATCTATATGTAAATATCACACCAATTTTCCTATTCTGAGCACTAATCAACAGCCATTGCAACCAGCTATCACACATGTTCTCAGAACTTGAAATCCAGAACTCAAATGTACTCCGCACAAACATTATACCCTGAGGGTAACCATGGATTTTATTTTTGTATGTTCAAGGTTGTGTTATCCCACAGAGTCCTAACATGTTATGCATTAGAAAGTGAACTCCATAGAAGGCATACTAAATTTAATTGATTCACTAGCTGATTGAAATAATTGCAGAATAATAGAATTTCAGAGACCTGGAGCTATCTAGTTCTGCGGAAGAGTGGATGCCCTGCATGGATGAGGCTCAATCCCCAGTCACTATTGTCTCACCACCATCACATACATGAAAGGAAATATTGTGTCTGGGTGATGGTTCAGTGGATAGAGGCATTTGCCATCCAAACCTGGACATCGGAGTTCAGTCTCAGAAACTCATTTAGAGGAGGAAGGAGAAAACCCAACCCTGAAAAGTCGCCCTCATGCCTCTACAAGCTCGTTGCTGTGGCATTTACCATCTTCACATCAGTCACATGGCTGTCCTCTTATGTCTGCTGCTGTGGTGAGCAATACCCCAATCACATATACACACAGTGATAATAAATAAAATTATAATAAAATTTAAAAAAATACAATTTCAGAAAATGAGAGGATGTTGCTAAGGAAGGGCATGAGGGCCTTGAGGTAACTATTGTCTGGGGCATTTGTACATGAACTTGAGCCTGAGTGCTTCTCCATATCTGTCACTGAGTGCGCTATATTCTTCAACAAGAGACTTTCTGATTATTCTACTGTTAGAAGATGATGACAGCTATTTACTGCATATCTGTGGGACTAAATGATTAAACTGAGACCAGAAGAACTTAAGTATCTAAAAATAAAAGGTCAACTCACTAGAAATAACTTTCCAGTTTTCCCTAATGGCTTTATGTGAATGACTAGAATAATTCCAGTGATTTATTTTGAGAAAACTTCTTGAGAAATACACAAATTCCTTTATTGTATTTCCATATTAATATTATCATAACCACTCAGGACACATCTGCCCTCAAAATTCTGTTTGAGAAGACAGGATGAGGCGAGGAATTAGGTAAGTCCAAGTCATAACTTATATTAGTCCAACTATATCACTGTAAGTACCACTACTGATTTAATGTGGCACTATATAAAATCTCAACCAGAAATCTGACATGGGTAGAGATGAGTATTGTTATTTTGAGTTTGTTCTATATGGCTTTTACTAAAAAAATATGGTGGCTTTAATTGATTCATATGTTTTCTAATACTACACAGTGGTAAATAAAATAAGTAAAAAAAATACCACAAGTTCTAAATAAAAACTGCAAATAGTACAATTTGGAGCAATACTCATAGAATGAAACATTTGGGGTTATTTATTACACAAGCTATCTAATGCTTACAGTTTACAAATGTTGGTATAAAAAGAACTACCTGGTATTTTATTTTTAAATTCAACTGTCCTGCTCAGAACCAAAACTGCCACCTTGATTGACTTTAAAAAATTAATCTCCAGAGTTCTTATTAAGAACTTAATAAATGCTACCTAATAAGCATCCCTGAAAGACAATAGATTATACCCCTTACATAAAATGCTAACACCTGAAGTAAAGCAGAATACTTCAGAGTTAGTGAATAAAGACAATTTGACATCAATTAATTACTTGCTCTCCAAAACTGTCCCAAGAATTTATCTACATCTCAGTAACACATTAACAACCTCATAGTAAGACTGACCAGCAAGTGTCCTTCAACCCACTTGAGTCCCTTGGATACCAGACTCCCAGAATCTTCAGGATTATTAGAAACAAAGAACAAAACCTTTATGGTCTCCTACACCTGTCAAACCAGCTCCTCCAAGGGGTGGTGCTGAGGGTCAGGAATTTCTCCCCAGGTTACTGATGCTTTCTGAAAACCTCTAAACATCAAGCACTGTAACAACAAAACAGTACTCCCATTTCAATTACAGCATTCTCTCAAGCTCTTTCTGCCCTAAAACAATCAACTTTATATATACAAGGGTGGATAACCGTCAGTTGGTAAGGAGCTTTAAACATTATGTTAGTAAAAAATTTTCAGGGGTAGTGATGCCACCCATCACCAAGACAGTTTACCTAGGATGGAGGAGGCCCTGGTTTCCATCTCTGCTGCCACTTAAACTCAAGCTTGGCGGCCCATGCTCTAGCACACGGAGATTGAGATTGGAGGATCAGACCTTCAAGGACACCCTCAGCTCAACTACATAACGAATCAAGGTCAGTTTGTACTACAATAGAACCCATGTCCTGAGGAAGTGGAAAAAAAACAAAACAAAACGAAACAAAAAAAACAAAACAAACAAAAAAAAACAAAAAAAAAAGCTTTTTGTTTTTTTAAAGAAAAATAGCTACCCAAGACTTTTTTTTTTCCTTTTTAATAGAACTACTCAAGATTTTTAGTCAGGTTTGCTACTCTCTTAAGAGTTGACATTTGATGGAACACATAATTTAATAACGATCCTGACTATTAAACATTTCAAATATTAAATGTCCTAATCCTATATTTTGTTTCTACCAATTTCAATGGGCAAGAAAATAAATATTTATGAATAGCTTGCTGGCTCTGCTGGTGGTTAACTTTACTTCAGACAACTTTTAGGATGTAGCACCTAATTGACTGGAAAAATCCAAGTGAAGAATAATTAAGATGAACAATATCATGCCTCCCCCCTCCACCCCCAAAGCTCTACCTTTTCCACTCAGGTACTTTATGAATTTCTGATGTATCACTACTTAGTATATACTTTTAAATGTAATAATGAGCTGAAGGTCCTGGTCACTGTCACACTTCCTGAGGGCACTTCACAGGATAATTAAGAAAGCCTGGTGTTTACATTCTCTCTTTAGAACCACTTCCATCACTCCGTGAATTAATGTGGGTGTACCGAGTCTATTATAACTACACAGAGCTGGTTCAAAACAGTGTGAAAGCTTTCGTCTCCAATAGTGTGTTTTTGTGGCAAAAGGTTAATTTCATTATATTCATTCCATTAGAGCTCAAAGAGGGCAGTTTCACTCAGATGTTGGAACACATGAATTGGGACTGTCAAATGCAAATCCCACTCAAATTAAATGCCTACTTAGAATGAATTGTTGCTTGTATTTCAAAAGCATTACATTTAGCTGATGGCATGCATACTTGTCAGAAAGTAATACTGATTTATAGGACTTGCACAGCCAGCCAGTGTTGGGGAAAATGGGAGAACCAGAGGGACTCAAAGGATGCTGAGTCTTTTCATGAAGACAAAATACAATATAAGTGATGTAAATACACAAAGAAATGAACTTAATTAGCTCATGGAGCTATTCAAATCATACCACTGGGAGAAGAGGAGAATTCCAGCCACAGAGCCCTAACTCTATCTAATAATATGAGCTCTCTCTCTCTCTCTCTCTCTCTCTCTCTCTCTCTCTCTCTCTCTCTCTCTCTCTCTCTCTCTCTCTCTCTCTCTTATTATCACTGTTTTCCTTTGGTGATGAAACTCTCTGACACAGTGATGTAATAGGGTTTATTTTGCCTCACACACACATGAAGAAGTCGGGCAGCATGAGGTTCAGAACCTGGTCACATGGTCACATTGCATCCACAGCCAAAAAGCAGACACCGACGGATGCTTGTGTTCAGTTTGCTTTCTTTTTTTTTTTTTTCAGACAGTCCATTGAACCACTGAACAGGTTCCCTCACAGTGAGTGGGTCTTTGCACCCCCATTACCCTTTCAAGGTCATCCCCCACTGGTATGCTAAGAGACATGATTCTGCATCTCACCATGTTGACAATAGTTAAGAACCATCGAGTCCTATAAGATGTCATCTTCATGTATCACGACTGAGTTGGAAGCCATGTTTCCTCACAGGTGATAAATGAGAAGATAGATAAGAAGAGAAACCACAAAAGAGTAGGATTCCAGACCAGCTTAGGCTGCTCGAAACAAACAACAAAACAAAATTAAATAAATGGAAAATTCAAAAGAAGAAAAAGTACAAAATATTCAGATACCCAGAGAAAGGCAAAAGTGAATTTAATAGTGCAAAGCATGTTAAAAAATTTAAAAATATAAGTAAAGGAAACTAAAATAAGAAAAAAAAATCAGACCCAAAAAGAACAAGACAGCTTTTCAGGTGCCATTTGCTAATTGTCTGTTAATTCCTTAATTTATCTGTAACAAAGAGTAATTATCAAAGGAAACATCTTCCAAGTAGAGACCATTCCTAACATCTGAGGGACAAACATCCTTTCTTGCCACTTCGTTTCAGTTGTATACTACCCCCTCCTTTTACAGAGTGCAAACCAATTTCCTTCCCAAGCTTGAGCTGCCAAAAACAAACTCAACCATGCCATACCTCTCTCTCCCTCTCCTTGCCCCCCTCCCTATTAAAACAGATTCTTTTCTCATACATTCCATCTAGATAGTTTCCCTTCCACTTCCTTCAGTTCACCTTATGTTCCCTTTTCCCAAGATCCACTGCTCTCCATTTTCTCTTCAAAAAAGACCAGGGCTCCATGAGATGAAAGCCAGAAAGGACAAAATGAGACACAATGAAAGCCCTCATATCGGGGCTAAACAAGGCGACTCAAATCAGTGTTTCCTGAAAGTGAAGAATCCAGTTATGTCACAGAAGGGCACCTGTAGTTGAGAAGTCAAGTGTGTATAAAGATGGAGAGGCAAGACAATAAGGCCAAGATAATTTTTGCTTAATGTTTATAATTGTGTCTTCTTTTGTTTTCACCTCAAATTATGTATTTATTTATTCATTTGGTCTGTGATTTCCCAGGATTTTATTTTAATATTTAAATTGACATACAAATGTGCATACATGTATGTGTGAGTTTAGTGTCAGTTGCCATTGAAACCCAGAGAAGGATGTTGGATTTCCTGGGGACCACACTTGGATCCTCTGCTCTCAACCACTGAGCCAGCCCTCAGCTCCTGATCCCTAACTTTACTCATAAACCCAAATTGCAGGATGTGGGCAGTGGTGGTGGGGGGGATTGACTCAGTGGGAATGACTGGGGAAATGACGTTTTGACTCTAGGTTCAGGGTAAATCAAATGTTAAACATGTCAGGTGTGTGGGACATCTGTATCATTATAGATAGAAGTGCATTGTTTTCTAAGCATTTGAATTTGACATCAGCTTAGTGTGATCTTCAAAAGTAAATTAAATATATATGAGACATTTGTAGGAATAGCTTTTTCCCCAAGTGATCCATTACTAACTGTGGACCAGCTGCCCGATGTAGGATTTGATAGTTTCCTTATATTGTGACAACTTAATCCATCTAGTCTTTCAAGTGGGTAATTAGCAAATACAACCATTGGTGTACCTTAAATTGTCTGTGGATTTTGAATACCATAGTAATGGTAGAGGAGACTTAAACACTGACAGACTTTTCTCTGTTTTTATTACGTTTCCTTTTACCACTCTATGCAGATGATCCCCAGATATGCACAGGTGATGATAGACAAATTTCAAAGTGACAGGGCTTAAACAAGGACAAAGATTCACAAATGCACATTTATTTTCCAATTCTAATCCAGGCACAGAGGTAGAGCTGTCTTTTCTTCTCTGGACCTTTTGACATTTGCAGTGACACACTCCACATTTTACTCTGTCATCTGTGATATTGGAAATGGAACACGTATCTGATCAGAAGCATCAAGCATGAAGCCAAGCAGAGAGTGAAATAGCGGCATCTAAAAGAACAAGGCGAGGTCTAATACACTCCACCATCCCACAGTCACACACGTGAAGAAGTGACCTTTCTTTCTTTCTGGTGGCTAGCTGTTGCCTGACTCACCTTTGAGGTCTCCAGAGAGCCCTTGACAATAGTAGATCTTAACATGTCTCTACCCTGGAGCAGACAGGGATCATTTCTTACAGTTTCATTATCATACATAATTGAAGAAGTTTCATATAAATAAAACAACGAGGTTTTCTGTGCTTATATGGAAAATTTTATATGGTCTGGAATACCACCATGTATTCAATGTACTTCAAAAAATGGATCTTATTAACTTCTATGCTAAATGAAAATGTACAATTGTGTCCTAAATATTTTTCAAAACATATTTTATTAACGCATATC
The DNA here is from genome assembly GCA_030556225.1 of Cricetiscus sungorus. Lineage (NCBI taxonomy): Eukaryota > Metazoa > Chordata > Mammalia > Rodentia > Cricetidae > Cricetiscus > Cricetiscus sungorus. The sequence goes on from JANBXA010000031.1 coordinate 28,281,934, forward strand.
CTAATGAATATGGGTATATACAATTTAGCTGTAGGTCATGTTTTCATTCCAAATGCATTAATTATATGGTAGGAATGATTAAAAATAAAGTAAGGTCTAATAACCATCTTTGAAATAAACAAAAATATAAATTATGAGAGGCAACCCATGCCACTGGATTTCAAGTGGTTCATTTGTGTTTATTTTTTTATTTGTTTTTAATTGGGATTTTAAATTTTTATGTGTATGGTTGTTTCGCCTGAATGTATGCTTGTGTACCATGTGCGTGCAGTTCCGAGAAAGCCAAAAGAGGACATCATTCTCCACTCCTACCCCATGCCATCCCCTGGAGCTGGATGTACTGACAGTTCAGAGCTGCCATGTGGGTGTTCAAAACCCAATCCAGGTCCCATACAAGTGGACAATTTATGGGAGTGGAGTATCTCTTTCCAGCATAGAGGTCTTTGGGATCAAAACACGAGCCTACACTCAGTGGCAAACACTATTGCAGGCTGTGGCATTTTGCCAGCCCTGTCCAAGTCAACTCTTAGTAATTTATGCACTGATGACTTTTCATTGGCTCTTTTTATTCCTTCAATCTTTGCCAAAACTATAATTTTTGGGGTAGATTATCCTGAGACACAGCACACATTGATTTCATAATGAAAGTAAAATATATTCTCTAGATGAAAGTCTTTAGAAGCAATGCAGGTGGGGAGGACCATATTTTAATGGCACAGCTAATTGTACAACCACACTGGGTTTTGAGGGCCAGATTTCACACAAGCTGCATGCATACCTGACCTAGTCACCACAGACATTCCTCTGGGAACAGGAACCTATTTTTAAAAATGTGTCGTTGGAAATAGGAAAACTAGAGCTATCAATGCAGGAAGTCTGAACTTTCCATAGCATAACCATAGACAAGGACTACATTTCTGTTTTCGCATGTCTTCTTTAAACAAAATTGAATCCCCCACTGGAAGCACTTATCCCTATTTTTGTTCTGGCTGTTATAGAATTTATGTGGCTACATTAGAAGGGGAAAATAACACTTTGAATTTCCTAATCTATGTGCAAGTCCTATCATTTCCAATAATGTTTGATTTTTGAGAAGAGGTTTAATATATGATGTAATTCAGTATTTCTAGTTCATCCATCCACATTCATGAGATGAAAATGACCTTGTTGAATGCACTTCTCCATCACCTTATAAGACAGATCACATTCATTCATCATTGTCTACACATCTTCATCTGTACCGTGGACTGACTTCCAGGAAATAGTTAATAACATTTTTTTTAATCTCTTGCATTGACTGATTTCTTGGGAAAGGCATGTGGGCAGAAGTTATTGGGGTGGTTCTAAGGAATTTAAAATGTTCCCATAGTTCTCTTTTCCATGTCAGCTGGTTGCATGGGATCTTAGGATCATGGGATAGAGCCCTGCCTATTTAACTCCAGCACATTTGGGTTGGTTATTGGACCTCTTTTATTTGTCTTAGTTTCTAAAGCAAGATTGGATATAACCCAGTCTTCTTATGTTGCCTTTCAGTCCTTGAGTTCTCCCTTTCATATTCTTTGTCCAGTTATTCTGTTTCAAAGTTCAAATTGCCTGCAAACTCTCAGACCTCTTCTTTTCCATGAGCAACAATGACCAGCACCAATCTACTAGAAAAAGCATGATAGAGTGTTGAAGGTCTTCACCTGGAGGCAGGTGGAAATGCTGTGGTTGGACAGTTTATAGTTTGATATTATTTTTCCAGGGGTTACTCCGTGTAGTCAGGAAGTTTTCAGCTTTTGTGTATTTCTTCCTTCTACACATTAGGATATCCTTAGGACCCTTCGATTGCAATAGTTGCTTAGGACCCTTCAGTTTCTAGAATTCACTTTATCCATATGGAAATATCAATCACTTATTCCATTAATAAGAGAAGGGAAGTGATTTTTAACTGGTTCACTCTAGAATGGATCCTATATTAAGAAGAAGGCATGAAAAACACATGAAAGAATTTCAGACAGAAACCAAAGTGACCAAGATTGTAATTTGTACAGATGGGGTGAAGGTAATGATTTTGTTTGTTACCAGCGAAATTTTTGCTAGTGAAAAACATTCAAATGAGAAGGAATCAGTTGTGCAAACATCAGAAACAGAGGGCCTGTGTACAAGAGAAAGTTGCCTCAGTCTTATTTAAGTGGAATACTGTCAGTGCAGTAAGAGTTTTTTTTTTTTTTTTTTTTTTTTTTGCACAGGAAAAAGCCGGAGCAATGACTTAATATGTGATTTCTGTGCCATTATATGTTGGAAGGATGTGACCTTTCTCATATTATTTTGATTTTTAAAGGGGATTACAGTTGTGAGATTGTGTTAAATTTCAGTTGAAACTTTAAACTTTGGATTTTTAGGCATTGTTGAGACTGTGATAGACATGGGAACAATTGAAGTTGGACTAAATGCATTTTACATTATGATATTGTCACAAGCTTATGGGTGACAGGCAGTGGAATGTGGTAGTATGGATGTAATTGGCCCCATAATCTCATAGAGAGTGGCATTGTTAGGAGGTGTGGCTTTGTTGGAGTAGGTGTGCCTTGTTGGAGGAAGTGTGTCACTGTGGAGGTGGGTTTTGTGGTTTTATATATGCTCACACCACGCCCAGCGTCTCGCATCACTTCCTGGAGCCCATGAGTCAAGATAGATACAGAACTCTCAGATCTTCTCCAGTGCCGAACCGGCCTGCATATTACCATGTCAGGTCATGATGATAATGGACACTTAATGAATTAGCAAGTTTTAAGTTAATCAGACACATTTTGTAACATATGTACATTTATATTAAGTAAACATGCATATTTTATATATGAGGACTCAAATATAATTTTCCTTTTTTACAATTGTTTTTATAAGTATGGTCCTAAGACTAAAGTCAGAGTCTTGGTACCTTTTATGTTACACAAGTCAAACTTTAAGGACCACAAAGCCTGATGTTTATTTAGATTTTCTTATTCTTGGAACCATCACTTCCGGGAAAAGGACGTCTCTCCTAGTGAACAGAAAGCTGTCTGAGGCTGATGGCTGTTCGGCCTGGACCCTTGGAGTACAATCTGGGCTGTGCGGGGCTGTAGGTGGTCTGCAGGGAAACACTTTCTCCCCGCTGTCACTCCTGTTTGACAGCTGAAATGGCATTCCTGCCACACAGCGTATCTGCTCTGATTGTGTGAAGATAACTGAACTTATTAAGTCGCCTTATATTTTCCATGAAGATCCTGAACTATTAAGCAGAAAGAATTCATATGCAAATTAATAGTTTGGTGAAATATAAACGGCACCGGTGTGTAGCCAATACCCTACTCCAGGATGTGTCTCTACAATAGGAAACAGCCAAGAGATTGTTCTTTGTGCTTCCGCACTTTAAGTACTTTTCTATGCTTATGCCTTTCTTATCAGGTAGCAAACAAACACAAATCTCCAATTTCTATGCTCAGCACTCAGTCTCTAAAACAACAATAAAATGTCCAGTGTGAGTGTCCCTTTCTTCCATATCTTCCTACACAGTTACGGGGGAGCAAGGTTTGCTTCTGAAGTCCTGGGGTGCTGAGGGGAAAGAAGGCTTGTCCCCAGGAAGCCACTGACATCTGCAGATTCCCCTAATTCCACAAGTAAGCAAGTGGGTTCAACAGTCCCAAAGCTGGCTCAGCATCTATGGTGCAGCAGAAACCAGCGGCCTCAGATCAGATCAATTGTTGTTTTTTGATAAATTTGTGCAAGTAAAAATATATGGATAATGGGGTTCACTTTGTAACTCACTGGGCCACATTGCAGTTTCCATGACAAGATTTTCCCCGTTCTTCCTCCCCTCAATTTTCTCTAAACTTTTATTTTGTTTTTATTTTGGGGTGGGACAGGAGATGGGTGGGATCAGGAGGCATGATGCAAAAGACACAAAGAATGAATACATTTTTAAAAAATTATAAAAGTTACGAATTTTATTTTAAAACAATTATAAAATGTACTGTTGTGTTTTTGATACAGATGCTGTGATGCAGCTGCTATGGCCTAAGAAACACAAACACGAGATTGAGCGCCCACGTGGAGTTTATTGAGAGAGGGGAGAGGAAAGAGGGGGATAGCTGGTGGCCAACCGAAAGCGGGGAGAGAGAGAGAAGCAAGAGAGAAAAGCAAGAGAGAGGGAGATGAGAGAGAGGGACAAGAAGGAGATGTGCTTGGCGCGCTTGCTTTAAAAGGGGGGCTTGCGCATGTGTAACCCAGTCTCTGCCCAGCCAGGTAAGGCCTGATGTAGTGATTACGCGTCCCGCCCATCAGAGGCGGGGCCCACATACTGCCGAGCCTCAACATGTACTATGTGTGCAATGCATAGAATCTACGCATTTATTTTAAAATCTACTAAGAGGAACTGTATCTGTGTCCCTGTGCTGTGTTTCTCAGCACCCTGGGCTTTGACCTTAGTTCTATGTCCAACGCTATCTTTTTTATCAGTGGTCCTCTGTTCTTGGAAAGACTAACACATCTTCAAAGACAAACAACTATTGTGGAGTCTTCCTTACCCATGACAGATGTATGATCACGTATTAATGATATATTTCTGGTTCTTCTGGGAAAGTGAACTGTTAGCATTCTCTTATGGTTGTATCTCACTCATTTCCTATTCATTCTGAAGGGATATTCACTCATGGACTTGCCATTTCTCTGTTTCTGTCCTTCCTTCCTGCTGTATATCTGTGTGTGAACACATACATAGTGTGCATATATGTGTATGTATATATGGACATATGCATGTATGTGTGATTATGTGTGTATATGTTCATGTGTGAGCACATGCATGTATATGTGTGTCTGAGTAAGCATGTATACACCAACTAAGTAGTTCATCTGAAGAAGCATTCTTTTTCCATTTCCCCATGAAAAATTTTAATTGACTCCTCAACAGTTGCTTTCTCCTTCCTGGCCTCTGTGGCTTTTTATTAGTTACTTACCAATTGAACTAACAAATACCACATTTAGATGTGTCTGCACTACTGTATCATGCACAGGCTTTTCCATCCACATCATTAAGCCTGAAGTGGTGGGCTGTGTGTCATGAGTGGTTAGCAATTTCATCACCTGTATGTTCTCCCCCACATCCCTATTCTTTCAGTGAGTCTTTCTGATAAAAAAGTTTTTTTTCCTCCATTGCTTGTTGCCACACATATTTAAATGGTATATTCCAGCTCCTACTTCTTTGCATACATGCTTTCTAAAGTGTGGGCTTAGGACTCCTAGTGTGTGCTCTGGTACCTTCATAAAGACAGACTTTGGAATTTGGTCAGATAATCTCCAATTTCATCTTGATAGTTTTTACCTCTGTTACTCTCTTGGAGTCTGTTGAAAGAACAGAGAGTCTTAACTATTGCTCCATGTTGATGCTCTAAAGACTTTGATTTTCTGAACAGTCTGTATTCAGAAGAAGAAGAAATACAAACATGAAATATAAGCTCAACATCTTTAAACCTTGGGGAAATGGGAATCAAAACTTCTCTGAGGGAATGGGGAGAAGGGACATTGGTAAAAGGCTTCATGTGTATATGTTGCTTGTCCCATTACTATGGAAATACCTGGAAAGACCAAGTTAGAGACTGAGGGTTTGTTTTTCTCTGTAGTTCGCAAGTACAGTCCATCCTGACTAGGGTCATTGTAGCAGGGATGGGATGCCAGGGTCACATAGTATCCACAATCAGGAAACAGAGAGTAATAAATACACAGCCTTGTTTCCCCCTTTTAGTCAACCCATAGAATTGTGTCATCCATAATGGGCAGGTATTTTCACCTCAATTAACCCAATCTGCATAATTGCTTTCAAGCTTTCCCAGAGAAAGATATCCTAGATGACATTAGGTCCCAACAAATTGAAAACCAGAATTAATGATCAAATTGTGCAAATATATAGACCGAAATTCAGGTCCCCAACAACCACATTTACAAAAAAAAAATCCCTGGGGGCTGGTGGTAGGAGATGTGTGAACAGGCTGAGTCCTAGAGCTCATTTGGCAAGCTAATATAGCTAATTTAGTGAGTACTAAGTTTAACAAGAGACCTTGTTCTGAGAAATAGGTAGACAGTAGATAAAGACATTTAATATTGACTTTTGGCCTCCAAATGAATAACCATCCCTGCACAGGAATAAACACAAGTACACAAGCCAAAAGCATACAGAAAAAAATATTTGAGCTACGCTTTACCCCAGAAAGAATGCTTATTATTAGAAACAGAGAAAACATAAAAAATACATACATTAAAAACATCTTTCCTTTGCAGATTATCAAGACCATTACAGAAAACTACAATGACTCAAAAGGCAGAAACAACTTTCTGTGAGGCATCCAACAACATTTGGTAAATCTACAACATAACCTTTACACCTGTGATTTAGAGACCATGAAAAGAGGGCAGGAATATACTAAGAGCTAGAAAACCAAGAATTATGCTCTGTTATTGTTTCTCCTAGACATGAGACAGAAGTTATACCCATGAAATCTCAACAATATGGCTGCCCTAACAAGGCCTGAATGACAACACCAAGTAGCATGCCACCATGGATAGAGGAAATCTCATAAAGGCACCACCTCTAAATTAACAGCTAAAGATAATTAAATACTACTGAAAGATGAGAAATTAGCCTTCTCAAGTTCCCTAATTTCTTATCTAATATCAACTGTTCAGCTATAAAGACATACAGACATGTAACACTAAACCAGCTCAACCCAACAGGTTGTAATTAGTTTAATAAAATACATATAGATTTGAAAAAAGAAAAAAAAAAGGCCAGATGCTGAAACATAAATATCAATATCCTACACATTCTCTCAGATCTCTTACTTTTAAAAACTAAAATTTAATATAAAAGTAAAATTTACAAATAGAGGCTAGAATTAATTATGGAAGAAGGAGCCTAGAAGGAGAGTGAATGGGAAAAAAAGGTTAGAAAGGATAGCAATGTTTTGGGGAAGTAGGAAGAAAGTATGGTATAAACACAATTAAAAAGACCATAGTGAACATAATGAAATCCAATGATATGACTGGATGATTAAGATTATAATAATATGTGAATATTAATACATATGCAAATATAAGTACAGTAATTGTGATCCAATATTTTAACATGACTGAAGACCTTAATTATAGACACAAGCTCACTTCCACTTTTGGGCTGCCTTCTTAGAGCACAGAGCTGGCTGCAGCTTATACTAAGGTGAATTCTGAAACTTCCTGGCTCCCCAGCATTTCTCTTCCAATTCATGTCTTCTTTTTAAAAAGACAATAACCCACCAAGTCTAACCAGCTTTTCTATGCACACAGATGTTGTGCTGGTTCCTTTGTTGTCAAGTTGACTTGGACAGGGTCATCTGGGAAGAGGGGACCACAACTGAAAAAGTGATTTCATCAGTTTGGCCTGTAGGCAAGTCTGCAGGGGATATTTCTTGATTCATGAATGATGTAGGAGGGCTCAGTCCATTATGGATGGTTACAACCCTGGGCAAGGGTTGTAAAAGACAGGTAGCTAAGCAATCCACAGGGAGCAAGTCAGCAAACATCATTCCTCCATGTGTCTACTTCAGTTTCCTACCTTGAGTTTTTCAGTTCTTTTCATGATGCATTGTGATTCTGAACATGGGTGCCTAGTAAATCCTTCCCTCCTAAGGTGGATTTGGTCATGGTGTTTTACCACAATAAAAAGCAAACCAGGACACTACTTTTGCCACACATTCAAATAAATGGTGTTCATTGCATATTCACAAAGCAATGATATGCCTCCAAATAGAAAATAAAAGAACCTATCAGAATAACTTTATCATTGCATTATCAAAAGTCTGACTCAACTTTTAACTTCAATATTGTGGTTTAATAAGAATCAGGATAAACAAATAGGCCAAATAGATGTTTATTCAGGGAGAAATAACTCACAACATAGACAGATGAACACCAGCAGGTTGCACCGGATGCTCTCCTCTCTGCATATCACCAACAAGAGAGCATTCCCTGGCTCCTCCTCAGACCTAGTTCCATGGGTCACTTCCGCCCCTGGCCCCACCCTTCAATGGGCATGGTCAGTGCCACAGAAGCAGACAAATATCCCACTTCAAAATTGGCAGAACAATTCCCTGAAGGGTTCGATGGTGGTATAAGTTTTGTATATGGATGTTTTTGGAAGGGGTGGTCTTAATTCTATTTTCCTAAGACATCTTTCCCTTGTGCAGCTCCAATGTCCCCATCCACAATTTGACATTTTCCAAGATAGCAAAATGAACACATTGGTTTGAGGCCTCGTTCTCAGAACCTCAAAAGTGATCCTCCATGGTCATAAAACAGCAATGCCGAAGTTTCCTTTTTCTAAGTCTAATTAGGCCTGAACCAAATTGTGAATCACAGCAACAAGGCAGGGAAGTAACTCAGAGTTAGACCCCCACCTGTGTGAAACACATTTTTATGAAGCCCTCCTTATAGCAAGGAAGCTAGGAGGACAAGGTTTCTGAGAAGTGAGGCTCACCTTGGAGATGCAGATGGAATTAATCACCCAAAGATGATATGAATGACCCCATTGGGGAGAAGATGCGGAAAATACAGGAAATGAACTCACCATGTCTGCAACTATAGACTGCCCTAAATATTGAGGGTAAGTTGCATTAAGCTATGAATATTCAAATATCACACATTATTTTTTTTCTACAACGTGACCCAGGCTGGTTGCAAACTGCTGGTTGCAATCCTCCTGCATCAGCTTTCTCAGTGCTAGAGAATGTAGGAGTGTAAAATACATGGTGGAGGACATGCCTTTTAAAACGAGTCAGAATTTCCATGAAGTCTCACACAGAGGGTTTTGTAATCCTTCCAGGATGATATTGATCAGACATTTCCTGTTTTCCATACTAAAATTGATTTTTATATCTTGGTGTTTTAATAATTTTAAAATAAATTACTCTATAAAGGTGTTATACTGCACTTCCTACCTTTTGTACTAAATATAAATACAAAGGGGAAGTCACTACACATTTTACATCAGCAAAGGTCCAGGGGCCTTCAGTCATGAGGTCTACTTCCCACGTTTGCCATGCCCATGGGTAGCCACCAGCCACAGGGGCTATTGAGTCCTTGAGTTATGTTCTGTATGACTGAGAAATTAAAATCTTAATTGTACTTTATTTTTACATTTAAATAGCAACACATGATTTTATACTAGGAGGACAGACTGTGAAGCAGTCAGCTACTTGTGTTTCTGTATCTAGATGATATGTGTGATTTACATTGACTGCAGGACAGATGAAGCAGGAAAATTAAATGAGTTGGATTTTCTCTTATATTTTGATCTATTTCTCATATTGGGATCATTTCAAGTTTATTAATAAAAGGTTTCAAAATATTAAGCTTTTTTGAAGGAAACTTTTAAAAAATTTTGCTTGAGGTAAGGGTGGTTCAGAAATTGTGGGAGTGGCTAGCCAATGACAGGATCAACTTGAGCCACTTTCCATGTGAGTGCCTGACACTTCCTGGAGGGGCAGGAACCAGAGGCTGGTTAGCCAAGAGACCTAGGATAGAACCAAATATGACTGGAAAAAAAAAAGATAAAGGAAGTCAATGAAATGATCTGGATGATATTCTGCTGAATTTGTATATAAAACTGTCATAATCATCATCAGAGACATTCATCCAGCATCGGATGGGAGCAGATGCAGAGACTCAACAGTCAAATATTAGGCAGAGCTTTGGAAATCCCAGGAAAGATAAGGAGGAGCCAGAGGGGTCAAGGTTACTATTAGGACACAGACTATAGAATCAACTAACCAGGCCCATAGGGACTCACAGAGACTGAACAATCATGGAGCCTATAGGGGTCTGATGTAAGCCCTCTGCATATATATTATGGTTATGTAGCTTGGTGTTCTTGTGAGACTCCTAACAGTGGGAATGAGGTCTGTCTCTGATTCTTTTGCCTGCTTTTGAGACACTTTTCCTCCTACTGGTTTGCCTCATCCAGCCTTGATATAAGGTTATGTACCTAGTTTTATTTTAACTTGTTATGCCATGCTTGGGTGATGTCCAAAACCTGATCTTTTATGAAAGGAAACAAAGGTGGAGTAGATCTAGGGGAGGGACAAAGGTGGAGTATATCTAGGGGGGGGAGAGGTGGGAGAGAGGAGCAGTGTGGGAGTCGGGGAGGCTTGAAGGAGAAGAGGGAGGGGAACCTGCTGTTGGGGTGTAATATATGAGAAAAAATGAAGAAATAAGTACTTGATTTTTCTCTTCTTCCTCCTCTTCTTCCTCTCTCTCTTCCTCCTTCTCTTCTTCTTCTGTAGAGTATTTCATACTTTGTATACTACTAAGTCATTTAGTCTGCAAACTAAGCTATTTAGATTCAACTAGGGAAGGAATACAGACACTGCTAAAAACAAAAAATATAGAAATGTTGCAATGTTATCATCTGTGTTCTGGTCAACTTTGGACACTATCTCTTCTCATAAGCAACTGAGAACTATCTATTTCTGAATTATTTGCATTGGAGAATTGAATGACTTTGTTCTCATCTTATCCCTCTCCATATATATATATTTTTAATTGTACTCTTTAGTAGAAAAAATTTTAAAACAGAGCTTCTTATACAACCAAATGTATAAATGCATGCCAACTGTGTCTCTTGGACTGGATGTTCCCCAACCAAGGCCAGACAGAATCAACTAAAGGTATTTGAACTAACAAACCATCTCATATTCAGACACGTATCATACAAAGCATGTAGTTCTAGGCAAACTCTGAGCATCTGGGCAGAGCAGATTCTACTCAGAATACATTTACATAGTATATCTACTTAGTACAAAAGTAATGAATACCAGAAAAGCCATCCAGGTAAGTTTTGCAACCTTTGGGGATGTAGATTTTATTTTCAGTGCTGGGAATTGCACTTGGGGTCTCACACACGTTATTCGTGTGCTCTACTAATGTATATCCCAGGCTGTTTTGGCTGCAGATAATTTGTGCTCTAAAACACAGACTATTTTATCTTTCATGTCATCAGAATACCTTTTTCTGTTGTTTATCTACAGGGCACACTAAGACTAGAGCAACAGAAGGAGACACTTCAGAGAGGTGCTCTAGAGAAAAAAATGTGGAATACACGAGTAACACAGGTTAGGGTAGCATGGAGAAAATAAGATTAAACAAACTGTACTTTAGAAGTTTTTAAGTTGAAGAATTGTTGGTATTTTTGGATGCTGAGGTAGGAAGAGTATAATCTATCTATCTATCTATCTATCTACCCATGATCTACATAATTTTTCAGGATTTTATATATGTATATAATTAAGCATGGTCATCATATCCATTTCTTATTTTCCCTTAACATCTTTTTATTGTTTTGATAACCTTTTAAGTCCAATTGGTGCTTCTAAGTCAAATCATGTGTGGCTGTGGCTGTGGCTGTGGTTGCAGCTGTTGCTGTGGGGCTATCTACTGGAGCATAGGAAATCTACCAGTGGCCACACACCAAGAAACAAAACAACAGCAATAACAAATGAAAGTAATTTCCCTTCCCCAGCGAATACCAGTAGCTCTTCAGTAAGAGATGGCGTCTGGAGAGCACCTCTCCCAGGTGAGAGTTTTGGCTGGATTGCTCCTTTTCGAGTAACCACAGATGGCATGATTTCATGCATGCAATAGCCATATCAAGTCCAAAAGTTTGCATTTCATAGCATTCTACCCACAATCTGGCACTTATAGTGGTTTTTTTGGATCCTCTTCTACAGTACCCCTGGGGGCGTGGGATATTGAGGAAGATGTCCTATTCCACTCAGTTTCCTATTCTCAGCACTCTGACCAGAATTTCAGCATCCGTTCCTGTGAGCTCTAAAAAGAAGCATCAGTTACCAAGGTTGACAGCACCGCAGGGCTGAGAGCATAAACAAATATTTACGAGGCAGTTTGACAACATAATCACGTAACACATGCTGTCATTTCTTCCCAAGACTTTATCTAAAATTAACCCCTTTATCTTTCTGTGCATATTCACCACTCTCCCGAGGCTCTGAGGCATGCTGTTAAAAGGGGAAGGTGTGATTCTTACAGGAATATCATGTCAGTGGATAACATTGTATCTGCTGTCTGGAACCAAGTAGCAATGACTGCTGGTGCTCAATTCCTTTTCCTTCTGTTTGCTCAGCCCTGGACCATGACCCACAGAATAGTATTACCCACAGTTAGGGTGGATCTTCCCACCCCCATAAACCAATCTACAAATAGCCTCACAGAGATGCCTCTCCTACATGATCCTAAATCCTGTCAAGTTGCCAGTCAATTTTAGCCCTCACACCTGGTCTTGTAAATACTTTTTTTTTTATTTGCTAGAACACAGCTGTCTACATCCCTCTAGTGACTGTTCATAGCTGCTTAGATACTTTGATGGCAGAATGGAATACAGAGAAAGCTTAAGGAGTCTAATTATCTGGCTGGCTGTTCAAGCCCATAATTTATATAAGATTCTTTACAGAGACTGTGATTTCTGTTAGCACATGGAACAGGTGAGTCTACAAATATTTGTTCACACACCAGTTTCTCTCCTCTAGCCAAGTTCAGTATTAAAGTTCATTTTACAGTAGAAGGCAGATGCATAGTTTCTTTAGCATCATGAAGTCACTTTCATTGTTGGTATGCGCTCATTGCTACAGCTAATGAGTTAAACTGGGTTTTCTATTTTAAAAAGCTGCACACAGCTCGGCTCACACCTTTGTTTTAAGCTTTCACTGTTTTCTGTGAAGACATCTGGGAATTTAAATTTAAACAAAGCCATTTTAAAGACAACCCAAAAGAAATCTTAATTGCAGGCTATTCTTCTGCAGAAATGGATACTTCATTTAGTTAAGTGACACATTTTACAAAAAAGAAAAAAAAAACCTCCTGTTTTCTTAACATTTTGCAATAAATCTCATTGTTTCACAAATGTAACACTAAAGTTTAGTTTTTTTATGAAAAAGAATGTATTCAAATTAAAAGCACAGAACAAGTTACTTTAATTCCAGAATACTGAGCTGAAGTGGTTGAGAGTTTCCAGGTCTGATTTGGGTTTCAAATAGGTCCTTAATAAATCAGGAGGAAGCCCATGGATTTTCTCATTTGCTGCCTCCACTGCCAGTGATCAGTGTGATAGGGCTGCATGTTGTTCAGAGCCCACATGCCTTGAGCTTTCTAATCTTCCAGCAGGCAAACACTCTACATAAAAAATCACCCTGTCTTGCCTAATACAGTGAGATAAATACACCAGTGTCTCCTGCATGCAAAGACAAGCTTTTGGGTTGTTTGTTTGCAAATCAGATTCCTACTGTGGCAGGCCATTGAGGGTTCATAAGCTGTCCAGAGGCCAAGACAGCTCTGCTCACCAGAGAGCAAAGTTTTAATTATGTAGTGATGCCCGGGATAACAGGAAGCGCTTGTAAGGATCTAAACACTAAACAAAAAGTCATTTCTTCAGCAATATGATATCCCTTGACATTTGTTTATTTATTTGTTTGTATCTCTCCTGTTTTGAATCTGGCTGAACCTATGCATGGGACGAGCAGAAACTCTGTATCAAGCTTATTGCCTGTGAAGACATTGCATTTTGTTTCCTTAAATAAGTAGGCTACTGTGGTAGGGAAGTAATCTGTTAAAGGATATACAGAGAAGAGATGTCAAAACTTACTCCAAGGTACTTGAAGCAGAATAGAAAAACACATCTTGAGAATTAGAAAGTTACATGAACAACACACTTAGCACATTTTGCTTTTCTCTATCAAAGCTTTTCTAACACAGGCTAAATTTGTTGTCTTAAGCAAAAGCAGATGTGTGCCATTGGGGGGAAAAAGACTACATTTGAATAAGGGAAAGTAAGTCTACGTATGACTCAGTAATGTAGTAATGGTTTTCAGATAGAGATAGATGCATTTTAGATAATGTATCACTAACTTTTATCCTGTGACTATTTTTTTTTTCAGTTCCTATTTGGAAGAAACTTGCAAGGAATTTTTCATTGATTCCCCATTGTAGGTCTTCCTGGCACTTTTCCTCTCCATAGATCCTTCCTGGGCACATTGATATCACTCACAGACACACGGAATGTGCTGTTGAGAGTCTTAAAGAATACAATTTCCATACTCACCTTCTTTTGATTTTAGGAGTATACATGTCATTCTGCAAAATGTTCAACACCTGTTGATCTTGAGATGCTCAATAGCTCCTGATCCAGGGGTGAGTCTGCAAGGAGTCAGTCTATTGTCTTTACGACGTTCTTAATTAAAAATGCCAAGAAGATATCATACATCTCCCAGACATCTTTTGTTTCTCTGCTAACCTTCATCCTCCCGGGATGAGCTGCCTACACACTACATAATTGGTAGCCATTAAAACTGGATGGCCACGTAACTATCTCTTGCTCAGTCATAAGGGAGTTTGTGGACTCAAGTCTGAGCTCAGGTTGGCACGTGCAATTTTAACAACTGAATCGTGAACAATATGAAGAGGGTGCAGTAAAGAAAAAATATCCTCACACACAGGTTTTACAGTTACTCACTCAACCTTTGCACATGAAAGCAGTATCTTATTTACAGTTTTGGAAGTGCATTGAAAGAATTACTGGATATGTAGAAAAGATCAATTTATTAAACTCATATGAAAGAGAAAGATCAGGCTTCTATTAACACCTAAATTGCACTGAAAAAAACAATTTAACATCTAACGATGGGAGATAGAATACTTAGACCTATATCAGCAGGTCATTAAATAACCACTCCAAATTCACAAATCCAGAGGATAATTCCACATAAGTCTTGACATAAACAAGGAATAACTGTTTTTGCTTTCCTAAGTCTCTGAGCGACCTCAAATAGCTCATTTGTCACTCTAATTCGGTAGCACGTTTAGAAATTGTAATCCCAGGCACCACAGTGATCTCAGAATTCAACGTTAGTCAGTTCCTGGGGCCAGAGCAGGCAGGGAATGACTCATTTTTCATTTTCAGATGGTGAGATCACGCAGCAGCTTCCCGACAGCCCACAAGCACCTGAAAGACTGTGTCTGTGACTTGCATTTCTCTTTTTCTGGGACCCTGGCTGCGCTCAGCATTGTGAGCATTCCCTAGCTAAAAATATTAGTCAGCCTCTCCACCATGACAACATTGTTTGCTGTCTCTGTTCTCATTATATTCTCCAGGGAGAAAAGTCCAGGCTTTATCTCATAGTGCAGTGGGGACAGCAGCAACAGACTGAAGATAACATTCAGTGTGGAGGCTGTACAAAGAGTTATACACATAAAGAAGAAAAATAGGGGGAAATTTTAATGATAAACATCTCACCCCCTAGAGTCCTCTCTAGTGTGTAAATGTGTGCATGCGTGTGTGAGTGCATATGCTTCTGTGCATGCATGCTTACGTGTGTGTACATGTGTATGTGTGTGTATGTGTGTGTTCATGTGTTTGTGAAGGCCTGTGGTGTTATTGCTTAAGCACTATCCTTTTTATTTCTAAGACAGGGACGCTATTGGCTAAACTCCTCAAATAGGTCACATGTGGTTGCAAAAGAGCCATAGGGAGCTCTGCTAAACACCAGCTCCCTCCCTGGTTCTAGGAGTAAAATAATACAGCACTGATACAGCTCAGGTTCTTATGTTTCCTAGGCAAGCAGTGTAATCACCCAGCCATCTCTCCTGCCCATTTTTACTCCTGATTTTACCTTTGTCCCTCAAACATAAGTCACAGAGCTTGTTGGCACAAGGAGACCCATCACCCTGGCAAATGTTAGGTATGTCTATGTAGTTATGCTACCGGTCATATTATTATGAGAACAGAGGGCACCTGCAAAAGAGTCGAGGGTACTTGGGAGTCATTGGTGGCTGTGCTCCTGACGGACAACTGATGGTGGCTTTCCCGACCATTGCAAACAGGGGAACGACAAGGTAAATGGGGTCACTTTGTATCAAAGTGGAGGCTGAATAGTAGTTTTGTTCTTGTGGGCTGTAGAAAAACACGCATCACTGATCCCTCAAGGATTAATTTCTCATGATAAATGTAATTGTCTAAAATAACAGTGGTGAAACCAATCATTATAAACTCCAAAGCACAGAGAGTAGAGTGGGTGGGCACTGACTATTTTAAAAGGAGAAACGCAATCAAAAGGCGTGGCAAAGGGTAGCCTGTAGCAGAAAGTGAATGCTGTTCTCTAATGGCCCAGGAAGATCCTGTCTCAGTAGGAGGGAGGTCACAGTCAAGGGGCTCTTCACGTGCAGTACGCTGGTGATAAAAATCACTAAATGCACCTGGAGTTTTAAAATGCTACATTCCACAAATGTAGAAAATTAGGCTGGGGATTGGCTGAAATTTAAATATTAAGCACTGGGGCTTTCTGAGGGTTTAGTATGAAAATGGCAAATTTTCCTCCAGGTAAGGGTCTATCTCTTTAATTGTATCCTATAATAAAGGACAATTATTCTTTTCTTTAAATTTCTCATCTATGAGCCTCATACTGTTGATCTGTTTCTGAATAACTGCTGTTGCCATAATTGCTGTAGCTTTTTGTAAAAATTGTTCCTGAATCTATAGTAGAAAATTATTATTTTTTTTCCTGAATGTTACATTGTATTTCAGAGGACCAAAATGACATCCATGGGAAGGGCTGTAGGTCATAGCTTAATCAGTACTCGCATTGTACAGACAAGTACAGAGAAGAAAAGCCTGCCAGGGAGGGTCCCTATGTTTCTGACTGCCTGCTCTCTCACAGCCAGGTGCCAACCGTACATACAGGGCAGATTAAACAGAGAAGATATAAATATGTCCAGAATACATTGTAGAAAGTTTCTGGTAAGCAGTCGTGGGATGCACATCGAGAGGGGGGGGTTAGCAGTTTGCACCTTAATTGGATTCTTTCCTGAATTAGATGAATGGCTATTGAAATGAATAGGAGGGAGGGAGAGAGACGGAACTGGGATCGATATGTAAAATAAGAAAAATAAATAAAAAAGATAATAATAATAATAATAATAATAATAATAATAATAATAATAATAATAAAAAGAAACTCCTCCCTGAAGAGATTGTTGCTGCGATCCAAAGGGACAGACTGTCAGGGGAGCTAAGCATCCCCAGGGATGACTGCCTTGATTGAGAGTAGACAATGTGTCCCAGCACTGTGTGTGCTCCCTGCCCTCCTCTCACTCCAGACAGATTGCTTGCATTCCTACAACTCTCTGGTCATCCATGCCTAAACTCATTGGGGAAAATCCACATTTCATATTCTGCATTTCTGGGCTAATGTTTCTCCACACAGTTTTTATCCCTCAATTATGAGATGCCAATTTCACACTTTGCCTGAAATCTAACCTGTTTGTATTTTTGACTTTTTTAAGCTACTTCCGTGTTGTTATCTTGACCTAGGGTGGTAGACCTGACTTTGAGCAGAGTCCTGGCAATGATTGACAGATGAGTCGTCTTCTATACAAACATAAAAGCCCAGGGCTTGGTACAAAGCAGTGCATGAAACAGGGGAAAGACACAAAGTCTACTGAAAAACAGTCTTAAGACAGCTGAGTTAAACTGAGAAAAATAATGAGAAGTTTCTCTAAATTGAAGGTTAAATTAAGATGCCTAATGAGGAGTAGCAGTTTTGTTTCAGTCATTCGTTCAATTAATTTTAATTGGTCACCTACTAAGTCTCAGGCAGCAGCATAAATACTGAGAATATGTATAATAGATGAAAATAGGGAAGGAGGTAAATAATTGAAATTAAACTAAAGTGTGTGATACAGGGAAAAAATTTCCACACATAATTTGAAAAGTTGGATGCACGATTTTTATGTAAGTTTTTTCCTCCACGATGCTTTAGAACACAAACATATCACCAGATATCTTAATTTTCTCACTTTCTTTACCTATCTGCATTTTCAACTTATATTTCTGGAGAAACTTCTCAATGATCTCTTCCCACACATGTGCCACACAAAGTGGGCCCACATCGGAGACCTGGTAACTGCCTGTTTCTACATGAACACTGTTTTTGACAGTGTCACTAAGTCATAGTCAAATTGTAACAGTACATTCATACAGTGAAGTTGTTTCTTTCATCTGGGCATGGTCCTTACAGCCATGCCAGAGGACACACTGTGCTTGAACACCTTTCTTGGCATTCCATATAAACACACATTCAGAAGGCTGCGTGCCTAGCACACAGACAAATCCTCCATTCCTTTCTATTAATTATCCTAGCTCATTCTTTCTTCCTTTTCTTTTCCTCATCTTCTCCGTCCCTATTCCTCTTTCTCTCTCCCTTTCCCTCTCCTCCTCTTCTTCTTCACCTCTTTTTCCTTTTTCTTTCTTATTTTCTTCTTTCATGATCTCTTCCTGTCTCCCTAAAAGGCACCATTGTTACTAGCCGCTTTCCTCTTCCCTGCATATTTAAGCAGCATACCTTGCCTTATTGGATATGGTCTGGAAAATTTAAAGACACCCTGAGTGCATTTATTTCATGCCTTGGTGTATACTTGCAAAGAGGTTTCCAGACCTACTTGCAGCTTGGGATTTACTTACAGGGTGGAGTGGGCTACTGCACAGAGTGGGGGAATGCAGAGTGAGATTGTCTCTATTGCTTAAGGAACATACATATTTCAACCCTTCCAGTGGGCATATAGTTAAATTCACTTAGGTTCATGGATCCCACACACTAACTCCCCAATGTATTCTTGTTTCATTTTTTTTTTCATAAATTCATTTAGCCAGTTCTGTTCTTTAATTTTTTTCCAGAATAATGCTGGTTTATGAAAAAGTTCAACCATGGTATCAACCATTTTATCTCTTATAAGAACAGACTTTGTATTGCCTTGGTATGTGTATATGTGCATGTATGTGTGCTTGTCTTATTGCATGTGTGGTGCACATGTGTGTGTGAGTTCACATGTGTGTGTAGGTGATTTATGCAAGTCAAGGACCATGGTTAACACTGAGCATATTCCTTGACTAATTTCCACCTTCTGTATTGATACAGGATCTCACAGTTGAACTCAAAGCTTCTCCATGTCTTCCATGTGCTGGGATTATGGGCAGTCACATTTATTAGCTACTTATGTGATTGTTGGGCTACTCAACTCTGATCTCCACATTTGTGAAATGAGTCCTTTATAGACTAACAAGTCCCAAGTTTGTATTTCTTTATTTTTCAAAGGAATATGTTTGCACAGAAGTCTCTGCTTCCCATGAAAGAACTACAAAGTGTCCTAAGTAGGAAGCAGGATGAAATTAATTGGTATGTATAATGTTGTCTGGTTTTTTATTCGATGTTCTTTTGTATGGTATATTTTACATTTGTTTTCTTTTCCTGCTTTCTTATAGGCAAGAAGGGGGGATAGTTACAGATTGTACTGTAGGATTGTGTGAAAGCAAAGTTGGAACAGAATATGGAAAGAACTCTTTTCTTCCAACATAGACCTCTAGTACCTCTCTCTCTCTCTCTCTCTCTCTCTCTATATATATATATATATATATATATATATATATATATATATATATATTTAAAGCAGGTAAAGTAGCAACTGTACAAGAGTAGACAAGATACTTGCCATGACTGAAAAGAGGTAAGTTGCCTTCTTACAAGGCCTTATAGATACTTTTTACATCACTATCATGGTGCCTTGACCATACATGAAGTAGATTCCATGGAAGGGCAATACAGAGAATCTTAGTAGGGATTCCTAACTGATTTGCCTTTAACTTTTTTTTTTAAATATTGAGTTTGTGTAATGCAACAAAAAGCAAGTGAGAAAAGTTAAAACATAAAATTTCACTCTTAAAGTAAAAGTTGCACATAATTTTAGTCCATCTAGAATTGAAATCATCTCCTTTTTCTCATTTTCAAAATGATTTGTGTTAGAATTGGATATAAAATTGATTTAAGGGAGGAATATCATAAATTATGGGAAAGAACCACACTTATAAATAAGAGAAAAATCCTCACCATTTAGTTATGAATCATCACCATTGCCTTTATTCACTGAGATTCCTAGTAAGCTTCATATCTGTATGCCCTGTTGGCAGCTTCAGAAGCTGTGTAATGACAAACTTAGATTTAACTCTCTTATTCTGCACTGTACAAAGTGGAAAAATGCTTCTTTCAGATGAAATTAATGGGAAAGTACTGGAGGTGAAAACACTGATCACCACAGATTTTAATTTCTTGTAGATTTAATCTAAAAGTGTCTTACACACTTCTGTGTCTGAGACAAATTTGTAATTTGCTTCATATCATATAACAATGCTAATTTCTTTGTATCCCTTTGAAGACACACTACAGTGATTTCTATGCAAGTAACTCAAAGTGCGTAATAACAATGTTCTGACTAGAAAATGAAAATTATTTTAAATGCTGTTTTTCTTTCTTCCCTATTCACAGAGCACCTAGTAACTGTACTTTTGGAGACAAAAATGTTACAAAGATGAAGATAAACAGTCTCACATCCTTTTGTTGCAGGTGAGTTTTAGTAAAAGCAAATAAATATTCAATCACTTGAAAAGTCAGCAAGTTCAATATTTCTGCACATCTCAAACCAGATGTGCAACTTACATCACAGACTAAAATGTGCCTCTGTGAATGAATGTTGCATAAGTGATGTTTTATCATTTAAATGAAAAATATGAAGGATATTAATAATATTTGAAGAGCAGAAAATTTTCCTTCTGGGCAATGGACACATAAAATAAAGTCTCAGTCAACTTTAAAGAATTATGCATGGAAATAAAACAAACATCCATGAAACAATAAAAATTACAGTCTCAAAATAGAAAAAGAATGAGTCCTCCAGATCTATCAATTATATGCAAAATTGCATTTCACAACCATTGGAATCTTGCTGTCATGTAATTTTTTTTTTTTGTTTCTAAGTGGGAATTCTATGTAAAGAAGTATGCATCCTTTTTTTTTTTTTGTTTTCTCACATAAAAGAGTTTTTCCTGCTTTCAGACACGTGCAAACATATGCAAAAGCTATTCTTATCTTTCCCACTCTCCAGTTTAATGAGCCATAAGAGCTATGTTTCTATTAATTGATCATGTTCACTCCACCATAGCTGAGCATACATTCCCAAATGCAAAACGTGCCCAATGTGCGCCCATTCAATCTTATATTCCACCGTTAATAGGAAAAGCAGCATTTACTTTTAATGTTATTTTATTAGACATCAGAAGAAAGAGTTGTTTGTTAGATTATAAATTAATGTAATTTCACTTCAAAGGAACAGAAAAGAAAGAAATAATGTTTCAAAACATGTATATGAGCACAGAGCCTCTTCCTACCCATGTAGCAATGCACAAAATATGAAATAAGAGTTGGTTTTATATGGATATTTTATACTTAAGTTTTGTGGCATTATCTTAGCAAGTGTTGATATTATACAACTCTCAGTAAGGACTAGACACAGCATATAGATATTCTCTGTTACCCTTAATTTACATTTCAATAGCTACACTACCTAAAATCAAATACATACAGTGATTCCCTTCCTATTTAGTATTAGTAAAAAGTCCCTTTCTTCTCAATAAGGAAATAAGGTAACAGTGATAATTGTAAATGTTGGAAATGTGGAGCTTTAGGCACCTTTAAAACAAATATAAAGTTACTTCAGCCTTCAAAACTTTCTCTTGAGTAAGTTTTCATTAAACTTTAAATCCAAATGTTTGGTAGGTCATGTATGTCCAGATGCTGAAATTCTGTTTTTATTAGGAAGCTTCATATCTGCTCCTGAAGTTTCTTTTCTTTCTTTTTTTCTACCACTTTTTTTGTGTCTTCATTTAATTCAGTGTCAATTTCCTGATAAACATTGGTTTTAATAATAGCCCTAATATTGTTCATTCATTCAGCACCACTTGTCCTGCTACAAGTACTGAGTAAAACATGGGGAAATAAAATTAGGAGTATGATATCTTCATGGTCACTTTATGAAGCATGAGTAATACTGGTTAAAATCAAAAGAACTGTATTCAGAGAGACTGTAATCTGTGGTCACATGTACCAAAGGCATTACTGATGCTCATTATAAATTGTGTAATTTGTAATCTTTATTACAATTCTATGCACTATTTATTATCACATACTTTCTAGAACAGAAAAAAAATTAACAGCAAGCTGGTATTGAATGATTGCCAAGTGCCAAGATTGTCTGCAGAACTTTGTCTACAGATATATATATATATATATATATATATATATATATATATCTGTGTGTATGTGTGTGTATGTATGTGTTTGTATACATATATATGTATGTGTGTGTACATATATGTATATATATACATATGTATATATATACATATGTGTGTGTATATATATATATATATATATATATATATATATATGTTTTATCTAATTCACAATCCTCTGAGATAGTATTCCTATTTTTTTCCATTAAATGTGAGGCAATTAGATTAAACTACCCCCATTTACATGGCTAGAGACAGGGACATATGTAATTGCAAAGCCCATGCTCTGCCTGAAATGCTATGATGAATCTAAGTCTTAGATTAATACTGACTTTCTCTGATCTACACCACCCAGAACAATGAATGTTCTTTCAAGACCCTCCAAAGGTATTATTTCCTTACTAGCTGCAATTAATTTTTCAAACCTATTGTAACACTAATGTGGATAATGTCTTATTGAGGTCAGAGTATAAAACAGGAAAGCCTGTATCTGTTCACTTACTTCCAGGAAACAGAAAATAAATAATTTCATGTTCTGATGGAATATAGTCTTAAAACATAAACAAGACCAAGTCACTGCTGAGGACACTGTCAGTTACAATAGATTCATATGCTTACATTTCTTTTGAAAAACTGGAGTCAGAACAAATGTTTGTAAGTTCAGGGATTCTGAAGTCTCTACTTAACAAAAAGAATTGCACTAGAGAAGTAAAGAATAGATCCATAGAATATTTTGCCTTCTGTACTCCTCTAAATGCCCTTTAGACATTGTAAATAGGTGAATTTTCTGGATGAATATAAAATTTAGATTTACTTGTGATTAAAGATAATTATTTATTTCATTAATACATCACAAGTTTCATTGATCACTTTAAAGAAAACCAACCCATATTGAACATACCTATTGATGATAGAATTACTTAAGAAAAATAAGGAGGCATTAAATATTTTATATAGAAACAATGTTCAAATGCAATTAGGGATATGTTGGGCTCCACACCCAAGGAGGGATCATGGCCTCATTGCCAAAAACTACAAATTACTCTCAACACCATGATGGTAAGGCCCAGTTGCTAAAGGTAAGACCCATACAGTGGATTGCATGTGAAGAAGCTGATGTGGTACCTACATAGAATCTTTACCCCAACTTGCTATCATCTTCTTTGGTACAGGAAGATGATACCAGGGGAGAAAAGTAAATACCAACTCAGCCACAAAACCTTTGATCTCGGGTGGTGGTGGCTCATGCCTTTAGTCCCAGCACTCAAGAGGCAGAGAGAGGCAGATGGAGGTAGATCTTTATGAGTTTGAGGCCAGCCTGGTCTACAAAACTACACAGAGAAATCCTGTCTCAAAAAACAAACAAAACAAAACAAAACAAAAAACAGTAAAAACATCAAATATTTTAAAACCTTTGCTCTATGATGGCATCCTGTCTGCAATGCTGGCAAAAAGCTTGATGGAGTTTACTAAGGAGACCCAGAAAGAGTGTAGATCTGGATGGGAGGGAAGGTGTGAGGAACTTGAGGAGCAGAGGGAGGGCAAACTGCGCTTAGGATATATTGTGTGAGAAAATAATCTATTTTTAATACATGGAAAAATTAAGGTCTTAAGAAAGAGACAATGACTGACATTACAAAATGATAATAATTAACGCATCAATGAGATGCAACTGTTGTAAATACGCATGTGACCACAATGGAGTTTCTAAATATATAAAGTGAATTATAATGGATTGGAAGGGAGAGGAATTGCATTATAATTGTAGTAGGACTTAAATGTTGTATTTTAAGAAATGGGCAAATCATCCTAACAGGAAATCAATTAGGAAACATTGACTTAACCAGCCCTTTAGATCAATTGGAGTCAATTGACATACAAAACAGCCCATCCGCAACCAAAGAACACAATCCTTGTTAAATGTGAATTAAATACTTTTCAGGTTAGATTTCATGCTAGGCAGTGAAACAAGCATTAACAATTTAAAAATGAGTGAAATCATATCACACACTTTACCTGAAATAAAAACACATGCATAGATAAACATATATGCATATGTGTATAATATATTACATAATATATAATGTATAATATATTATATAATATATCATAATATGAATGATGGTTAACACCATGGACCAAATGACACAAAATACAGTAAAACTAGATCTACAAGGAAATTTTACCACAGTGAAGTGCATCCAAAACAATCCTTACATTTTAAATTAGCATATCACATATCAAAGCAATCTTAATTATAGTAGAAGGAAGAAAATAGTAACTATCAGAGCAGAAGTAAATGAAACAAACAGAAACTATAGAAAATAGAGATCAGCAAGTTAGATTTGTTCTTCTGAAAAGAAGAACATAGTGAATCAACTTTTAGCTTCAATAATGAAGAGACCCAAATAATAAGTCATAAGTTAGTAAGTAAGCACTACAATTGATGCCAGAGAACTAGCAAGATCCTAAGAAACTACAAAAATTATTGCATATCAGTCATCACATTTGGTAATCCAATAACTCAGAAAGCAATACGTGGTCTCCAAACCTAAGTCTCACTTCTCTGATTTTACAGCTATACGGTCTCTTAATTATTATATCACACAAACTCCTAGGATACCCTGATCCAAGATATATGAATTCATCACATCAGTGACTGACATTTCAAAGTCTTCTCAGACATAACAGAGACTCTGGACGTGATAACCACAGATTCTTGGCAAACTGACAGAGAACCTGGATAGGAAGATTACTATTTAGAGCTTAAAATGCTTAATTATTGGCAATGCCTCCAAGCAAGCCAAGGGATTATCTACTTTTGTGCTGTAAATTTCTGTCTTTGACTTTACCCCTTCTTTACTTTTCATACATATAACTGTGTGTTCTTTATCCAGAAGGTTCAAATGGTTGCTATAAAAAAAAAAGATACTAAAGAACAGTTAATTTTATAATTTATGTTTATATCCATATGGAGGTAGCTTTTCAATACCTTATTACGTGAAAATAACCAAAAGTGTTCAGACTTAAAATTTCCCAAATAGCTTCTGATTCAGAAACATTGCCGATTGATGGGAGATATTAATCTGTAAATATGTTTCTCATACTGGTTAATGAATAAAGCACTCTTTGGCCAATGGGAAAGCAAGCTAGGCGGGGCTAGGAGACAAGGAGGAAAGAGGAAGTAGTGAGGAGGAGTCAGCATGGAGAGCGTGGAGAAAGCAAGATGCCGGGCCGCTGCTCTCCGGTAAGATGAGCCACATGGAAATACTTAGAATAGTAGAAATGGGTTAATCATTAAGACAAAACTAGCCGATAAACAATGATATAAGTGGCTAACAGCTTGTATCAAATACAGAGTCTCAGCATGTTATTTGGGGCTGGCGTGATGTTGGGACCAGACCGGTGGCGGCGGTGGCAGCGGCTGGGAAAATGTGCTTGTAACAGCTGATTGTATACAGGAATTGGGAAAACATGCTTGTAACAGCTGATTGTATACAGGAATTGCACGGGACTGAAGATGGGTCAGTGGTTAAGAGAGTATACTGTTCCTTCAGAGGACTTGGGTTCAACTCCTGGAACTTACAACATGTGGCTCACAATTGGCTATGACATTGTTTCCTGGGGATCTAATGTCCTCTGGGAACATGGCACACATGTGGTGTATATAAACTCATACAGGTGTAATTATATACCATATATATATAATATATATGCATGTATGTATCTTAAAGCTTAAAGCATTAGCCAATGGTGGAGACTTAAAGTTTTACTAATCTTTTAAAAAGAGACACTGAAAACGATTTAAAATAATTGAAGGAATTATTTTTAAAAAGCGTTGCCACTCTGTATTTTCTCCTTTTTGTTTTCAACTTGCATGCATAGGAAAAATCAGATGTCAACCAATGATATAAAAAGCCGACAACATTTCACAGAAAGGTGACACCAGAATTGAGTATGTGCTCACATTAACATTTTCTTGCCTTAGACAAGAAAAATCATTCTAATTCAGAAAGGACTAAGACCAGGTAAGGGCTTGGTTTCTATTTGACATCAGGTTGGTAACATGTAATAGGATAAGAGTTTGAATAATAGATATTCTGGCAAACTGCTTTCCTCTAAATTCATAAGGTGATATGTTATAGAACTGTTATGACAAAGCCGGGTGTAGTGACATACTCCTTGAATCCTTGCACTAAGGAGGCAGTAGCAGGCATATGTCAATGAATTTGAGGTCAGCCTGGACTACACAGAAAATTCCAAGACAGTAAGGGCTACATAGCAAACCCTGACTCAAACAGAACAATGCTATATCAAAAATGATGATGCTCCCCGAGTACATTCTGAATTCTAATAAAATCAAATATGAGTAGCATAGCACTCAATTTTTGTTTCAACTACTTTGGAAAATAATGTAATTTAGGAATCATTTGTTTTAGTCTATTAATAAAATAATAATATAAATATGCTTTAATATGTCCTATGTCAAAGTAATATGCATGCATATTTTAATCACTTTAAGAAACATTAGGCTTAAAGTTTTAAAACATAAAGGAGGAAAATTCTGACTATACAATGGGTCCTGTTACTGTGTTCTGAAGCTAGAAGCATAAATTCATTCTATGTCACTTAAACCAGACCCAAAGTTTTGACAACAAATACTATGCTGTTGCATGCTTCAGTCCTGTGATACTTTGAAAGTCAATACCCTAAGTAACTGAAAATAAGACTTCAAACTCTTACACTTACAGTAAGGTAAAGGATAATTTCAAGATATTTTAAAGTGAAATTTAATGCATTTGGGCCTTCTTTGTTATTTCATGCTTCTTGAATTGCTTCTTGAGGTTGAGGTTGTTTTTTGTTTTTGTTTCGGTTTTTTTTTTTTTTTTGGTTGTTGTTGCAGCTAGTTGTGAAAAACTACCATTCAAAGTCCTTGTTCAAAAGGAAGCGTTTTACCTACTAGGTTTGGCATCGGTAACTGTCAAACTGGCACAGAGATGGTATGCTCAGCTCCTTTCTTCTTGGTCACATTAAAAGTCTGAGGGGTTAGAAACCAAGTGTCATAAAGAAGAGAAGTATCAAGAAGTCAAAAATGATTGTTGTTCTCATGGGGATACAGAAATTCTGGGAGGGACAAGGCAATTGCATCCTCTAGCTCCTGCCTTGCTGCTGAATAGAGAGTCATTTCCAGCCATTTCCTCCCGTGGAAGAGATATTTCGAAGAAAAAAGCAAAGGGAGAGTTGGCTTTTAAATGCCTCTTTTGTTATTGATGTGTTGCTCACAGATGGGTGAGAAACAATTTTGAATTTGCAGTAGACACATTTGTTATATTGAATTCTGTATCTGCTAGTTACAGCGGTGAGCAAACAGGTGAGGAATGGATCCCCCAAGTGGAAAACAAGCCATGTAGAAGAATCCAAGCCGGATTCCTAGTTTGAAATCCTGAACTATAAACTTCAGCGAGTAGCAGAATTTCAGACTAGGGCTTGGTGAAAACAGCTAATAGTATTTGGTGCAGAAGACAGCAAAAGTATGTTTCCACTCATTTAAACATGAAGTTTGTAGTTGGTATGTTTCTTTTTCAGACAATAACATATATGTGGTGTGTTTTATATTCTTCCTGTGTCATTTATGATAAATATTCAAGGATTTAATTTCAATGTTATATTTTCTTGCAAATGTGGGTGTTCCACCTTCTCTGCCTATGAGGCTGCCCTGGACTGACAGTTCTCTGAACTTAGTTTCATTGAGCTTGATTATGAGGCTCTATTTATTTGGAGTTATCTGGAGATCCAAATATCAGGACTGTGAGATTTCTGGGGCCTCTACTGTGTCACATTAGAGCCTCTGTACCATAAGCTCTATCAGTATTTTTGACTGGTGAATTTGACAATAGACTGAACAGAGAAAGTAAAAATGAGGTGTATATTGTTCCTAAGTCTTGAGAAATTTGTGGGCAAGTGAGGAACAACAACAACAAAAAAACCCCACAAGATTAGCAATTCAAATGTAAAAGCATGCTTTAGAAGATGAATCAGAGAAGTAATTTTATGTGGAAAATAAAAGAAAAATAAAACAATCCTTGAAGCAAGTACAATTTAACCTTTCTAGTAATAAGCCGCTATTAATAAGAAATGAGATGAGAGCAGAGAGCCAACATGAAACAATTTGTTTCTGCTTTCGATATGGAAGCAGAATGCAGTTTAGTTAGGATGTAGTTTATATGTAATAGTGTGTCATTTTGTATAGGAAACTATTTTAACTATACACAGTAACTATGGTAGTATGTTCAGCATCATGTCTTTGCACATACGTTTTAGCTCTATAACCTTGATAATAGTCATTCTTTCTAAGCTAAAATAAACCAAGAGAAACAGTTCTGAGGAAGGTTCCATAGCATTCCACTGACTGTAAAGAAATTGCCTTGCCTTAATAGAAATAAGAAACTCCAGAGGCACCTCCTTCCAGGAAAGGCTCACACTTCAAAATATCCATCCTTTAGATGGCACAGATCCCAGCCACCCACTCTCACCTTTTCCCTCTCGTATATGAAAAACATTTTTGACATATTATTGAGCATCATTTTCAGAAAATTAAATGTAGCTATTCCTTATTTCCTTATATAATAAGCTCTACCCTCAACTTTGCATTCAATTTGCCTGACAGACACCTTTTATCTTGCAGTTTTTCTTCTGTTTTGTTTGTTTGTTTTTTCATTTTTTGAAACAGGGGTTTTCTCTGTGTAGTTTTGGAAGCTGCCCTGGCTTTAACTAACAGAGGTCCACCTGCCTTGTCCTCCAATGAACTGGTATTAAAGGCATGTGCCACCATAGACCATGCAGGCCTCCCAACTGATACCCTAAGTTTCTTAATGTGAACATCAATATTATAGTATTCAGATGTTCTGCAAGTTCATGGTCATTGTGTAGGAGACATTTATTTAATACACTGTAAACCCCGTATCATATTCTCTATTCACTTAGTACAAGACAGTCCTGCTTTCCAAATTTGAACTTGAACTGGTCATATGTTAAGTATAAACAATGTTGCCATTTTGAGATTTTAAATAGTTTTTTAAATAACATGGCCCATTTTATTCTCTTTAGATTGGTAAGTGTGAATATATTTCTCTGTTTAAAATTAAGAAAGTAAAGAAGATTCAAATTATGAAAACATTTAGAAAAATCTATTATTTATTAGTCAAAACTGTCATTTCTTAAAATTTTGTATACAGATATTATATCAATAGTGTTTATAAAAATAATGCAAATAATCATATGCTAGGATATTTAGAAGACTATTAGAAAGCACCACTTGATGTTTTAAAAACAGGGCACCCTACAGAAGCTAGAAGAACAGAGGTAAGCAGTATTCACCCAGTGGAAAGATTTGGAAGTTACATGAATAAGACTAAGAAAACAAAATCTACCCACAATTGTAGGTTTCCACTAAAAAGCCAAGGTAACCAAGACAGAAGAAGAGAAAACACGAAGAAGTTGCCAAGTCAACAAAACAGGTTGTGGAATTGTGGAAAGGACAAAGAGTTGTAATTGGCTTAGACGAGCAGAAAAAGCTTTAGATATGAAGGGTCTGCTTTGCTTTGGTGGAATGGGTTAGAAAGGTCCAAAACAAATCAAAACAAAAACAGAAGTCTGCTTACACTGTTGAGTCCTGCTAAATCTGAGCATAGCAGGCATCCTCAGTGGTAGAAGGGTAGAAAGCTGGAGGATAACATCGCAGTCTCAGCGGAAGAAAAGCCACATTGAGAGGAACAGTTAGCTTTGCTTCAATGTGGATGTGCACTGGAGTGCTCTGGTACAAATAAGATATTCTCAATGAAAACTTGAGTCTACACCCCTTGGATGAGAATATTGAAATGATTCACATTAAGGCATTGCCTTGCGTGTTTGATACAAAGAAAAACCAGAAGCCCGGAGCCAGTTAGCAGAGAATCTGGCCCACCAAGAAGAGAGTCTAAACAGTTCTGACTTGTCAAAGAGACTGGAGGACTGACAAAAATGTGTCACTGATGGAAAGAATTGTGCCCTGATCTGGACTGCTTGGTTAAGCATACCTCTTGCCTTTTATTTAAATCTAACTCCCAAAGATAGGCCTGGAGGGTTACTAGACCTCTCTGTTTCTCTTTTCAGTGTGATGACATTCAATGAAACTCGTGCTGTCACTTTTCACTGTTGTTTACATATTTCACTGGCCTATTGAGGGTCCATGGTAAAACCTAGCTTGTTAGGATTGACAAGGCTCAGACTCAACCTTTATAATTCCAATCACAATACCTCTAATAATGAATAGGCAGATTTGTGAAGGGATTTACTCCTGGGGGCCCATTAGTGAAAGAACTTTCATCTGTAAATCATTTTTAGATGGCTGGTCTATCATTTATAACTGGTAGTGTGTTATTTTGATAACAGTAGAGTAAGTGGTGAGGTGCTATCCATGAGTAGTCATTTTCTTTAAAACAAGTAAGACTAAATGCTACATTAAAAGGGAACTGTTAGACATATCCTTGAAAGAAATCTAACTTTTGCAAAGAAGATACCACAATCCAATCTAATTTTGAGAAATAAGAACATATTGCAGATGAATTTATTCAATTGCAATATGATCATATGCTTATTTGACAAAAGATGTCTAACAAAATGAATCTTTGTCCATAAATACAATCTGAAACACTGAGAATAGAAACAAGTTTTCTGTAGTATATTTGAACAAGTGTGAATCTTTTCAAGGATATTATCCATACATCCTTGGAGGTATCAATGTACATATTGAAGTCTCAAATGTGAACTCTGCCCCCTTTTCCATAAACAGACTTAGAAATTAAAGTTCTGGTGACATGAAAAGGAGAGGACAATCTGTTGAAATTGTGTAGCAAATGACCCACAAGGCTGCTCTTGGTATCAGCAAGAAATAAGTGGGGATGAACCTCACCCTCTGGTGTCAACAGTTGTTTTGTGCCCAAGCTTCAAGTTCTTGTTCAGTGAAATGTAACCTCTTGAGTTCAAGAATAATATCCAAGGCCAAGTAAAGATTATCTGTGACTTGTGTTATTTCTGTATGTACTAACCAGTATATGTTCGAATGTGAATCACATCACTTCTATGATCTTTCCTTGAATAATATAAGTCATTTAGGACTTTAAAACCA
The DNA here is from genome assembly GCA_030556225.1 of Cricetiscus sungorus. Lineage (NCBI taxonomy): Eukaryota > Metazoa > Chordata > Mammalia > Rodentia > Cricetidae > Cricetiscus > Cricetiscus sungorus. Next base: position 28,313,322 of record JANBXA010000031.1, read on the forward strand.
TTTGGGTTGCACAAACTTTGTAAGATATGACAGTATGATGAGCAAAAACTGTAGAGAGCTGCGAAGTGCCGAACCTTAAATATGGTGCTGGCTTCTGCCTTGCACCTTCCCGATGGTGAGCGCTCTCTGGAGTAAACAAGTCCTTATTTGGTTAAGCCTGTTCAGCTTGTTTGCTTCTGCATAAGAGCAGCCTATCTGCAGGGTCCACATGGCTCACTGGGGTTGGTCAGTGCAAGGGGATTTAAGCCTGTGCGGGCAGAAGAAGCTTGTTCAAGGATCCTGAAACTGCATGAAGAAGATCTTCCCGGAGTTGCATCTTCCTTGCTGGTCGAGGTTAGGCGCGACAACTGGTGGCCCGTACTGGGGGTGGGGGGTGGGGGGGAGCCTCCTCTTCAGATCAGAACTTTTTGAAATCAGGGCAGCACTGGTAAGTTCCCCAGGTAAGGTGGGAACCATAAAGTCCGAGGAAAAAAGCGGCAATAAAGTCTCAGGCATTGAATGAGATGTTCTAACGAACCGAAAGTAAAATTTTTAAAATGGGAACTTCTCAGTCTCATTCAGTTTTTCTGGTTCTTCAGGAGCTACTTTTTTCAAAGAAATTTAAAATAAAGAAAATCACACTAGAAAGATTCCTGAGCGAGTGCGATGCCATTACACCTTCGTTCGCAGTTTCAGGAGACCACACTGTAGCATGCTGAGACAAGTTAGGCAGGGATCTTGACTTCGCTTGGGAACAAGCGACACTAAAGTCCGGAGACCGACCTGTTTGGAAGTTAGTGCATAGCTGTATTGAAGACCAAAGGTATTGTAAAGAGGTGATGGAAAAAGGGAAAGCTGAGCTAGAAATGTTACAAGAAGAAAGATCAGAAGAGGTTGAGAGCACAGCAGAGTCAGGTATGGATGAAACAGATTCTGAGCAAGAATTACAGGCCCTCATAGAAAAGGTTCAGAAACAATCCCTTAAAGAACGGAGAAAAGAAGGAAAGGAGAAATGGCGAATAAGGAGGAGGACCCTCTGGGGACAATGCCATAGGCGCCTCCTCCTTATCAGAGTGATCCAGTTTTCCAGGATGACCAAGGCAATAGATATGAGGAACCTTTAGACTTTACAGTCATCAAGGCTTTGGCTGAGTCCGTGAGAACATGTGGAATTTTAGCTTCTTTTACTATAGCTCAAGTTGAAGCCCTAAATAGACATTGTATGACTCCTAGTGATTGGAGTGGTCTAGCTCGAGCATGCCTAAGCCCCGGACAGTATCTGGATTGGAAAGCTTTTTTAATTGAGTATGCCAATGAGCAGCTAATCTGGCAGCCAGAAATGCAGCATGGGACAGGGACATGTTGCTTGGACAGGGACGCTTTGCCAATCAACAGACAGGATACCCATTACAAGTTTTTGAACAAGTAAATCGGATTGCCATAAAAGCATGGAAGTCATTACCCAATAAGGGAGAAGTGAATGGTAACCTCACTAAGATACTGCAAGACCCCATGGAACCATTTTCATATTTTGTGGCCCATTTGGTAGAGGCTACAGGGAAATATTTTGGCATTATAGCAGCCATAGTTGCAGCTATCTCTTTTGCAGTTGTGGATTCAGTCACAGCTGCTGTGGCTATGAGCACATTGGTGCAGACAGCCTCTAAGCTAAATGGGTTGTCCAAGAATGTGGATGCTCAATCCACAATTGGTGCTCAACTAAAAGGAGGTTTAATGATTGTAAACCAAAGAATTGATCTGGTGCAAGAGCAAATAGATACCTTGTGGCAGCTGGCGCAATTGGGATGTGAAATGAAATATCCAGGTTTGTGTGTTACCAGCATTCAGTATGAGAACTTTACACATGCTGCTAATTTGTCACGACAATTGTCTAGCTATTTTTTAGGAAATTGGTCTGCTGACTTTGATGATTTAATGGTACAGTTGCGAGTGGCCATTGTCCCTGTGAATTTGACATGTGTAGATGCGGGATTGGCTGCCGGATTGTCATCATGGTTTGCTGTTGCCATGGATCATCTGAAAGAGTGGGCGGGAATGGGAGCCATGGCTGTCCTCTTGTTGCTTATCTCCTTTGTGGGCCTGTGGTGCCTTTGCAAGATGAGGTTTGCTCAGAAGTGGCATGCAGCTATGGTTGTCCAGGCATTTATAGCCATTGAGGCAGGGCAGTCCCCCCAAGAATGGCTTGCAGTCATGAACAAGAATTGATCCTTCATGCTCAGGTTGTATGGCTTAGCACTGCACTCTGAGTTAGCTCTGGAAGCGACAAACTCCGAGAAGGGCAAGTGTAGTTCCATGTGGGTTGGTGTCCGAATCCCCCACCTCCAGGAAAAAGATACAGGATGGGTGTGGAACTGACTTGGCTGACTACCAGGATTCAGGGTCATTACAATGTCTACTGCGTTACTGGAGATCAGATCACTACCCTTGCCTGTTGTGTTAATAAAACAAAAAGGGGGAACTGTAGAGAGCTGTGAAGTGCTGCACCTTAAAGATTGTGCTGGCTTCCGCCTTCCACCTTCCCGATGGTGAGCGCTCTCTGGCATAAACATGTCCTTATTTGGTTAAGCCTGTTCAGCTTGTTTGCTTCCGCATAAGAGCAGACTATCTGCAGGGTCCATGTGGCTCACTGGGGTTGGTCAGCGCAAGGGGATTTAAGCCTGTGCGGGAGTTTTCCCCAGGGAAGAGGAAGCTGATGTACAAGGTTCCTGAATAAACTGCTTGAAGAAGAGTCATGGTTTTGTTTCCTTGCTGGCTGAGGTAGATGCGAACATGAAACTATTAAAAAGTCCAATGGCATTGTAGAAGAGCTCCAATTACAAACTGTTAAGGCAAGAAACACAGCTCTCCTCTCAATGGGATGAAGAGTTTGTTTGGGATCAAACACCATGAGTGACCAGGACCCTGGACCATGAAATGATGTTACCCCAAACTCTGAGTCCTAAACTAGAAGCAGTTTCATGGGGTTTGAACAAGAGCAGGACCAAGAAAGTCATAGATCTATTTTAAAAAAAACACATCAGGGTTTTTATGTCAGAGAAGCATGGTATAGCCGGGTTATCTGATAGCATTCTTAGCCCTTTGATTGGTGGAGCAGAGCTTAACAATACATCACATCAATATACACATCAATGGTTTTTATCTGCTTATCAGGATATTAGTTCTGACCCAGGGAGTGCTCTTTGGGGGTGAGGGGGAGGGTTTAGTAGCCTGAAAGAAATTATAATTAGGCTCTCCTACCTGAAACATCCCAAACTCTTCATGCCCACTGAAGTTTAATCAGGCCATCAGCCCTTTCAAACACAGATTCTTTCCAGGAACTTCCATTTACATGTGTATATATGTGTTGAGAGCCAGTCTATAATATGTGAAATATAGTGATAAATGTAGACTCGTCTTCTACCTCTGATGCCACATAAATAGGAAAGAACTTCATAAAAGCACAGTGTCAGAGATGAACTTAGTTGTAATTGCAAGAGAATTGAGAGGAGAAAACTTTGACACACAAAGCAGTGGCAGCTAAGAGCAGACTAGAGGAGAATAGTAGCAGATGAGATGAAAATCTGTTTAAGGTAAGTTAAATTTTGTTTGTAGCCAGCCCCATTCAGAGATTGAAGATCCTGGAGCAAAAGCATTGGTTGAGCTTAGAAGTCTAGTGTTAGCCTGAGTACTATAGTGATACCTCACCTCACATCAAAAAGAAGAAAACTTGTTACATTTTCTATAAATTGTGTGATCATATATACACCACAGATTAATTTCAACATTAAACTTGAACAGAAGTCAAAATCCCATAGTTATTTAATTTTCTAATATGTTCTTGGTATCTCCTTAGGTAACAACTAAATCAATGCTACCCCAGATTCAAACCCAGAGCTAATGGTGCAGACTCTTTGGGGCTCCCTTTTCCAATGACAGGGACTTGGTAAATAGGACAGGAATTCTTTGAAATGCAATGATGAGACTGTGGGTCTTCTGAATTGAACTAGCTAGAAGCACCATGCAAGTACTTCTCACCCAAAAAGACGAGGGTGTAGGAGTCATAAGAACTCAGTAACCAACCTATAGGCATTTGAACTGTCCCCAAAATCTAGGTACAAACATTCCTGAACATGAACTTTCTGTTCATTTAGAACACGGATTATTCAAAGCTTAGGTGGGTCCTTCTGTGGGAGTGTTGTCCTAGTTTTCTGCTTATGTGACAAAGGCCACAACCAAAATCAAATTAGGGAGCACAGACTTATTTCATCTCATAGCCTACAGTTCATCACTAAGGAAAACTAGGACAAGAACTCAAGGCAGGAACCTGGAGGCAGGACTTGAAACAGAGAACAAAGAGGAACACTGCTTACTGGATTCCTCCGTATTGCTCACTCAGCCTACTATCTCACATAGCACAGACCCACATGCCCAAGATCAGCACTGTTAACATTGATCTGGGCAGTTGCCTCTTCAGTCAGTAGTCAAGAAAACACACCACAAATATGCCTACAGGCCAATCTGATGAAGGTATTCTCTCAATTGAGTTTGTCTTTTCCCAGGTGACCTTAGAGTTTGCCAAGTTGACAAAAATTAACCAGCACACGTAGTATGGTTTAATTTATTTGCTTATTTGGAATTGTTTTGTTTTGTTTTGTTTTGAGAAAGTGTACTATGTAGCTCTGGCTATTCTAGAACTAACTATTTAGGCCAGGCCGGCCTCAAGCACTCTGAGGTTCCTTCTCTACTTAAAGGCATGATTTGTATGCAGATGTACACTAAAAATGACAATTATAGTAAAATGGGATTACCCTTCCTTTAATGAAGTTAAGCAAAGAGATGGAGAGGTGAAGGAGGGATTGGAGATGTCATTCTGTAAATATGTTTATCTCATTGGTTGATGAATAAAGCCCAGTTGGCCAATAGGAAAGCAAGATAGGAGTAGGAGACAAGGAGGATTCTGGGAGATATAGTAGAGAGTCAAGATATAGGGACTTGAGAGAAGCCCAGACCCTCTCTCCGGTAAGATAAGACCATGTGGAAACACTTAGATTAATAGAAATGGGTTAATATTTAAGACAGAGCTAGCCAATAAGAAACTCTAGTAACAGGCCAACAGAATTATATCTAATACAGTGTCTTTGTTATTTAATGCTGAAGCAACTCTGAGATTAGGCTGTGGGAAAAACTGCTCATAACTAATATCCTTATAATTGTCTGTGACTAGTACATTTCCCTTTCCACATAGGAAAAGGTAGGCTGCTCACACAATTAATAAAATTTGGATTATTAAGCTAAAGTTATTAATTTGTCAGGTTCCATTAGAAACAAATGCAGTGAGTTTTTAACTTTTAATTTACCATAGTATATCATTTTTAAGTAGCAATTTTTATAAAATATCACTGTTATTATTATAACTTTTAGTAGTGTTATGAAAAGGAATCCTATTTAGGCTTATATATGTAATACCTTTTTAACATTTTAAACTTAAAAAATATTGCAAATTTTTAATAACTTTTAAATGGATGTAACTATAACCAGGTGCTGGAGTTTTCTTTAGAGAAATTATTTTACTTAGAGAATCAATATTAATTTACAAAACAAGATGTTTACCTCATTTTTAGTAAATCTTTAGGAATATCATAAAGTGTTTTTCACTCACATTTACCTCCTTCCTTCTTTCATCCCAAAGACCACCATGCACAAGACCAATGTGATCTCATGTCAATCCAAGAATGGGGAGGTAAGGTAGGCACAATTCATACCCCTAGCTAAGGAGCTCATGGCAACTTCTGGGAAAGGGGAGTCAGTTTGCTCTAAGGGTGTGGTCCCTGGTTGACCTCACCCCTGGAGAAAGCCACACATCCAGGAGTACATGGGCATCCCCAACTGTACTTGATGGTCTTTTAAAAGCAAATAGAAAATAGGGCTAAAATATTTTCTTATCTTATAGCATAGGTCCTTATTAATTATACTTTCAATTTGAACGCTCCCTTATCTGAGCAGTTCATTATTAATTACACAGTGTTAACGCACAGCAGTCATATACGTTGAATTTTGTTGTTATTTTTCAGCAAACCATGTGAGGTTGATAAACCTGGGAATACGTAGCACAATGAACTTTTAGCAAGTGAGGAGGTTTACTAAAAGGTTTTTGTAATGTGCACAGGGTTATCATGGGGTAATAATTTCAGTCACATTTCTTCAAAGGAACCCACAACTGGGAAGCCATTCTGCTGTGAATCTCTTCCCTTTTATAACATGTTGTTAAGTTTTCCCAGGTAGAAACCAGTTAAATATTAAATGGGGGTGGGACATGACAACCTCTTCATGCTGAGTACAAAAGGGTAGGAAGCAGGTGTGCAAGAGACAATTGGGACAGAACTAAATACTCTCCTTACAGGAAACAATACACCCTGGGCTATTTATTCATAGAGCTGCACACATGTTGCTGAGGTTATGCTGTGAGTGGCCCACTAGGTCACCTGAAACTTGCATTTTTCTGAGAGCAAAGGTGGCAAACAGAGAGGAACATCTTCCCCAAATGACCCCACACATGTGGCTCCTTTTCTGCCAATTAGGTGAGTCTGCCCTCACCACTGGTTTGAGCGTGGTGGCATGCTAAAAGTACAGTGGCCTGGCATATTGCTGCTGGAGTGTGGGGCAAAGTTTGGACAGGACTCATTTGGTAGCACAGCAACAGTTTGCTGATCGCTGTGGAGCTACTGCTCCTCCCATGATCTGGGCATCCTGGATAGTTCTGGATATTTCAAGGTCATCTTAACTGAATTTTCTGCAGCCTGTCACTTGGATAGTTACATCCCCTGATAAACTAATTCTTTTTCCTGACAACACTGTTTGGTCCTTGCTGTTGTCTACAACCAGAACCCTCAGACAGTGTCAGACTTGGAAAGGACAGAGAAAGGTTTTTCATCCTGACAAGGGCTGACAGAGGCTTCTCATCACATCCCACCTCCTGCCTGTCTCTCATTTTGACACTCACCTTCTCAGCACAAAGGAAACCAAGGATCTATTTATGTATGTGAAGTGAAACTGTGAGAGATTAATCTTTCCATTTGTTTCAATGCAGATATGTGCATTGTTTCCAGAAAGAGACCTCTAAGTGAATGCGGTATGTGTGTATATTATTCTACCGTCTGTTTTAAACAGGCAGATTTTAAACTGGGTGGGTATTCTATTCTTCTATTTGAGCCTAAAACTGTTTACTCTGTGGCTTATTCTTCTGAATTCTTCAGACAGTTTGAAGATGTGGGGAAATAAGTAAAACATGACCTAATTATCAGAAGACTCACTTCAAAAAGTTACTCTTGTACTCTTGCAGGCAGTCACAATTAATTAATGTGTCAAGAGTTAGGTTCAGTTTTCCTAGTACTTTTCAATTACTTGTATTTGAAAAGATTTGTAAAATAATTCCTATTGAGGTTTAAAACAATGAAAACACAAGTAAACATAGATGCACACACACATATACATACATGGACATTCACAAGTATGAACAGACTCACATATACACCAAATAAAGGAACACCCTCCAAGTACACATAAAAATTACAACACAGGCCAGTAGATTTGATTTAACAAGTATGACACTTCCATAACCTGGTTGAAATTCTAATCTCTAGGTTAGAAATTGATGTGTTCATTTCCCAATCCTTATCCATTCACATTTCCATCTTCGATAATAGCTGCTAAATGCAAATTGCCCCAAAGAAAACTGTGAATGTATCCCCAAGAAGCCCTTACCCTCATGACCTCCAGATGCAGGTAAACTGTGTCCTTGGAATACCTTATGTGGACTAATTATCGTGAGCATGACAAGTCTATCACATTTTACCCGTTTTTGTTATCTGTCTAGTATAGAGGGGGAATATCCTGGTGAGATTCCTTGTTTACCTTGGAACCAAAGAGCCAAAGTGAGACCCTCTGCCTCAGGACTCTATGTCTCCTGGCAGAAATAGCACTGCTGATCTGTGGTACAGTCAGAGTTCTCAGTATCACATTATAAACAGTGTGTTCACAGAGTGAGAGAACATATGAACAATAAACTCTGGGAAATGGGAACTTGGAAAGGGTAAGGACCAGTGTAGAGAAGAAAGAGCTAGTAAGACCTGTACCTCACATGCCCACATCAGTGGAGCCCACTGTGAAGATATCATAACTGGAAGCTACTGCTGAGTTACGAGACTCTATCCAGCTCATGTTCTCCTCTTTCCTCCAATATTGTCAGCAGGTGGAAAATGAAATTTAGGAGATGGCCAGCATTTGGGGAAATGTGCTATCCTGGAAATTCATGAAGATCTGTCTGTACATAAAGGTACATTAGAATCATCTGCCAAGATTGCCACTACAGGTACTCTATATTCAATCCCTAGAGTTCCTATCCATAGATCTGGGGTAGTGTCTAGAGTGTTCTAATCAGTTCCTGGTGGTGCTGAGGTTATGGGAAAAGGTATCGTACATCAAACACTAATACGTCCTCTAACCAGGCCTGATACTCAAAGGTGGAACAATCTAGCCATTAAGCCAGCCAACTGTTTTTTTTGTTTGGCTGCAAAGCAATGAAAGTGATAAATTTAATATTAACAGAAAGATATAACTGACCAAAATATAGTGCTATTGAGAACAGTCAGAGCCACAAAGAAGAAATGGGATTTGCTCCTCTATTGTTTTATTATATATTTTCTTGACAAATAATTTTTTAGACTAGAGAGTGAGTGGTTGTCTATGTATGTATGTATGTTTGTATGTATATGTATGTATGTGTGTGTGTGTTAAGGTGTGGTGTATGTACATAGATGCATATGTATGTATTTAGGTATCTATGTACATGTATGTATATTCATATTATTATGCTCATTTAACTTATAGTATACTTAAGGGGTCAATGAGTTGGCTTGTTGCCAATCCTAAAAACCTAAATTCAATGCCTAGAACCACATGGTAGAAACAGAGAATCTATTCCTTCATGTTCTCTGTCCTCCATACATCTGTTATGACATATATGTACCTGAAAACACATAAACAGACACACAAATGAAAGCATTTTAAAGGACGTTTTAAACACAAGCATGTTACCTTGTGGCAGTAATAAACTCTGAAGGATAAAAGGCAAAAGGATGGCAATGAGTTCAAGTCCAGTCTGGGGAACATAGTGAGTTCTGGACAGCCTGTGCTACAGGGTACTATACAGTTTTAAAACCATGTTGAGCATATACGTTTTACTGAGTCTATCACATGCAGAAATTCAGAGAACTACTTCGCATTTGTTCTCCATGGAGGTAAGTCAACTATTAAGAAAGTCAATTCTGAGATGGCAAAGATGATGAACTTACTGTACATTTCAGTGTTCCTTACAGTAAGCTCTCAGTACAATGTCACAGCCCCTGGCACTCCAGAGCCAGCAATGCTGTCAGCTGAATCCTGCATTTGTGGAACGTGATATACCAGACCCTTTGCTGAGCATCTTCTCCTTAAATCCTCACAAGCACCACATAAAAGAGGCAATTTATTATTCTAATTATACAGAGGGGAACTTAGCTTTGAGATTAAGCAGCTTCCCCCAGATCAGAGGGATGGAAAGTGTCAGAGCTGGAATTCCATTACTGATTTGTACAACTTCAAAGTCCTTTTGACATCATCTATGCTTACTCAAAAAAAAAAAAATGATTGAAAGGATTCGCCCTATGCTGTCAAGTACATATTCCTGCAATTTCTGATCTAGTAGCACATTTTTTAAAAAGTTCAATATTTTTGCATTGATTAGGTTTTCTTATTCAGTCATTAACTTCGGGACGAATATCAGACACATTGTAATGAAGCTACCCATTAAGTAGTGCTAAGTGGCAGTGGGAACTACTAGTTAAGATGTTCCAGGTGATGTATCAAAAGCTGCACCTCTCTTTATCTTTTCCTTTTTCTGTTTATTTATTTATTTGTTTGTTTATTTTCAGAAGAAAGCTAGGTACGTTTTCCCTCCCCGTGTGACAAATGAGAAACTAGAATGCAGAGATCATGGCATAGCACTGACAGGAAGAGGAGATGTGAGATCAGTTTTTCCTGCCGTTAGTTTTCCTACATAGCATGGAAACATCAGGTGCCTCCCTGCAGCTTGAACTTAGTTGTGGATGGTCTTTTGAACACTTAGTGTCTTGCTCTCTTCTCTAGCTTTCTATTTGAAGACAATGATTGATTCACAGAACAGCAAATCTACCCATTGTTCCAGGAAAGAATTGGGATGCAGGTGACTGACCACTCAAAGATGTGTGGGATGTGGTCTTACCGCCACGTTCGGCATATGGGGAATGCAATGCATTTTACACAAATATCAGTTAATTGGAGACTTAGGAATATGTGAATCTAGAAAGATTTATATAACATCGACAATGTGGTGCCAGAGGAAATCTAAAATGTCTGAATAAGGTAAGTTGTTACTTCCTAAAGATTTTCCTCTGAACATGGCATTAGCATGTGAAAGAATTATAGTAAGAATGTACATTTAATGTTTATCAACTATAAGCTAGGAAAAGTGGCCAGCACTCAAAAGGAGGAATCAGGAGGATTACTGCAAGTTCAAGGCCAGGTTGGACAGCAGAATGGCATGCTGTGCCAATAAACAAATGCTTAAGATATATTTAATAATTTAATATATCAAATACATAATACATATACTATATCTAGATATTTAGAAAGTATGTCAATAATGACAAATGCCTGCTTATAATTTAATAATGATTTATTTTAATAGCCAGAGAGATGAGAATCATTACTGATATAAGGACATTTAACCCTGAGAATGAGTACCCTGTCAAGAAATTTCTATTTTGAATGTGAATGGTATTGAGATAGCACAGTTGTCCAATGGATGTTTTTCTATGGTTTCTAGATTCAGTCATATGTTTGCCTCAGACTCAGGCTATTACATAACATGGCTTTTTACATCCCAGCAGGATTACACAGAGGTTTCTAACACTAACTTTGTGTCTAAAAAATAAGTTTCCATTAGCTACAAGATCCTATTATCCCTACTCCTGATCCTGCTAACACAAAAGCCAGCCTTGCTTTTGAGGGGGGTTGTTTGTTTGTTTTGTTTTGTTTTTTCATCCCCTCAAAACATGAAGGGTCTCCTGCCTCAGATTGTGGTGAATATATATATATATATATATATATATATATATATATATATATATATATTTCAGGAGTCTGAAAGTCTTGATGGACATCACAGCAAGAATTGATAGTTAATTATACACTTTGAGGTCTATTAAAACTGATATCCTACTGAGTATTCAGCCTTCAAAAGAGAGAGAGAGAAATATAACAACTAATATCACTTGTCTTGGATCTCCCTTGTAATCAATCGATGACTCATATGAGCATTTCTCAGAAGAAGGCAGAGAAATGAGAAACAGGTATGTGAAAAAATGCTCAATATCACCAATTATTGATGAAACAAAAATTAAACCTATAATGAGATCACCTCACATGTTAGACTGACATTTTTTGTTTGTTCTGTTTTTTAATTAAAAATATATAATAGCATTAAAGTACTGGTGGCCATGTTGAACTGTGGGACCTTGCTGGTGAAAATGTAAACCAGTCTGCCATACAGGACATGGTGTGGGGTTCCTTAAAAAATAGCAAGAGCTAAACATAATCTAATAATCGGACTGCTACACACACACACACACACACACACACACACACACACACACACACACAGACAGACAGACAGATAGATATAGATGTATATGAAATGAACAGGTTGAAGAAGAATCAGCACTTCCATGCTCATCCATCACTGTCCACAACAGTAAAGAGACAGAAGGGACCTTGGTGACCACTACTGGGAGGCTGAACACAAGAAAATACTAGTCTACTGAGAGAATATGAGAAGAATGAAATCTTGTCACTAAAACAACATTGATGGAACTAGAAGACCTTACGAGAAATGAAATAAACCAGGTTCCAAACGGCTAGCACCCCACATTCTTATTTGTAGTTGCAACATAAAAACATTGATATCATAGAAGTTGGGAGCACATGATTACTTCAGGCTGAGGAGCATATGATAGAAAAGATAGATAAAAATTGATTGACAATCATAAAGTTATAACTAGAGAACAGCAACAATGTCCTACATTCTGCTGTATAGTGGAGTAGTGACTGTAGGTAATCATAGTGAATTCCAAATCATAATGTTTTCTGAGGTTTGGTTTTTAATGAGATACATTTCTAAAGACTAGTGGTGAGAATTTGTTGGGTTGTGGCTAAAAATAAATGCTAAATGTTCAATGAGATCAGCTTGTTTAACCTGATTTGTGTGTTACGATGCACATATCTGTGAAACACCAGGTATCATACATCAACATGTGTAGCTTTCATCTTCCCGTGTTATTTAAAAATAAATCAAGCTTTAAAAATAGAATTAAGAGTGTTCCATAAAACTCAAGGTAAACGTAAGAAAGGAAATAAAGTAGAGACCTGGGACCAATGAGTTGTGAAGAAACTCATAGGGAAAAAAATCCTAAAATATGAAGTCAAAGTGAACTAAAACTAAAAGCTTTAACCAAGTTTCATCTCATGATAATAAGTATAGCAGGCTCAACATTATTCTACTGGATTTCTTGCATTTTAGAAACATTGCTATGTACCTTTTGAATTAGAGTGTGACACAAACAAATGTAGAACCGTATTTATATGTGTATCTGTAAATAAAAAGGATGAAAGGGACTGTGTTTAACGTTGAGTATGGGAAGCAGGAAGAATGATGTTTGCCATAAGTGCTGTGGTTGGCCTATTCTTCCCTTCTTGGATTCAATTTTCAGAAGGAACATTTGCACCCTACTAGTTTGTTTTATTAAAATTTAAATCATCTTTATGCTGACAAATACAACCATATTCCAAATATGTGCATCTCGTGGAAGGTAATACATAGTCAATGACTCATTAAAATCGAATCTTTAAAAACATCATGATTCAAGATTCAATACATATTTTAAAACTACCAATAATTTCTTAATGAAGGATTGTACACTGTACCATATAAAAATAATTGCCTTAGTTAATAGTGATAATTACTACAAAATATCTGTTAATTGAAAGGAAGACATCACTAAACTTTATATGTTGGCACAACTATTTACTCCCTTCTATGTGGTTTAAAATACGTGAAAGTTACCATTTATTAAATCCACAGTAGTTGTGGTGATCTTGCCTATCGTAAAACAATTTATTATTTTAACTAAAGATTTTCAAAAGCAGTAGTAGTATTCATTCCCTTAAAATAGTAATTGGCAGAAGTTTGTCATACCAGCATATTGTGCTCCTGTGGTTCAGAAGTAGGCCAACAATACAATAAAGGAAAGCCATTTATCTGTCATATTAGATTTCTTTGAGTCTCTGTGAGATAAAGCATCATAAAGCAAGTCCATTTGACAGATAAAAGTAGTTTCTGACTCCATAAGCTCCCTTTAAAAATAGAGAGTTGTACCTGGCCAACTCTGATCAAAGAATTTTATTCCAAACCTTTTCTGTAACAAACTTAGGGAAGGATTAAAGAGTAAGTCCTTTCAAATACAAGGAAAAGTGAAAAAATTCTGTATCTAGAGAAATGACATTGAAGAAGTGAGTACAATTTCCTTATTTGCCTGGACGTTGCGATCATATTGCATGTGTTGCAAAAAAGACAATTAGGAAACCTTGGCTCAGCAATTTATAGAACTTGTTCTTGCAGAAGATCAGTGTTCAATTTGCAACATTCATGTGGCAACTCACAACCATCCAATAACTCCAGTTCCAGGAGATCCAATGGCTTCTGCTCTATCCCTGGGCATCAGACAAATACTCAGTACATACACATGTATGTAAGCAAAACACCCATATACATAAATAAATATGAAATTAAAAGAAAAAAAAGAAAACTCTCCAAAAAAATTCTTCCAGTATTCAAAGGGAGAAAGAGAATCCAAAACTCTGTAGGTCAACATTGGTGTCCCTCCCCACCCCCTCCCCATCCTGTTGGAAACTTTCGTCTTATTGTAAGAAATGATTGATTGATTGCTTATCAGGTTGGTTCCTGCCGTGTATATCTGACACTTAGTAAATGGGTGATAGTGATCTTGATAAGCAATCCACAGTACAGATTGCATCCAGCCCCACACAGATAATCCTGTTTTCCAGAATACTTATAGCTTCAAGGCATGCTGATCTACTTCACTGCCACACCCCATGTGAGGACACAGGAACAAAACGCTTTTCAGAATGAATTAGTTTAAGGTGATGTTATTGTTCCCTTCTAACTGCTCATTATACAATGATTCCAAATTTGGGGTTGCATCTTAATTTGTGACCAGTATAATAAATCCCCATCTATCCAGTTGTTTATGCTCATTCTTTAAAAGCTATCTCCAGCGTAATGACACAAATCCACTAATAATCATCTTGGATGTTATTTCTATGCTTCCTTGACAAAAGCATTTCCCAACTCTGAATTTCACCATCAGTAGTTACAGTGAAGTAGTTACAGTGCAGTAGCAAAGACACAGGACTATCCAGAAGCTGGAAAAGAGACTAGTGAGTCAGTATAGTTAGAGGGCACAATAATGATAGCATTTGATTTTTGACCTTATGTCACACATGGTCAACCTAGAGAGCACATTCTATTCCCAGGGAGTTGTAAGGGGAATCTAGGTTCTCAGCAACTTGACTGATAGAGGAAGTAAGTGAGAAGAATTGCAGAGACTGGACATTCACAATGATGGCCCACATTCACTCAAGTGATTCTCCTGCAAACTAACACAGACCAGGCTGACCTTAACTGGATATCCCAAATTATGTCTGCCCTTTATGGAAACGGGAGCTTGCAAGGAAGGCTAACTCAGATGAAGATGAACTTAAGAAAACTGGAGATTTTGCCCAACACATGAATTGCAGTACATAAATTTCCATTCTATACTCTCATGCACACCCTTTCTACAAATTTCCACATGCAGGATTAAAATATACCCCTACCTATTTTCTCATTACAGTAAAATTCAGTACTAGTTGACTTCATCCCATGTGGCATATAAGTTCTAGTTATCTTGGTACTAAAAGTCATGCATTTTACTGTAGTACTGCATCTCTAAGACATGGAAAAAGAAAGAGTATTTTGAAAGCTCTTCATTCATGAGATTCAGAGGATGATGTGTGATATCTCCACTGAAATTACACAGGAGAGCATGCAATTAAAACAGCATTGTAAAATGACCACAGCCAAAGTTTTGTCTTTTAAACACATCTCATTTGGTATCTAAAAGTTGATGGCCAACTGGCATAAATAAACTAGAACAAATACATCTGTATTTATTGGGCTTTCAACATGTTCTCTTAATGTAACTTTCATTTAAAAACATTAAGACAGTTCATACAAATTAACATATAATTGTTTTTATTCTCAATGTCCATAATTCTAGTCACTTCTAAAAAGCCTGCATATCCTACTTAAGCTTTGATTTTTCTGAACTTTGCACAGTATCTCTCAATACATCTTTTTGACAGTGACTCTCTGTCCTCCCATCTTTACCCTTTCTACACTGTCCTCCCTGGTACACTTTAGCAGTCACAACCATGGCAACAACCAGGCCCAAACACTTGTAAAGGAATCACTAGAGTCAATACAGGTATGGGTAAATAACTGATCATTTTTTTCCGCGTGTCAATTGTCTCTCAATATCGGTTTCTCCAAGCAAGGGACTTTGCTTGCATGTTTATTTAATGAAGTTATAGGAAAAATATACTAGATTAAAACTGTGACCTGGCAAGATACATAAGACATTTTAAATAAATATATTTAAAACTTAATTAATTGCTTTGTGTACAGGGCTATGTTAATATAATTCATAATTTCAACTTTGTCTTGCTAAATGCTGCATAATGAATTTTGGAAAATACAAAATTTTGTATGTAAAAATCATCTTCTCATATTTTTACATAGACATATAATTTAGCAAATGTTGGCTAACGTGATATAGACATTTGTATCAATTTTGAAGAAAAGGAAAAAGATCCTAAATTAAGAAGACACACATTTTTGAAAATCAGAACCTGAGATTCCTAAACTGAAAATGATAGAGCCACTTTGAATGTAAGAGGACCGCAAAGAAGAAAAGCCTAAAGTACAATATATGCAAGGAAAAATGAAAAAATTTATGAATGTGTCCCTTGCAGTTTACACTGTTAAACTAAGAGGAAAAAAATAAGACAATGTTTCAAAAAGAATACTTTTCAAGACCCTAATGTTTTCTCGGGGACCAGAAACAGCCAGTGCTTCTTGACTTAATTTTAAATGTCCAGGGCTCTGAGGCCTTACTTTGAATTCCAGAATATGTATGCAGCATGCACCTCTCAGTTTTTTCCTATTGCCAATCACATAAGGTACTCAGAGAGTAGAGACAGAATTTTAGGAAGTGAGTTTGTTCATACCATTTCTCTGACTTTTATTATGCTTTTCTGTTTTAAGTTGAAACTCATTTTCTACAAAATGTATTGTATGTGCTGCTGTCTACAATATGGACAGACTGTTTCTTCATAGTCTTCTCCCTGTGTACTTACACAGGCAATATGAATATCAAGAAATGGTGCATAAAGCTATTTATGCTTACTTTCATTGTTGTTTTTTTCTTTAAAGATAGATTGAGTGCATATAGATATGTTATTCTTAGCAAACATCTGGAAAGCATTTTGATTGTTTTCTGTGTCAGTGTAAAACTTTCATTTTTGCACATGGCTCTTGCTAGCTATAAATGTGGAGGCTTGTATAAATTTAGCACAGTGGAGACTTGCTTATATTTGTATAGGTAGCTTCTCTGTGCACCAAATTCTTTCCCTCTGTTACCCTAGTCTTTGGAAAATATTTTCCTATTTGAGTAGACCACTGACTTCCTGTGTCCAGAAATGGTGAGGTCTTGTTAGCATCTTCATTCCTAGTATTTTAACTGAAATGACATTTATCGATTTCTGTGTTTTCTGAGACATAGCTACAAAACACAATGCAGATCATGGTTTGTTGTACAAATGGCAGATTCACTTGCTCATTGAATAATGAGGCATTAGTGGGTACATGGGTCCGGAGAATAGGAATTATGCTAAGCACTGCAAAAGGGAGATGGTCTAGAGTTCCAAGAGTCTCCGGTGTAGGTGGAAGAGGGGCCACGGGAGCACAGCAGTGGATACATTTCAATAATGCTATATGTTTTAATAGCAGTATGACTAGAGCCCTGCTCATGATCCTGATGTGAAGAGAGCAGACAGACGTACTGCCTCAGACAAGTTTGGAAGAACATGGAGGTGTTAACCAGTGGGCTCTGGAGATGGGGGCTTTGGATAGAGGGGTGGGTGTTGAAGGCAAAATAGAGAAAGTGGCAGAAGATGGAGTTGGAAAGTGAAGCCAGATCTTATCTGGATGAGATCATTGGAGCCACTCAAAGCATTTTGTCCTAGAGACGACCAAGGTTTTGGGTTGCCTGCCAGACAGGGTGCAGGTCAAGTCTGAAAACATGGCGGCTCAATTGACCTCCATTTTAGAAATCTTTCTAATGGCAAACTGATTATAAGTCTAGGACTAGAAGGAGTAAAACTGGTTAGAAAATGATTAATCTAATTTGAGTTAGGCAGTAACTGCATTTAAGGTTTGGTAGAAAGATAGCAAACATTGGTTCTGCCATGGAGTCATTGTTGACGATACAATTTCATAACTGATCATGTTATGGGACAGTACTACAAAATGTCTTGACCAAAAAGACACTGAGGTGGCCATAACACGGCTGCTTTGTGAGCCTTAAAAGCCATTTACACCATCCTATAAACTACAGGTAACTGGTAGTTTGAATTTCGCATTGTTGAAAGATGATGACTCCCTAAATACAAAGATAAGTTTAATGGTTAGCAGCAAACCTGAAGTGCAGATTCACGCTACTGTAACATGCACCCCCTCCCATGCAGGTATCCACTGTCGTGAATGCCTTGGCACCAGTTAATATCCCAACGCTCCCATAAATGAAACTAGTTTCCTCTTAGGATAATGCACAGTCACAGAGATGGTTGCCGAGAGCCCCTCATGGGGACTTGATTCTGACAAGGATGCATTGCTGCCACCTACTCCTCAGTTGGCTCTGGGTCCCCACATTTTATTGGCGCCAACTGCTTGAACAAAAGGAGGGTTGCTGCTCATGCTTCTGCCTTTGCTAGCTTTCTTTGTTTTATTCGTCTTCAATCTGCTCTTTTAGAGATGCTTTGGGATCCCAAACAATTACAGACAGAGAGGACCAACTACAGACCACTCAGGTCTGCCTCTGCCTGCCCGATTTTATTGGGCTTGTCAGGAAGAGGCAGAGCCAGTTACGATGGTGAATGCCCAGGTGAAAGTTGAAAACAGAAGCTCCAGACTCTACTCAGCACAGTGGAGGTAGACTGGAGAGGCACTGAGAGGGACCTTTGCTTTCTGACTGTTGTAACAGTCAGCATGGAGTGAGGGTAGCTATGGGGTCTTATCTAAGGTGTGCAAAATATTAGACTGAATTGTATTTGTCTGTCAGTTTCAGGACCCTGAAGATGAGGCTAATGAATGTGTCCTATAGACAACCGAGTAAGAGGTTGTGGACCTGAGCTGAGGGCACTAGACTGGAGATGGGAATTCAGGAGCATCTGATTAAAGCCGTGAGGTCATGAGGGATGGTGTGGAATGATAAGTGAACCCAGAATGGATTGATAAGAATACCAATACTCTCAGCCAGGCATTGGTGGTTCATGCCTTTAATCCCAGCATTTGGGAGGCAGAGGCAGGAGGATCTCTGTGAGTTTGAGGCCAGCCTGGTCTACAGAATGAGTTCCAGGACAGGCTCCAAAACTACACAGAGAAGCAGAGAAACCATATCTAAAAATACCAAAAAAAAAAAAAAAAAAACCAAAAACAAACAAAAAAACCAAAAAAACAAAAATAGTACTCTCTAGAACAATGTTCTCAACCTATGGGTGAAAGGAACTTTTAACCAGAGTCAAATATCAGCAGATATTTGCATTACAATTTACAGCACTAGCAAAATTACAGTTATAAAGTCACAATGAAACAATTTTATGGTTATGGGTCACCAAAACATGAGGAACATATTAAAAGGTCACAGTATTAGGCAGGTGGGGAACCACTGTATGTATGTTACAGTTATGCAGCATGGTCTTCTTATGGGATTCCCAACAGTGGGAACAGGGGCTATCTCTGACTCCTTTACTGGCTTTGGCTTTCACCCTATTCCTCATACTAGGTTGCCTTGCCCAGTCTTAATACAATCCAAGGTGCTTAGACTTACTACAACTTGATACACCATGCTTCCTTGATATCTATGGGAGACCTGTACTTCTCTAGTAGAAACTAAGGATGAATGAGTGGATGTTGTTTCAGCTGGGCAGTGGGGGAGAGGCCGGGAGAAGAGGAAGGAGGAGAAACTGCAGTTGGGATGTAAAATAGATAAATTAATTTAAAAAATAATAAGATCATTTAAAAATCGAAGATACAAACAAAAACTCGGGGGTCTTTAAGACACAGAGTCAAGGGTCTAGTCTCTTGCCACTGCTCAACCATGCTTCTATCCCATTGTTAAATCAAAACACATCTTGTGTGCTAAATCCTAGAAAACCATAAAACCCTTCCAGAATGTACGGCTGGTAAACATCAGAGCAGCCAACCACAGATATGAAAACCCACATGTGCCAGTATGTGACATCGATTGTTCAGTGTAACTCACAATTATCATTGTGTCTGTCATTTACAAAGCAAACCATGCCACTCACATACTACCACCATCACCACCACTTACATGGATTTCATTCTCTTAGGCAATAAGGACATTTCATTTTTTTAAAAAAGTTCCAGGTGAAAAAAAAAATTCACTTAAAATGAAATAAGTGAAACTCTCAGTTACTTAAATCAACTTAAATCAACATAACACAGATAATTTGCTATTTTGAGAAAAGTTATTGAGACACACACATCTCAGGAGCCCTTCCAGAGGATGGCTTTATTTTATATCTTTGTACTTCTTAAAAATTCAAACTTGGTCTCTTTCCTGAAGTTGGTGGCCCCAGTGGCCTGGAGTGACCAGCTCAGCTACCACACAGTCCCACAGCTGGTCCTTGGGTTGGGTCCACTCTAATATCTACACCATTAGGACCTGCTGGAGCTCATGAAGGGACTAGTCCTGGAGCACAATACCCACAGGCTCTCCATGATGCAGGCTGGCTGCAGGATATCCCAGAGGAGTTCTGGAGATGACCCAGTGATAATGGTGAACCAGAAACCAGAGACCTTGAACTGGACCAGTGACTCATTGCTCTTCAGGCTGATTGAACAAAACAAGCAAGCAAACAAACAAAAGCTAGAGTGAAATAACCCCACAAAACCTCTGGATGTCTCCATATTTTCTGCCTCTCCAACGCCTCTACATTCGTCCTGGTGACGTTGGGAGTGGTATGTAACTTCCATGTATATTCTGTACAGAGCAGGAAAAACTAAGCCTGACTTCGTAATTTAAAAGTAGTCAGTGGACTCTGCTACTGAGATGGGGACAGCGAGTGATGTTCTCTTGAAGATACTGTCATCGATTCTTGCTAGCAAAGGGCAAATATGATTTTAAGAGAATAGTTGACCTTCAAAACACTTCCAGGGCAAAGGTACTCTCTAAAGTCCAAGAAAAAAAAATAACTCTGTGTACTGAGCCAAAAATCAATGTGTGAAATCCAGTTTTCTGCGTTCCATATTGGTTGATGGTATCAGCTGCAGACTCTCAGGCTGATGACTCTTGGTCTTCATAAACCATAAGCAGGCCTGTTTGGTCCATGGCTTAAAATATATTTAATTACATCAACATTTTGGAACTGACAGAGCTCTCCTAAACCACTCAAATACTTGGTAATTATTTTAAACAGGCACACAGCCACTGTATTGGGTTCCTCCATTGTGTTGTGGCCTGTGTTAGGCTTTGCATTTTATCCCCTCAAGCAGAATTTTTAAATTGTCTAAACCTTGCAACCAGGCAAAGCAAACCATTGACTATCATCTATCTCCATACTGGACTAACCTTTACTTCCTGTTTCCTCTCATTTCACATCTGTATAGAGCAAACAGTAGAAGGCACAACAAACTTACCAATATTTGTCTAGGAAACACATTTTTACGAATGTGGTGGCTAAGTCAGACATGAAACTAATTTCTGTTTGGGAGTATCCAGAATATTTACATTTCCTTTTTTTAAAATGTATTATTCAGTACTATATGTAACCTCAAATACTGTCTGAATACTCATGTACCAAAAGATCTAGTTTCTGAGCTTAGCCCAGTTTTGATACGTTGAATATTCCTTCCTTTTTATCTTATCTAAAATTTTGGATTAGTGTTTATTTTATATATGTCTAGAGGTTAGAATTTCAACAGATCAGAATTATGTTTCAGTGGGAGATAAGTAATTATGCTAATGAGTATAATTATCTGAATTAAGTAAATGATAATATTGTCACACTTTACTATGTTATAGTTTTGTGCTGCTTGTAGGTATCAGCCTATCAATTAACAAGATACTTTCATTCATTACTTTCTATGAAGATACATGTTATTTTTCCAGACTCAAGAGTAGTACAACTGACAAATATTTTTCACCTGCTATTCTAGTGCAGAGTGTGACACGTGGAGGGAGACGGTCATCTGATATAAGGGAGATCTACAGAGTTGTGTTCACAGACAGGGCGTGTGAATGGAGTGTGGTGTGAGCCAGCTTCTGAGCTGAGCAACGAATGGGCATTGCCTAACTAAATGAGAAAAACAGGAAGTGATCCTTGTAAGCCATAAGTAGGCCTTACTTGGAGGATGGATGTAAGTAGACAAGTGTTAAGTGATAGTAGTGAGACAGTCACATCCTGTTGTGGTTACAGAAAGCCCAAGAGAGGTGAAATATTATTCTGCATAAGCAAAGCATCCTCCTTGGATGCTGCATGGAGTTGAACTGAAGATTTAATTTATCTCTTGGGTCTAAGCTCATCTATGTTTGTGGTCTTTTGAGGAATAATTGATCTCAATGAACCACCTTTAGTGAATATAAAAATTCATATCTGGAGGAAGCCAAAGAATTATTCAGTCTTCCTTTGACTAAGGGAAGCAACACTTCTTTCTTTAATTAATTAAATATATTTATTTATTCTACTTTCCTCCTCTTCTCCCCTTCCTTTCTCCAACCTCTTCTCTACCCCTCCCACCAATCCACTCCTACTCTGTTTCCATTCAGAGAGGGTTAGGCCTCCCATA
Source organism: Cricetiscus sungorus (assembly GCA_030556225.1). Classification (NCBI taxonomy): domain Eukaryota; kingdom Metazoa; phylum Chordata; class Mammalia; order Rodentia; family Cricetidae; genus Cricetiscus; species Cricetiscus sungorus. The sequence continues at coordinate 28,335,643 of JANBXA010000031.1, forward strand.
GGCATCAACAAAGCATGGCATATCAAATTGAATTAGGACTAAGCTCCTCACAAAAGCTTCACAGGTAATTCTGCTTTTTTGTGAGGAATTACAATTAACAATGGGGAAATTATATCAGGAATCTCTGCTGAAAGGCGCTATAGTCATATTTTCTAAGATAAGAAGATATTGGAATAACTGAAGAATTTTCAAACAAGAATCTATTTTCTCTGCTATACTAAGTATGCCTATGATGTGACTATACTGACATGAGCGTCATCTCTTATCTAATAATATTTTCAAACATTTCTAAGCAACTATAACTTAATTAGTGAAAAGTTTCTGTGTAATGATCTAATAATCAGGAGTATACATCATGTGGTGGTGAAATTTTATTTGTACATGGATTGCTTCTGTAACTTTTCACATTGTTTGTAGCTATAGATGATGGGTGATTGTGATTTGGAAAATTTTGCAAAGAAATGACTTGACAATGGGGATGTAGCTCAGTAAAATAACTCATTTCTAGCATAGAACAAACTGCTGTGTACTACCTCCATCATCCCCAAAACAAAACACCAACAATGAAAGAAATAAAAAAGCTTAATCCAGATAAATTTACATTGAAAATATTATGAATACATATTAATATTAAACTAAAAATTTTGATGTACAATTATTTGTTCTTTTGTTATAGAAAGGATGACAGCATGTGAGGGAAAACTGCTTCTTGCACATAAAATCTATGCTCAATACAGGTACAATGCAGTTATAAATGACTAGCAGAATACAGTAACTTTAGAACAGAGACACTGCCCACATGGACCAGCCGTGGATCTGACAATTTCCAGCATTTTCAAGGATTTCTACAAAATTCTAAGTCAAGCAATTATTAAATATTCTTAAAGTAAGCCCTTATAAAATGTAATTCATTCATAGTCTTAGAGTACCAATTATACGGCTTCTGATAGGAATCAAAAGAACCCATGAAAAGCAACAGTCTGCAAAATGTCAGAGAAATGAATTAAATATTAAAACTATCTCACCATTTTCATTTATAGAAATATGTACAAATGAACAAAAATGCAGAATTAAAGACAGGGGTTGCTTAAATGTAGACATGCAGTTCACAGAATCTATTCAAGACTGCTTCTTTTTTATATATATTAACTTTTATTTCAATTAAAACAATCACAATCTTATTTTACATTCCAATCCAGTTCCTTCTCCTCCTCATTCTCCCATTCCCTGCACCAACCTCCCATTCTACCCTGTATCCATTCCTCAGGAAGGGTGAGGTCTCCTATGGGGGGTCATCAAAGTGATACACATCATTTGGGGCAAGACCTAGTCCTCCCTCCTGTATCTAGGCTGAGATAGTAGATACTCTCTAGGGATAAATACTGTTCCACTGCCAGAGGCACCATAGTCTGTCCAAGCCCCGCAACTGACACCTATGTTCAGGGAATCTAGTTCAATCTTATGCTGGTTCTCCAGCTGTCAGACTGGGGTCCCTGAGCTCCCACATGCTCATGTCAGCTGTTGCTGTTGGTTTCTCCAGCATGGTCTTGACCTCTTTGCTCATCATTTCTCCCTCTCTACAACTGGGTTCCAGGAGTTCAGCCTAGTGCTTAGCTGTGATTCTCTGCTCCTAATTTACTCAGGATATCTTGTCCCTTTCCCTTCTCAGAGGATATGTTTCTCTTAGGTTCCTCCTTGTTTCCTAAATTCTCTGGGGTTGTGGATTGTAGGCTGGTAATCCTTTGCTCTAGGTCTAATATCTATTTTTGAATGAGTATATACAAAGGACACAGTCAACAAGGCAAAATGGCAGCCCACACAATGGGAAAATATCTTCACCAATCCCACATATGACAGAGGGTTAATTTTCAAAATACACAAAGAACTCAAGAAGTTAGTCATCAAAACACCAAATAATCCAATTTAAAAATGGGATACAAATCTAAATAGAGTATTCTCAATAGATGAATTTCAAATGGCCTAAAAGGCACTTAAGAAATTGCTCAATATCCTTAGCCATCAGGGAAATAAAAATCAAAACAACTCTGAGATACCATCTTACACTTGTCAGGATGGGTAAAATCAAAACTACCAAGGACAGTTTATGCTGGAGAGGATGTGGAGAAAGGGGAACACTCGTCCACACTTTGTATAGCCACTTTGGAAATAAATATGGCTGTTTCTCAGGAAAATGGGAATCAGTCTACTTCAAGGCACAGCAACTCCACTCAGGCATATACCCAAAAGATGCACACTCATGCAACAAGGACATCTGTTCAACTATGTTCATAGCAGCATTATTTGTAATAGCCAGAACCTGGAAGTAACCTTGATGCCCCTCAACCAAAGAATGGACAAAGAAAATGTGGTTCTACTCAGTGGATAAAAACAAAACAAAACAAACAACAACCACAAAAAAAAAAGCGATGAAATTTTGAAATTCGCAGGCATCTGAGTGAGGTAACCATCTGAGTGAGGTAACCAGACACAGAAAAACAAACATGGTATGTACTCACTCAAGACTGCTCCTTTATTATTCTTTTATTCTTTTAAAAGACAGATCCTTGTATAGGCCAGGATGGCGTTAAGCTAAGAGCATGGCAGGCTCCTTGTCTTCCCTCTCTACCCTCCCCAGGTATTTGGACTACAGGCTTGTGCCATGTAGTGAGATAATCACCTTGTCTGCACCTGTGGCTGAGACCACGCCCATGGGGGGGTGGAGACAGGGCCGGTAGTGACCTGGGGGAAAAGGCTGAGGAGGTGGTCGGAGGCTCTCTCTTGCTGGAGGTCGCTGAGAGGATAGGATCCTGTGGAACCCTCCGCGTTCATCTGCCTACGTTGTGAGTTATTCTCCCTGAATAAACATCTATTCGGCCTAATTGTTTATCCTGATCCTTATTAAACCGCAATAGTGCCATTTTGTTCAACTTATGTGTTACTGATTAAATCTCTCATGGCTTTATAATAAAAGTGCTGGTGAGAACAGCACTGGAGGGAACATGTCTCAGAATGATAGACACTATACATGGCAAACCGTAGCCAGAGCATCCTAAGTCAAGAAAAATCACTGAAATTCAACTAATTTTAGATGCCTTGACAAACTCAGGAACAACCTGACAAAGGAGTCTGTCTCATTGAGGCACTGACTAGATTGGTTTGGGAAATAGGGACTTCTTTTATACGTTATCTTGATTGTATGCACTAGGGTGGAGCATGCATTCACTGTGGATAATGTCATTTCCTGTATAAGAGCAGAAGTGGACTGAGCACCAACATGTCTGCTTTCACCCATTTCTTTCTCCTTTTGACCATAGATGTAATGTGACTTGATCTCTGTAACTCCTGTTTCTGTGCTTTCACTCCATGATGGACTGGAACCTGGACTATGATCTAAATAATCCCTTTATTGCTTAAAGTGCTTGTGACAGAGTGTTTTGTTTTGTTTTGTTTTAATCACACAAACAGGAAATTGAACTGGGCAGCTTTCTTGAAAGTCAGAGTAAAGAGATACAGACTCTGTGGTTTGCAGTGGTTGCTTATGCATCTTTGATGAATAGGGGCCATTCAGCAGCCATCTTCTTTGCTCACTTGAAATGGCCCTTTTTTACCTACCACTCATAGATTTCTGCTCAGGAAACAGAAACATGCATTTCCCCGTGTGAATATTTTTGTAATCACTGAATTTTCTGATTATTTTTCTTAGCATGTACATGTTCTCATGACTAGACTTGGTAACCAAAAGTATAAAATTCCAAACCCCAAGCAGATAAACTGAAAAGGATATCTTAATATGATTATAAACAAACACACATAGAAAGTAAAGAATATATAAAGCAAATACACTTTCCTAACAAGTATGTTTGTATATTCACACATATGACACAACACAGTGTACCATGTGCAATGGATGTTGTAAATCATGTAAAACTTAGCTATCAACTTCTGTCACAATGATCTTTATGGATTAATCAACCTATAATAACACTTTCATCACTGTCAGTTTTATGTTTCCTTATATAGATCTAGAAATTAAGTCGGGGTACTCTAAAAGCTTACATTCATTCAGAAGCCTATACTTGAAAAAATATTATAAATAACCATTGTCTAAAGTTGCAGAATCTAAATAAACTGTTTAAGATGAACTGGCATAATGAATTATACAGTATGATTTGTGGGCTTCCTTCCTGGCAAGATAGTTGATAAATAAAAGCTAAATACTTGATACAGGGTAGTTACTTACCCTAAGCAATTACGTTTTCTCTTTTCTTATCTCTTACCCAGACATGAAATAAAGGCATCATCATGGAATAAAGGCAGCCACCACTCTTTGACACTCTTCCTTTTGAGTAGTAGAATCTTTCTGACTGGTTTCTGGGTAGCTCTGAGATTGCCTTCATCAATAAAATTACATAAAAATGATACATAGAAACAGATTGGTGTTTTTGTTTTTGTTTGTGTCTTTGGTTGGTTGGTTGCAGTTTTGCAAGCAAGTAGCATTCAGCTCCTATCTCATGCAAAACTCATGCTTAGGACCAGATACTATCAGTCTCAATTACCCACAGGGAAGTGCAGCTGAGCTTCAGGCGGGAGCAACATCTACTCTCTAGCATATGGGGGAATCACCTCAAGAAGCCCCATCCATCTATGTTGTCCACCCACCCAATGCCACATGAAGCACAAACAAGCCAGCGGTGTCAGCTCTCTGCAAATCATGAATCCCTGAGCCAGATGGATTTTCCAGTAGTTTTACTCTAGTAAATATTGTCTTTATTTTCAAGTTTTTCTGGAACCCAATGTAATTTCCCATTTTTAAACTGGCTGCAATGTTGAAAGGGCCTGAAGCTCCTAGGCAAGCTTCTTTCACTGAGCCATGTCCTCCACCTCATAAAATTGTATATGTACTTGTACAATGGCAAATTCATTTCTTCTCGTTTAGTTAACTTATTCTTGAAAAAATTTCAGAATTTTTTTCTTTCTCTCCTTTCTTTTACCTCTCTGTCTCTCTCTCTGTCTCTCTCTCTCTGTCTCTCTCTCTCTCTCACTCTATCTCTCTCTCTCTCTCTGGACAGGCTTTTGCTTTTTTTATATATTTATAAACAAAACCAACCTCACCCCCCAAGGAACTTGCAGAACAAACAAAAAACAGATTGAATAAACTGTACAGTATATACACCTGGCAAATATGTATATGTGCAATTGAATACTGTGTCTGTTACTTTGGCATGAACCCCAAACAATATACAGTGTTCTGGGCATGAGGGTTCCAAGTTTTAACTCATCTGTGGGGATTGGGGATCCAAGATGGGTTAAGTGAGAGAATGGGGAAATCAATGTACTTTTCTTAATTCTGTCTATATAAATATATTTATGAAGACCAGAGAGGAAGGGAGACTGGATGGTGAGGAAATGGGAGAAGGGGGAGTATGGAACCCTTTCAATTCTACTTGACCAAAAAAATATGAAAGAAATTAATTCCAGGGTGAAAGAAGATAAAAAAATAATGCCAGAAGAGGATGGGAGGGGGAAGCAGAAGGGGACAACAGGGGAAAGGGGATCCATGGCAAGGGAGAGGAGTCCTGTGCTGGGGTGAGAATCTATCTGTTTCTCTCTTCAGCCATGGAGTGGTAGAATCCAGCCGGTTCTGCCTTGGCCCCCACTCCTACTGGGCCAACCCCCCTCCCCAATTTAGTGGGAGCTGGCTCGCTCCAGGATCCACCCATATAGAGGCAGACAAACTCTCCCATGACCTGAGAAGTGAGAATCCTGTAGTGAGCCCTCTCTTTCTCTCTCTCTGAAAATTAGTTATTATTTTATTAGCAATTGAGGGTGGTTTTCTATAAAAATAGTTTGGAACATAGTATCATTAAATAGGAATACAAGGAAAATAAGTGTTGCACTTTCTGTGTTGAGACAACAGTGGTTGGGGGTCAAGGGCAGAACATGACCTGGATTCTATATCTAGACCATTTTTAAGTTGGGCATTGTTCAAATTTCACCACTTCACATATTTCCTCACCTGACATAATGGCAATGGTATCAGCCTGAACTCACAAAAGAAGATGAAATAAAATAATGGACAAAAATAGCTTAGAGATCTGAAGATTCTTCTCAGTATGTGTGGTGACAGAAGAAGAAGAAAAAAAATAGGACCATGTCCTTACAAAAAGAACCTTGGGACACAGGTGGCCCTTTCATAGTTGCTTACAGTAAAGCTTGGGACTTTGTTAGACAAAGGATGCCGTGGAGTTGAATGTGTAGCTGAAATTGCTAGCTGGCTGCACTTAATGTGATTTGGGCTTTTTAGTCCATGAATAAAACCTGGAATGATCCTCACTTGGCTAAGACACCTAAGCACTGCTAATGAGGACCAGGATGAAAGTGTCTGCCTGGAGACTTTCCAATCTCATCAATAAGACTCAAATGTGAAGATAATCAGAGAGAGGGGGAAAATGGCCCACATAAAAATTATAAAGCCAGATACCAAGAAAGGTGAGAGGAATGATGAAGTAAAACACAGACGGGCTTGCTGAGTAATTTATATGATAATATAACAAGAAAGGCTTTGGCCGAGGCCTCTGTGGTCCGTACACTTAGGATATAAAAAAGAGCAATGCATTCAAAGAATGACAATTATGAAATTATATATGATCCAGGTTTAACGGTACAGATTCATCTAGAGTTAATAGCAGAAATGCAAAGTTTATTTAAAATGAGCAATCTTATGGAGTTAAACATTACACTGTAAATAATTTTGGTATGTTTGACTTAGCTTAATATAGACTGTATTTGAGGGAGAGATTTATTTTATTCTTTACATGTATAAAAGTTGAGCCTGTGAGCTAAGATGACTGTGAAGTCACAAATATAACAAAGAATGAGAGTTAAATTTACACCTACCTCACCTTCTAAGTTATAGTCTATCATATGTCTGGGGTATCTCTGTATTAAAGAAAATATATATTGTAGATTCAATGGCAAGAGGCAGGAACTAACAAGATATAATGAGTTCTGTATTGGCTTGTTAATAACAAAATGTCCTAAAAATTAGAACAAATAATCAATTATAACATTGTCTGGGGGCTGTAGGGTTGGCTCAGCAATTAAGGAATTTTGTTGCTCTTGCAGATGCTCCTTAATGTGATTCACACACATTTAGGACCCCAGTTCCCAGGGCATCCACCACCTTCTGCTGACGTTTGTAAGCACCAGACATGAGCATACAGACATGTAGGCAAAAAATATTCATACATGTAAAATAAAATAAACCTGATAAAATAGTTCAAAACAAAAAACTGTCTAAATGAAACTTTGCTGAGGTATAAGAGAAGCTATGCAAATATAGCACATACAATTCCACAACTCTCTATATAAATGTATCTGAGAAAAAATTATCACCAGGCCAATTAGCAACTTGATTTTAAATCATTTTTCATGTTTTTATGTGTGTGCATGTGTTCATGCCTGCATGTGTGTGCACATGCATGATTCTTCCATGGTGTGTGTGTGTGTGTGTGTGTGTGTGTGTGTGTGTGTGTGTGTGTATGAAATAGAGAGAGAGAGAGAGAGAGAGAGAGAGGTTGAGAGAGAGAGAGAGAGAGAGGTTGAGAGAGAGAGAGAGAGGAGAGAGAGAGAGAGAGAGAGAGAGAGAGAGAGAGAGAGAGAGAGAGAGGGGACATCTTGCAGGTATAAATTCTCAGAAGTAAACATTCTTAATAAAATGTCTACTCTCAGCATATTTTAAATGTACAATGTAATATAATCAGGTGTAGGCATTGTGCTCTATAGGAGTGTCTAGAACTGATTTATCCTACGTGCTTGGGAGTTTATACATATGGCCATTATGTATTCATTACCACTTCTCCAAGCTCCTGGAAATTTCATTCTACTCTGTTGCTGAGAGATTCATCATTATAGATTCCACAAATAATGGGAGAATACAGCACAGTCCTTTGCTCTTTTTTCTTTTCTTTTCTCTTTTTCTTTTCTTTTATTATATTTGTTCCATTGAGAAACATTTCATGTGGCCCGTGGTGGCCTAAGCTTGGTCTGTAGCAGACAGTAGCTTTGAACTCCTGACCCTTCTGCAGCCAGCTCCCAGGTGCTTATATTACAGGCATGTGCCACAGTGGCCGCCAATATTGGTCTTCCAGTGTCTCAGTCATTGGTTTAGTTGATCCTTTAAGTTGATCCAAGTCTCAACTGACAGAATTACATACCCTTTTAAAGTTGAACAACATTACATTTTTTAATACACACCATTGAATCTGACTAGGTTTTTGATGAAAAAAGTAAAAGGTAAGCAAATCAAAAAACAAAAAGATCCCAAGAAGAGGTGTTGTTGGCTAATTTGTTGTTAACAGTCAAGGAAATCATGAGACATCATCCCACTTAAAATTCTGAAAGAAATGTATATTGAAATAAAATTTAACTCAAAAGGGGATTAAGTCAATTAAAAGAAATTATTAAAAATATATACATATATATATATATTATAACTAATTCAGTGGCATTTGTGTATCATTGAGCTCTTTAAATATATGAAAACAAATCATTTTAATCAAAACAAAAGAACAAAATAGTAAATGTAAATGAGCTTTAATGGTGGCTCAAAACTCTTGAACACCAGAAATCTGGAGGCTGAGGCAGGAGAGTGTTATCTGCCTTCAAAGCCATCCTAGATGGCATGTTGAGACATAAAACAAAACAGAAGACATCTAATCAGTTCTATGTAAAATAATGTCCAATTATAAAAGAAACTAGTCAGTCTTTCTTAGATTTTTGGAGTTTAGAGTATAATAATGGGATATGGTCCACAAAAAAGTGCTTCGAGGTTAGTGATCATGTGTTAACGTGTGTGTACCATCTTCTCATGTCCAGTCTTTTCCTCCTGGGAAAACAAATCATGGGGTAAAACTCAGAAGAGCTATAGTTAAAACACACAGTTGAGGGCTTTAGCTTAGCAGATGAATTACATCTGCCTTGTGTGACCCATCCCATCAAGGAAGACATTGCTCTTTGAAAGCTATGAGTTTATACATCTACCACTTAAGCAACCGTGAAATATAGATGCACTATTCATCCACATTCAGACCTATTTATGCATGAGCTATTTCATTACACAAAGTGAGGATTTCACTACTTTGAAGCTGAAGAACAGGTGCTTATGGGAATGCTTTATTGACTCAATGACCTCCATTTGATAAATCTAAACATTCTGAAGATTATTTAAACTCACAAAATTTAAAATTCACAAAAGGAAGGGACAATAACCATTTGTTATTAAAAACTGAGAAGTAGAAAAAATGCTACAATGATGGATTAGTAATTAAAAAAATAGGGTCATTAACACAGTTCAGAGGGTAAAAATTCCTGTTCTAACGACCTAAGTTCCACCGAAGAACCTGAGTGCTGAAAGAAAAGAGTTGCCCTCTGACCTCCAAACATATGCCATCGCATGAACATGGCCTCCCCTGTATACAAATAATAAATAAATAAATAAATAAATAAATAAATAAATAAAAAGTGTAATTAAAGTGATTCAGAAAAATATTTACAGTGCAGGCAATCTAAACACCCTCCAACATCCTTTGCATATTTATGAGGCAAGACTTCATCATACTGAGGGGATCTTCATTCTGAATTGTTGTAAATATCTACCAAAAATAGTGTCTAAAAAAATAGAGAAACACTGAAATTTGTTTGTGCATTTGTTTTGCAGCCAGCCAGTAAAACAATAAAAATATTGTAATGACATGAAGCTGGTGATATTTAAAAACTTCTTAACTCTTTTAGATACATGCAGAGAAAGAGAGCAGACAGGAGAAAAGCAGAGGCAGAAATCCTTTACACATTAGTAAGGTCCTGTCCTGTCAAAATCCAGAAAACAGACTTGTCTCTGGCTTTATATGTTAAACTTTCTTTTAAAATCAATTTTTATTATCAGGATTGAGGGGTACTCAGTAAAATCTCTTAGTTTTTAGAAAAACAGTCCATAGTAGAAAAATAGTTTATTTCACAAAAATTTGCTAAAGAATAATTTGTACTAGAATCCAGATATACTTGGAATTTAAGAAAAAAAAGAAAATACACGTGAGCATCTGTGTACACAGAAATACACGTGAGTACACACTTGCACATGTATGTACCCACAAAATGAACATGAAAAATTACACATGGGCATGCAAATGTGTGTGCACATATGTGTGTTTGTGTGTATTCATGCGTGTGAATGTGTGTGCATGTACAAACATTGTGTTTGCACGTGAATGGATGTGCACATGACATACAGACGTGCATATACACACATGCACAGACACACATACAGCCATAAAATGCTCACATATTCTCATTTACACATACATGCACTCTTACATACATACAAGATACAAAAATGTTTTGCCTTCTGGAAAATGCATATAGGATTATTGAAATAGTTATTACCGTGCAAAAGAATGTTTAACTTCAAGTGATAATTCAATTGCTAAAGTGCAAACAAATCGTAGTAATTAAAAGTGACAGAGAGAATTACTTAGGTCTTTCCTCTCTGACTCTTCCTGTCCTCAGTGAACTGCTCGTGCTTCCATGAAGAACATTCTCTGAAAATAATTGTTGAAACTTTCCACATAGGATTAAGACCATAAATAATTAAAGTCATCGTTCATCCTTCACCTCTGCCATTTATTTCCTTCTTTCTTCGGGGAAAGAAGGGAGATGTGAAACAACAGGAAGCCCACCATGTAGGTTGTTTGTGTGTTAGTTTAATAAGAGATGATTTTCACCTCCTTCTTGATTCTTGGATTCCAGAGGATGCATCCATTCACTCCTTCCTTCTGACCATCCCCTGTGGACTTGTCATACTACTCTGTATGTGCTATTCTTGTTGCTTTATACCAACTTGTTAAGAATTCCTCTGTGCGTGGGTGCAAGTGCAGGTGTGTGTGTGTGTGTGTGTGTGTGTGTGTGTCTATGTGTGTCTGTGTGTGCATGCACGTGTGTTGTAAGTGTGTAAGTGTGTGTATGCACATACCATAGCACATGTATGGAGGCTGGAGAACAATATAAGTATAAGTACTCACCTTTCACATTATGTGAGTTCCTCTGTTGTTCATCACTACCTATGACAGATGACCCAATAGCCTCTGAGGATTCCTCTCTGACACTCATTGTGCCTCGTAGCTTCAAAATTATAGGCTGTTTCTACCATATCTGACATTATGAAAATTCTGAGGATTCAAGCTCAGGTCCTCAAGCTTGCATAGCAAGCACTTAACCCATTGAGTCAGTGTCCCAGCACCAAGAGCTCCTTTTTACAGTAAATTTTTTAAAACCAAAAAAATATACATTTATTTTAATGAATTTTTAAGTATTTTTGGTATAGGTTTTGGAAGAATTAACAAGACAAATATCCTAAAATCTTAAACAACATTAATATTGAAGAAGGAAATTGTAATCTCATTAAAATACATTATGTCTGAGTCTTAGGAGAATCTTGCTTTCTCTAGCAACCATGAAAGTTTTCATTTATGCAAAATATTTAAACGCTAATCTTTATATCAAGGTGTATGACATTTTATATTTGTTTATTATCATACAATAGAGCTAAAACTGAAGCAAAATGTGGTGTGAATTAGATAAAAACAGGACATTACATATGTTATTTATCACAGGTTAATTATGATATTCTTATAAGTTGTAACTTCAGTTCACATGGAGGTCTGGTTCCCAGGAAAAAATGTAAAATCCTACAGCAGAGTCATCTGGCATGAACTTGGTGACGCTGACTAAAGAGATACAGGTAGTCCCTACTATGTCAGTCGTTCTCCTGAATAGACAATCACAGAAACTCAGCCATACAGAAAATTCTAACGAGTGAACCTATAACTGGTCTTTGTATGAAGATGATCTACAGCCTTTCATAAATGAATTGCCTCATAAAGTACAGATTCTCAGGCCAGCTAGATTGGTATATGCAATAGTCAATAACAGATTATCTCATCAAGAATAGACAGCTAAATTTTCCTTTGACCTAACATATGTGCTGTAGCATACATGGTTCCACACATGCACACCAATATTCACACACACACACACACACACACACACACACACACATACACACACACACACACACACACACACACACACACCTAAAAGTAAATTTAAAAAAAAGAAGTATGAGCAATTGAATAGCTACAATCCAGCCTTGCAGCAATCACAAAGGATCATGTAAACATATTGGTATGTGAAATAATTCTTGCTCCAAAATTCTTTTTAATAAAACCACCTGACAGTATGGAAGATACATAAGACGTTGTATGGTTAAAAGTTCAGAAATCAGAATTGGCTGGCTGTAATAGGATAAATCTGTATTTCTAACACTTCAGAGGCTGTAGTGGTTTAAACTGGAATGGCCTCCATAGTCTGATGTGCTTGAATAGGCAGTGGCACTATTAGGGGATGTGGCCTTGTTTGGGTTCATGTGGCCTTATGCCTCTGTGAGTGCAGGCTTTGAGATCTTACATATTCAAGCTCCATAGTCTGATGTGCTTGAATAGGCAGTGGCACTATTAGGGGGTATGGCCTTGTTTGAGTTCATGTGGCTGTATGTTACTGTGAGTGCAGGCTTTGAGATCTTATATACTCAAGCTAAGCCCAGTGTGGTTCACAGTCTACTTTTGCTCTTCACATCAATAGAAACCCAAACACAGTGTTCCACAGCCAAAGACTGGGCTGAGCTCCTGGAGATCGGTTGAAGAGAGGGAGGAGAGATCATATAGACAAGAGCAGTCAAGGTCATGATTGGGAAAATCACAGAGACAGCTGACTGGAGGACTGTACACTGACAGCTGGGGAACCTGCATGGAACCCGACTAGACCCTCTGAATATGGAGATAATTATGTGGCATGATCTGTTGAGGGGCAGCTAGCACTGAGACCAGGACTTATCCCAGGTACATGACATGGCTTTGTGGAGCCCATTCCCTATGGTGGGACACCTTGCTCAGCCTTGATAGAAGGGGAGGGGCTTGGTCTTGCCTTGCCTTGGTGTGCCAGACTTTGTTGACTACCCAAGGGAGGCCTTACCCCTCTGAGTAGTAAACGGGGTGGGAGGGGGAACTGTGGTTGGTATGTAAATGGGGAAAAAAAACATTAAAGAAATAAACCAAACTAAGACAGAAGTAAAGGCAGGACAACCTTGACCTCAAGGACAGTCACAGCTCTGCAGTGAGTTCCAGGCTAGACTGGATTGCAGAGTGAGATGCTAACTTATTAAAACCATGCAGAAGTTAGTTTACCTCGAGCATGTGACATCTCAAGACTTTATTATTTCTGTTTGTGTATAAGGATGTGTGTGTGTGTGTGTGTGTGTGTGTGTGTGTGTGTGTATGTGTGTGTGTGTGTGTGTATGTGTGTGTGTGTGTGTGTGCATGTGATTATGCATCTGGAGGTCAGAGTTCACCTTCAGTTGTCTTCCTCAGCTGCTCTCCACAGAATTTTTGAGATAGTCTTTCACTAGACCTGGAGTTCAAGGATTACCCAGGACCAGAGATCATTCTTTGTCTGCCTCAGCATCTCTGGATTAGAAGAACATAATATGGGGCCTGACTTTTCCATGTGTGCTGGGGAGCCAAGCTCAGGTAGGTCCTCATGCTTGCAAATCAAACACTTTGCAAACCGATCCACCTTGCAGGCCTGAGATCAGTGATGCATTTCAATGTTTACTGTCCTCTGAGAAAACTTTTTTTTTATAATTCTAATTCCCTGGCACTGCTCAAAGGCTTATACTGTGGAATTACCTAACACTTACTTAATTTCTGCAATTCTGTTCTCTATTGTGGGTTTATTCTATCAAGAGAAGTAAGTAAATAGAAGATGCACATGAATAATTAAGGCTGGTGTGAAAATTAGTTAGAGCCTTAAGACGATTTTGTAAACATGGCTTCCTTATTTTATATTCTACTTAATAAAAAAACAGTGTAGATAAAAATAAATTTCAAAGACTTGAAACTCTAAGGAAAACTGAACTTTTCTATTTATGTTACCTAATTAAAGAAGTAAACTTCTGTATTCGAAATTATTTTTTAATAAATCAGATACTACTTTACATCCAGTCTCTATTCTGTAGGTTGGGTACTTAAGTGCTGAGTCGAATGGGCAGTTTCATTTCCTGTGATGTTGGTCCAGAGGATAGCAGTTCAAAGACAGAAAGTTTGGCTCTGAATTCTAGAAGAGATTTCTGGCATTGAGTCAATTAAAAAAAATACTTGGCTTACAATAAGAATCATTTCTTATAACCATCTCTAAAAATTAATTTTGCCCATGCCACAGTTCCAACAATGTAGGTTTGCCATTAAGGTTCCATTTCTTTATAACACAAACATGAAACCACAGTGCTATGGACAAGTCTCTGAGGGCACTCCTGCTGGTAGTGAACTGGTAGTGAACTCCTGCCTTAGGAACTACAGAAGGAAACCATTACACCTAAACCTTCCTAAACTCAGATTAAAAGGAAGTTAAGCAAATCCCAACCTCCTGTGAACATAGAGGGCTCAAGATGATAAAAATGAAGGTTTTCCCAATCCACTAATAGGAAAACTGAGTATGCAAGGTTGAAGTTACATGTAGATCTGTCACATATTGTTAAAAGTAACGTGCTTGTTAAATTACTCGATGGGGACTGGAGGCATGGCTCATAGATTAAGGTAAGGCTTGCAAAGGACCTGTGTTCAGTTCCTAACATTCAAGGCAGGCAGCTTGCAACTGATGAAGACACATTATCTGGCCTCAGTGGGTGCTAGCATGTGTGTTTACACAAGTTAAAATCAATATAAATCTTCAAAAAACAAGAACCTGGAAATATAACATAGCAAAGAGTTCAGCGGCCCCAGCTTTCATATTCCAACTCCGCTGTGACAGTTGTTTCCAATGAGCAAGCCATTATTCTCTTTCTTACACAATCAAATCTTTTTTTAAAACATTTTTATTGGTTCTTTGTGAATTTCATATCATGCACCCCAATCCCACTCATCTCCCTCTCCCTCCACATTTGACCTCTGCCCTTGCAACTTCCTCCCCCCAAGAGAAAACAAAGCAAAGATAAACGAATTAAAAATAAAATTGGTAATTAAAGAAAACAAAAGCATTTCAGGGTAGAAACTGTGATATGTCATGGTGTGTCACCCAGTGTTCCCTTTTGTCCAAACACCTTTACTTGCAAACGCTCACTGCCAGGAGTCATTGGTCTGGTGCGAGCCCTCTGGCTTCGGCTACACTACCAGCACAGGCACCCACCACACCAGGGCCCCTCTCAGATATCCTGTTGTCCCCCTATGTCATAGTGGTCCTGCAGCTTTGCTTCTGAAGGGCCAGTGGCCCCTGATGGCCATCAGTTCTCCTGTGGGGTAGATGCTGGGGTGGGTCAACTCAAAGCCCTGGATCTGGATCTGGATCTGGATCTAAATCTGGATCTGGATCTGGATCTGGATCTGGATCTGGATCTGGATCTGGATCTGGAATTGGCTGGTAGCTGAATTGGTCAGTCTTGTCTGCTCTGCTATGCCAATGGAGTCAGCTCTGCTGCTTTTGTTGGGTGAGGGGCAAGACCAACTCATTCACTCTCATGTCTCCCAGGCCAGCTCTCACAATGCACAGGTCACACCATAGGGGCCGGCTCACCCCCCTTACACACACACACACACACACACACACACACACACACTATCTGGGTCAGATCTATTGTGCTTTGCTGGCAAGGTTCTAGTGTCTCCTCCAGTTTCTTCTGTCAGCAAAGGGTGGGGCCGGCTCTCCCAAGAACCTCTGGAAATTGTCAGAGAAGTCATTTAAATTCTCTGAGCCTTACTTCCCATTCCTTTATGTGGGTCTGGTGTCACAGGACATCTACAGCCAACATTATACTCACTTGAAATTATCCTATTCTTTCGTTCATTTTATTCTTGACATTTTTGTATGCAGAACTGGAGAATTCATCGGAAAGACAACCTTGTGTAACTGGTTCTCTTTTGTATTTCGTTTTCTTTTTGACAGTTTATTAAATATGACAATAAAGTAGCTTAGAGATGTTCGCTAGTCTGTTACAATTGATGTAGTATACAAACAGATTTGTTTAATTTTAAGCTTTATAAACTAAGGCCGGAATGAAAATGGAACCAACATCTTCTAAGTTAACCTCTTTTGATACCAGTGGCCAGGGTTGATTATGAGGAGATTAAAAATGGCGAGGCTTCCAGTGATGTACAGCTAATAACTGCCACAGGATAATGGGCTCAACAAATAGTATCAAGGCATTGGCTTCAACACAGTCTTCCTCATCTCTCTGAGCGGTTACCACAAGTGGGTGTTCTGGATGTGAACAGATGATTGTGGCCAAAGTCCCTTCAACCAGGAAGCTAATACGTTCTTGGAGAAGACAGCATTATACAAATTAACAAATCCAGTTCACAGGAAGGAAGTGTCAGAAACCCAAATGGAATAGTTAGGTGTTCAAGAGAGCTCAGGGGTCTTGGAAATTGGCCAAAGCTCCTTTGAGGTGGTGATGTCTGAGGGATCTTCAGAAGCCCAGCAGGTGGGGCGGGGAGAGCAAAGGTCACAAGGCAGGAGGAAGTTCATCTGCTCTGAAGAACAGCAGGAGAGCTGCAGCACTCAAGGTGGAGTGAGGGGGTGGGGTGATGAATCGGGGTCAGAGAACCGGTGCAGGCCAGTTTATGAAGGGCCCTGTCTGTGATGATGAAAGCAGTTAAGAGCTCAGAGTGAAACCGTTAAAAGATTTTTGTGAGCGCATCCATTTTGTGTTTAAGACTCTGGCTTCCATCATCATATCCTATTGTGACTCTAAAGCTGGTGAGGCTTTATTAGCGAGGCCTGAAGGAGCACTTGAGGGGGAGAGTATACACTTTGGCTCGGGGATTTGAAGGTGTAAATTATTCTAAAATAGCCTGCAAAAGAATTTCAGCATTTAAAAAAAAAAAATGGAGTAATACATCATCAACTTTTCCTTCCTTCTCAATTTCCTCTCAGGGTTTGCCACTGGCTAAATTTAAAATAAGCTCAAGGACAAGTCAATTAGAGTCACCTGTAAAAGTCACTGGCAACCAGATATTAGGATGAAGAATCGAAAGGGTGGATCTGGTAATAAATGAAATACATTTACCACCTGATTAAGGCAGTGGTGTCGAACAGATATCAACATGCAGCTATAATAATTTGGGGTCTTAGTCATCCAAACACAAACCATAAACACACCTCAAAAATAATAAAAAAAATCAATTGATTCTGCAAGACACATTTTAAAATGCAAAATTAAAGTTGTGAATTATTTGTAGCTATATTTTATTAACTAGTTTATTATGAATTACCAAAAATGTAAAAATAAAGACCTGAAGTGACATCCATTTATATTAATATGCTGAAATGCAATAACAAATTAAATGTTATGCAGATATATAATATAATTTGCAATTGTCATGCTCAGAAGGGTAACTGATATTCTCCTGTAGTGGAAAAACTCTCACTGAAGGTGACATAAAAAACTAAGGATTCCTATTTCATCTTGCTTTGGTCTAGCAAACATGAAATGATCCCAAAAGATCATTCTCCTGTATTTCTAGCAGTTTAAAGGTAGTGAGTGGTCTTTATACTCTCCGTATCAAAACTCTTATTTTCATTTTTGTATAATTCTTTGATTCTCTCTTTCTTAGTGTTCATATTCTTGCTTAAACAGCACATATAAGATGAACCTCACATCATTTCATATAGCTTTAATTCCATCAACAAAGAACAACTAAAATAATACCAGGTAGCATACAAATGTGAATGGAGTGCAGTCTCACCTCTAGATAAAGAGCTATAGGCAATTAATGTCCGACCAAAGAGAAGAATCAGTCTTCCCCAAGGATGTGCCTCCCCTAACTGAATATTCAGATGGTCATTCCTATGATAATAGAGATATGGCAGCAATAAATGGACTCAGCAGGTTGAGTTTAATAATTTACATGTTTGTCTACATATAATAATAATAAATGGGAAAAAAACCAATAGAGATAATACATGAACAGACATTGTATGCATAGAGGTAGTAGAAAAAATGAATATGGGAGGGTGGAGCATAATATGGTAATAGGAATTGAAGATTATCAACATATATAGATATATGTATTATGTAATATATGAAATACCATAAGGTAATCCATTAATTTATGCAATTAATAATTAGTAAAAAAATTAAAAATACAATTATACCAATAACCTAGGTAGTGAAACATTGTGACAAATACATTTTTATCTTGTATTGAGTGTAATCAATTCTCTTTTTAAACAATACATCCAATATGCATGTGTACCCAACAGGAAAACAGCTGTACATCTTCCATACTTTTTTTGGAATCATTTGGATTCTGGGTAAACAGAGTGTTGGGTACCTGTTAGTGAAGAGTGATCAGAAGGTTATTTATGTACAGAAGGATATATATATATATGTATATATATATATATATACATATATATATATATGTGTGTGTGTGTGTATGTATGTATGTATGTATGTATGTATGTATGTATACATACACATGTCTATAGCCTAAAGACTGGTGCTTTACATTCTGTAAGCTCACAGAATCCTGGTATCATGGGAAGGGTTTGATATATTGTTGTTCCATGAATAATAAAACACAAAGGGATCAGCATTTTGTTTGGAGGTCAAATGATGCTACAGTTTTTCTGAAAACCTGAAGTTATAGGTAAGGCATATATTCTCTTTGGGTAAAGAATTCTATCTTTTCATATAGTTTTATTTTCTTTGTGCAATATAACCTCACAGCTATAATTGTGCCAATCATCATAAAATATGAACAGTATGCATTCTTTCCTAGGGAGCTTAATTAAGAGGAAAGGCCCAAAATAAATACCACAAAATGGTTCATAAAATCTGACCTGGAGTAGATAAGGGCAAAGAACATTTCCTATTGGCCTCATCAACAACCAGCAAGAATATATTCCCAGTGGCCTGCTCTGTCTTCAACCTTGACAAGTCAACAGGATACTAAGACTAGGATGGCTGGCAAAGACCTCAGAAAGCCATTAGGACCTCAGGAGATTGGGTTATGTCTTCTCTTGGGCAAACATTATTTTATAAAACTGTACTTAGCTCTATTATAAATATAAATACTGAGGATGGATGAATCTATGCTTTATCTGTGCAAGTAAAGAGCGATGTTTCCTCTATCACAAACAATGAGGTCAATATTGCTAACTAACTCATTTCTTCAATATAAAGTATGGTCTCCTATGAACTTATCAGATTAAGTCACAAATATATGGATACACGGACATATCAAAGTCTTAACAGAAAACAAAAGCTTGTGAAATTACTGAACATACCAGAGCAGTTAATGATGTAATTCCCTTGCCAGGGTAATACCATAAGAACACCTAACAGCCCCCACTGTTCAAAAGTCAGGCCAACAGATGCATGCATGGTGGGATTGACAGGTGACAGACTTCCAAGTTGGTCTCCAGGGCTTCAGCTCAATAGGATCTGCTTTTTTGATTCAACTATTTGAATTACTTTTTATAATACTCTTTCTGAGCCTCCCCTTGACCAAATGTTGTGTCTTAAACTAACTTTGCTCTTGGAACCAACTGTTGCTTCACAACATCTCCGTGGCTTGGTTCATTCACCTTTTGCGAATTCTCAGCTTACAGCTCTTATATTTTCTAAGGTCTCATTGAAATCTGTGGAAATTTAGTGTTGGTAATTCAGACAAAAAATTTAAAAAAAGAAAAATAAATGTCTATTGCTAGTGGGCAGACTATCAAATGCAACCAATAGTACTTTGGCATTTACAGCTAAAAGCAAAACAAATAAACAACAAGTTTGCATAGCTTTGTGAGCTTGTTGTTAGATATTCCTATGTCTGTGGCCTTTCAAGTGTATCTGGGTTCTCTCTTGAGAAATTCATGTGTTTTTCTTATTAATATTCAGAAGTAAATGTGTCCAACAAAGTTAAACAGAAGAGAAAATACTAATGTGATAAAGTATGGGAGGAAAGAATTCAGACACAAAAACAAACAAAAGCTACAAATGTTTGGATTCGGATTGGATTAGTCTGCAGAGGACATGGGATTTAGGTTATCAGAGTTTACTAAATTGGTTTTGCCCAAAGAAATAATTCATTGTCTTTTACTGCATTGAATTGATGAAGATCTATACCTTGGAACCAGATGATATTTTAGGCTTCTGTTCTCTATGAATTTAACTTGGGAGTGTGGAGAGGGGTTCAAAGACCCTCTTGTTTTTGAGAGAGAGAGAGAGAGAGAGAGAGAGAGAGAGAGAGAGAGAGAGAGAGAGAGAGAGAGAGAGAGAGAGAGAGAGAGAGAGAGAGAGAGAGAGAGAGAGAGAGAGAGAGAGAGTTCATAAATCCTAAGAGAACTCTGTGTTTTAAAGTCATGGGTTTCATTCAAGCAGATTTACAACACAAAGGGGCAGAGAAAGCATCTGTTTCTAAATGGAATGCACTTGGATGGGGAGGATCAAGGCTTAGGGGGCAGGAAGAAGGCCTTGAAATCCTTGGTCATTCTGAAACCTATTCAGTTCTTAAAACACAGCCTGGCTGCTAGGATCTCCTGCATAAGTTTATATGAATCTCCTCCTAACATATTCATGCAGGTGATTAAGAATTTAGAGTTTGATGAAAATGTCTACAAAATCACAATAGACAATTAACTCCAGACTTCATTCATTGGTCCTGCCTGTTCCTTAGGAGGTTAGCCCCTAGTGGGACTCTTCAGGGTTTGCTGTACTGTGTCCTCTCTCTCAATCCATGTCTCTCAGGAGTATCAGAATACAGATGGCTACTAGAATCAGAACAAAAGGAAAGTGGTGAACTCTCCACCTGGTCCTGCCAGGTCACATTACAGTTCATCATCTGTTCAGATCACTGTCATCATTAGTCAGTTACTCACTGTTTAGAACGCAAACACAATTGAAACTGAGTGCTCAATGGCACTGCATATTGTATCAAGGCAGGCCTTTCTGGAACTAATGATACTGGTATGCTACAATTCAGATCACATGCAGAGGAGTCAGATGCTATTTGATGAAGATAAATTGACAGGAATAATTGAATGCGTGACCAGCATTGCAAAATGAAATCATTTGAATATAAAAACAAAAGCATCAACACTCAACACATGCATAAAACATCATCTTGTAAAATACCTTCCATGTGACAACGCTGCTAAAGCTGTGGCATGGTCTCAAGCATTATTGGCAGGGAGAGCCATGTCAAAATCAACAGAAAATGTATTTGAAGATTCGAAATGAGCTTCCAATTACAATTGTCTGTCACACATAAATATATTTTATTTATTTATTACTGATATATTTTCTAGATAAAGTATGAAAGGATTCTTATTCCCACTAAACTATGCACCATCATCTGTGAGTGAACTCACTCAGGACTTGTTGAACCCAATCCTAACTTTGGGATACTCACATAGTGATACCATCCACAACTGACATGTCCCAGCATTGGACTTGGCATTCCCACCTCCCTCAGACATTACCCTCTCTGTTTGGTCCTTCTGCTAATAATCTGCTTTGATTTCTTTACAAATCATAACACTTTTCACACTTCTGAATTTACTTTGTGTCTCCTGCAGCTTCATGAATGAATGGGCATAACAATTCAGCATTTCTATGTAAGGTCATAAATAATAACTCAAAAACAATGTCAACAGGGAAGGATTCACCCCATTTTATGGTTTTCTGCAGTCCCTATAGTCCATCGTTTCACTATCTGGATTAAAACATCACATCTGAACAGGACATGACCTTTGTTCCTGACTTTCATAGGGACTAGTAATCAGATAACCTTGTACTCCAGCCCTCACACTCATAGGCTTTGCCAAACAAGCATAGGGACATATCATGTATGTTGTAAAGTCAGCCATATGTGTAGTTTCAGAACCCCATTACTTTACACAAGTACAACTGCCTATTCCCTAGACCAACTCTCACCTTCTCCCTCAGGATGTCACATGTGCCTTGAATAATGTACACCCACAGTCTCACTCTTTTGACATCTGTGCCTAATACAGTCCCTGGCACATGAAGTATAACTAATTTTCATACTCACACTATAGAATATCAAACACATAAGAGGATATTCTGATAACTTCCATGCTGGGTCAACTTAGAGAAAATAAGAAATTTGACAAGAAATTAAAATAGCCATTTAAAATGATAACACAGAACCTTTGCCAACAGCAAATGACTTTGACTACTCCACTGTAAGCTTCCAAATCTGTGGTTTGCCTGAAATTCATATTGTAGGGTTAGGACACTAGTGGCTAGAGTACTTTCAGTAATATTAGCATAAATTAGACATCATACCCAGTGAATAGACAACCACACATGAAAACAATGGTCTAAAACCACCACTGCAATAAACAGCAACTAGGATGCTGTGGGGACAGTTTAAACAAACACCTTCTTAGTGCTAACATCCAGGACCCACCTTAAGTTAGAAGTAAGAGGTCTACCATAATTTCCCATGAGTTATAAAAACTCAGAACAGCACTAAGTGTGTTTAAATTAAACTGAGTCGTCTGCAGGAATGGACTCATAGAGATAACGGTCCAATTTTGATTAATGATAACACAGACCTTGTTTGATATTTGTTTTCTCCCTAATGGTGTTTCTCAAGTGAACATAATGACTCACTTTCTAGACCTGTTTGCTATGTAAAATACAGCATTTAAACCACACCATCGAGGATCCAAAAGAACTTTCTCAGACATTTTATGCATTCATTCCTTCAGAGATAGATGTGAAGCCTTCTCACAGTCATCTCGTCATGTGCATGACAATTATTTTGATATGTTTGGGATACAAGCGTGCCTTCCAGCTAAGAATGCACTATCCAATTTGGAAGGCTTAAATAAGCTCTCAGTATTTTTGAAAGCTAACTAAAACTTCATTATTAGTACACCAGTTGTATGGTATTAACAGCTTGATAAGAAACGCAGTAAGTGACAGTACCTTTGTAGGTCTGGCTGACACTTATAATTAAGTTGCACAATACCCACTGCCCTATAGAATCCCTCTCTTCTAGAGGCAAGAAAGACAGGGTTGCCTTGAATGAATCACAAATCTGGACTTTTCAGAGCTCCTTGGAAACACACATTTGGCACATTTACTTGTGGGGAGCAGTCTATAGTGTAACTCCTTTCATTCCTTGTGATTCTACGCTCACTTAGGTGCACAATGCAGCATTCCAGGACAAATGCAATAAAAAGCTGAATACAATAATTTAGGCATCCCAAAAGGGGAAGAGATAAGTACTAATGTAATCAACTCTGTTTTATTATTGATAAATCCATAACATCTACTTTTAAAAATATAAGCTAGCCTACCTGTCAGCAGTCAATATTGCTCGTAGGCATTTTTCACACAGAGATCCTATTGTGTATTTTGGAAATGTTAATTGAACTTTAATATTGTGTAGGACAAAACATAATTAGGAAGAAAATTCTTTGGGGAACAATATATGATCTACCAAATTGCAAACTAAGAAGAGTTATTTTGGCACCACCTTGTTAAATTCTTTATGATCACAATGTATAAGAAAAACATCCCCATACGAAGACATTATTATCAATGACTAGTAATAAGTTTTACTGAAGTAACAACTTAAGTCTCCAGTGGGAATTCACTCCAAATGCTCATAGAATACTGGAAAAAATTTCTTTACTACCATGTGCCTGGTTCTGGCCAATGCCCTAAAAGCAGCTGGGTGTGGAACAGAATATTTTACCAACTTACATAGGCCTTAGGCTGATACAGTTCACATATGTTGTCATCCCTAAATCTCTTTCAGTTTCTGGCCACAACTCACATGGAACAATCTAAGCAGAGAGGCAGGAGGCTGAAAGTCTGAGCATTGATTCAAATGGGAGATTTACACAGCAACCTTCCCTCCTTCCTTCCTTCCTCTCTTCCTTCCTCCCTCCCTCCCTCCCTCCCTCCTTTCCTTCCCTCCCTCCCTCCCTCCCTCCCCTCCTTCCCTCCCTTCCTCCCTCCCCTCCTTCCTCCCTCCCTCCCTCCCTCTCTTCCTTCCTTCCCTCCCTCCTTCCCTCCCTCCTTCCCTCCCTTCCTCCCTCCCCTCCTTCCTCCCTCCCTCCCTCCCTCTCTTCCTTCCTTCCCTCCCTCCTTCCCTCCCTTTCTTCCTTCCTTCCCTCCTTCCTTCCTTCCCTCCTTCCCTGCTTCCTTCCCTCCCTCCTTCCTTCCCTCCTTCTTCCCTTCCTTCCTTTCCTCCCTTTCTTCCTTCCTTCCTTCCCTCCTTCCTTCCTTCCCTCCTTCCCTGCTTCCTTCCCTCCCTCCTTCCTTCCCTCCTTCTTCCCTTCCTTCCTTCCCTCCTTCCCTCCTTCCCTCCTTCCCTCCTTCCTTCCTTCCTTCCTTCCTCCCTTCCTCCCTCCCTCCCTTCCCTCCCTCCCTTCCCTCCATCCCTCTGTCCCTCCCTCCCTCCCTCCCTTCCCTCCATCCCTCTGTCCCTCCCTCCCTCCCTTCTTTCTTTCTTTCTTTCTTTCTTTCTTTCTTTCTTTCTTTCTTAAGTAGACCAATGTATTCTTTACAAATAATTGTTACCTAAGGGGTTATCCTGCCCACTGGGTGGAATTATGTTTTTGTTTTCTGGGATTTTTTTGTTTTATTTTATTTTGCTTCTTTGTTTCTTTGTTTCTTTCTTTCATTTCTGTTAACAGAAGCAGGACTTCATGGCAGGCCAAGACTTAATGACAGTTCTTAGCCAATGCCTTCTCTTAGAGGCTTTTTATTTTTATTTATTTATTTATTTTTGATGCAGGAATGGGTCTAATAGCAGATTATAAAACAGGGGTGTCTCTTTTTGTTATTGGAATAGGGCCTAATTGGAAGCAATCTTAGTGAACAAAGCTTAACAGAAACATATTCTCAGCAAATCTAAATTTCATTATGTCCAAGGCACAACATGACTGCATGGCTGATTATTATATTGCTGCTTACCTTTTAATTGATGTCAGAGGCAGTTCTGGGGGAGCATTCCTTTAGCTAAATTCTGCTTACAGTATCTTAATATACCCTAAGTAATTTCTTTGTTAAATCCCCCTTTTTTAATTTCCTATTTCTTAAAATGTACAAATCACCATTTAATAACAGAGATATTCTGTTGCTAATATTATAATAAGAATACAAATATCAAAATTAATGTGGTTGTCCTCAAAATACATGACCCCGAAAAGGCACATTAAGAAGATTATGCTTCTTACGCTCCTGACTAAAAATACAATCTTTCCAACTGCAATCCCGATGCACTACTGTTTCTTCCCAATAGCTAATTTTGATAAATAAGTTAAGTATTGACATTTGTGACATGAATAAATAATGGCAGAAATTTAGTACCTCTACAAATATCTTTAAATGTTTCTAATATGTTCAATCCAGAACTGTTCAACTCACTGCATGTGCAAGAAAGGACATACTAGTAGATGTGTCCCTAGGAAATGTTATAACACAATTTAATCCATTAAACATACAGATTTATAGACAAAATGACTTTATCTAGTCATCCATTATATTAAGATAATACGCAACCTGGCAATGCATGAAAATCACATTTTTACTTAGTCTTTTCCTTTCACTCACTATGTTATGAAATTATTTTCTGCATTCAATTTTTCCCAAGCGTTTAAGCACTTATCTTGAGCATAGAAGCTCACATTTTATTCAATTTAAGTATTTGGAAAGTTCTTAATTGCTGAGAATATTGAGATAGCAATTAAAGAATATTGAATTATTGGGCTTTAATTTAAACTATTCTATGTAATTAATAAGGATTGCATCTTTTTAAAGAATATTTTTTTTAATTTATGTAGTGATTGCCTGCATGTATGTATGTGCAACCCATATGTGTAGTGCCTACACACCTTCAAAGTTCAAAATATGCTCTGGAACTTGAGGTACACACACATTTGTGAACTCCGTAAGGGTCCTAGGAGTAGAAACCAGATCATTTGAGCTATCTCTCCAGATCCAATAAGGATTGCTTTTATTGACACAATAGCTTAACACTCTGTCTTTTCAAACATAGAAAATTAAATTTATGATTTGTTGTAGAATATGTAAATCATTTATTTGCATACTGAGTAGTTAAAAGGCTGTTTTTCACATAGGAATTCACAAAATACTTGATTATGATGTAAACTCACAGTGATTTAAAATTTGAATGTATAAGTTTATTAATATTGTTGTTTTATCTAAATTCATTTGATTAGTTATCATAAGTTTTATTTCTAAGATAATTTTCTTACATGATAGATATTGTACCACCTTTCACTGTCTAAGGCTGTAGTAAGGCAATCTATCTCCTGTGCTGTGTATTCTCTCTTGTATGTTTTTATCATCTAAACTGTTTTCTGTCATGTTCATTGAACCTTTCACTGATTGAAAATTTCCAGCTCTGCTTTCAACAAATAATGTTTTGTTATATTCATAAAATACCATTAAGATAGTACATATATTGATGCATAATGGGAATAAATCAACTACTTTATTAACCGTTTTCCATAGTGGCATGTGTTAAACTGTAGACCCTAGTTCTCCATTAGCCAGATCATATACATGCCTGTGTATGTACGTGTGTGTGTGTGTGTGTGTGTGTGTGTGTGTGTGTGTGTGTGTGTGTGTAAGAAAGTATCAGAAAGTCACAGGCTTGAGTTTCCATCCCTACTTACATTTTGTTTTTCACTTTGAATAATGGTGGAATGCTAATGATATTGCTAGTTATTTTATTTATTTTTGATTCACTGGCCTGATTATTTATTGCCCATTAACTTAACACTTGCCTGTCTTTACTATAATACTGAGTGAAACTGAGACTATTTTCCTCTCAATATTTTTAATTTAATTTAGCAATTCCAATAAAATTTAAAAGATCGTGGGATACAGAATAAATATACATTAATTGTTAAAATATTTTTAAAATATGTAACGTTTGACTTCAGTTATACATAGGTAAATATATAGACAAAAAAGAAAAAAATTATTTAAAAGATTCTCAAACATAAAGTCTTTTGAATTGTAGTAAGCACTAAGCACAAAGAAAGCAATGCAAAAAAAAAAAAACAAGCTTTATGAAAACATGTAATTACTAAATACACAGGAAATCACCTACACTTTAAAGTTAGGGAATCTTCAATTCCTCTTCTTGGCTTGTCACTTGTTTGTATATTACCTCTTACTAGGTAAAATGGCAAACTGTAGACAGGAGAAAGCAGGGCAATTGGGTGAACTAGGTAAAATGTTTCATCTTGATGTTTTAAAAACCCCAGACTGAGAAAGGACAGTGAATAGTTTCTAAAATTGAAAATACAGAACAAGATGTCTCTTTTGGTCTTCGGAAAAGCAGGCACAAAAGAATTACCTGTACAAATAATTTTTAGGCAAAATGAAATACTTGTATTTCCATATCTTACCCTCCCCAAAAGTGCTTAGAGTGAATATGCTTTCACAAACAGTGATTTGTTTCATTCTGAATTTTTTATTTTAACTTTTTAATCTATTTTACATACCAACTACAGTTTGGCTGCCTGCCCCTCAGTCCCACCCCCCCCCCCGTCATCTCCTTTCCAACAAAGCCTGGCATATCAATTTGAGCTAGGACCAAGCTCTTCCCTACCTCATCAAGGCTGAGCTAGGCATCCCACCATAGGGAATGGGTTCTAAAATGTGAGCTCATGTGCCAAGGACAGATTCTGGTCCAATACTAGGGGACCAGACCAAGCTACACATCTGGCACACACACATGCAGAATATCAAACGGCCAAAAGACATTTAAGGAATTGCTCACCATCCTTAGTTATCAGAGAAATGCCAATCAAAATGATTCTAAGATACCATCTTCACCTGTCAGGATGGCTACCATCAACAACACTGATTACAGTTAATGCTGGAAAGATTACGGATTAAGGGGAACACTCCTCACTCTGGTGGGAGTGCAAACTTGTACAACCATTTTGGAAACTGGTATGGTGGTTTCTCAGAAAATTGGGAATCAATCTATCTCAAGACCCAGTGACACCACTCTTGAACATATATCCAAAGGATGCTCAACCATACCACCAGGACACTTGCCTAACTATGTTCATAGCAGCATTATTTGCAATAGCCAGAACCTGTATTTCCTTTTTATGGGGGGGGGAGAGGGGGCAATAGCCTCAAACTCACAGAGATCCACTTGCCACCTGCCTCTGCCTCCTGAGTGCTGGAATTAAAGGTGAGAACCTGTATTCTCTTAATGGTCCTCTGTGAAAAAAGATGACTTTAATTTTTATGTACTATGAGTTCATCAGTTTTTCTTTTATTGCAACTATTTTCTGTATTGTTTCTAAGAGATATTTGTTTATTCCAAGATTGTGATGAAGTTTTTATGGATTATTCTATATGTTTGATTTCCCAATTTTGAGTAGAGTGAGTGGGAGCGTTAACAACCATTTTATCCAAGTACAAGTGAATTTTAAATCATCTTAAAAGTTAATGAAATTCATTGATGATCTAATAAGGAATGTGTTTGCTCTTTAGAACCCTTTTGCACCAAACTGGCAAGCTACCAATGATAAATCTCCCAATAAGTGAAAATGGCATAACCCTTGATTAGAAATCCACTAGAGATTAACTGAGGTTCATAGAAACATTGGCAATCTAGTATGCAGAAAATTATTTGCTATTATGTTTAAATTTTGGTGATTAAGGGCTCAAGAGATGGCTTACTGGTTAAGAGTTATCCCTGAAATTTTGGTGGATAAGAACCCACACCTGGTGGCTCAGAACAGCAACTTCAGACCCAGGGAATTTGCCTGCCTCTGCTGGCCTCTTCAGGCACTTCATGCACATATGATATTTTCTTCTCTTTCCTCCTCAAGAATAAACTAAAAGTTAATGAAAAGAAAATCTTAGTGGTTAAGTAATTGATGATTTTCAATAACTTCAGTTTTATAAATTATAGTATTTGAGCATTTGATGCTTTCATATGAATTTATTTTTATATTACATCTTTATAATTTCTTGATAAATTTATTCACTAACAGCTTTACCCAAATTGTCTTTCTTATTATTTACAAACTGTCAATCTTCAATTTATTCTTTTCTTATTGCACTGGATAGAGTTGCTACTGTAAAAATGAAAGAACATACATAACAGACATATGATCTCACTTTAAAACCCAAAGAGGTAATATCCTAGTGTCCAGCTGTAAGTGCTTGATTAAAAATTGGCTTTAATCAATTTATATTACTAACTTTAAGTAAGTTTTCTTTTCTAATATATCTTTGTTGAAATGTCCTAACATTCGTTAATGGAAATTGGAATTAGTCAAATAATTTTTTTGTCTACTGTGGTTATTTTCAGTGATTGATATTTTAATGTTGTATCAACCACAATTGTCTCAAATAAACCTCATTTAGTAATAATGTGTTATTTCTATGGAAATAGTGTTTCTGTTTTCCAATCAATTTTTATGTCTGCTCTCATTATACATATTGATCTGCAATTTTGCCTTTATCCAATTTATTTTATCTAGAGAAATATCCTATTATTAAAAAAACAGAGAAAACACTGAATGTCATTAAGTAGCAAAACAAAAAGACTTTAAAATATCTAAGAGCAACCACCACCAATTTTTTGTTTATTTTTGATTTTCTAAAAGATAGAATCTCTTTGTTTGCAACTCTTTATGGACATGCTGGCCTCGACTCAGAGAGACCCAATTCTACCTCCTGAGTGATGGGATTAAAGGCATGTGCTACAAAATTTTCCTTGGAATATTTCAATTACAAGTAAACATTCTACTCCACGACAGTAGCTTACACTTTTCTTCTTACTTCTGCGCAAGGAAATTCTGTCAGGCATTTTATCTCGACAATCCTTTAACTTGCTCAGGTCTGCGTTTAAGAAATGCTATTTGCCCAGGAAAGCATGTTGCTTATTCCCAAGGTTAAATGCTTAGCTGGTGAATGCCTTCAAATGGGTGCAGTGTAAGTAGCTACTCACTAATTAGAATTATACACATTATATATTTTCATTTAAGTCTGTTAATTCCTTCCTTAATTAACCATCAGTGACTTTTATTGAATCACATTCTGTATTTAATTAGCTTTTTTTTTTTTTTTTTGAATTGAGGCTATTCTAATTTGATGTAACTGTAGAAATACCTTGTGGACATTTGACTAATACTCTAATTAAAGCACAGAGTCATATGAATGACATACTTTTTAACTTGGCTATTTATCAACTATCTATAACTATCTCTTTTGAGTAAGAATTTGGTAAAATTATAACATGGTAGCAAATAGGCTTTATAATCAAATAAAACTAATAAACTGTGGTTTGTTTACTTAATTTTCTTATACTATTTTTTTTATTTGAGGACAAAGTCACCTCATTCGATCATACAAACCTACAACAGAAAGGCAGGCTTTGAATTTTGAGATTATAAATATTTTAGTATTGTTCTTGGGAACCTATTTTCGTTGTTCTCACTATATTTTCACATTAAGTACTAATTAAAGTTTTCAAGAGACCTAACAATTGCTTAAAGTGCATATGAGTCGGGTCCCAATCCATAGGTTAGCTTATTTGTTTCTGTATGTAAGGTCATGGTATGTACATAGCCCAAGAGTAAATGAATACAAGATCTGCATTTGAGAATGTTCTCTTGAGCATGGAAGTGAATATACCATGGTTTATTTCTTAATTTTTCTGGAATCCTTAATAACAAAAGACACTAGAGCTACCACTTTAGACTCTGCACTTGAATATAACAGTGTGCAAGTGTGCAACACACAACTATGTGCCCAGTGCCAAGCGTATGTGATAGCTGCAAACCGTGTACGTATATGAGCACACACACTCATGCTTTAGAGATTGTGAACTCCTAACTATTAAGCATAAGAAAATGGTCATGTGAGAAATAGAACGTGGCTGATTAATTGAATCTGCTTTAACCTTTGCAAACTCTCTGCAAAGGCTTTGATAGACGCCCAATTTACTTCCTGCCTTTCTCCCTAGGTAAAATTCAAATACTATGAATAAATATTAACTCTCACTCCCAAGGAGGCTGAATGTCACGTTGAGTGTCATTATCTTTGGATAAGATGCCCAGATATCATGGACATTTGTGGCATTCTTATTAAAGGGGTAGAAGGTGATTTGTTACTGTTTCTTCACAATGATGCAAGAAATGTGGTCTTTCTACTTTCATTGTATTCGGAAATGTTCGTGTGCTGGTGAATTTTTAATGTATTGCAGATTCAATGTACTGGTGGGTTAAGGAAAGAATTCATCTACCATCTCAAATGCTAAATTTCATTTTTCTCAAATTAGATGAGAATTGAGCAGAGAATACATTGGTGTGATGTGACAGTTATATAGAGAATTACAAAGCAAAATGGACCATAGCTTTTTGTAAGTTTTTCTAATGAATTTTTACTATATTTATTCAGTGTGTGGTGTGTGGGGTTTGACACATGCACCCTCATGCATGTGTCAGGGTGCTTGTTCCTAAGCATACATATGAAGATCAAGAAGTAGCTTTCAGGAGTTTATTCGTTCCTTTTGCTATGTGGGTCCTTTGGAGGTCATCAGTCTTGCTGACCCAAGAGTATTTGCTCTCAAAGCTCTTAAAGCTTTATGGCTACTTTGGATTGTGTCAAGGATAAATCATATCATCTTCATCCCATCCCCCACCCCCAGTAACTGGTAGAATGATAATGTTAGCTATATTTTACCCACCAGAGGATGCTTCGTAAGGCAGATAATTAGAAGGTTGGCAAGTGCTCTTTAATTAGTATGGTTACACAATTGCCAAGGAATAATAGCCCTCCACTAAACATCCAGTGTCCAGAAGTTAGTGATGTTGCCAGGTTCCCATGACTATTGGTAAATGACTATACTTAAAGCACTAAGGACATCCATTTTAAAATATGTATGTGACACACAAGTTCCTAAACACTATATAGAGTTCCTTGTTCTCCATTGAGTCAGACTCATCACTGTTGTTTGCTCATTCTCTAGAGGCTGATAGAATAATGTGTCTTGGTCCCAGCATCAGACCATAGAAATACCAGGGTCATAATAGAATGTTGGGGCTGCAAACATGCTTGTTTGTATAACAATCTCACAGATAGTCCATATTTTCTGAACATTTTGTATCATTTAGGATATGATACCAATCTTTCAGCCCAAATAACTATAGTGCACTATCATAATACCATACCCTTTTGAGATGCTGGCTACCAATTTATCCAACAAGGAAATCATATAAAATCATTGGGCACTTAAAGCAGCTTATTATGTAATAGTTACTAAATTTTAAATTTGATAATGTTTTAGAAAATGAGAATAAGATTAAAAACAATGTGAATAAATTATGGAAGAAATCCATATAACACACACACACACATACTATGACCATACTCATGTATATCACACAGCACATAACCATATACATGTGAACATACTGAATGAACAACTTGTTAAATTGATTCCATCATTAATAAGATGACAATTGGCATGTCCTAAGAAAAAGAGATAGAAAAATGTGTATGTCTTCCTGCATAGTATGCAAATTACAATCATTCTATTATTTGGAATCTGGATCCTGTGTGTGTGTGTGTGTGTGTGTGTGTGTGTGTGTGTGTGTTGTACATACACATGTGTGGTCATATGCTATATATGTTATGAAGATGTGTTCGACCAACAACACCAGGATAATAATTAGTATGATATTAAGTAATTATTTCCTTGTGGTTCAAAATGCTATTTCCCCTCATTTGCATAAATACTTTGAATCATGTTAAGGACTGAGATATTGTTGACTTTGAACTATTTTTTTTTTGAAAATCTAGTTCTCCCTTTTTACTCCTTTTTAATAGAGGGTAAGTGGGATGCATTTCTTAAAAAAAAAAAAAGCATGTTTATTGATCTACCCTTTGTGTCATTTCACTCACAATTAGCACAGGGCACAGAGGCTAGTTAGTGTGTAGGAGGATCTCTGTGCATGGAAATTATCTCCCTCCTCCCTTTTCTCCAGCCCACATATTACTTCCAAAGAAAAGCAAACATAAACTGGGCCTTACGTTTCACTGCAGGAACTCCAGCAAGCAGTAGAGTGGGAGCAGGGGAGACGACAGGATGGTTAGGCTAAGGTAAGCCTGATCTACACAAAAAGACCATGCCTCAAAAACAGAAATAAAAGCAAGACGAGCAAACAAACAAAACAATATGACCTCCCTAGTTGGTAAATACTCTTGTGTTATTCTCTCTCCTCTCTCCCTTCCCCGTCTCTGACATACACACGTACACATACAAAGACACAACACTCCATGTTGCTTTTTCAAAGCATGCTATATAATCACAGCCTACATTCCATTAGCTATAATATTTATGAGGGTAAAATCAATTATCTCTTTTAATGCCCCTGCCCATTGTTTTCTCCGCACAAGACTGAACTTGACGAATACTCCTTACAGAAATGAACCTTTGCTGCAATGCCATATCTACGTGACTAGACTCTGCACTAGCTTGCTGTAGAGGTGCTGCTGTGGAATTCTGTCCTCACAATTGTGATCCCAGCACTGGAGAGGAAGAAATGGGCTTTGCTGGCCAGGCAACCTATTCTACTTTGTGTTGAGGGCAGGAGAGACCCTGTCTCAAAAAGCAAGGTGGGTAGTGCAGGAAGAATGATACGAGAGGTTGTTTCTGGTCTTCACACTTAAAACCTACAAATGTAAACACGCACCCACATAAGTACACAATATATTGTTCACTAAGGTGAAATAAATATGAGATAATACTGGATTAAGCTATGTTGATCAATTGGTGAGACTTAATGATTTTTTTGAAATTCTTCTATTAAGTTTTATAAATTTGTTGAAATTAAAGACTTACATGAACAAATATTTTGTCTGTGTTCATGTCTGTGCACCACATACATCCGGGTGTGTTCGGAATTCAGACAACGGTGTCAGATGCCCTGGGACTGGACTTACAGACAGCTGTGGACCTCCATGTGGGTGCAGAGAATGAGACCAGCGTCCTCCAGAAGAGCAGGTAAAGAAGAGCAGCTAATGCTCTTATCCATGATCCCTCTCTACAGCTCCAATTCCATACACTTATAAAATGGGGTCCATTTTATTCTCCCTTCCCATCTCTCACTCTGCCCCTCTCCAATCTTATCTACATGCTTTCCCCTTTTAGTTTTGTGTGTGGGCCACTGAATTTAACAATCTTTTACCTGGGCATCTGTGGACAGTTATTTCCATGATCAAAGGTGACTTATCAGCGGCTACAAGACTAAAGAAAATGATACCCCTTTCTCCAACAGATAATTATCAACCCCCTAGGAACATGCTGCCTCATGGGCCCTTCACCCAACCATTAAATAGGTCAAATGGCTCTGCTGTTCTCACCTGAGCAAGGAGATACACAGGTGCTCTTTAAAACACACTTTGACTCTGTCTTTCTTTCCTTTAAGATTTAATTGGCATTTTTTTCTGAAGAAATTGAATCCAATTCCTAAGTCCCTGCTAAAGTAACCTCGAATATCTAATGTCATTGCTTGAGTTGCATCAGAGGTTTAGCTATTATGCCCAGTGTCAACTGCCTTGAATAGTATCTGTTTATAAGATCTGGTTAACATAAACTCTCAACGCATTGATCTTAGAGGATTTGGGCTTTGGGGTATGCAAATGCAATTTTTGGAGTTCATAGTCAGAGCCTCATGATCACTTTAGGTCTTCCCTGTTCTGACATTTCCTGGACTTCTAATTGTATGAAGGTAGAAAGACAGTATCTATGCTGGTGGACCCAACATTACTCTATAAGTAATAATGTAAACAACTAATAATAGAAATGGTAGGTCAGTTTCCATTATCCCAAAGGAAATGCACAAAAATAACAAAAAAAAAAAAAAAACTCAAAACCAAGACATGCTATTTATTGTAAGTATGACTACTTTTCAGCAGATGATATAAAATGCAGGGTAAGTAAGCAATTCACTTTAGGATAGCTAAAAGAGCATCAGACTTGAAAGCAAACCTTGACAGCCTTTGAGTGCAAGTCCCTTGGAGGACCCGATTTTCTGTCTGACTATTCACATTCCTTACAAGTCAGTCCTGAGCACAGGAGTGCCGAGAACCTGACACTCCAATTTGCTTGTTACACAAAGTCTAAGCAATTCTCCACAAACAGAAGCCTCTGCATCCTCTTTAGAGTTGATGCACCAGTGATAGAGACCTTGTAAGATTTTTCTAGAACAAGACCTAGTGATGACATTTTCTTCCATCTGTTCCCCAAGCTCCTTCCCTGAAGATATCGCAAGAGTTTTGGGGTGAGGGTGTTATCATCTAGGAGCTTTGCCAAGGTCTCTCCATGGGACAAACAAAAGATTGGAAAGGCTGAAAAACTGAAAATTGAAAGGAACCATGCAAAGTGGCCCCTAGGAGGAGGGTCTCTTTCTGTAATCCTCCTGCACGACAGACTTAAAAAACGGAAAAGCAGCAAGCTCACTGAGAGAAAGGACATGAAATTAACAAACGTTATTAGACATCAAAACAGCTCCCTTCAAGGAAACGGGATAAGCCTCAGAGCTGGGAATCATCCAGGGGACTTCTGAGGTTGTTAGTTAGGCCATGAGCCCTGCCCCTTCTAGACTCCATTATCTTAGACTGACTATTTCTTCTGCTTCTAGAAATTTGCAAATTCCTGCAAGGGGAAGGTCCAATTCTAGGAGCACAGAACAGGACCGCTCAACCCCTCCACACACTATAAAAGGGCCTATCTTTGCTTTCCTGGTTGGCCTAAATTCCTCTGATCCTTTAAGGACTTATTTAAAAACACCAGAATGCCCACAATCTATCTAATATTTATCATTTGTTTTTCACTTGCAAATTCACTCTAGGTGACTTAGAGACTATGAGTTCAGCATGCTCAAGGGGCCCTTCACTATGTCTGGCTTTCAGGAAATGGTGTCATAATGAGCAGCCCCAGGGAGCAGTGTATATCTATACATATGGGTTGTTAGCAGAGGTAGGTGTGTGTTTTGTGTGTGTGTGTGTGTGTGTGTGTGTGTGTGTGTGTGATTACATCACCTCTCTGCTGCTATTTTAGCCTACAATCCTTGGCTGACTTCTCATTCCTCATGGATACTCACACTTGCTCTCCGTCATGTCCCTGTTATTGATTTATTTTCCTTCTATCTTATCATATCAGATCTTTAATTTCCTTAGGACAACACCTATCTGCTAGGTAATGGGATAGATCCAAATTAAAATGGTAATACAGATTTCAATGATTGGGTTAAGATTAATATGTTTATTTGTGGTCTCTTATAAAAAACTTGGGTAGAAAAAAAAAACTTGTCTAAAAAAAAACCCAATAACAGTAAGATATGATAGGCTTTAAGAGGATTTTCAAATGTGTTTATTATACCATTTGAAATAATTTCAAACTCACAGGAAAATAGCAAGAATTATTTAAGAAACACTAGTGAACCATTTATTTTTTTATTCTGATTCTCTGATTTTGTTCTGTTGTATGATTTGGCTGCCCCAGCCCCCAGTTCTTTCTCTCTCTCCCTCTTTGCCTGACTTTCTTCCCTCCCTACTCCCACATAACCATATGCATATGCGTTCTTGATCCACTTGAGAGGAAGAGGCATATTAAAATTCATTTATTGCTAAATACTCAACTGGACATGTCACAAAACAAGCACAAAAAGTATATAATTATGTAGGTACCAATGTCAGGAAATGCAGGGCCCTGTCCTTGGTGATGAGAGCCAGAACTTAATAAGACCAAGTATCTACTTTGGAGGACTCACACACTATCAAATACTGTGATTACTTGTTAACAGTTACATCATTGAGAAAGTAAAGACTATAGGAAGTGTTAAACAAGCACAACTCCTGCCTTCTCATATTTTAGAAACTTGCCATCAGAGGTATTTTATTTTAGCTAACATCTACTCTGGGTTGATCAAAGACCCCAGTGTAACACTGGAACTCTTGCATTTGTCAGAGGAAACTTGGCAAACACTCCAAGCATAGACAAGCATTTTCTGGAAAAGACTCTAGCAGCATGGAAATTTTCCTAAGACTCTGCACATGGGAATGCATGATGTTCAGAGATGGGGACTTTAGAGATCTACAACTACTCAAAGTCCAGAGGATAAGTGATTGTGGGGTTCCTTGCCCCAAATGTATATTTATAATACAAGTGTGGTAAATCTTAGGCTATGGAGCAGAAGGCTTGTATAATAACCCAGAGGCTCGCAATCTGTTTCTAGATGGTGTCCCCTAGACATGACAGGGAAAAGTGACTTTTAAAGTCTCAGCGTAATTACAGTACCAGTTGACATGTCACTGTGGTCAGGTGAAAACCCTACATGAGGAGCTAGAGGCATGCAATATCTATGGACAGAGGGAAGATCAGTGTCCTCCAAGGACAAGCGCCCACACAATGTGTCTAATCCCAAATGGCCACCTGTGGTCACATGAGCAGAGCTAATGGTTACATATTCATGTATGCATTGTATAGGTATATTGTGTGCATGTATATACTTAATATACATTCAAAGATATATATACACAAGTGTGTATGTAAGTGTGGCTATGTATATATGTGCATATAAGTTCAAAAACTAGAGAAGGGGAGCTGGGCGTTGGTGGTCCTTGCCTTTAGTCCCAGCACTTGGGAGGCAGAGGTAGGTGGATCTCTGTGAGTTTAAGACCAGCCTGGTCTACAAGAGCAAGTTCCAAGACAGGCTCCAAAGCCACAGAGAAACCCTGCCTCAAAAACCATACCAAACAAACAAACTAACAAAAAACTAGAAAAGGGATTATGAGAGGAGGGACAGAGATGAAGGAAGAATGGATTTGGAGAAGTTATGTAATACATGTGATGTGAAAGCAGAAATAAGACTGTCTTGACTAGAGGAAAGGAAACAGCCAAGCCAGGGGAGGCAAGGGAGGGCAGTTGGGAAGAGTACAAATTAGAACAACATATAATGACACACATACATGAAAATGCCATAATAAAATGCCTTTTGTAACCTAAAAACTTAATGAAAAAGAAAAGCAAACCGCCAAAACATCTATTCACATAAACCTAATAAGTTGAGGAATAGAGTTTGTTCCATGAAATATGGTCTGTTTCATATGTGGCTGTGGGGAGATTAATAATAACTACAAAGTTGACTATGTATGTTTATAGAGAAGCATGTGTGTTGTGTTTTACTGTCGATTTTTAGACTCCTGAAAATAAAATGTTTCTGAATAATGGTTTCTTGGTCTTTGGATTTTAAACTTTAAAATAATCACCCCTGACCTTACTGCTTATTTTAAGTTAATATAAAGTCAAATTTCTTATAAGCATTCCAAGAATAAAGCTGTCATATTTTAGATATTTAATTATACTCTGACCTTTTAAAATAAGACATGCCGAAAAACCCATTGTTTATGGCCACATACATCACCAGCACAAAATCTTTGCAAAGGGGCAGGGAAATTCTTTTATATATACATTTTTTTTTATTCTGATATCAAACACTTGCTTGTGCCAGGCTGAATGTAAACAGCCTGAATAACCTTATAATAAATTCACCGTCTCTTTCTGTTGCTCTAGGCTATCATATACAACTCTATTTTCCAATTTGTATACTGTAGCAAAGCTGAAAACACACAGACAGGACAAGCACTGTGCACGGAATGAATAATCCTGCTTGCTAACTGCATAAGATGAACGATGACTCTGCTCGAGGCAACTCAGTTTTCATATCTGAACTAGAAGGAATATATCTCTTAACTTTTCCCAAGGATACAGCAAGATCTCACTAAGGAAACATGCCATATTTAACTATTATAATCCAGATGGATTTGGGGATCAAATATCAGATTTCACTGCAAAAGGCTTTGGGAAAATTCTTTGCTCATAGGCATGTCTGTAAATGTTTAGAATAAGTGCTCTTGAGAGTCAACTTCTTAATATAAATTAATATACAGTAAGCACTTAAAGTGGATCCTGTCAAATTGTGCTCTGTGTGGATGAAATTTACATTTTGGATGTTTTCCAAAGCAAATATTTTACATAAGATAGCTGTGTTTTATTTTGTCTATAACATATCTTTAACCAATGAAAGAATATTTCTGAAATGCTCCTTTGAAGTTTTATAAGTAAGCTAAATATAGAGAGTTATATATAAGTAGCCAGAAATAAATTTTTCATGGTTTGACTCTGAGTATTTTCTGACCTAATGTGGGTTGCTGTAAACTCTCCTTGGAAGGGGTTACCTTTAATTTTTAAAGTAAATTCCATTTATTTTATTTTGACTATTTGTAGCTTTTTCCTTGTTTTTTCTTTTTCTTTCTTTTTTTTTTTTTAATTTTGAAAGAGTCTCTGTAGCCTGCCCAAGCTAGCCTTGAGTTCACATAACCCTCAAGCTTCAGGCTTCCAACTGTGGGGGTTGTAGGGCATGCCCTTTTGCTTGCTTTTGAGCTTTTTTTTTTGGGGGGGTGTGTTTGTTTGTTTGTGTTTTTCTTTTCTAAGATCTATTTGTTTGTGTATGTATGTATGTATGTATGTATGTATGTATGTATTTATTTATTATGTATACACTGTGCTGCTTCATGTCTGTCTGCAGAGGGCACCAGATCTCATTATGGATGGTTGTGAGGCACCATGTGACTGCTGGGAATTGAACTCAGGACCTCTGGAAGAACAATCAATGCTCTTAACCACTGAGCCATTTGTCCAGCCCATTGTTTTTTGTCTTTCTAACAACATGCTATACTCTCAGCAGCCCACAATTTTACTGACATAGCTTTGCTATGATTTTTAATGACTACGTGTGTGGGGGTTGAATTCTGTCACCTCTTGTGTGTTCCAGAACGACAAACACAGCATTCTGATGCATATATAAGGTTCTTTGAACCCAACTAACAATCTGAGCAATAGTGGACAGAGTACTTTAAATGCCCTTCCCTGATAATGAGATTGATGACTACCTTATATGCCATCCTAGAGCCTTCATCCAGTAACTGATGGAAGCAGAAGCAGACACTCACTAAACACTGAGCCAAACTCCTGGAATCCAGTTGCAGAGAGGAAGAAGTGATGAGCAAAGGGGTCAAGACCAGGCTGGGGAAACTCAGAGAGACAGCAGACCTGAACTAGGGCAGTTCAGGACTCCAGACTGATGGCTGGGAAACCAGCATTATTGGAGTGACCCAAACCCCCTGAACATGTGTCTCAGTTAGAAGGCCTGGGCAGTCTGTCTATACACCAGGATGTATCCTTGGTGTACTAAAGGAATTTGGGAGCACATTCCTTATTGAGGGATACTCCCATAGCTACTAACACAAGGGAGGGCCTAGGCTCTATTGCAAATGACTTAACAGATTTTGATGATCCCTCCTGGAAGGCCTCACCCTCCCTGGAGAAGTGGGGAGGCAAGAGCATGGGAGGATGGTAGGGAGAGGGGACTGGGATTCATATGTAAAATAAGAAAAAAAATAATAAATACGTAGTTAAAATAATCTCAGTCCCACTGTGCTTTGAGTCCCATTTAGGACATTCTTCCTTGATATGCACACACCCTACTCTCTGTTCTCTACAACAGACTTTGCTGATGTTTCTGCTGACATCACCCAGTTGTATTGTGAGTCTACCTTGACTTCCTGGGAAAGCACCCACTTCTAATCTCTATGTCTGCAGCTCTATGGTAGGGCTGAATAACAACTGAAATCAGCATATGCTCCTTGTTTTGAAGATTAAATGAGATAGAGTAAGTACGAGGGGCGTTTAAATCCCCAGTAAATGTCCGTTGGCTGTTGTTATTATTTGTTAATTTTATTATATTTGTTAATTGGCGCAGGTGTAGTTTTCGGCCCTGCTTTGCTAAATCATAGGGTTAAGTTTTCACTGATGTCACTGAAGCTGAATACTAATGCAATTATAAACCACTTAAGGGAGAATTGCAATAGCCCACTGGCAGGCTCATTGAAATATGTCAGTGAAGTTCATGAGATCAGTGCAGGTATTTATCTTAAATATTCTATCAGTTGGAAAACAAGGTATCTGTGCTGCTGTGCTCTGGGCAACTAAAAATCTCATTATGGTAGCGGAATGAGCCATTCAGACGTCCCATCAACTAGCCATTTTTTTTGGTCCCAATGATCATGTCACTACAGCCTATAATTAAGCTAGTTTAACTCCAGCAATCCAAATGCATTTGCCAACATCTTTCAACATTCTATTAATTCTTTTTCAAAGTCAGAATGGACAAAATTAATTATCTGGCAAAGTTATGTCCATGAGTTAAATGCAGAGAATAGGCACCTCCACAGTAGCCAGAACACACGCAACCAGTAAGCTGTGTGTCATGGCGTGGGATTTGTTTAAAATTAATGTCATGATTTTTATGGCTCCTGAACTTGGACTTATTATTCTCAAGGAGAAGCCTATCTTTCACTGTCTTGTGTTTCTCCTATCTGTTTCAAGCTGTAATCAATAGCAGCATCAGCAGCAGCAAACTTGTAAATAATTAGTAAGAGGAGAAGAGGGAATTATTTTTACGTGGCATTATATCTCAACTTCATTTTGAATAATTAATTATTAAAATCTCTGCAGGTAAGTAGTGTTAGGTATCAAACTGAGGACAGGCAGCAGCTGGGTGCCTACTTACATACCGAAGCAGACAATGACAGCCAGTCTACTCTTAGAGGATCCTCCTGCCTGTCATATCCCACTGGCACCCAGACCTTAAACTCTCCAGCCCAGGACTGGACTAGGCTTTCCCTTCCCCTAGCTCCTCTCTCTGTTCCCAGCCATTCGACTACACCAGTCTCTTTTTCCTGTTGACTGCCACTCTTGGCTCCCACTCTCCGAACCTCTTGGCTTCTGGCTGTCCTGTCTCTCTCCTCTCTCCACATAGCCTCGTTCAGTCTGCAGGCCATATTCACTCTGGACTTTTCCAGGTGCCTTTGCCCATGCTGTTCCTCAATCTACAATAACCTTCTCCCCCACCATAGCCGAGAGCATGGTGTCCTCACTTTTTTTTCACCCCATTCAGGCAAAATTAGACACTTTTAAGCTAAGTCAACTAAGACCCCTAGAGATTTGGTCAGCATGATTGAGTGCACACGGTAATAAATGCTGGGGCAAGGTTTAAATGTCTCTGGGGCAGCTCCTGATCCTGCAGTCTATGTCTTATACACACTGTGGGTGCTTTCAATACTGTTTCCATTTAGTCACAATTAGCAAGTGGATATTTACAGTTAATGGGACTTTTTGCAGAGCTAAAATGGGCATTCGGGTACTATATAACAAACAGGGTCAGTGTATTGGGATTTGAGGGTCAGATGTGAGTGACATTATGACCTTTCAGTCTTGTCTCACTTTCTGAAGAGAAAGGTCGAGTGAGTGGTAAGGCCTGAAATAGCTGCCGTGTGCTAGTCAGTGAGTCCTGTGTGATAAGTGGTGTAGGGGTGGAAACACATGCCCTAGAAGAATGTGAACCTGCCCACCGAAGTTCTTTCAGAGTTAGATCTTTATGTAACTTCAACTGCTATTGCTCGAAAGGATCTGAGTACAGATTTCA
This sequence comes from Cricetiscus sungorus, assembly GCA_030556225.1. Taxonomy (NCBI): domain Eukaryota; kingdom Metazoa; phylum Chordata; class Mammalia; order Rodentia; family Cricetidae; genus Cricetiscus; species Cricetiscus sungorus. Next base: position 28,378,345 of record JANBXA010000031.1, read on the forward strand.
TTCAGAAGTGAAGGATTTATTTTCTTGTATGAATGTGGGAAGGATGTGGCTGTTTATAAAACCGCATCCCCATAGTTACCCAATTCAATAGAGGAGTCAATGCTTGTAAAGCCTTCCATCTCCTCCTGTCTTCTGTAAATACAATCCTTCCTTCCTTCCTTCCTTCCTTCCTTCCTTCCTTCCTTCCTTCCTTCCTTCCTTCCTTCCTTCCTTCCTTTCTCTTTTTTCTCTTCTGTTTAGTGAACAATGTTTAGCACCTCTGCAGATCTCCCCAAGCCCTTAACCCTCAGCAGCTCTCAAGGAGACTGTATCCATTAGGAAATCATCAAGCCTTATTTGTACAGCTTTTTTCACAGAATTCCCACTCATTTTCACCCCTAGAAGATGGTAATTGTGTTTATTTTGTTTATCTTCAGCTCTTTAAAGGTGGTACTACTCAGTAAGAGCCTATATGCTAATCAATGCTCATTCTTTTAGCAAGATAAATAAGTTTGTATTTTGCACAACGCATTTTAGTCCTAATTCTACCCGCTAGTTTGGAGACTTGGGGACTGATTCTAAGTCTTTTTTTTTTTTTTTTTTCTCATAGGAGTCCCTGAAATGCTGAAAACAATGTACACTGCCTTCAAGCCATATGTATTGCCTGCCAAACTGGATATTTTAACTGTCTCCTGTAGATCTCCGAGACTTTGCACTTCTAACTGACACCGGTGTTTGGTTCTGCAGGTCCCCGGCCACATTTGAACAGCAGGCACCTTTCTGCTTCTGAGCTGACAAGATACATTTGTTCTCATTTTCCTTCTCTCTTCTTTTTCTGCAGTCCACAAACTCTTACTCTCATATGTATCTTATTAACTCTCCTCATATGTGAACATATATATGTTATTCTTAACTGATAACAAATAAATAGGAAATAAAATAAGAAATCCCTTTCCCCCACTTTCCTAAGTGAGGCCATTTGTAACACCAGCACTTGGGAACATGGCAAGCTTGAGACCAGCCTGAGCTACATAAGAAGACCCTGTCTCAAAAATGAAGAACAGACACCAATAGTATCTCCCCAGTCTTTGGATAACCTTATCTCTCTCTCTCTCTCTCTCTCTCTCTCTCTCTCTCTCTCTCTCTCTCTCTCTCTCTCTCTCTCTCTCTCTCTCTCTCTTCCCTCTCTCTCTCTCTCTCTCTCTCTCTCTCTCTCTCTCTCTCTCCTATTTTTCTCACTCAATATCTCACTCATAAACCTGGCTTGAGTTCCCTGTACTTTTCAATTAGTTCTAAAAGACATGAATGGATGCTATGGACTAAAATGACTTATCTCCTTCTTGGAATTCCAGAGTTGAGAATTCTGAACTTGCCGGGCAAGTTCATAGCACAAGCCTTTAGTCCCAGTGCTAGGGAGGCAGAGGCAGGTGGATCCCTGTGAGTTTGAGGCCAGCCTAGTCTACAGAGCTCAGAGCTCGTTCCAAGACAGGCTACAAAGCCACAGAGTTGCAATCCCACCCCCCAGAAAAAAAAAAACAAAAACAAAAACAAAAAACCAAAACCAAAACAAAACAAAACAAAAACTAGAAAAAAAAAAAAACAAAAGAAAAACAAAAAACACTCAGGACCTAAACAAGTTCTCTAGCTATCTAGACATGTTTTGTATGGCAATATGTAGGACACAGATAGTAATTTATAGTACTATGGTTTGAGTGGCATATTAAACTCCTTGCAGCTACATTTTGAGTTATTTTTCACTTCACTCTGAAAAACACAGCTCCAAAGTAATACACATGCAAACAAGTACATAGAAAAATGTCATTGTAATGCCAATAGCTTATTTTCAACTTTCACTGCTAGATCTAAAGTCATAAAAGCCAACAGTTTATTTTCAACTTTCAATGCCAGACTTAAGGTCATAGACTAGGTCAATACATTTGAATACTTCAAATTATAAAATTTATTAATCCTTAGATAACTAATATTATCATATTGTTCTAAGGTCTTTACATAGAAAATTAATCCAATACACATAGCCTTCATTAAGTTAAATGCTACCAAAGTAAACAGGATAAATACTATGGTTAGTCTCATTTTACAGGTAAGGAAATTTATTCAGAGACAGGAGAATCTACAATATTGTAAATTGATAGATCCATATGAGTGAAATTACCTGGCAGCCAGGTGATCTAAGCAGAACCCCTGGCCTGCTTCTTCTGAGCCTCTGACTGAGATTTTTACTATGTTCTAAGTTGTCTCATTTAGGAACACTACAGTATTATTCCTCTAACTTGTACAAAAGCTGTCATTCGTGTCCCAAGAGAAGTGTACACTTGTGTCCCAAGTGAAGAAACTATCATTGTATTAAAAATCTTTGTAGGTACTTATCTTCATCATATTATAGACATTTATATTTATTAAAACCCAAATCCAATCTTAAAATCCAAGGACAAAGAAAAAAATTAATCCTTATTGTGCAATTACAATATGAAATTATGTGTTTAAGAATATCCATACTCCTGGTAAGAATCATTTAACATATGTACTATTATTACTTGTAGTTATATGTATGTGTGTCGGGGAGAGTTGTGCACATGAGTGCAGGTTCCCATAGAAGTCAGAGGCGTCGGACCCCCTAGAGCTTGAGTAAAGAGTGTGAGCTCCCTGAAACAGGTCCTCTGGAAGAGCAGGATACACTTTTATCTGCTGAGTTAGCTCTCAAGCCCTGGGCCATCTTTATTCCAGAACTTCTCAAGTAGCCAAATGTGCTTTAAAAATTATGATGGTCATTCCATATATCCTATTTCCTTGAAAATGAAAATCTAACTGGTCTATAAAAATAATAAACTATTTGACTGTCAATGAAAAACAGTTCATGATTATGTCACTTTTTCTTGCTGAACAATGCATACCAAAACACATTCAACTTCACAGACAGTAACATTGCTTCTATATTCCAAATCGCTGAAGAAAAATTAGGTGCAGTCATATTTGTTCAAAACGTCCTAGTGCTATAAAGAAGAGATATTGGATGATTTCAGATTGACATAAGAAGTAACCGTGACCCCTTACTATGACATGCTCCCTATACAAATATAATAAAAAAAAAAAAAAAGAGTGATCAAACCCACTACAGAGGCATTGGCAGCTTGCATCAAAGGATTTGAATACCCAATAGGCTCATTAAGATTCGTGGAACTTTCAAAAATACCAGCCAGTCGAAAAGAGGTGTACATAGAAAAATCTATTTCACAGAAGCTTGTTTTGGATTAATCTTGGAGTTCATTTCATCCTATATAAGTACTAAAGATTATTACTTACTTGTGTCAAAGATCATTTCGGGAAATATTTAATGAGATGGTTATTATGTGCTTTATTGCTCCATAAATAATACAATTCTCTCAAGAATACTTGCTTGGGCCTCTCTCCACCCCTAAACACCTAGTTGTGGCAACACATTTCTCTGTGAAAGTCAGCAAGAGGAATGTCAGACAGCCATGAAGAAAACTGCATTGGCCAATAGTGCAGCTGATGGCATTATCTGATGGGGACACACGGGCAGGCCAGGAGCAGGGTTTTCTTCCTTAGGGTCTTATGCAGAAAGACTATTCTGAGCACACTACTACAGCGGGAAGCAGCGCATTCGTGCCCTGCATCCCTAACAAGAACAGATTTTTAAATGATTTGGAAAATTAGTGCAACCACTATGACAAACGGCTGAAAAGATAGGACAGAATCACCCACTCATTTTTAAACGCTGTCCCCTTACATGGCTCATTGCACACAAGGCCATCATTACGGTAACAAATAATCTGTTACAAGCACTACACTGGCATTTGGCTCAGAGCTGGGCCTCACAGTCCCGAGTCCCTGGCCAGGCCTGCAGTGTGCCAGGCACTGATGTATCGACACACTCTCTTTCCTGTGTGCACTTGGAAAGCATGTCAGAGACTCGTTTATGTTCTACACCCCCATGTGAAGTCATGTTTCCCTTATTGACAACATTGTTGGGTATTTTAAGTCATGCATGAGAATACACAGAGGTAAATTAAACGTGCAAAGAGCAGAGGGGTTGGAAGCATTTGAGGTGCTCACCACTGCAGATGGTGATGTGTAAATTGCTTAGGCTGGGTAATACTTGTGTTTCTAAATCATTACATCTTGGAAAATTTGCTTGCTTATATGATTGCAACTTAACATCCAGGTTGTTTCTCTAATTTTCATATTAGAAATTTCAACCCCAGAGGAGCATTGAAACTTTCTGGAGTATAAAACAAATGAATGAGTCAAGATGCTCCATTGAGATCTTTGACACCACAGCTCAATTTTCGCTTATTAACCAACATATTACCTTTCTCATTGAAGAAAGGAGGTTGGAGTTGGGCTGGGGTGATACACACCTTTCACCCCAGTACTTGAGAGCCAGAAGTAGGTGGATCTCTGTGAGCCTGAGGTCAGCCTGGTCTACAAAATGAGTTCCAGAATAGCCAGAGTTGTCATGAAGAAAAAAAAAGTAGTTTAGAAACTTTTGTTATCTAAGTGCTAGTATTGATTAGGGAATGCAGTTATTGATTTGACATCACAAGAAGCAAAATTTTCCCTGCCGATACCTGTCTGCATTTCAGATGTTTTCGATTCTTCAAATTTGGTTGAAACAATGAAACTTTGTGAGTATGAGTACAGGTGGCTCTTTTTGTCTAAAATTACGTAAAAAAAAAAAAAGTGACAAATGTTCAAGTTTTTAAAAGTATTTTGATTAATACTCTAATGTGTTACATAATATCAGTGTACATAATAGCAATATATCCCCATATTCTTGCTAATTGAAGTATGACAAGATACTTCTCTACAGTACGAGTCCCCAAGACATGAAGTGCTAATTAATTTTGTCTGACACCAGCTGGCTGTCATCAATAGTGGTCAAAACTCTTTAAAAAAAGATTAGGAATATATACTCATTTTCTTGAGTTTAAGTAAAGAATCCCCACAGAGAAAGGATACTGTGTCAACAATATACAGGTAAATTTGGGACACATTTTAAAAAATATATATATATATATAATAAAATAAATAAAATTTTAATATAAAATTATATTACATTAATAAGTATTTTGTTATTTTGTTTCAAATATCTGCTTTGAAAGCTGAGTAATTAAATCTCTTAAGCAAACTTAGTTGGTGGATTCTTTTTTAATGTAATGTTTAATGGACTTTTACTAAGAAACTATTACATACAATATTTCTTTTTCCTCTGATGGGATACCCTGAAAAAAACTATGGAGAAGTGTGCAAATAGTTCTAGAACTATGTGAACTCAATGATGGGAATCAAGTTTTACCTATCTGAATGTTGTCATTTACATTGTAATGTCAGTAAGGACCAAAAAAAAAAATCTATTATGTTAAATATTACCAGAGAGTACTGAAAGATTCAGCTGGTTAGGCAGCTCACATTTTTGCATATCAAATATATGGAAAGGCCATTTTAGGAATCTCTTTAGGGCACAATTTCAGCCAAAGATTCATAACTTTAAAAATATATGAAATGCTGACAATTTTACTCATGTAATCTGTTGATTTCTTTGTTTACTGTATAAATATTTTTTGACAGTAACTATCCATTAATTTTCATTTTAAAAACAATTTCACACCTTGCTTGGTGACCATTCTTTGCTCCACTCATTCTCACAATATTCCTGTTCACCTTCTCCCCTACCAGGGAATCTCTCTTTCATTCATATCTATTATTGTTGTTTGGTGAACCACCAAGAGTGACCAGGACCTTCTTATGACAATGGGGCTATCTATTGAAGCCAGATGGGCTCAGAGTATGGATATTGATAGGACTGGTGTCTTGTGGACCCGGTGCAGACAACTGTAATTGATTTGATTTAATGCTTGCAGTATGACATCTAGGGAATGCCATGTTTTAGCAGCACTTACTGTCTTTTTGGGTTCTTGCATACATTAACAATGATAGTAAGAACACTCAAAATATTAATTGGACTTTGAAAAATATTGTATTAGTTGTATCACCCATTTGTTTAACAATTACAGAGGTAAAAAGCCACTTATATTTGTTGAAACTCATATTCAACAGACAGAATTTACCTTGCCTTCCATTCTCCTCAGATATAGGAATGGGTAAGAATTGCTAGCTTAAAACTGTATCATATTCAAAATCTTCTGACTATTTGAATGTTTCATCTTGGAACATTCTGTCAGCCAAAATGCCAACTTTGTCTAAGCTTTTTTTAAAGTTCAACTTACATGATACTAAGTAGATATAGATTACAAGAAAATCTAACATTTAATTATCATCACTACTAAACTTAAGCCTAGATATACTTTGTTGATATTGTAAGAGTTAAAACTCTATCACTTAATGTTTAAGGTATGGCTGCAAATAGTTGAGAGAATGGATAGAAGCAAATTAATTTTATTAGTCATTATTCTTGATATTAGCATGTACTCAAACATTTCTGTCACAGATTATTAATTATGTGGAATGCTTACTAGAAGTTAAATATATTTCCCAATATTTATATTATGCCTTAAACTTCTTGGTAATTTTACAGTTTCATTATTAGCTCATACAGAATCTTCTAGAAATCACTTATTACTCATTACTCATCGATGAGAAGCATGACAGGAAGGGATAAAGCTAAAGCTGGAATGGGAGAGGAACATGCTTTAACAGCATCAGAAAGGGCTACAAACTCTTTGATCACACAAGTCTACCTTCCTCACACGAGCTGTTTTTAGGGTGTTTTCCTTGGAGCGCTGTTCCCTATGTTTATGTGTCACAAGAGGAGTCCAAGTTATCTCACCTTTCAAACATATCTGCATCTGGTCATATTGTAACTAACTTTGACTGCTATTCACCTTCAAAGTAGAGCAAGGCTCCAATATAGCGACAGTAACCTAGCCCTCTTTATTATTGTTTCAATGCATACACAAGTAGATTAGTACAGACATTTTCTTTTATTTTCAGTCTGTGGTTGAGAATCACCTTTCTAAAACTTATGCTTGAGGCTTTGGCTTATTTTCAGCATACAATGAAAACTTCTCATTAAAGCAATATTTTCCCTTTTCCAACAAGTTATGTATTTCTATACATAGGTATTATTGATGCATAGCTATGGCCTGAGATGAATTATATCTACAATCCTCTTGGAGAAATATTTCTTATCATCTATGGATCATGTGATTATTTCACACTGTGGTTGCCATCATTGGCTACTCATGTGAAAATGGCTGCAAAATCTAGTAAATTATGAACTCTAGAAACTCACATGAACATTTTGGGCTTTCAAATACCTATTTCCAATAAATGAACACTGATAGGTTGAAAGTACCCACTTCTCAGGCGAATATTGTGATCTAGGTGTCTACCTTTTCCTTCTCTCTGTTTTAGACTCATTATTTTACTTGATTTTTTTATTGTAGACTTTAAAAATAAAGTTTAATAAAATAAAATAACTCATGTAACTTAGTGGCAAATAATTATTCAAATAGGGTGACAATTTGGTTGAAGACATAACTCTATAATCAACTGAGATATTTTCAGAGTATGTGGATCAAATTGTATATATTTTCACCATAGACTAATAAAATGTTCACATAGGTCTGTAATGATGGCTTGAAATACCGTTCTTTAATTGGATTTTCTATGGATATGATCCTGACTGGTCCAGGTGTGACTGGTGTCTTTATATATTAGTTCTTCGGATGATTTAAATGCTTTCTCAAGATAGAGACCCACTCCTCCCCCATCTAAGCACTGGGTTTGCATTACAGCCTATGAAAATATTCCTTAATGAACAAAACCAAATTAGTTAATTAGTTGGTCAATTAGTATCCTTACAATAGTTTCACAGATAAATATTTACAACTATAAGCAGGCCATGCGAGTCCTCTCCCGTTTCCCCACATTTTCCATTCAATTCTGCATATTTTTGTATTTCTGATAGTGACTTACCCAGATATTCCCATCTTGATGATAGGGTTTCCAGTTTCTCCCCGTGTCACTGTAGAGCATCCGATACTGTGTCACCCAGTCTGAACTGCTATACCTTCCTTGGGTTGCGATGGCACTGATCTGCTTCCGATTGCCAAAATCAACCTGAAGCCATTGATAGTGGTCACTGTCTGATGGAGACCATCCCCCAGCACCTGAAATGGGCAGAGGCAAAGGGGGGGGGAAATGGGAGTTTAAAGTTTAACTCTTACAATTATAAATGGATTATTCTGCATATCTTAATTGTCCTTTGCAGTACTGTGTTTCACTGATGTATTTTAAAGTGTCCTTTATAGATGCCATTGGGACTTCAACTAATATTCTTCCATCTGGGTAACATTGATTCTATAACCCCTTTATGGTGTAATTATGTGCTCATTTTCTCCTGAGCAAATGTCTTCATAATTCTTCAATTAGATCTTATTAGTACATGTCAAAGTCTAATTGACTGAGGGTTGATCAATTTACCATGAACCTTTCTGTTAAGACCATAAGAAAAAATATGTGGTTGCGATTTTCCTTCCCCTCATGTAAGGTTTCATCATTTAGTAAATTATAAATGAAACAAAACTCAATTACATGTAACCTTCAAATACGTTTTGCTTTAAGAAGTTCAGAGTCAAAGCTTGTAGATGCTCTGTTTCTTAAAATAAATTATAAATATGTATTACAATTTTGGACTCGTGAAATGTGAAGTATGTCAGAAATGATCCACTCTATATTAGTAAGGTATAATGTTGCTTGATAAAAGCCAATGTTATTTGATAACCAAATGCTTATATCAATTGTTTGAGGCACTAGACAAAATTAAATGTCTTTGATAAAATATAATACTTGACCAGAAAATAGTAAGAAAAGAGAATTCTAAACAGTCAGAGTTAATGGAGATTAAAAAGATTTAAATTCTGATGATACCTGTGCCGGTTTACAAATAAATGACAGAAAATATGGCAATATCTTAGTATTTAGAGAGACTAAGAAGAATAATTGATGAAAAAAAAGTGTCACCTGGGCAGAGGCAGAACAGAGTTTGAAGCTACCAAGGGAGCTTGAAAATGCAGGGCAGAGTCCCATAAAGGAAGCTGCTTTGTAGAAAAAGACAATTGAATATCTATGTGGGCATTTATGAAGTCTGTATGGCAGATCAAATGCATCTCTTCAGATCAAGGCTCCATAGGATCAGGTAAATGAACATGGGATTAGAAGATGAACACCCAGATTCTACACAGGGTGGAAACTAGGTCAGACTGACCATTCTTATTGAACAATACTAGTCATTCAGTAGCCATCCTAAGAAGTCAATCCATTAGAAGTAGGGATGGCATAGTTAATTGATGATGATGGTGATGGAATAAAAGCTAGTCATTATATTTGAAAAGGGGTTATTGAAAGTCAATTTAACATGCTAATATACTCCATGCACAATCATAAATCAACTCTAAGTCAAGGTAGACCATGAAAATTAAAAAAATCCAACAACAATAGCATGTATAATGCTCATTCTAAATTAAAAATCTCCAAGTATTTGGAGTAGCAGGAAAGTAGGGGTAGAGGAAAACCACAATGCAGAAATGAATCTCAAAATAACACATATAGTAATAATATTCTGGCAAAAACTTATCAGTGATCAAAAATAGTCCTGCTGTTTTAAATAAAACACATAAGTATTAAAGTAGAAATATTCCAGAAATAAAAAAAATGATTCAAAAAGAACATAATGGAACATTAGAAAGCATATATCTGAAATTAGAAGATGACTAATCTGGCTTCATAGAGAATTTAACCCAACTTCCCTTGGAAAGCTAAACATTCTCAAATATCCTTGTATTTTAGGCCTATGCACTATCCTGTGCTGCCATTGGTCCTGATTGTTATTTTAAGGGATTGGAGTCACTCGGAAATACATTGGTCATTGATGGTAAACCCTTGATGATGATAACTGGACAAAAATTCCTCTCTCCTCTTTGTTTACAAGTTACCATGATATGAATATTCTTTGTTTCATGACATGTTTAAACAATGATGAGCCACTATAGACCTCAAATAATAATGCCAGGGACTGAGACCCTGAAAACTATGAGCCGCTGAGGACTTCTTATTGGTTGACTGCTTAAGGATGTTGTTATGATCACGAGGAACACAGTTCAGAGAAAAATGTCACTGAATTAGAACACAAGCATATATCCACCTACCAAATGGACACTCAAAGGTAGAAAACAAAAGGAGACCTAAAGGATGATTATCTAATATCCAGTTAGGACAACATATATGTGAAGAAAAAACATGTCTGAAGGTCATAAACTCAAATAATTGAGAATTCATTGAATGGAAGTAGAATAAACACAAATAAAACCATAGAAATGTACTCGTCCATCACTGTTAGAAAGAATGGTAAAGATAAAGTCCATAGTATGTTCAGAGGCCAGAAGATTTTCATCAGAAACAAACAGGCCAAAAAGCAACGGAACCCCATAATGACTGGAGGAAAGTAACTGAAAAGTCTTCATGTGAACTTTCTATACTCACCAAAGACAGCCTTTAAAAATAAAACTAACACAACAGTATTTATTTTAAAAGATGGGACAACTGATCACCTATTTGTTTATAAAGCTAAAAAAAATAAAATTTTAGAACTTTGGATTTTATTTTTTGCTATTAGAATATGTATGTACATGAAGAACTAGGCCAGGGATGGTCTAGTATGTCAATAAATATTAAATATTTATGTTTAAATTTTTTCAAAGATCATTGAGTGTTTAAAACAATAGCTTTGAATTGGAGCATTTATAGTATATGAAGAAGCAAACTTATGGGGCTATGGTATCGTCAAAATGGAAGGCTAGACTCAAGGAGCACTCGATTTTCTACTTCGCACAAGGAGCGATGATTGACAGTGGCTAAATCTTGTGTCAGATGTCTTTTCTATTAAAGGTTGAATACAGATTATTTTAGGCTGTACAGGCTATGCCATGCCTCCTATGATTAGTCAATTCTATTGGAATACAACAATCATACATGCTTTGTAAAGATGTTCTAATAAGAATGTGTTCATGTGAATTTTGACAAGTTGTGGGTCTCCTCAGTGGTATCCATCTGTCTCAGAAGAAAGTAGTTTTGAGGAGAGGTGAGAACTGCATTTACCTAGTGAGAATTAGGATTTAGAATACAGCTAGAAATTATATATTGCTTTAGGAAAATGGATGATATGCAATCTAACCTCAATTTGACAGCTCCAAATTTATGTACATATGAGCAACACCTAATCACATAGTAGGTCTCTGTGTGTGTGTGTGTGTGTGTGTGTGTGTGTGTGTGTGTGTGTGTGTGTGTGTGTAGTAAGAGTAATTTTAAAAGAAGTAGTCATAAGTTAGAAAAGAATTAGCAAGTAAAGAATCAAAGTGAATAAAGGGGGTTGACAATTCTGTAATATCATACTTATGTATGAAAGGTCTCAACAATTAATTAATAAATATCTTTAATGACAAGGATGATACCAAATGACATGCTAAAGTGCAAGGGGGAAATCTCATGAGGCCCCAACCCTAGACATAAAACTTCAGGCAACTAAGGAATGCTGAGAGCAGGAGACGTTGTTTTCCTCAAGGAAGAGCCCACAAGTGGTTATTCAATACTAAGTTCTGAAAACATACATACAAGTCACATTATATTGACTGAGCAGGTTGTACTTATGTTTGTAATAACAATTAAAACAAGGCAGAGGGGATTAGAAAGAGAAAGAGAGAGAGAGAGCAGGGGATGGTGGATAGAAAGGGTTGAAAAGGAGAAAATGAGTTCACTTTATTTTAATTTCAAAAATATATAAAATTATTTTAATTGCAGTGAAATTAAAAAATTAAAATGTAAAAACACATAAAATGTCTTTATAAAAAATAAACTAAAAGCTAAAGTTTATCAACCCTGGCTCAAGTTCAAACTCTCAAATTTTATAATACGTATATTTCCCTGTCTCTAATACATCAAGATATTTAGAAGATATGTGAATGTATGGTGCGTGTTTACTGCTTATTACTACTTACATAGTGTGTGTGTGTGTGTGTGTGTGTGTGTGTGTGTGTGTGTGTGTAATCTATCATCATTGCTTTTCAGTTCCAAGTCTCCTACCTGTAGACGACATTTTACTAGACTAATCTCTCCAAAACAGTCTAGCTATGTCATCTATTTACATAGATGTTGTTTATCTATGTTGTCTCTACTCTTTAAGTTGTCTCTACTCTTTCCAGAGTTAGCCTCTGCAAACATGCATAGGAGATACACCTGGAACATATCACCCACACATCCACATATCTTCCCTCAACTTAGCTAGGCAATTTTTTAACTGAAGTATCAGGATGCTCCCTTCCCATGGGGCCTCATACAGAGAATGCTCTGAGGAGCCCTCCAGGCCTCCCTCATGCCTGGGGAGTGCATTTGCTTAGATTCTGGGAACCCTACAGAAGACAGCATTTTGGGGCAATTGCAAATTTTAGAAACTCCTTGAAGAGAACATAAAGAAAAAAAGTTACCCAAGTTATTGTCCTTTCCTTGTACTGTTTGAATGTTATGACAGTTTTTCTTGGGACCATCAAGGGCTAGTACCTGCTCTGACTTACTGAAACTCTGATATTAAGCTTGAGTCTCAGGTGTCTCTACCGGAGTGGTGAGCATCTTCATTAAGATTGGGCCATTCCTGGCGTCAATATATTCTGAACAATTCCTTCCTCTTCCTCAGGTATTCATCTCCAACACTTGCTGAAGCTATATTCGACCATATCTTTGATATCTGCTCATCGCCACTTGGTTGCTTGCTCTGGGTTTAAAACTTGTGTGTTACCTTGCTGACTCTTGATCCTGGTTTAGTTCTTATATTCCTTATGGCTCTGAATCACCTACCTATATCTAGAATTCTGTAAAATAAGTTTGTGAATGAGCCTCAGGTAAAATTGTAGAATGACAATGTGCTCAATCCAAAGATAGGTACATTTCCTTTTTAAGTGGAGGATTTTGAGGAAGGGTGTTATATAGCCCATGTGGTTCAAACTGAATATGTAGCTTGAACTCATTCACCTTGAATGGGCAACCTCCCTGGGACTACTTCCCAAGTCTAGATTTACAGACATCATATCCAGCTACATTTTCTTATTAGCTGCAGCATTTCAAGCCTTAAAAAAATGCATTGCTAATTGCAATATGAAAGTTCTGTCTATATATTTCCCAAAGCAATAGAACAGTTTTGCCAATGAAACCAACAAGCAATTAATACAAAGAACTTAGAGGTAGCAATATGTTCCATTGATTAGTGAAAGCCTTTTGTTCTTGTGACTTGCTAATGAATACTCCAAAATAAATTTTCTTTATTTAGCCACTTTTTTGCTTCATTGTTTTTCTGTAACTATGCAATTAACACACAGCTACTCAGTCCAATTTATTTCATTACTTTAACAAGCAGAAATTTATTGTCAACTTTAAAGGCTGCAAAAATATCTCAAGAAAGGTAAAGGAAAGTAAAACTTGTTTTTATAGAAGCAAATGTAGAGAGAAGGGGTGATTAACTCAATGAAAGCTGGTTTCTCAAAAAACATGGTGGAAAGATCAATATCAAGTTTCTCATTTGTCTTTGTCCTATCAAGCATGAAATTTGGGGAAGTTGATTACTTTGTTGACTTGTGAAACTTGTAACCTCTATTGATCCACAGATTAGGAATTATACCATTTAGATCACAAAAGTCTCCAAAACAGCATGTAGAAAGGAAGAAGTGTCTGCCCTGTGCCCCCTTCATCCTCTCATGACATCTTAACAGGCCAGAACTGATACCAGTGAATACTGATGGATTAAAGAAAGTGAGTACATGAAAGAAATGTGGGAAGGTGAGGAGGCAGAGGGGCTGAGGATGAATGGTCACAAGTTCTTAGTCTATAAGAAGACTTCAAAAACTTTTGTCTGACTCTAAGTAACTGGTACAATGCAGGAGTGCATTACAACGCATGTGCTTTCTGCATAATTTCCAATGTTCCTTCAATAAGTGTTTGGGTCTCTTACACTCTTTTTTTGTTGTGTCACGCCCTCGAGCTTTCAGCCATTCTCTCTGTTTCAATCTCCCCTAATCCTGTGTGTGTGTGTGTGTGTGTGTGTGTGTGTACAGACATATTTTTACACTAAAAGCACACAGTTTGTAATCTACACCTTCATTTTATTAGGATTGAGTGATTAATTATGCTAAAGGACCTGGAGAAATATTTAAAATCAGTAATCTGAATATATGGTATCCTGGGTCACCCACAGCGAACTAGACTGTCCTATATCAATCATCAATCAAGAAAATGACAGACAGACTTGGCTCCTGGGCAATGGGACACTTTCTTATTCAAGGTACAATCTTCCCAGATGACCCACACTTGTATGAAGTAACTAGTTCAGATGATGTTAACCATCTGAACTAATGTGACTATGGATACTCTTGACTTTCTGTTTTTAAGTCAGGACCTTGGAGAGGAGTCAGGAACTGATAGGAAGATTGAGGGCATGAAGAAGCCCAGTGATCAGTGAGTCCAGAGCACACAGGGCACTCACATTGGTGTCTGTGACATTGCCAGAGTCTATATAAATCTAGTTTCTAATTTAGAAGAAAACAGTGAATTTTTTTTTTCAATTAAGGCTAGAACAACCTTTAATAACTGGCCAAGAAATATGTATAAGATGAAAGAATAAATTGAAAAGGAGTCTCCAGGCAAGATAGCATTATGAGTTCAGGCTTTGAGGTATTCTTTCTGCTCTAAAAATACTATAGTTTTGATAAGATAGATAAAAAAGAAAATTGGAGAGACATAGCCAGAATCAAAAACAAGATAAGCATCTCCATGCACAAGAAATGTAATGAACATGCAAAGAAGCCAGTATGGCTGATGCTGAGTTAGGGGCTGGCATACACTGAGGTAGGACAATTCTTGGCCCTCAAAGAACATTGGTGAATGTGTTAACTATGGGCTTCATCGTCAGGGTGCCTGAGCCAATGCCAGAGATCAAGCACAGACCAGAGGTTACATGTTTTCTGAAAGAGAGAAAAGCCTGTTACTCACTTGGCAATGTGGCTTCTAGTAGGCTACTTGCTCTAGACAATAGAAACAGACATGTTTATGGAAATAAAACCCCATTGGTAGATGGCTGAACTTACAATTTCCTGATAATATTAGCAGACAAAAGCAGTGGCCAGCAATATTAGATTTTATTTTGTTTTGTTTTGTGAGGAAGAGCAACAGAGGGGGGAAAAAAGGATGGGAAAAGACAGAGAAAGAGACTGGTATTTTATATACATGTTTCTGAGTGTTTGTGTGCATAAAAGCAAGAATATTAAAATCAGAAATCCAAATAATAAATGGGGAAAAAATGAATGATGCAATTCAAATTAACTTCACAGTGTATGTTATCAAGGACATTTTAACTTTTCAAATATATAAATGGAAAACACCATCCATTACAAGTAACAAAAGTTATGAAATGCATCAGGAAGCAATAAAATGTTTGTAGGCAGACAATAAAAAGATTTTTTTTAATTAAAGAGTCTCAGAAATCAGAAGCAAATAAACACCAGGAGAGGAAAAGCTCCTGTAAGCAACATACATGCTCAGACATTATCTTAATGTGCTTTTTACTTCTGTGAGAAAGTAACACGTGACCTTATGCAACCTGGGGAGGAAAGTGTTTATTTGAGTGACACATTCCATTCCGGGTCACAGTTTATCACTGAGGAACTAAGACAGGAACCTGCAGGCAGCACCTGAGCAGAAGCATGAGGAGCACTGCTGGCTGGCTTGCTCCTCATAGCTTTCTCAGCGTGTTCATTGCCCAGGACCACACCCCCAGTGGACTAGGCTCTCCTTCATCCATTACTAACCAAGAAAGTGCCCCACATACTTACCTACATGCCAGTATGTTGGAGGCACGTTCTAAATATAACCCACCCTCTTTCCAGACAAGCTTAGACGGACGGCATCAAGTTGTCAAAAACACTAACCACACAGACAGGGAGTAAAATACCAACATTTAAATAAAGGCAAACTGTTTTTCAATGTTAAAACTAAGTTGCCCCGAATCCATAAACTTAGAAGAGTCTTCTCAGTGTTGGAAACATTACCTCAATTGGGCACATTAGTAGTGTCATATGCAAATGGAGGCAAGTCAGAAGAAAAATGAGTCAAGTGTGACATTTTAGAGAAACTGGAAGTGTAAGGATATAATTGAGAGTTCGCACACTGATGAACAACAAACAGAACAGACATCTTAGGATGTGCCGCCAGAGGAGCTTGTTAATGAACTCAGGCTCTATTTACAACAAGATTCACATATCTGTGAAGGTCTCTGAGGAGGTGGGCAAACAGACCTCAATTGAGAACAGACTGTTTTCACAGTGGCCAGGGGAGAGGGCTGCATCTATCCAGCGGATGCCACAGATGTGAGAGACAGCATGCCAGTAGCCATTCCTAAAATACTGACGATTTTCTTCAATTGTCAATGTTTTACTCATTTTACACAGCAACCACAATTTCTCCTCCCACTACCCCAACCTCCCCCACCCCATTCCCCACCCACTCCTCAGAAATGGTCAGGCCTCCCATGGGGAGTCAACAAAGCCAGGCACATCAAGTAGAGGCAAGACCAAGCTCCTGCCCCCACCCCTTTTTAAGGTTGAGCTAGGCATCCCTCCTTAGGGAATGGGCTCTGAAAAAAAAAAAAAAACAGCTCATACACCAAGGGTAGATCCAGGTTCCACTGCCAGGGGACCCACAAACAGACCAAGTCACTCACACAACTGTCGCCAGATGCAGAAAGCCTAGGCCAGCCCTATGCAGTCCTCCCAGCTGTCAGTCCAGAGTCTGTGGGCTCCCACTACCTCTGCTCAGCTGTCTCTGTGGGCTCCCACTAGCTCTGCTCAGCTGTCTCTGTGGGTCTCCCCTTCATTATCTTGAAGGCCCTCGTCATAAAGTCCCTCCTCCCAAATACTGACTCCTTAATGAGGCTGTGTGAAGGCAATGAGGAAAGAGCATGGCAGCTATTTTTAAGGCAGAAGATTAGGAGGAATATGTAGGAATGTTGGATATGGTTACATGGCAAGAAGAAAGACTGATTCTCTCCTGTTATAGTTGTCTATAACAAGGATACGTTTTTAAATAACCCTGAGGACAAGAAGCTACCTCCCTAGGCAGTTGGCATGTTGTAAGAGAGATGGGCTGCATTAGCTTTTTGGATGCAATTAAATCCAGATTACATCTCAGAGGACTGGCATTACTCATAAGCACAATCTTAGATTCTTTGAATATTTATCAAAGCTTCTGCAAGTAAAGCAAAGATAGGCAACACCACAGAATCATGGACCCAAGCCATAAATATTGAAAACAAAGGACAGGTGCATTTGCAAAATAGGGGACACTTCTTCCATATCTTGCCTGTGTGTTCCAGAAAACTGGAAGAAAACGGAGACAGAGATAAAAGCACAGTGCTATGGCAGGAGCAGGGGTGGCTGCAGTGGGCTACAACGACTTCAAAGCTCAGCCCTTGTTTCACAGCACAGAGAGGCTTCCACAGACCTATCCCCAGTCTGAATTCTGACAAAACATTCCGCAAAATGTGAACTGGAAGACACAGATTTAGTTGTCCTGAAAAAATGATGAGCAATCATGGCCCATGAGCAATATGTTGATTAATGACCCTCTCAACCTGACGAGAGATTTCCCAGTAGCAGTATACAGGCCTTCATCTTGCATACTCTCATTTTTGATAACTTTGTTTTTTAATTATTTGAGGCGTAGAAGACCTGATTATAAAATTGAGACTTGCTGTTAAAAGTAACTAATACAATAACTAACTAGATCATGATGTAAAAAGTTTTTGACTAGTTCCAAACCTGAGCACATAACTTCATAATTTGTTCTAGGGTCAGTATTAAATTGAGATGCTCATTATCTGTGCTGTGTTTAAAAATAGGTAATGGTTACAAATAATTATGTAACGTAGGTTCACTTTATACATAATGTGATGCTGATATTGTGGCTCTAAATATGTATAACACTAGGGTCTCTTACATTTTGATCCTGAATCTTCGCATATTTACATATATCTAAATGGACAGATGATTGATATATAAGTGATGTCTAGATAGATACAGTCTGCAGTCATATCACCAGGCATACAAAGGAACCATCTCCAGAATCTCTTAAATTTAAATTCTCTCAGTTTCCATTCTCCAAATCAGACACCTCTTGTATCCTCCAGCATCTTTTTTCCCCAGGGATGTACTAATGAAGATGGCTATCACAAAGAGATTGCTTGCTTCCATTCTTTACTTTAAAGTGCAATATTATATGAAATTCATTTCTTTGTCTTTCTGAATGATGGGCATATGCATACCCAGCTCAGAGCTACTCTGAATGGTATACTGCCATCAGCATGTCCATTTTAAAGCATTTATATGCATATGCATTTCTTAGGGATATATAGCCTAGGGAATAATTATGCAAATTTGCAATTTTCACACCATCAGTGTATTTTAAACATAAGTTTTCTATGCTCCCAGCATAACTGAAGTGATCATGTTTAAGCAGTCTTAACAAGTTGGCTAAAATTGTTGCAATTCTCACTCCTTGCTCACTTAGTTCAGACACAACAGTGTAGAGCACTGTGGACTTAATTTATGTCTTCTTTACAGCTACTATTTTGTGGATTCTAGTTTTAGAGATACCATGAGGGTTATTAGTACAATAATAAAAAAATGCAGCAAGTAAAACAAAACAAACAAACAAAAAAACAGATAGGAAAAGAAGAAGCTGAATTATATAAGTTTACACATGATATGATCTTATACATAAGAGATTCAAAGTTCCACTAATTTTTTAAAGCAATTATTATCAATTTTAGTAATGAGCCAAGATACAAATGCAAGTTTAAAGTATCTGTAGCCTCCTTTTTATACCCCAACAAGAAACACATCAAGAAAACAATCGCTGTTATTCACAGTAGCCTCAAAAATATATCTAGAGATAAACCTAACCTAGGAGGTCAAAGACTTCTACAGGGAAAATTTTAAATCTCTCAAAAGACATTGAAAAAGACACTAGAAGATAGCAATACTTCCCATGATGGATTAGGAGAATTAATATTGTAGAAAAAAAAAAACACTATTCTTTCACAAACAATTCATAGGTTTGATGCAATTGCAATAAAACTTCCCATACCATTCTTCTAATAGAAATAAAAGAAAAAAACAAAACCTAAAATTTAATAAGACCCTGGGCCGCCAGAGCAATTTTCAGGAAAAAAAACCAAACAAATAAATAAGAAATCTCAAGACAATTCTGGAACAAAAATTGCATTGCACTGGCTCAAAAAACAAGACAGGTCGACCAATGAAACAAAACAGAAGGCCCATACAATAGTATAAGTAACTATAACTATGTGATACTTATTAGAACCATGTGATACAAATTAGAACAAAGATAGCTTTTCCAACAAATGATGTTGGGGAAATGGATGCTTGCGTATAGAATGAAACTAGATCCATACCTGTCATGCTAAATAAAACCTAACATCAAAGATGTCAGTGCAAAACCTGAAATCCTGAGACTCTTAGGAGAAATCATACAGCATCCTACACGGCACAGGTTTAGGAAAGGACTATGTGAAGAGGACTCTGTTGCCCAGGAGTTAAGACCAACAATCAACACCTACAACTGGGACCTACAATAACAATAGCTGGGATCGTGCCCACAATTGCTGGGGAGCATGTGGGCATAGAGGAACCCTCACTCAGTGTCGGTGGTTTTAAAGATTGCTGCAGCCACTCTCCAAATCTGCGTGGAACAGTTTGAAACAGCTCAAGTCAGCTCTACCATATGACGTTGGCATAATCCCAAAAGACTGAGCATCCTGTGACACAATACTTGCTCAAAGCTGTGGCTGGTAAGCTTCCTGGTCTGGAAAGAAGCCTTAGCTGTAAACACAGGAGGAAGCTAGGGCCGGAGAGAAGAAACAAGCATTCCCTCCAGTCATATGCATATTATTACATGTTGATTATACTCACCACTTTTAGAGTTGACTGTGTATGTATGCACTATGTAAACTAATATAATTGATAATATAACATGATAGTAACTAAATCTAAAATGTTGAATGGGTACGTATCTTCTAACTTTTATTTATTTTCTAAACAGTTTGAATTATATATAATCCCATTTTTAAAAATATCCTCTATTCATCCTGGTACCAAGAGATAGTATCATTTGTGTGATAGTATCATAGTATATTTTCCTAGGTGATGATAGAAAAGGAAAGCTCTAAAAGTTAGAGGTCATTGTGAATTTCAAAAATAACATTTCAATTAATCTCACTAGCATAGGAATAGATTGTTACTAAGGAAATAACATATACTTATCAGATACTTGAAAAACTTCCAGATAATCAGAATTATTTTCTAGGATAAATTAACATGGCATAAAAGATATAGCTGCGTTTTTTAACTCTATTAATAAATAAAATAGAAATGAATACTGTAACATGATAAATTAAGTTATACTTCTATTGAGTTGTTTTTAAATACAATGAATTATTTATGTTTTTATCGAGATGGTCTGTACTTTTCAGGGATTTTCTGTACCCCCCTTCCATCTTTACACAGAAGCACTGGGATGGTAGACTTGTGTACCAATAAACCCAGCTTTTATTTGCCTTCTGGGGATTTGAACTCATGTTTCCAGACTTGTAGAACAAATGCTTTATCCACTGAGAAATCTTCCAAGGGTGCTTTTATTTTCTCAAATGATTTATCATGTAAGTTTTGTTGACCTATTTTATTAACAAAGGGGATTACTATTTATACTAACATTCAGCCACATATAATTCTTATTATTAATGTGTTTTGTCATTTCCATGTTCACTATGAATACCTGCTCTAGCTCAATCATCCAGAAACTATGCATAGAGAACTTCTAAGTGTCAGCCATTGAGGGTCCTAACAGAATTTCCATAGCCCTTTTACATTATACACTTTCACATATGTCCTGAATATCTAATTAATTTGGACAAAAGGCCAAAATATTCTTCATTTAATGAAGATTTTTATCACATGGGAAATGGAAAATGTAATACTCTTTTAACATTCACAACACTGTTGTCCTGTATGTGGAGAAAACAGATAAACCCACATGCTATAGTAAATTCTGTGTTAGATCAGTGATGCTTCTGTGTAAGCCACAGCATGCTCCTGTGCATCTGTTAGTTCCTGCATCTTTATTTTTAAAAGTAATTTTCTTTTGTGTGTGTGTGTGTGTGTGTGTGTGTGTGTGTGTGTGTGTGTGTGTGTGTTGTCTCATGTGTATACAGATACCCATGGAGGACAACAGAGGATGGGTTTTGGATCTCCTAGAGCTGATTATACTTGGTTATAAGAGAACTGAACTCTGATCCCTTGCAGGAGCCTCACATGCTGTGACATGCTAGTCTCTTATATTTGTAAATGCCACCTGGAACACAGGGTTCATGACTTGGTGGCAAGCATGCCTGCTTCCGGGAAATTATGACCTACGTCTGGAGGAAGGCAGCTTCGTATGTGCCACTCCCCAGCTTAACACAACATTTTTCTTTCTTTGTGTATGTTACCAGTGAAGTCTGAATTTTGGGACTATGTAGTTAATTTAAGATAATTTCCCACATGCTCCAGACGTAGCTGCCCACTCATTGGCATTGTTAAAATGATAGTAGTAGTTTCAGGTTATTCTCCCTGTTAAAAACAAGCAGACAAAAACCAAACAGAGCAGAACAAAATAGGACCTATGGGCATAATCACAGACTATGGCTGCTGCAGGGCTGCAGACCCAGACATAGCCCTCAGCAGCAGCCTAGGCACTGATGACACTATGACTCCAAGTGGCAATGCAGGTCACTCAGATGGAGCCAACAGCAACATGGCGCTCGAACCCCCACATGGTCTCAGATGTGGGTTCAGAATCCGGGTATCCTCACTGCCTCTGAAAGGAAAAGGAGCCTTGGACAGCACAAGTCCTGTCTGTGGTTGGACCATGGACACAGTCATGGCCCTGGCCACACAAATAATACCATGACCCAGGGGGGACAGCACATGTTTCTCAGGTATGGATTGGCCCAGCAGCAGCACAGCCCTCGGGCACCAAGGTCACAGGTGAATGCCTAGATTCTGGGAATCAGTGTGGACAGACATCAGCACAGACTCAGGCTTCAGCGGGACCACGAACCCAGACTTGGTCCTTGGGAACAGCCTGGGCCCGAATATCATCATGGTCAAATGCCAAATGTCAACATGCATCAGAACTCTACTCACTGGAAATACAGCCTGTTGCCTGCCCATCCCCGCCCTCCCCCACCCCTGCCTCTACAATAAGCAGAAGACCCGACCTGGGTCACAAGAAAGGAGAAGCTGGCCTTATCTCTCACCGACCACAGTGATCCACAGAGCAGGTCCTATACCTCGCCTGGGCAGTAGAGCTGGCCTTGATGCTGTGAGAGCAGAGAAACTGGCCCTACTCCTTGCTATCAGCTACATCCATGGAGCTAGCCAAGGCAGTGCTGGAGAGCTGGCCTGCCTGGTGACCATGGGGCAAATCTGGCAGGCCGAGCAGCCCAGCTACTACCCGGGCCAAGAAACAATACTATGAGCTAGCTCACCCTGATACCCACCTCATCTACAAACTATTGGAACATGTCCAACCTGCAGATCCGAAACTACAGGATCGCCATGACACAAGGCAACAATAGGATGTACAAGAGTAGCCCAGGTGAGGGCCCGTATCGAAGGTATAGCAGAAGCCAGAGAGGCCTGGAACCACACCGACAACTCTTTTCAATGTACACTTGCAAGTAAAAATATATGGGCCACACTCCAGCTTCCAGGTCAAGATTTTCTTTTATTTATTTGTTTGTCTGTTTGTTTATTTATTTACTTACTTTTCTGCTTTTCGTGGAGGGTTACTTTTAAATTTTGTTTTGGAGAAGTTGCAAGAGCAGACGGGCAGAAGCAAGGGGATGGGAATATGAGTAAGATTGGGATGTTGATATGAATCCATAAATAATCAATTAAAAGAAAAAACAAACAAACAGAAACACCATCACCACCACCACCAAAAAAACCAGAATAGAACAACCAAGCAACAAAAACACAAACATGAAAAGGACAAATAAAAACAACAACGAAATAACAAAGAGGGCCTGGAGGGCAAGGTGGCTCAGTTGCTATAGTGTTTTGTTTTGTTTTGTTTTGTTTTGTTTTGTTTTGTTTTCCATGCCTAGTTAGTTCCCAGGACAGACACTTGAACACCGCTCAAGGCTTAAACTGCCATTCTTCCTGAATCCTCGGTACATATATATATTAATCTGGAGTCTGATCCCCAAACTGCAAAAATCTAAAACTTCTCTAAGAGCTTCCATATTTTTCCCCAGATGTTATTTTTGGCTTCATTCACATTCAGTGTGTATTCTCACTCAAGAAGATGCCTGTATGTCTGTGTTCATTATTAGCCTTCATATGCTGACCTCAGATATATATAAATCTCTCAAAGATTAAGTTTCTAGTCATTACCTTTGACAGGGCCTTGGATCATACCTAATTTCTAATAATCAGAGCAGACAAAACTAAAAAATGGACCATTCTTTAGACCTCAGTTTTAAGATTTTCATGACCTAAGTGTGATCCTCCTGAGTTATCATATCACACCCTGGGAAAGGGAACAGTCTCTTCCTTAGAAGTAGGCTAGGATGATCAGTGGAGGAAGTGAGTGGCTACTGGGGACGAGACAGGGTTTCCTTGTTAGTGCAGAAGGGACAAGACATGGTTGCCAGCTTGTTTCTGTTTCCCGAGAGTCATGAAATTTGTCTGTTTGTATATGATATTTAAGTGAAGTCTAAGAAATCAGATGTCACTGATTACTTGATAAT
Organism: Cricetiscus sungorus; assembly: GCA_030556225.1. Classification (NCBI taxonomy): domain Eukaryota; kingdom Metazoa; phylum Chordata; class Mammalia; order Rodentia; family Cricetidae; genus Cricetiscus; species Cricetiscus sungorus. Next base: position 28,402,292 of record JANBXA010000031.1, read on the forward strand.
ATTTACCATATATGGCAGTTTTTAATGAAATGGCTAACATTAAGTGAATTTCAACTGGAATGTGATAGATATGTCAAAAAGATCTCGTTTCCATCTGGTAATTTTATCTTATTATTTTGTTCAGTTAAGAAAGGAAATGGTTAGAAGGCCATTCAAAATGTAAATGTTCTAACTGCCAACTTAATATAGTTTATCTTTTTATCAGCAGGATAATTACAGACGTAAATAGTATTTGAGGCCACCTGCCTCTATGACTCCTTGACTGGAGACTCATTATCTTCTGGATTGAAGGTGTTATTCTCAAAGACATCAACAGGAAAGAAAACATCAGCAAGCATGTAGACGGACATATTCTTTGCACACTCACGGCTCACATTCTGTATTGCAATAGCATATCAGTAGAAAATGTATAGAAATCCATATGCTAATCCATATGTAATAAGTACAATTATGTTGTTCATTGATGCTTGCAAATTTTATACACAAAATTACATGAAGTAATATGATATTGCCGATGATCTATACCAGAATATTAGTTGATGTATTTCCAATGAACACAAGATGAGGCCACTTTCCAAAGAAAGAATGTGACAATTCAGACAGATTCTGCTATTGACTGGAAGTAGAAAATTGCTGTGTATACCAAATTTTTATATTTGGGCATTTGGCCTGTGATAGGGTCATTTAGAGGGCTTGAGGATTTCTGAAGACTGTACTTTAATTCCATTTTTCTTTTTTTCGGGAGAAAATAGAAATAGGATTATTCTCAAGGCCAATATAGTAAAGTAGAGCAAATGTATCTATTATGGATTCACTCAGCTATCTATTAGGAGCTCTCTAATCTCCCTGTGACTCAGCCATCTATTGGGTGAGCTCTAATCTCCCTGAGACTCACACACACAGACTGCGTCCCCTCCTCCTCTGGTCCACCACATATTCCACACTCGAGTCATTTCAGCCCCAGATGCCAGTTCCTACTCAGGAACCATTATGTCCTTCTCAAGTTCATTCTTATAGCCACTGCATATAACACATGGCAGGCTCTTTCCCTGCATGTCTACGGAAACTGCAGGATCTGTTTCAGAAGAAAGTTTTTTTTTTTTTTTTTTTTTTTTTGCCAGGATCCAGATATCAGCAAGATGAAACTATTTTGCCAAAATTGTTGTGGGTGTGTTTTTCTATAAACAGAAAATATTTATAGTACTCCCACCTCCACGGGCTCTAAATGAGGAGGAAACAGCGCTAGGAGATGGTGGTGAGACAGATGGGCTTGTAAACATATTAGACTGTGGGAAGGCACAGGGGATTGCATTCAGTATACCCCCATGGAAACCAAAAATCTGCAGATGCTCAAGTCTCTTAGGTAATGAAGCTTTGAATTCAAAGTAACCTGTGTGCATTCATTCCCTCTGGTACTTTAAATAGCCTGAAGACTATGTTCAATGCCTAACACAATGTTCATTCGATGCAAAATGCTTTGTTGTGCTATATTGTTTAGGGAACGGGACAAGAAAGAAAATTTGCTTGTATTTAGCAAAATTTAATTTCCCCAAGTATCTTCAGTTCATAGTTGACTGAGTTCATGGATGCTGAACCCAGAGTTGTTTGTAGTGTAATCCTGTACAATCCTATACAAATAAATGTTGTATTCATATATATATATGTAGTGTCAATTGTTCTTATAAAATCTCTAGTAGTTTCCCTCACAGTTCAAGATTAAACTGGATAATCTTGTGAAAAGTAACTAGGATAATTCAGAAGAACAAGCAGAAATTTCCCGGGAAACAAACAAGGCTCAGAAAACAGTAGCTTCTCTACACTTGCCCATAGGCATTGCTTTAAGTATCTGGAAAGTTCTGTTTACGTTGCAATGTTCACTTTACTTTGTTTTCTGAGGAAAACAACATGGTAGTGACTGCATTGAGAAAAGAATTTGTGGAAGCCCCAAGGCTATCGAAATGAAGAACAGAGGGCAGATTAGGACATGCGTATGGATGAACAATAGGGTGGATGAACGGCTGGGCTGGCAGGAATGCAGGTGAGTTCCTAGTGACAGTGGTGGGAAACAAATAAGAATTATGGAATTGAGGGTAACTTCTAGATGATCTCATCCAAATTGAGGTACAATAGTCTCAGTTCTAGATAGCAAGAAAGGGTTAAAGAAGCAAGATTAAGGAAGGTTTTTCATCCCTGATTTGAGTTGACTATGAGACAGTCAAGATTCTGATTGTTGCTGTGTGTAACATGAATTATTAAAGACCCAGAGACTGATATAGAGGTTGAAATTTCAAGCTGAATATCAGGAAAGCAAAGCTTCTTACCTCTACCTCAGACTGAATGAGCTGATCCCGTCTCCATGAGCTCTTACCAAGCCTCAGACTGCTGCTTTTCCTCAGTGTGGCTGGAGAATCTATGACTCCTACTGACGACCTGCTCCTGTTTTTTATACCCCTCTAGTGCTGGGATTAAAGGTCTTTTAGACTGACTCAATCTTGTATAGATCTGGGTAGTCTTGGACTCACAGAGTAGATCTATCCACCTCTTAATCCTGAGTCCTAGGTATGTATCACCACTGTCTGATCTCTATAGCTTGAGACTTACTTTGCTTTTCAAAATCTTCAATCTTTAATAAGTCATAAATAATATACCACTATAGCTGTGAGTGTGGGTCTTGGGGAAATGTCATAGGTAGAGGTATACATTTCAAAGCCAATCATTTATGAATGCTATTTAAAGAGATCAAAGTAAAAAACATTAACAATGCATTTTTGAAAAATAACATTTAATAACTTTTAATATGTTTATTTTAGTGATTAAAATTTTACACTGAACTTTTTAATTAAATTTATCAATTCATTTTACATTCTGACTCCATATTCCCCTTCCTATGCTCCCCCGTTCCCTTAGTCCTCCTCCCCCCCGCCTCCCTCATCACTCCTCCTCTTTACATACAGAACAAAAGCTGTTAATAAAATTCTCTTCTATAACTTTTGGATACTTAGTAATGTTTTTTTTTCCAATCTACTTTGTGAGAGTTTGAATATAGAAGATACTAATTTTAGTATTTATTTCCTTTGTTATTTGTTCTTTACAAATAGGTATTTGTTAAGATGGAAATGGAAAGGAAGTTAAAAAAGAAAAACACAAAAAGCTGAAAATATTTACCTTCCTTGTGAATATTTATTTAGCGTTACATCTGTATTTAATTTTCCATTAAAAAAAAAAAAAAACATGAACAAGTATTTTTCCTGCTTGTGTAACTATATACCTATTTGTGCTTGTCGTTGTCTGCATAGGCCAGAAGAGGGCACTGGGTGTCCAGGGACTGAAGTTACAGAAGTTGTAAGCCTTCATGTGGGTGCTGGGGCTTGAACCCAGCCTCTCTGAGAGAGCGGCCAGTGCTAACTGCTGCTGTGTTGTCATCCAAGCCTTTTTACAAAAGTTTTGAATACATTTGAACTTCATTTTGATTGGCAGGCCACTATTTTTCTAAGTGTGTATTAGTTTCTTCTGATCTCACGTATTTAGTTTTGGTATCTGATTCCTTGTGAGTTGTTTGACTTCTGGCTTTGAGGAACCTGAGGTCCAATGATTTAGCTAGACTGGCTGATGAGCAAGGCCCTACCTCAGCCCCTCCCCAGCACTGGAATTACAAGAATTTACTGCACTTGGTTTTCAATGGATGTTCTGGGTTTTAAACTCACATGCTTACACTTGCCTGACAACTAATTTCAGGACTGTCCTACTTCATCATCTAGTATTTGACATTTTTTACAAACAGGTATCTTTTTTTTCCCCCATCCTACCCTATTTTAGCATTTTCCTTTCTTTTCTGGCCTTAAATCTAGTAGTGCCTTTTTATCTCTGCTAGAGATACCTTCACTTTTGCTTGGAAATAAGGATATTTTCAAATATTCCCTTATCCATAAACCCAATTAAATACAATTTGTAAATAACACATGTGTGTGTCCCAATACTTCTTTCCACTTGACAACTTTATATTTAAGGCATTGACTTTTAAACACAAATCACTTTGTGTATGAAAAAATATGAAGTAGTTTTACATATACAATCCTGCAAAAAGGGGCGTGAGCACGGAACAAATGCAATATTGGCTAACAGTACTCTGAAGTGGTACAAGACAGTGGATTTAAACATCCTCTCATTAGGAGAAATTTCTGTCTTTTCCTCTTATGCCTCTCTCCCAAACTCCCCATCTTACTGGCCTAGTACAAGAGCCAGAGTGAACAATTCAGATTTTACTCTGGCCTCTACCACCCTTCCTATTCAAAGTCTTGAGACAATCAGGCACCAGACATCAGCAAGCTGAGGGGGTGGGGGGCTCATGCATCTTTCACTCAGATGAGCTCTAAGCATATGTCACCCTAAAGTACATCACACCAATCTATGTCCTACACTCAGACTTAGATTTCAGCATTTAATTTAATATATATATATATATATATACATATATATATTTTTGCATGTCAAGTATGTCTTAAATGTTATGTCTAGTTTTCTTTTTTCAAATCTAGTGATGAGAAGCACTAGAGGAATAATTTCATCAGCTAAAGTCATCTAGCAGTGAATAAAATGTAGCCATGAAAATTCTCCTAACTTTCAGATGTTACAGTTATGCAGAGCTCATAGTAGGCTTCAGAAATCATCTATAAATACACATGTCACAGGGAAGAGGGACAACATTATTTAAAACATTTTTTTCATGGTTATCCGGAGATTTTACTTGATACAAACATGAGAAATTCTTTGTAAGTCCATCTGTCACATAATTTATAGTAAATTTTTATAATGGTTGCTGTCAAATAAAAAAGTAGTGTAGCATGTGATATTCTTGTCAACAGATTAATCAACACATCATAGGGTGGATTCTAAACTGAAAAAATGGCTCATTGCTTAAGAGCATGTGTTGCTCCTGCAGAGGACTAAAGTTTGGTTTCTAGAACTCATATTATACATCTCATAACTGCTCCATACTCTAGACATGACACACAGAAACATATACACAGGAATTTAAAAATAAAAAGGAGATATGTAAAAAAAAGTATCCATATTTAACTTGCAAAATCATCTGTTACCCTGCAGGTATGTCTTCAGTGATTATCAAAGAGAATTAGCTGTAAAGAGGTTGAAGTTTCAATGAAATTGTGGCTCATTGAATTAGAAATGTGTCCAATATGGGAAAAAAGTTATTTTTTCTTCAAGATATGAAGCCAAAAGATAGCTTTTGGTTATTCATATATTTTCTTTTCTTTTTAAAACTATGTTATAAATTTCAAGAACACTACCTCCCTGTTATACTAACAAGTAGATGCATTGTCACTTATTAACTAAAAAGGACTTGGGGACCCACCTGAGCAATGTATCTTGAAGCCAACTTTATGTAGCTAACATGATTTATCTGGATACATGTAGCCTTAAGATGTCAAAATAATGCATAGATTTAGAACCCATATGCATACCTCTTAATGGTTTATGAAAATATGCAAAATATTTCTATAAGAATGTTGATTATCAGTGAACAGGTTTCTCTAACCAGCTTCCACATCCTAAGTGAGCATCAAAGGCTTAGTTTATGGTCTTTTGTAGGATCTATTATGGATAAACACAACTAATGGCTTGTTTTTAACTTTTATTTGTTGTTGTTGTTGATTCACTATTTACTGTGTGAAAGTCTTTTAGATAAGCAGCATATTTTCTTTATAACAATAACACAAATTTCAGAAACACAACAAACTCATGGAATTTGAACAATGCTCAACTGGACCATTCCTAAGTCAAGGAAGAATTAAAGAAAGAATTAAAGACTTCCTAGAATTCAATGAGTATGAAGACACAACATACTCAAACTTATGAGACACCTAGAAAGCAGTGCTAAGAGGAAATTTCATAGAATTAAGTGGCTACATGAAGAAACCGGAGAATCGTTACACTAGAGAATTAACAGCACAACTGTAAGCTCTAGAACAAAAAGAAAGCAAAATCACTCTGGAGGAGTAGACGCCAGGAAATAATCAATTTGAGGGCTGAAATCAATAAGGTAGAAACTAAGAAATCAATACAAATAATCAATGTAACAATGAGTTGGTTCTTCTAGAAAATGAACACGATAGACAAACCTTTATCCAAACTAACCAAAAGACATAGAGAGAACATGCAATTAAACAAAATCAGAAATGAAAGGGACATAACAACGGACACTGAGGAAATCCAGAGAATCTTTTGGTCATACTTTGAAAACATGTACTCCACAAAATTTTAAATTTTAAAGGAAATAGACAGTTTTCTGGATGTATATCACTTACCAAATTAAATCAAGCTTAAGTAAGCAATCTAAATAGTCCTATAAACCCTAATGAAATAGAAGCAGTCATCAAAAGTCTCCAAGACAGAAAAAAAAAACAAAATAAAATAAAACAAAAAGCACAAACAAACAAAAACAAAAACAAAACAAAAAGCCCAGGGCCAGATGGTTTCAGTGCAGAATTCTACCAGAAATTCAAAGAAAAGCCAATACCAATTCTCCTCAAAGTGTTCCACACAATAGAAGCAGAAGGTTCATTGCCAAACTCTATTTACAAGGCTACAATCACCTTGGTGCCCAAGCCACACAAAGGCACAACTAAGAAAGAGAACTACAGACCAGTATCTCTCATGAATATTGATGCAAAAATACTCAATAAAATACTGGCAAATCAAATCCAAGAACACATCAGAGAAATCATCCACCATGACCAAGTAGGCTTCATCCCAGGGATGGTTTAACATATGACAGTTCATCAATGTAATCCACCATATAAATAAACTGAAAAAGAAAAAAAATACATGATCATCTCACTAGATGCTGAAAAAGCCTTTGATATAATTCAGCCCCCCTTCATGGTAAAGGTGTTGGAGAGATCAGGGAAAACAGAAACACACCTAAACATAATAAAAGCAACATACAGAAAACCAACAGCCAACATCAAACTAAATGGAAAGAAACTCAATGCAATTCCTCTTAAATCAGAAACAAGACAAGGCTGCCCTCTCCATATCTCTTCAAATTTGTACTTGCAATTCTAGCTAGAGCAATAAGAAAACAGATGGAGATTAAGGGGATACAAATTGAAAAGGAAGAAGTCAAACTTTTACTATTTGGAGATGATATGATATTTTACATAATTGACCTGGAAAACTCTACCAGGGAACTCCTACAGCTGATAAACACCTTCAGCAAAGTGGCAGTAGACTTAGTATACAGATAATAAAGGGGATGAGAAAGATATCAGAGAAGCATCACCCTTTACAATAGCCACAAACACCATAAAATATCTTGGGGTAATGCTAACCAAACAAATGAAAGGCCTGTATAATAAGATCTTTGTGTCTCTGAAGAAATCAATTAAAGAAGATGCCAGAAAATGGACTTTGGGAGCTCACTCCACATACAGGGATACTCTCTTAGCCTAGACACTTGGGGGAGGGCCTAGATCCTGCTCCAAATAATATGACAGACTTTGGAAATTCCTCAATGGAATGCCTCACCTCCCCTGGGGAGCAAAAAGGGGGTTGGGCAGGGACAGGGGAGGAAGGGAGGGAGAGGAAAGAGGGATTAACCTGTAAAACAAGATTGTCTCCTCAAACAGACCTACATCCTCATGACCATTCCTGTAGCTCACAACAGCCATGGCCTGAGAGGACCCTGAAATCCCAAACAAATGAATGAGTAAAGAAAACCATGTGTATCTATATGTACATGCGTGTCTTCACGTATGTGCACACACAAGAACCAGCTTCATAAAAGGGAAGGGAATCCTGTCATTCACCAAGGCAAACAGTTGAACACATAAACTCAACTTTTAGAGCATTTCATGAGCTTTGGTTACAAGCGTCTTGCACTTTAATGGGAATGTTTAAAAAACAATTAGAAACTTTCTACACACTCTAGGTAAGAGACGAAAAGATAAACGTTGCATTAGCGTACTTATGTGTGGAACACCTCCAAAACAAACCTATAGAATTAGAAAGTAGAATGGTGGGGACCAGAAGCTAGAGTGGGTAAACAGGAAGTACAGTTTTACAATGGTCAAGGACTAGAGCTTAAGTCTTGATCCTGAGGCTGATGTGCATGCTAGTTTAATTGAGATAATTGTTACACGCTTTAAATATGCATACAGCATTCACATTACCCAGCCTGAATACAAATTATCTTTGTCAATTAAACATTTTAACACACACAGTATTTTGTCTTTAGAAAAACTACAGTCTGTAACAACATCCAAAACAAAAACAAAACACACACACACACACACACACACACACACACACACTCACACACTAAAACAAACCTCAACAGAAGCAGAATTCTGATCTCTTCCAGGCTTTTTGAAGCATATTTCAACTTAGATTGATAAAACAATCTCAGTAGATATTCATTCCACCCACATTTGCAATTGGTTTGTATTCTCTGCAATGCCCTCAATCAATGCACAGGATCCTGTTAGAGGGCATGAAGTAGAAATTATAAATATCCATTGAAAATTATTTGAAATATATACAATACTATTGTCTTTGGGGTTTAATTTTGTATATTGTAAGGAGATGAAAATAAAGCCCCGAGGCAAGAAAAACAACTGTATCCTTCAATGAATAAATTATGTTAGAGAATGTGCTTGAGAGATTGGAGGAGACCCAGGCAGGCTGCTTCTGTAATAAACAGGGTCTCTGATGGACACTAGTGAACTCTGCTGGTTGCAATAACAATATCATATAAATAATTTTGCTACTTTTTAGAGACATTATTGCTATTCTACTTTAAAAGACCATGAAAATATAAACCTTGGGGTTCTAGTGACTTGTTACCCCAAGGACCATCACAATACATAACAAATAAGATGGAAGAGTGTAGACCTTGATGCCTGAAAGATTTTTAAGTTTAAGACAGGAAGAGAGTCATTACTATGAAGTTAAGACACTATTGGAAGGGTGTGTGTAATGAAGAATAGCTTTTTAGCAGCAACTAGATTCCAATCCAAAGGCCATTAAAGAAGATGGAGACAGACACTAATTTGGAGGAAGAGGAAAAGAAAAGGTAGCACTAAGAAAAAAAAATAAAGGAAAGAAAATCTGTTGGTTCCTAAGATTTGGATTGAATGAGGTAACTCATATGGTTATAATTTGGCTAGTACATTATAGTGAAAAATAGCAAGGTATCACAAATGTAAATCGTCATCTCATTTATGAACTTTGTGACACTCAATATTCATCAAATACTTTATGTGTTCGTTCCTCTTTGTCTCAGTAATTTCATTTCCAAGTACTCTCATCTTCCCAAGTGGGCTAAGACTTTCATAAAGAATATTTATTATAGCAACATAAAAATGACAAACACGGAACTCACCTAAGTATCTAACAGCAGATCATAACTAATAACAGGGAATCACTGTAAAATATTACCATGTTATTAAACTTGTTCTAGCATGCTTTCTATAGCTGTGATAAACACCATGAACAAAAGCAACTTAAAGAAGGGAAGAGGAAATGGTTACCTGGCTTACGGGTGCAGTCCATTATGAAGGGTAACCAAGGCAGAAATCCGGAAGCAGGAACAGAAAGCAGAAACTACAGAGGATTGCTGCTTACTAGATAGTTTCTATGATGTGCGCATTGCTTGGTTACCTTTCTTATTTAGACTCAGCATACATGTCAAGGGTGGTGGCCCTCCATACATTAAGCTGGGCCCTCTCACATCAGTGAACAATAAACAAACAAACAAACAAACAAATAAATAAATAAATAAATAAATAGCGCTCCCATGGAATGGGCATGCCTACCAGCTTATGTCATAGAGTTAATTCCCCAGTTGAGATTCATTTTTTTTCCCAAGTATGTCTAGATTGTATAAAGATTACAAAACTAACCATGAAAGATGGAATTTATCTAAAATACATAATCAAAGGTGAAAATAAATAGTAAGAAATCAGTGTAAAATATATTACTAAAGTACATAGGACAATGGGAAATGTTTTTAAAATACAAGTAAGGAGATGATTAAAGATGAATATATATATACATATATAATTATATAATGAGGATTTAATATAATTTTGCATAGAGGAATAGAACAAAACACTAAAATATTATCAATAATTAATTCCACCTTCAAATTATTTGAAAATTTCCAAACATTTTGACTTTATATTTGTCTGTGTTATTCCTCCAGTTAAGATGCTTGCTTTGTCAAGGACCCAGGTGAGGTTCTGATCATAGAGCTGAGTTGGGAGGCACCAAATTTTTCTGCTACCTTTGTCTGCAGCCTATGTGAATGCCATGGTATTATATTTTATAGACCATTAGTGAAATATTTCTCAACTCTAGCAACCACATCATAAAGATATATTCTACTTCATTGAATAGTTTGGGCTATACAATTAAGATCTAACCCATGACCTGTGGGGTTTTGAATCAGCATACATATAATAAGAAAGTGAGAGGTAAGTGCCCAAACTCACCACCATACTGCAGAGAAACCTTCGATCAGTTTAAGTTCCAAAAGACAGAGAAAATATTTATTATATGTAAGTAGGATGAATAAACCTGAAGCAAAGCATTAGTAAAGGCATTGTTACTGTCCCAAAGTTTGCTTTTTGTGTCTAAAAGCACACATGATCATCTAATACATTTCTCTTCTACACAGGAGGAAGCTATTGTAGTTGGCGTCTGCCACTTCTTGCCTCCTCCTGTTTCATACCATTTCTAATACCATGGGGCAAGCATATATACTCAGCAGTAGTGGTTACAAAGTGGTCTGGTTTTACGTATTTATTCCAGGTAAAAATGAACAATGCTGAAGTCCACAGGTAGAATCTAAATCTGCAAATTAAAACCTCTGTTTCTAACCTCAGCTTCAGAGAATGAAACTTTTCTTGCCATCCAGTTCTCATCCCAGGAATGAAGCACTTGTGAAATCAAAGGGGACTCTAAGAGTAGGCGGGAAAACAAATGTATCCTAGCAGCATTTGAAAATATGCGGCTCACATATAGCTTCAGCAAGGCTTTCTTTGGAGCACACATTTTAACACCTTTCTGAATATTGTATCATGCACACAGTGACACTGTTTCTAAGTAATTCACTGCCACTTTTACAATGTATTTAATATTTCATGATTATATCTTTAAAATCACACCCCACGCAGTTCCTCCTAGACCAACACTAGCTACTAGCAACTCTTCCCATGGGTACAAACTACCTCCTGTTATCTGTTTTTCATTTGCTGACATTCTAATTAATTGAAAGTTGATGACATACCATGGAGTCAAAGATGCAAGGCAACATGGCTTTTGTTTTATAGGTCCAAGATTCTAGATTGACAGATGCAAATCAGAGAAGACACACGTTCAAGACTGCTTCTTGTCCATGACCTCAAGCCTATTCATACAATGGGCATTTTTTATATTACATTCAACTCTCTAAGGAAGGTTTATAATACACTTTTCTGGAGTGTAAAAAAAATGTCTTGTATCATATATATATATATATATATATATATGTATATACATATATATGTGTGTGTGTGTGTGTTGTATGAATATTATCATAATACCTAATCTCTAATTGGATTACAGAGTTTTTCTTGTGGTAAATAGCATTGGATATTTGGCAAGCGAGTACTCTTCTCAACAGAGGTCATGGCCCTTTTGCCTCAAATTCAATGGTTTTTCATGGAAAATCACAGTTCAGTCTTTCAATTAAGTGTGTAGAGGAAAGGCTAGTCTAAGCCTTATAAGTTTATTCATTCCTCTTCTCTTTCCATTACTGTTAATTATTTTCAACTTTTACATCCTCTTTGAGTTCATAACCTCCACAATCACCATATGCTCTATTTATATCCCCCTCAACCTTTATGTGAACTTCTTTGAATGAAATATAGGTATTTTAATTAAAACTTTATCTCTGTGGGATCTCTAATTGTTTGACTTTCCTCAATATAATCTTCCTTATACATATACAACTCTTCATATCACATCGCATCTAGAAATTCAACTTTAATGTGTACATCTGAAATTTCAATCCCCTTAACCACTGTCAAGTAGGAGCATCTATACATGCATGATTTTTGAAAGTCAGTGTTTGGTTGAACTAATGACAGAGAGAATGTTCTAGAGGGCCTAAAGCAATCAAGAAGGTGACTAAGGAAGCAAGATTCAGAGAGTCGCAATGCATTGGGAAGAGCTGATGTAAGGAAGCCTCCTTCTCTCATACTGCAGCAAGCAGCCAGGGACTGACCTATCAAAGATTGGGATGGTCACCAATACAACGATAAACAGGTTTTGTTTAAGCTACTTAGTTTGTGATAATGTGTTTTGGAGACTAGAAGAGTAACATAATTATTAAGTCCACCACATTTTATCTAAACTAATTATCTCGCCAACAAAACGTGCTTCTTGTCGCTTTTCTGTGGATGTGAATGCCAGCGTTGTCCTCTCTAGGTCATTACTGGGGTGTGCCTCCACCTCCCAGTCTACATGTCCCTGTAGCCAAAAAGCATGGGGTTATTCTGTGCACATTCCACTTCCAACCCTGTTTACTTTCCTATGGAAAGGTAAAGTAGGAGCCTTCTTATTAGATAAATACAATGGCAAAACTCTATCTAATGCCTACTACATTACCTTCAATCTACACCAATACTGAAAATAGTTCCCCTAACATCTTATTCTAATCATGCTCACCTATAGTTTGGGTAATCGACATCAAAATGATAACTGAATTTATTATAGACTTTATTATTATCCCACATATCACTCTGCACTTCAGCAAACTTCCTGTTAAATGCCATTGCCTATCTTTCCCTTGTTATTTCCTGAATATAAACACACACGTTTTCCCTGAAAACTTAATATCTTTTATTTCTGATTCAATCCTTTGACATCTATGGAAATTTGATATTTCAAACATGCATTTATTTTTCAATTTCATATTTTCATCATCACTGTGAAAGGTCCTCAGCCAACATTTGCTCACAGAGCTTTCCCTTGCCTCCCTGAAGGAGATTCTATATATATGCATTTCCCCAGTAATTTATTAATGCTCCATATGTTGAATAAGGAATAAATATTATCTTTGTTCCTGACCCCATGCTTACTTGCCTGTAAAAGTCAGGTCAGAGTTGCTTGTTGTCTATATCCTCTAGTCAATCCTAGAATAGCTGCTACGTACTAGAAAGCATTACTTCATAGGGGGGCATTTCTTGAATCCAACAACTGATAACATCAAGTAATTGCCTCTTTCTGTTATATAAGCCCATGAGAGCTAACATTTGGAGTAACCACTGAATCATTATATGGTCTCTATTGTGCCACAATAGCCATGTGGCGACTGCTAATAATTAACATATTTAGGGCATACTAGAAATTTATTTTCTCACCTTCCCTTGCAGCTAGCTAAAGTAGAGAGATACAGTAGAGACAAAATTCCCTGTGGCACATGAGCTCATGACTTCGGTGCAAAAAAAAAAAAAGGGTAAGAGGAAGACATTTTTGTGCAGAATTAATTTTCTGGCATGGGTTGTATGGGATTCAGCTGGACTCTTTTGGCTGGCAATGTACTGGTATATACTGACAAAGTCAGCTGTCATCCTGAATAGGTGTTCTCCTGGGGACATCTCTGGGAGAGGTGGGTGTGGTATGCTGATAACATTTTACACCTAACTATAGTGTCTCATAGTTAGGTGTCTGTGCAGCTGCCTAACTCCCTTTTATAAATGCATCCATGTGTTGGAACAACTAGTGTAGCTGCTGTTGTTTATAACTGTTGTTTACAACCCAGAGTGAATTTGCCTAAAAAATGAGAAAAACACACACATTAAAAAGAATAACCCATGTTGGTGATATCATACAAATTCCCCCAACATTCAGAATTAGAATTTGTTCCCTTTTCCTAAATATACTGTGATGTTACATGTTGAAATTCAGTGCTATTTGATTAATATAGCATATTTTGTTAAGTCTCATTGTCATTCTGTTTTAACATCTGTGATATTTCCAAACCTTGTTAAAGAGCATATGCTCATCAATTTATCCAAACCTGGAAATTTCTCTGATACTGGTCTCATCAAAAATCATCTCCATTTAACCACCAAGGAAAGGAAACTGCTAAACTTTTAATTTTTAAAACGTTCACCTTGAGTTAGGACCAGGAAAAGGTTTGTGTTTATGTGACCAGATAATTGCTGCTCTTAACCACTACAGAACACTTTCAAAGAACTTTCACATGGGTGCTAAGCATGTCAGCTGAGGTCCTCACCGATCTGATGTGTACTAAACACATTACTATTGAATGATCAAGCTCCAAACTCCCTGAAATTTGTTTATTTCAACACTCATGAACATGCATGATAGCATACATACCTACCTTGTTGCACTGAGGAAGTGAGGTGATTGAGAAAATGAAGCAATGTCTGAGCAAAGTGAGAATATAAGCACTGAGGCTTTGAACAGGTTTCAAAACAGGCCTGAAACATGACTTGACCCCAGCACTTCCCTGTGAGTGTGGGCCAAAGCTGCATTCTATGTAACCTGCCTGGGGTGCTCATGGACTTTCTTCTGTCACACTCCCCATTCCCTTGCTCCTTTCTCCCAGGAGCACACCAATCCCCATGTAAGTCCTTATCTCTCCACAAATACCCCTAGCATTTTCAATGTTTTGTGCTTTAAATGATGATTTACAGGTAAAGATCACACTGAGGGAAACACTATGCAAGGTAGTGTTTCCTTGTGTAGGAGCGATGTCACGATACTTCTACAGTGGTGGAAGTCAAACCTCAGCACTCAGAACTGGTCTGTTCAAAATAGAATCAGCATAGTTGATCGCAGTTTCGTCCCAATATTCACTACTTACATTTCAATTCCCCTGTAAGGTACATGAAGTGAAGTCCTATTGATGGTAGGATGTATGTTTTTTTTTTCCACTGATGCTCTGATATGAGGGCAAATGTTTGTGTTTATATATCTACGTTAGGACTGTAATTAGCATTTTCATTTAAAAAAAAAATTCAGCCAGAGTTCTTGAAGTACGGTTGGTATGCTTCTGTGTTCTCTGGCAGAACTATTGGTTTGTGGTATACAAGTCACAAAGCTAGAATTTAGAACAGAGCTGACACAGAAATAATGCAGTAGAAATAAGGAATAACAATACAGTAAGAAAAATACGTGATAGTAAATGCTTTAAACGGGCAGGCATTTTCAAAGATCAAACCACTGTTCTGTCTCTGTGTGTGGAAATGTCTAGAACAGTTTTGATACTCTAAAGTGATCTATTTCAATGTAAATGGATAATTGATAAAACATACCATTCTGCCTGTGGTTTGCTTCAGAAGCTTTAGGGTACTCCATACTGTACGTAGTATCTTTTTGTGGCTTGTAATTCCGACTCCAATTGATATGACTGACACAGTGAAGAAATTATTGACTGCATGTCAAGTTCCCCCATACCGGACCCTATCTACTCATGACTATCAATACTTTAATTTCTACTTGGAGACTTTAAATCACAGTGTTGCGTCTAGTGTGATGTTATTTATGGCACTGATACTTTTCAACAGAGAATAATCAAATGTTTTTTTATTTTTAATGAAGTACATTATCTTCACTAGAGAATGTAGTATCTTGTAATTATTAAATAATATCTTCCTGATAGCTTCTAATCATCCATCCTTCTAAACTTGATAGGAATTATGCCTATGTAATGAGTTGCACAAACTTTTTCATGGTGGTGCTTACTTAACAGAGGCTTGCAAATGATGTTGAGAAACTTGAATACAATACTATTTCTCTACTGCTGTTGCTGTAGTGCTTAGATTTCACCATGTAGTCAATACAGGCCTGTACTGCCAGTATAATAAGCCTGTGGTTTTGTGGCACTTACTCCAGTCTTCAACTAGAGAATACCATTCTCTTTAGCACTATAAGTCAGTCTGTTTCAACAGTAATATAGATATGCATTTCTGATGGGCACTCAGCATCCCAATTGATTTAGTTATGCTGTAAGTATAAAACATATCACAGACTCTAACAATATAGCATGAAAATGCAAAATATATCTATCCTTTTCCCATTGTTTATACAAAAATTACGATCTTTTGATAAATATGATAAATAAAATCTATTTCAGCTCTTTTAAAAGTTACAAATATTGAACATTTTATGCTTTATTGTATAGTGTGGGGTAGATTGCAAGTTATTGATGCTTGAGTACACTCTCTGACCTCTCCTGGTTCAAGCTCAGAAGCTATTGGAAACTGGGTTACATTGGAGCCAGAGACAAATGTTCTTCAAACAAATAATAATCCTTGTAGTTATGATCCTTTCCAGGTATTTCCACACACCTATTTTTTTTTACCTTTTCAGCTGCTTAATTCCCACTCGTAGACAAACCGGCAGTGCTGGGAGATGTGAGCTCAATGCCTGCTATAGAATGTCTGGACTCCGTAGTCATGTAACCCAAGCAATATTTAAAGTCTTATTTCAATGCACAGCCTTGTCTGTTAGGCTACTTCAGATCCTGACAATTATTCTTGAACATCAGATGCACTTAAGATGCCACCACTAGAAGAATGGATGTGCATATCTTTTTCTCCATTTACACTAGTGGAATTGGTCCTAAACAGCTTGTTTTTAGATTGCTCATTTGGTAAGACACAGCTAAAAGTGTTAGTGCAGCCATGAGCCTTGTTTTGTTGAAATTGTTTTACTTAAAATGAAAAATTTCAAAATACAGATAAATAAATAAAAATGAAAAAAATTCAGATTTGCAGGCCTTTTCCTTAAAACTACTTTTTGTTCTTCCTTTTATATACAAGATATCCTAGTAATAAAGATAAACTAAGATTGCTGATGTCTTTCCAGCCAGAATAACTCAGAGTTACACAACTGTTTTTGAAGGGACTATGTAATTGATGTGTCTGACTCTATACTCACCCAACACCAGTTTCGCTTTTCACATACCCGCCTTCTGTGATTCCTCTCGTTATACAAGATACAGCCCAGATTCCACCAAGGAGCAGATGAAGGAATCTGTCTCACTGTGTATTTTCTATTCCAGCTAAGCTTTCAAGACATCCCCATGTGTGAAGGCACAATCCTAAATCTAAATTCAAAACACTGAAATAAAATCACAGCATTTTATATTTCAGTCTCTGAAAAAATATATATGAATTTAAACTATTCATATTCCAGAAACTGATGAGCAAGATTGGGGCTGTTAAAGAAACACTGGTAATGGATGGATCCTCAGTGAATCCTTGCCATTCTATGGACAAACCACTACGAAGAAATGCCTTTTTCCAAATTTCAGTCATCTCAACAGATAAAACAAAAAAAAATTCTATAGAGTTCACAATACTTTACTGTGACACCACAACAAAGCAGATTTCTTTCTGTTTTATCTCTGGTGGCACACATTCTCTGCTCTGAACCTTCTGACCCAGGACTGCAGAACACAGGGCGCTTGGGGGCCTTGTCTGTTTCTTTCCACCGAAGTCTCATTACCCGAGGGCTAAAGAATAATAAGAGCCAACATCAACCTGAATGGAGAGAAATTCAAAGTATTTCCACTAAAATCAGGGACAAGGCAAGATTGTCTCATCTCCCCATACCTATTCAATATAATACTTTGTCTTATATAAAGCAATAAGGCTACAGAAGGAGATCAAGGAGATACAATTAGGAAGAGAGGAAGTCAATGTATCTTTCTTATTTGCAGATAATGATTGTATACACAAATGATCATAAAAATTCCACAAGTAACTCCCACAGCCTATAAAAACTTTCTGCAGTGTAGCAAGATATAAAATTAATACACACAAAACAGTAGCCTTCTTGTACACAAATGACAAATGGAGAAATAAATTAAGAAAATGATACCATTCACAATAGCCTTGAAAAACTATTTGGAGGGTAACTCTAGCCAATAAAGTAAAAACATAATAAAAACTTTATGGCATTGAAGACAGAAATTAAAGAAAATATCAGAAGATAAAAATATCTCTTATTCTCATGGATCAATATAATATTATTATATATTAAATTATAATATAAAATTATATTATTATATATTAATCAAGATTAATATAGTAAAAATGGTTATTCTACCCAAAGCATCAAACTTGCAACACAGTTATTCATATAACTTTAAAGGACAATTTTCAAATTCATATGGAAACACGTACACACACACACACACACACACACACACACACACACACAAGTCCAGCATATCTTAAATGGCCTGAATGATAATAGAATTGCTGGATGTACTATCATCCCTGACCTCAAATTATACTATAAAAATATGGTAATAAAAAAGCATGAATTGGCATAAAAGCAAAAAAAAATTAACACTATTATCAAATTGAATACCCATTCATTAATCTATATCACATGGTCACTTATTTTATTTTTTAAATAAAGAAGCCATAAATAAACACTAGACAAACATCAGCATCTTCAGTAAATTGTGCTGGATATCTTGGATGGATGCATTTTAAAAAATCCAAATAATCCACACTTACCACTCTGCACATAATTAAATTCAAAAAATCAAAAAGCTCAAAATGAATTTGACAGAAGAGAAAGTGGGAGGTAGCCTTGACTTTGTTGGCAAAGGAAATGACTTTCTGAATAGAAAACTATTATTACAGGGACTAAGGACAACAATTAATAAATGAGAACTCATGAAACTGAAAAGCTTCATTTGGATAAAGCATCAGGCCAAAGAATAGAAAAATATTGTTTTTAACCAACTATGTATCTATTAGAGGCTAATACACATAAATTCAAAAACCATGGACATCAAGAAAGCAAATAAACCAATTAAAATGCAGGGTATAGATGTAAACAGGGAATTTCTCAAAAGAGGAAGTTCAGGTGGCTGAGAAGAAGTATATAAAGAAATCTTCAACATTTTCAGTCATCAGGGAAATGCAAATCAAGAGTCTACTTTGAAACTCCATTGTACACAAGTCAAAATAGCCAATATCAATAAAACCAATGACAGCTCATTCTGGCAAGGAGTTTGAGGAAGGAGAACACTCATCGATTTGTTTGATGGCCATATGTAGGAGAAATACAATAGATAGTCATGGTTGTTGGTGGAGACCGAAATAGGAAGATCAAATGGGAGAGGGAGGAAACAGAGGGCGAGGGAGGGAAAACTAAAACTAAAGCTAACTCGAGGCAATAGAAACTTCCTAATACATACAGTCGTATGTGTATTCAAATGTTTGTATTAAGAGACTCAACTAGAAATTTCTCGTCAACAATACAACCTCCAGTTCTGGTAATGACTTGCGTCTGATCCATTTGTTGGCCAAACAAACAAACAACAACAACAACAACAAAAATGCCCCATAGGAACCGCCAAGCCACTTAGGCTGCTGCCAAGGATATTTGGCTATTTGTTGTTCTCCAGAAACTGGTGGTAAGGCTCTATTGCTCACTATAACACCTACACAGGAAACAGAGAAGTCAAATTTGTGCCTACCTGGAGCCTTCATCTCTATGGAGTAGGGATAATAGTACTAAGTGTCTTTGCATCTATATGATTCTTGACCTTTTTATTGGGCTTTCTTCTGCTTGTTTCTCTTGTCCTATTATGGTTTGTTCACTTTCATCTTACATAAATTTATTTTATTAATATTATTTTTAAAATGCCTATTTGTATCCTGAGGAGGGAGCTAGGAGGAATGTGGATTTGTGTGTATAGAGAACTGGGGAAGAACTGAGAGAAATTGGGGGAGGGGAAACCATAAATGGGACACATTGCATTAAAAATCTATTTCCAATGGAAAAAAAAAGAATGCTAAGTACTAAGATACCCAAAGCTTATCTGCAGAGCCCTCGAGAGAAATAAAATTTACTGTTCAATATTTCAGGCATGGCAGTGTTTTTTCCCGAAACTGTATCATGTGTACATTTCCAGCAATCAGCTTTCACTTCTGGTCATCTCTGTACAATCAACATCAAAGAAGATGAAACCTGCCTCTGGAGAAAGGCAGGACAGTTGGGAGCTGCCAGCTTCTCCTTTTTTCATGTCTGATGCCTTGATGTTGCCTTGCAAACAAACATCTCTTTTGGTTCAAAATAAAAAAAAAATATTTAGTTTGAGGCTTCATTTTATAAACTGTGGAAAAATTTTTAAAAAGTTCTAATTGGAAATTGAAGGTAATTTGTGTGTCTCTGATCTTTTCCATAGAAAGATATTTTCCAGGGATGGGGCTAAATCGTAGTGGTATGGCACTAAGCCAAAAATGCACATGGACCAGGATTCAATCCACTCCACCACAAAGAAAAGAAAGTCATTTTCCAGCATTGGATAGGTCTTAAACTGCCTAATAGATGGTGCAACCCTTAAGAACACATACTGCTGGGAAACAAAGATTGGTTCCCAGCACCCATACTAGGGGACTCAAAATTTCTGCCGCTTCAGCTCCGGAGAACCCAACAGCCTTTTCTGCTCTCTGTGGGAGCCTTTACTCATGCGTTTAACCCCACCCCAAATACATGATTGAAAATCCATCCATCAACACGCACGCACGCGCACACACACACACACACACACACACACACACACACACACACACACACATTAGGAAAGAATTTCACATGCACATGTAGTATATAAAAGAAGGAATGAATAGGTGTCTATGTCATTGGTACATGCACAAAATATACTCGAATTTACATATTTGCTTACCATACGTGTGATAAGATTCAAGGATGATCAAATGACTCTCTACTTAACATTTGGTATATAGAAGTGTGGAGAACAAGCTCTATGATTAATGGTAATGACACAGTCGTGAGTTGCTCTTACCAATGCCAAGTTCTTCCCATCTCGTACTAGGCATAGAACCAAGTTGCAGTGTGCATAGGAGGCCTCGGATGCCTCTGCTTTATGCATGAGTCGTTTTCCTCTTGCTCACTTCCTGTCACTTTGAACTGACTTACTGCTTTTCCTCTATGTGTGTTTTGAATAGTAAGACTTAGTGACTTCAGGAATACTGCTTCTGTGGGTAGCTAGCACACTGGTGATACACATTGGTAGTTTTCTCCAGTCCTTTTTTTTTTTTTTTTTTTTTTAAGACAGAATGCTGGCCTCGTTGTTTTGTTCTTATTTTTGCTGTTCCCACAGATGTAATATCTTAAGCACAGTTATGATTTTTTGTCTATTACTTCATATTAATAAACGTGCAGAGACTGAAGAACACTGGCTTTTTCTAGAAGTTCAATGGAAAGCTAACAAAGGCTATGGACTTGAGAGAAGATAAAACTATTCATGAACAGCTAAAATATTATATTTTACTTTATGATTATTTAGACTGGAGCACCCAGAACCACACAGTCAGTCTGAATGAAAACCTAGTTGGGGATAACATGAAGAGGTGTGCTTTTATGTCAAAGAAAACTTTCAGTTATTTTCTACAGCCCACCCTGCTATGATTATGATACTTTTAAAACAAAGCTCTGACAATGGACAGAAAGCCATGGGGCATGTGCAGAACAAAGAGGAGGTGACTGATTTGGATATCAGATGACTTTATTTCAAATGTTTACATCTGATTTTCTTTTTTTCAGTTAAGACCTTAGGCAGAAATCTCAAGATTTATTGACTCATAAAACTGTGATAGTAGTTTGCTTTTAAGTTCTCTCATATGTCCAGGTTTTGGTGGCACATGCCTTTAATCCCAGCCCTTGGGAGGCAGAGGCAGATGAATCTCTGTGAGTTCAAGGCCAGGCTGGTCTACGAGTTCCAGGACTGGCTCCAAAGCTACAGAGAAACCTTGTCTCATAAGCCCCTCCCCCAAAAATTCTTTCATGTGTTTTGTTTTTCAAGGCTCATATGAAATAGTATCTACATGCAAACCCTCATTTCAGTACTTAAGTGTATAGGAATCCACAACACCCTCCTACATGTTAGATGTGTAGGAGTGCATGAAACATGGGGTGTCACCTGTCAGCTCATAGTGTCAGATGAACAAATATATACAGCAATAATGTACAGGAAGTTCTAAAATAGAAAACAAAACAAATCATGCCATGCCTTGAGATGATGAAGTATCTCTCTAGCCATTGGTGATAACTTTCAGATGGGTAGAGGCTTGAAAATTCAGGTGCTGTATGAAGGCAGTACTGGCTGCAGTAACAAATGCCTAGTACTTAATAAAGGACTAAGATAATGTTACAGATTGGAAGGGCAAAATAGTGATACTTCTGGGGTTCTGGTTTTCTTTAGACCTTTTTCCAACCTTTATTCTCCTCAGCTGTGTGGGATTTTTGTTATCTTTACAGCTTCCTTTTGATAGTGGAACTTTTAATCATCATAATGAGACTTCTGTGTGATCTCATAGGTGTACAGAAACTTATCAAAATTTAAAAGGAAGAGTTTCTTGCCATCACTAGTCCTCTCCAAGCCCTGGAAAACTGCAGCACGTGTCTCACTTTCTGCTCTCTAGAAAAGGCAGGTCAGGGGAGTAAAATATGCCTTATATTATGTCAACAGTAAGTCCAATAAAGCTTCGTAGGGATTCAAAGAAAAATGTTGAAAGGAAAAAGGAAAGAGCAAATAAAAGACAATTGCTCATTTAAATATAAATGTGCCAAAAATTGGCTTTACAAATATGACTCATTCATGTTTGCTTAGGCACATGCTTTCTACACAAACTAGCTTGTCTACACTGGAGCTGGGAAAGTACCCCTTACAGTAGACGCTGAGGTAACATTACAATTCAGAACAGGGCTAACCACTAGAGCATTGTCCACTAGTTTCAAAAGGGAAAGCAGAAACATAGTAAAATTATAAGTTTCTCAGAATGAAATCACTGCAAGATGAAGACATATGATACAGACTCCAAGAAAAACAGAAGGAAAAGTAGCCCTTGAGTAACCAGCTTGGCAAATTAAAGTCTTCATGGGAGATGTTATTCTGTATATATGTTTCTCATACTGGTTAATAAAGCCCTGTGGCCAATAGGAAACTAGATAGGCATGGCTAGGAGACCAGGAGGAGGAAAGAGGAAATGGGAAGGAGGCGTCGAGATGTAGCCCGGGGAGGAAGGAAGACGCCTGTCGCGGCTCCCTGATAAGACAACCACGTGGAAATACTTAGATAAGTAGAAATGGGTTAATAATTAAGGCAGAGCTAGCCCATAAACAATAATGGTAACTGGCCAACAGGATTATATCAAATACAGAGTCTCTGAGTGTTACTTGTGGCTGGCTTGGCTGTGGGCCCAGATTGGCGGGCTGGCGGCCTGGCAGAAACATACACACTACAGATGGCGCCCAACGTGGCTATAAGAACTTTCACTTAAAACTAATAAAAGCTTAAAAAGGGATTTTAGAAACAAAGGAACAGAGACAACAAGACTTCTTAGTAGCAGCATTTTCTCCGTTGGATTTGTTTTGCTGTAGACAGAGAGTTGCGCGGCTCCTTTAAGTGAGGTTCCCAAAATTAGCATAAGCGGCAAAAAAGCCGCCTTGCTTTTAAAGAGCTCTGCTAACAATTCATTGGTGTGTACAAGAGCTGCAATGAAGGTTTACACTGTGTTTTAAAAAAAATACGCTGGCTTAGGAGAGAAAAAGAAACAGGATACAATGGTTTAAAAAAAAGAAAAAAGGAAATGAAATGGATGGGTACGGTGGCGCAGGCCATTAATCCCAGCACTCCACAGACAGAGGCAAACAAATCTCTGTGATTTCAAAGTAAACCTGGTATGCATTGAATTCCAGGACAGATAAAAGTTACACAGAGAAACCCTGTCTCAAAATATGTAAAAATAGAAGTAGAATAAATAGAGTAATAAAAAAGCCACATAAAGATGGAAAACACAGAGAGATTTTGGATATTATACGTTGTCTTTAAATTATTTGATTGCTGAGAAAATAACTACTGATAAAAGAAATGCTGCTGGATTAATTCAATTTATATATTTTAAAAATGCTTTGACTCCAAAATTTAAGCCTAAGGACAAGTTACTGGGGAAAAGGATTTCTATTTTTGTTTCCACAGAAAATGAAAAGCTGTGTATTCTTTCCAGACTTATGTAGTTTGATCAAGCCAGACCCCCTGAAACAGTGCCCCAGATGATCCAACATTCAAAGCAGTTGAAACAAAGACTTGCAGACTACTGCCAAGATTTCTGCGTCTTCTTTGGACCCCCATGACAGTGCCCTCTACCAGCAGGGAGTAGTTTGGAAAGAACGACGCCCAAATTCCCAAATATTGTTTATAAATGTTTGTTTTCATTTAAATGGGCTTGGTTATAACTGGTTGATGACACAAGCAATCTGTTTAAAGGTAAAAAGGGAATTATGGTATAGATATGAATACTATGCTTTGAAATGGATTTTCTTTTATTGATACAATTTAAGGTCAATTTTGTGATATGTATATTTCTCCTCTTGATTAGGTATTGTGTTTATATAGCTCATTGGAAAATGTAATGTATAATTTAATACAGATTATAGAGAGTTACCTATGATAGTCAAAACTTAGAGTTAAGTTAGTTAGGATTTCTAGATACACAGAGATGTATATGAAATGAATAAGCATTCTTCAAACCTTTCAAAGACCTACAGAATATGGCATTTTAAATGGTTTAGCGTTTTTCTTGACAGTGAGGTACAACTGCTCCTGGTAACACCACCTACATCAGAAAGAAAGATGGACATTGAAGAAACACATTATGGAGTTTGCTTCTAATATGGCAAGACTGGCCATTTGGGCAAAGTACTGCTCTTCTGGACTGTTTGACTTTATGTTGTAGAAACTGGACATGCAGGACCCACAAAAAGGTGACTACTGATGCAAGATGGACATTGCTACAAAATTCCTGCTTCATGGAAGAGGCTGCCAGACAGCCAGACAGTCTACAGGACACAGTTAAAAGTTTCCTGCCTTGTTGAGGAGTCTGGACACACACTATGGCCTATGGGCTGAAGATGGAACATTAAAGAAAAACTTCGGGTGACTGACCAGGCAATGAGTTGTCTCTGTCATTTCTAGACTTTATATATTATCTTTCTGTGATCTTTGATGGAGTTGAAGACAGGTAGTTATGATTATAGTTTTCCTTAGTTAGGATTAAAGATAAGTTACATATAGGACTTTAGACTCAGACTCACAAAGATAGGATAGATGATATTTTCTTTAAGTCATACAAAATGTTAATGGACTAAATATTGTTAACTGTGATTCTTATTTGATAACTGTTGAATGGTATATTTTGTTATGTTAAGGTTAAACCCCTTCTTTTACTTTAGACAGAAAAGAGGAGATGATGGGAGATGTTATTCTGTATATATGTTTCTCATACTGGATAATAAAGCTCTGTGGCCAATAGAAAACCAGATAGGCGGGGCTAGGAGACTAGGAGAAGGAAAGAGGAAATGGGAAGGAGGAGTAGAGATGTAGCCAGGGAAGGAAGGAAGACACCCGTCGCGGCTCCCCCATAAGACGACCACGTGGAAATACTTAGATAAGTAGAAATGGGTTAATAATTAAGACAGAGGTAGCCCATAAACAGTAATGGTACCTGGCCAACAGGATTGTATCAAATACAGAGTCTCGAAGTGTTATTTGGGGCTGGCACGGCTGTGGGACCAGACTGGCAGGTTGGCAGGCTGGCGGAAACATACACGCTACAAAGTCTCATGTCATGTTTTGTCAGAATGTCTTTTGAAGACTGGATATGCTTATTTAGCAGACAGAAATTGTATTGTTAGGGACTGACTCCCCATCAAACTCATCAAACTCTTCCCATATTATCTTGTTTACTCCATCTCAAATTCATGACCTCTTTTAAAAAATGTCATTGTTATATATATTTATCTAACGGCATAACTATATAACTAACCTTTTAAGTGTCTGTAGATCTTTGTCCATGGGATGAGCCCCCTGAGATTTCCCTCTTTCATGTTAGCCTATTGGTTATTGTTGTGAGTGTTTAGGTCTTTGGCGGGGGCAGCCATATTTTTTCCCTATCATGGTATAGTTTGCCAGAAAGACAAACATGAGGTGTACCTACTTATAAGAGCATATTATCTACAAAGTAAGGATTAACCATGCTACAATCCATAGACCCATAGAGGCTATGAAATAAGCAGGGCTCAAGGGGAGATGTATGAATTTCTTAGGACGGGTAAATAGAAGAGATATTGTGGGTGGATTGGGTGCAGATAGAGATGGGAACATGAGTGATTGTGTTGTTGTTGACAGGGATAGAGAGTACTGAAAGAGATGATTGAAAAGGGGGCATCATTTTGGGGTCACATAGAAACCCCAAGCAAGGGAAACTCCCATGAATCTACAAGGATGACCCCAGATAAGACACTCAGAATTAGCAGGCACATAGCCTGAACTTGTCATCTCCTGTGACCAGGAAAGACTTTCAATGGAGGGATGGAATTGAGACACTAACCTAGCCACATAATCCCATAACCTCTGACCTACAGGCTTTCCTGCCTATGATGTGCGTTGGGGTAAGTGTGGCACAAAGATTGTGGGAGTGGCCAACTAATGACTGGTCCAGCCTGAGGATCCATGCCATTAGTGTGGGTCTGACACTGCCTGGAGAGCCAGGACCCAGAAGCTGGTTGGTCCATAAACCTAGGATAGAACCAAACATGAATGGAGAAAAAAAATGACAGTGTAATGATGCTTAGTCATAATCAACTATACTCATAGACCAGTGCCTATCCCAGTTGTCATCAGAGAGGCTTTCCTCAGCAACTGGTGGAAACAGATGCAGAGACCCATAATCAAACACATAGGAGGACTCTTGATGAAGAGAGAGAAGAAGGCTTGTAGGAGCCAGAGTGGTCAAGGACATCACAAGAAAACGCACAGAATCAACTAACCTGGTCTTGTAGGAGCTCACAGAGATGGAACTGACAACCAGGGAGCCTGCATGGGACTGACCTAGCTATGTAGCTTGTTCTTATATGACTCCTAATAGTGGATGCAGGGGATGTCTGACTCTTTTATTGGCTTCTGGGTCCCTAATCCTATTCCTCATACTGGGTTGCTTTGCCCAGCTTTAATACAAGGTAAGGTGCTTAGTCTTACTACTACTTGATATGCTATGTCTTTTTCCACATCCACAGGAAGCCTGCCCCTTTCTGCAGAACCGACATGGAGTGGGTGCAGGGGGGGAGGAAGAAGGGAGGTAGATGGAGAGGGACTGGGAGAAGAGAAGGCAGGCAAAATTATATTCAGGACATAAATAACAAATAAACAAAAAAGAAAAAGGCCTTCAAGAAACTTTGTTTTATTGTTACCTAAAATTGGATATTATACAGATCAGTGTGTGTGTATAGAAGTAAAGACAACTTAAATAAAGTTATTCCTTCTGGGTTGACAGTGATTCTGCCTATAATACTGGAGTCTAGCACCAGGCATGAGAAACCTCTTGTCAAGGTGCTTTTTAGGTAAGTTCTAGAGTCTCCAAGAACAATATAACAATATACACTGCTGATCTCTCCCTTGGATGTTTCCTAGAGGTTGAAATTAAGACTCTTTTTTTTAACCCCTGAAAACACCATGCATTTTGATTAGTACATTTCTTTAAGCTGTGGCCTTTTCAAACTAGTACCATTCAACATGAGCTCCTCATGTCCTTGCAAACATGCCTTGCTCTTTCTGGTCTCTGTGAACTGGTAGTCTACTTTGTAGAAACTGGATACAAATAAATAAACCAGAGTGATAAACACAGAATGCTTACTCAGCATACTTCACAGTATCATCATCATAACTCTTTTGGTTCCTGTTCATAACCATAAAAGCATTTGTAGAATGCTTCTATCAGGTTTTACATGCTGACTGTCCTAACTACTTATTTTTTAGGAATTTGTAAATGATGATAATTATATTTGCCATTTTTACACATTCTTTGTTATAATCTGTCAATTGGTCATGGCAGTGACCCAGGTCATAAAATCAATTATCAGGAACAAGAAAATACATGTAAATACACACGATTTAACAAATCATCCTTATGTAGGATAAATAAATATTTAAACATGCAAACTGGTAGAATAATATATAAAATAATAATTAATATTCAATGTGTTATTGTATTAATCAATTCAGGAAATATTAATTGTGAACCAATAATATGTAAAATATTGGGTAAAGTGATTTGAGAATATAAGAATTCTATTTGAAAATGAATATTCTGACATCGCACAAATTTTCACATAAATCTTCTACTTCCCAAAGTAAGATATCAACAAATATGAAATATTTTTGTATGAATAAAATTTGTATATGGAAAAAGAATAAAAAGGTAACTCCTAAATCATATAGTTATGTTGTATTTTGGAACTGATGAACTGATGAGTAGGAAAAGTTCAGTTTGTCCAAATGTCTTTGGTGAAAATTTTCATACAAATAACTAGCTAGCTATTTTCTTGGCAGAGTGGGAGTTACAGGCCAAGCCATCAGGAACATTTCCCAGGGAGGGCAAGGCATAGGACTTCTACTAAAACTGGGCTACAGGAGTAAATGTTCATACATGATAGAAGCTGGTAGGTCTTTTACTTAGTTTCTCATTTCAGAAGTAGTTAGGTTATTGAACAAAAGTGAAATGTGTCTAATGCTATCTACAGTTTATGAGAAGACACTGACTTAGATAATGAACTATTTTGTGATTTATGTACAATGATGGAATGATCACAGCCTTTAGTCTTTCAAAGCTAGCAGCATTGATACACAGCAGGTCACAGAGGCCCCCAATCACTTACAGATCTGTTCAGTGGCAAATATTCAGGTATCTATATTTTGTTACAAAAAATAGGAAAATGGACATTTCCTTTAAAATAATCGTTCACTGAAAAATGTTCATCCTGTTATATTTCTTCAATTAAAGCATTAACTTTGAAAAACTCCAGGACATCAGACCAATTATTAAAAGGCCTGGTTGCAAATTTCTTCAGGTATTATAGCGAACTCTGAGAATGTGATTATATGTCTCTGGATATTAAGTATACCCTATGTAAAGCCATGCTGCGTGCACAATATTTAGCTGAAAATTATGGAAAAATCCTCCAAAGCAAAAGTGCATTATACTGACCCAGAAGATCATTGCGGGATAAGAAGATTCTGATTCCCAAAAAAAAAACCAACAAAAACAAGAAAACCAAACCAAAACAAAAAAATTCAACCCAGGAAAAATAGTGTTAGTTCAGCTGATCTAATGGACAATAGATATATACACACACATAATTTTGTGTGTATATATACAGCTGTGTGTGTTCACAATTCACATGAACTTCACTTATTTTAGAGAAAGGCTCTATGAGATACAGTGACCAGCCCAGCCCAGAGTGCTACATAAAAAACAAAACCAAGGTACTAAGAGATGGCATAGAGATAACAGCATATACGGGTTTTCATGATATTCTTATCTCCATTCCTAGATCACACGTTGGGTGGCTCACAATTGCCTGTAACTCCATTTCAAGGCGACCCATGTCCCACTGTAGTCTCTGCAGGCATGAAAATAGTATGCATACCCCTCCAACGTCTTTGTTTTAAATCACAAGAAAAATTAAGGCATTGAAACCCAGTACCTTAAATGTGTGCCTGTGGGAGAAAATTAGCAATATTATTTGCAAGTTAAAATCACAGATCCCAGTCAAATATGAATCATCAACTGATTACTATGTTTCCAAATTCTGTGACCTTAAACAATTATTAGTGATGGAAATATTTCATGCATTGTATGCTAACTTTTGAAAAATTCCCAGTGATGGAAAAATGCGAATTTGAGAATAAGGTTTAAAAGGGAAATGAAAGTCCGGAGACATAGATCAGTGGTTGATCTCTTGCCCCACATACACCCTAAGTTCAATCCTTAGTACGTGGGGGGAAATGAGGAAGCATAAATTAAAACGTTACAATAAGAATCAGTTGGCTCCTCTCAACTAGAAAGCAGAAAGCAAGGGTAAAAATGTAAACACAATTTATACAGCTTGGAAGAAAATAAGTTGGCATCTATCACTTTTTAATCTAGAAATGCTTATTTTTTTTGAGGATAATAGCATGAGTAAATATACATTTCTACAATACCCATATTTTCTGAAAAATCAAATCGAAATGACATTAATATAATAACAAGGTAACTTGTGTATTGCTGAGAACGTTTCCTTTCATCAAAATTGAAATAAGTGAAAAGGATATTGAAAAAAAAGCTTAAGTTAAATCATAGTCCAATTATGCAAAATCATTAAAACTACTTAAGTTTTAAATTGTATTTAAATTCTAGCAATGACTTCTCAGGAAGGGTTTTTTTGTTCCTGCAGTATTTCATTCACTCATTGACTTAAAAAAATATTATTCATAGTACTGTTCTTAATTGGTGGGTAAAAGTCGAACATTACAGTTACACACCAGTGTGTGTAAATTATTCCCTAAATTCATCACAACAGTTCTGCCAATCAACATCAGTGGCTCAATTTTAAAACATGCGCAATCAGACCTTCGGGGTTATCCTATAGTTGTCACAGACTACACTTTGTTTCACTATCAAAAGTTTTTGGTTCTGATGATAAATTACATAAAAATGACAGAAATCAGTGAACTGAACTGCAGGGGCTCTGTGCAATTTACTAATACCATGTTCCATCCATGGTTGGCTTGAACCACCCCCCTACTACCCCACTCAGCTGGGTTCAGAGAAGGCACCGGTAAGGCATATTCTGAAGGACATGATAATGATGAAGCATAGCTACCTGAAATAGGAATCTCAAATAGCCTGAAATTCTGCATTTTTTAAAATAAGCAGTCCATTCAAATTTTCTGCTTCAAAGGTTCTCCCCTGAAATGGCAAACAGTGAGTTTGAGCAGGGAATTCTTACTAAATTCTTACTAAAGGAAGAATGGGTTATCAGTAAGCAAGCAGAGAAAGAAGCAAGGTTAGATAAATTACTAAGGTTGGGAGGAAAATGAGTTATGATGCAATGGAAGCCAAACGCAAGGCACAAACTCATAAAAAATATTTCAAGTATTTCACAGTTTTTCTCTCGATGTCATGTGTTTAAGGTAATAATTTAATAATATAACTTAAGACTATAGAGTAATCCTGCCAGATCTCGATACCTTGAATGGATCTGGAACAGCAGAAGCTATGCAGAAGGACATTAGTAGGCTTACTGACACAGAAGGACAACATCTTAAGGAAATCATTGTCACTGTGTCTCCATATTGAGTGATAACTATTGTTTGGGGACAGCTAAGCATAGGGAGTAGCTTGACAACTGGAGGACTCCTCTTGGGCTATATGCACATCCTTCTTCTAAAACTCACTTGTCACCTTGACACCCTTACCTATATGCACTATGCTCAAATTCCTTCTTATAAAAAATGCCCTTAGCAACCTGTTGGCAATCTAGGATGCTTACCCTCTTCAGGCTGCTGTCTTACCTGTTTTAAACAAAGGAAAGGGATTAGTTCCCTTAGAATGCCATGTTTCTATTCTTAAAATATATACCCGAGCCAATAGAAATAAGCATATTTCTCCTTAAATCTGTAATGGAGAAATATGCTTATTTCTATTGGATCGTGTATATATTTCTGGCTCTAGAGAAATGCCCAGTGATCTACAATGAAGGACCCAACTAACAATCTAAGCAATAGTGAAGAGTCTACCTTAAATGCCCTTCCACAATAATGAGATTGACAATTACCTTAAATGCCATCCTAGAGCCTTCATCCAGTAGCTGATGGAAGCAGAAGCAGACACCCACAGCTAAGCACTGATATGATAGACTTTGAAGACTCCCCAAAGAAGG
This sequence comes from Cricetiscus sungorus, assembly GCA_030556225.1. NCBI lineage: Eukaryota > Metazoa > Chordata > Mammalia > Rodentia > Cricetidae > Cricetiscus > Cricetiscus sungorus. Next base: position 28,434,137 of record JANBXA010000031.1, read on the forward strand.
CCTCAGCCTCTCTGGGGAGCAGAAAGAGGATGAGCTTGGGTTTCTTGGGGGTAATGGGGGAGTATGGGAGGATTAAGGAACTGGGATTGACATGTAAAATAACCTTGTTTCAAATTTAAATTAAAAAAGGAACTAAGCAAATTTATGTTCAAATAATTCTGGGTATAGGCACAATAAGGCAAACTGTGTCCATCAAGTTTATTTTTAGGAAGAATCACCTATTTACTATCTGATGCCTCTCCATAAATGGGTATGTATATGATTAAAATCAGATGCATTGTGGGAAATGCCAGACACAGTAGAAAGAGATTATATAACAATATATCAATCAAAATAAAGAACCACCATGCTATCACCCTTCCAACATAATTTCTCCTCCTCTGGAATCCCATAAAAATAAGCCCAAAATAAAGTTGGAGCTATATAAACAGTGTACCTCACATGGCTCACTGTCAATCTTGACATGTATCTGGTTTGATCTAATTGAATTTGAAAATATCCAGCCATATACTGGCAACCATTAACATTCTGGAATTTGTTACTTGTAAAAGATACTTTTATCTTTATGTTTGAAAAGGGGAGGAAAAGCTCTGTAGAGACAGAGAGGAAGATGAATCTCTATGGGTTTGAGGACAGTCTGGTTTACATGGTGAGTTTCAGAATGCCGGGACTTGAAACCCTTTCTCAGGAAAAAAGCAAAATAATGAACAGAGTATCAACAATAAAAACAGCAAAAGGAGATGTTCTGGAAATATAGCCCAGGGCAAGAGACTTGAGGGTAGGATAAATGAGGAAATGCATTTCTTAAACAATAGACACATTTGGCTCACAAACAGAGGCATGCAGGACTGATGGCTGAGCCTTGGTTGAGCCTGAAGAAGGTAGTTCTAACTCTGTACCTTCAGGCATATATAAGGGAGAAGAGGGCAGTGAGTGAGAAGTGATGGTAGCTTCAGAAATGGTCTGAGCAAGCTCTGCCATCAGGGATGGGTGTCAGTTGTTAACCTTGGTGTTTTCTTTAAAAGAAAGTAAGAACTTTAGTTCACTTTAAGGCAGGTAATGCTATAAAGGGATCCATTTTAACCATTTTTCAAGATTTATTTTGCTCACATGCCCCCTTCAGATATGAACATAAATTATGTGGTTGTTGAATATGTTCCTTTTATCTCACCAAAGAAAACAAAGAGTAAATAACTCAGCTGGACCTCCATGCCACTTTGCTGTTTGGTTTAATATGGGGGAATCACAAAGAAAATAGACAATAAAACAGTCTTGAAGTTAGTAACAAGCGCTGTAGGATCTACTAAATAAAAAGTGAGTAACAGGAGAAGCCAACAGTTTATTCTATCTTTTCTTCAGTCAGGAACCAGAGATGTCTTGATTAGATTTGTCCGCTATGTATGTGAATCAAACTCAAAATTTACCCAGATCTTCAAGTTCATTTTAGCTTCTTGCTCTGAAGTAAGTCAAATACCGCAATGGTATTGCTCTATGAAAAATGACCAAGTATGAAGCCTTTTGTTTCCCAGTCTCTGATTTCCAGTTATGCCATCTCAGAATCAACAGTAAACACAAACACACACACACACACACACACACACACACACACACACACACACACGTGCGCGCGCACACACACATGCATGCACACAAATTTTTTTCCCATCTATAAAATGAGGGCAGTTATAATGTCATAATTATTTTTTGATAATCAGGAAAAAAGAGAACAATTTGAAGGAAGAAAGAGGAGGTACTCCAGCCAGGCAAGCGAACAGGCTATGTGCAGACCAAATAAATGCCTCCATCTTATTCCTGGCTGACCACCTGTTGTTCTCTCTGGTCCTCCCTTGCCCCCTTCTCCAGTGGTTCACACAGACCTTCCCCTGCAAACTTTCTTTGTCCCAATCATCTCTATTTCAAATCCCAACTTCAGCATGTGTTAAGTGGAAACCTGCCAGTCACTCCAGCAATAGAATCAGGAAGTCTAAGTTCACCATCTCCTGCCAATCCAATCCTCCCTCTCACCCATTCTCCTCTGCAGACCAGCTATTGCAGCCTCCCCTCTTCTTCGTGCCCATCTCCCACTCCGGGAGGCATTCTCGTGGGAACACACCAGCAAAACCTGCAAGCAGGGGTGCAAAACAGGGAGGAAGGCTTCAGCTCGGCACTACCCCTCTTCTTTTCCAAACCTAAATCTCCAATCTCATCCCCAGCCCTGCAGCAGACTACCTGTTGTGCCCTCTCATCACTTTATGCCCCCCCCCCCATCTCCAGGGTATTAACCAAATCTCAGTGGAACATCCTGATTTCTTCCTTTTGGACACTTCCCAGCACAACTATAGCTCATCCTTATCCCCAAGATTAGTTAGAAACAGTTTACCTGAAATACCCAGTAGCCACACCATTGTGAACCAAAAAGAATTTCCTACTGATCAATGTGCAGCCACCATGCTCTACTAAGAACCAAAAGAGGCAATAGAAACTGAGGAATCAAACATGCACTCAGCAAAGACAGGACAAGATATCAGCACGAAGAAGTATAATCTCAAACCAAGTTGCCTAGATACCTGCATAAAAACATAAGCAATAACAGCCAAGACAATATGCCTCCACCAGATCCCAGCTATTCTACCACGGTGGGCCTAAAAACACACACACACACACACACACACACACACACACACACACACACACACACACACACACACACAAGACCATAAAACAACCATCATCAATGATAGAGATCCATAACGAGGAAAGGAATAAATCCATTAAAGAAACCTATGGCTGCACAAACAAACATCGGGAGGGAATGAATAAAACAGTTCGAGACCTCAAGGTGAATTTTAATTTACTGTGATTGTTCCCAGCTGCAGCAGCCTCCGGCCTTCAGCCCTGTTACAGGTACATACTTTTAAAGTGTCTGCCACTTACAGTCGCTTCTCTTGATCTTGCCTTTCTAGTCTCTTGCCTTGCTTCTTCTAGCTTCTCTTCCATGGTCTGTCTGTCTGTCTGTCTGTCTGTCTGTCTGTCTGTCTGTCTGTCTGTCTGCCTGCCTGCCTGCCTGCCTCTCTCATGTCCCCACTCCTACATGGTCTTTTGTGTTTTCACTCTTCCCCTTCCCCCTTCTCCAATAAACCCTTCTTTCTAATTCTGTTGGGATTGGCATGCTTACGGGCACACAATGGCAGGGCCCGCAGAAAGGCCCTTTTTAAAAAAAAAAAATTCATTCAATGATGTGTTACTTTTTCTTTTACTTCATTATATTTTGTTCTAGTTTATTATCCTCTCTTAGAAGCCTGTTTTTTTTTTTTTTACAATGGGAGACAGGAAGGGAGTGTGGAACCAGATGGGAGGTGAGGTGTGGAGGAACTAGGTAGAGCAAAAGGAGAGGATGTATTATGTGAGGGGGGAAAATCCACTTTCAATGAGAGGGATAAAAAGAAGTAGAAAAGTTGGGAGCTGTGGAGATGTGCAGACGGGTAGAGCACCTGTCACACAAGCACAAGGTTATGAGTTCAGATCCCAGCACTCATGTACAGAGCTGTGCACAAGGCTATGGGACTTTAAGCTCAGTACAGAGCTGGTGGAGACAGGGGCGATCCCTGAGTGTCAGTGGTCACCTAGCCAAGTCACCAAACACCAAGTTCAGTTGAAGGAGCATTGTAAGAAGCCTAACATAAACGCGGTATGGAAAGATGGAGCAAAGCAATTCCAGCTTTCCTATGCTCCCCCAACTCCCCCCCCCCCCCCCCCCAGTCTTTGGCTTCCACACCTTCCTTTGTTTTCCTTCCCTTTAATCGCTTTGCTTTGCTTTCATCTATGGCCACTTGTACTGTTCTAATTCACTGCCCTACTTCTGAAATCCAATCTTAACAACCAAAAGGATTTGAAATAGCATGGTGGTAGCAGATGCATCGAAAGTGGGTCCTTAAAGAAGGGTTGAGGCCACCAGTGCAGCTCAGGCTTAGACTGTTTGTTGCCTTCCAGTTAAAGAACATGATTTGCTTCCCCCCCCCTCATCCTTTCCATCTTCATGTCTGCTCTTAATGCATTTTACCGTTTAGTGGCACAAGGACCCTTTCTTAATCAGGAGCCTGGCATATGCTGGTTCCATGTTCTTGGGCTTCTGAGGCCCCAGAAACATGAGCCAAATAATTTTATTGTCTTAACAAACTTCCTGGTCTCAATTATTCTGTCATAGTACCAGGAAGCAAATAAAAACCAACCAACAAACAAACAAAAAAACAAAAAACAGAACCTCTAGCCAGTCCTTTTTTCTAATAAGATCGTGACAAAAATCTAGAGACATTCAGAACACATAAGAAAATATTCAGCTTTGAATCATTTAAATGCTTGGATTTTATGTGACATTGAAAAGAGTTACACATGTAACTGATACTGATTTAGAAAAATACAAGATTAAGAAAGCATCAATGAGTTAGGCATAAAGAGACAAATCATAGCACAGGTCAGTAGAGTAAGGTACTGTTACAAGCACACCTACACTTTAAGTGGGTTTCCACAGGCTGTTATGGACTCACAGACACAGGTACCATTAAATATCACATTCCACAGGTTTTGTTGTGTGACTATCCTGATACCAGGGTTGTTCTACATTGATTTGGACTATTAAATACAACAGCCTGTGTCAGTTCTGAAAATGTTTCATAGTCTTTTACCTAGATGTGTACCTGTGCCTCTATTTTGGTTTTCTATATATCCCTAAGCATTCAATCTCTGAAGTGCATATGGGAATGTAATTTGAGTAAGAAAACTTGAAGTCAATATTCATCAGCATAATGTCTAACTGATTTTATTTATTTCTGTTGTTGTGTAACAAGGCTAGTGACAGACTACTATCTTCCCATGGAACTACAAGATTCTCTTTCAGGTGCTTATACAGATGCTTAGCAAATGATCCTCACACTAATAGAAATAAATGCATATTCTCAACATTCACAGATTTTATATATATGTAGATATAGACATACAGTATATACACACACCAGAATACAGTATGTATGTGTGTGTGTTGATGAGTTTATATCTACTTGACAGAAGCAAGAGTCATTTGGGATGAGGGACCCTCAGTTGAGAAAATGCCAGCCTGTACCCATGCCTGTGTGGTATTTTTGTGATAGATGATTGAGGCAGAAGCTCCCAGTTCACTACGGATAGTACTACATTTGGGATGATGGTCCTGGGTGTTTTAAGAAAACAGCATGAGCATGCCAGGAGGTGTGAAGAAGTTAGTAATCAGAGACTTCCGTGGCTTCTGTTTTCTGCCCTGCTTGCAGGCCTGCCCTGACTTCCTCAGTGATAAAATGTCCGAATGTGTAAAAAAACTCTCTCCTCCCCAAGTTACTTTTGGCCATGGCATTTCATCACCACAATAGAAACCCTAACTAAAACAACATATTCTGTACATGTGTTTCTTTCACACACAGAAAGAGGCAGAGGGGTGGGTGTGGTAGTGCCAATATGGACAATGGTCACTGAGGAATGGGGGCATTGCTGAGTCTATGACCATGTAACTTTCAGCTCTTTGTAGATGGATTGTAGCAGGGATTTAGAAGGGTATGGATGAGTGGAGTAGAGTGATATAAGCAGAGCTTTATGGACCATTTTTACTGGGGGGGGGGAGGGAGAAAGACTAGAATGACAGTAGAAATGTGAACAGCGAGGAGCCAGCTCTTACGTTTCCAGGGGAGAAGAGGACTCCATAGGAAATTGGATTAGAGAATCACATTCTGACAAAGAATCTGTCTGTACTCTGCTGCGTCCTAAGAAATTGAATGGTGTTTCATCCAAAAGAAATGAAGAAAGTTGTCTGGGAAAGGAAATTCAGGATAGTATAATATTCCAGCCATGTCACAGCTTCTACTCACAGCTATGAGATTAATAGTGAGAGAGAGTAGCAAGCAGAGCAGAAAAAGCATAAAATGTGCTGTTTTGTATACGAAAGTAGCATGAGTGAGGTTAAATTTGTACATGGAAAGTATTGAAACAAAAAAATCCGTAATTGCTAAAAAAGATTGCATAATTACAGAGATAGTTCACACAATGTGCTGTGCCAGGCTGTAGAATGGTTACCTTTCACTGCTCTGCAGGAAGACAGAGCAGAAATATTGAAAACCATGCACTTAAGAGAGGAAAGGAAAATGAGCAAGATTAAAGATGTAGAAAAGGCAAGCGTGGAAAAGGCCATTGACGTTGTTAGAGAGATCAGTTCCAGTAAGGAGAAACCTCACCAGCATGACAGAAGACTCATCCAACTCAAGGATCCATCTTGTGAAAATGCAAATTTATTTGAAAGGAGAGAGCCTAGATGGGATTCCCTGTTTAAAGATAACTACTCATGGAAGTAATTTCCTAGCTTCACCAGCCAAAGCACCGGAGCAACCAAAGTGTGGTGGTAGGGTGCCGAGTACATTTCCAGTTTGCACTGGGCGTGCCAGTATCATCATTAGAAAGCTGGTATTTTGAGTGTACAATGTGAATGGATTAGAGGATAATGGAAGCTTGCAACAATGTTCCAAAAAGTTTCCATAGAGCAAGCAGGGTGGGGTAGGGTTGGAGTCTGTAAGGAAGCCGTAAGAAGGGATTGCAAGTAGCTGTTTAGGTGAAGCTGAGCTGATGGAAACCTAAGGATGTTACTGATGCAGGAACTCAGGGAGGGCTGCTGAGAGAATGAAGTGATGGAGTGCATTGCAAATGCTAAGACTAAGCTTGATGGTAGGCATAAGCCTCAGGCCAGCTGCTACCTGCAATTCAGAATAGGACAGGAACACTGAAAGAGACTGGAACTCGGGTGAATTCACCAGTATTTCTAGAGTCTAGAAATGTAAAGGCAGAACTACTTTTGTCTTTTCACTTCTGGAAACAAATATTCATTCTAAACACTTGGGAAATTATCACACTTTTTCTCCTACATTTGCAGCAGAAACCATGCATATCAATATCATAGAAAAACCAGGGAATTTACAATGTAATTTTTACTTATATACATAGAGAGATTTTTTTTTTAAGTTACGGTATTGGTATGCTACCTAGTTTGACTGGCAATCATGAGTTTACATGATTGGTAATATTGTGTTAGTGCAAACATCAACCATAAGTTACAAATGTAACATGTTGCTAACCACAGAGCAATCAAATGTCTCTCACCTCCTCGTTTGTTGATCTTGGCATAGCCAGGTGAATAGCTGCTGGACAGGGAGGAAGAGCTGCTGAAGGACATGTGGGAAAGCCCAGAGATGAGCGGCTCATCACATTTTTCTGGAGAAAAAAGAGAGAGTAAAAGCTAAATTCACTAAAGCGCTTTAGAAAATGGTTAGTTTGTTTTTATCAACATAATCACCAATGGAATGGAGACTCGGCATGGTGGTTGAAAGCACTTGCTGATTCAATGTGTAGCACTTACTTAGGCTAAGTCACAACCACCCCTAGATACAGTTGCAGAAAATCTGATGCCCCTTTGTGGCCTACATGGCAGGCACATACATGTGCACACACACACACACACACACACACACACACACACACACACACACCACTTAATATAGCACACACTTTAAAACCCACCCAAAAAAATACTAAACTGATGATCACAACATACATTTCTCAGCTGTACCCATTATGATAAACCACAGAAGCAGTTTAAATCATTCTATTGTAACAGCCCTAAGCAACAGAATTGCTCCAAGAGGGCCACAACTCAAATTCAGTCTTGAAGGATCACAGATAGAATCCAGAATCCAGTCATCTCATGACTGGCTTTTATGCATGGCATCACCTAGAAATGTTCAGGTATTTATGAATCACAGAGGGAAGATCAGAAACAAGGAAAGTCCAAGAAAGTAATCAAGAAAGCAAGAGAGTGGAGATCACTAATCAACATGTATAGTGTTAATGGCTCAGGATGAACAAGATAGGGAAATCAGATGTATCACGGTGAGCCTGCAGATGACAAAACTGTCGGGTGCCTAAATATTTGACATAGAACATCTTGTGTTGAATGTTCTCACTAATGAAGAAAATCAATAGCTGATCATAACAGAAAACAGGAATAATATCAAGGAAAAGAGTACCGTCTAAAAAGTCGCCATTCTCTGCCTTGAATCTATCTATAGTACTTTCTACATGTGGTTTTTCAACAGCTGCTGTCATAAAAACTACTCAGCTATCCCACTGACCATCTTGCTTTTTAACATCCTCTGTCTACACTAGAGAAAATGAATCCTCACAAAAGTGTCACTATGACTCTGGAACTACTAAGGCATTTTTAATTGTAATTTTTATTATTGAAAGTATTATAAACAAACAAACAAACAAACAAAAAAACACACTAAAATTAATCTGACCCAAAGTCTCTACAACTCAGTGAATTTCTATACATTTAGAACAGTCATTCGGAACAGACGCTACGGAGAGTCACGTTAAATTTTACACTTTCAGTATTGAGTGTATTTTATTTACTTAGACACCATCAAAGCATAAGAAATTTCATGAGAATGAAAATTAGAAAACAATTAGCTTTATATCCTCTTTCATAACACCATGACATTCAGTTCTTCATCGCTCCCTCACACAATCAAAGAAAGAAAAAACAAAAACAAAGCAAAAAACAGAACAAAATGAGACCATGCAATCTACATGCTATCTTCAGAATGTAGAATCTAGTGAAAAGTACATGTGAAAACGTCCGTGTAAATACATGTCTGTGTAAACTAATATATACGTGAATACGGTATAACAAGAAGAAAAGAACAAGGAAGGCTATGTATAAATTTTGGCAACCAATAAGGAATTTTTCACTTTATAATATGACATTGGGAAATGAGACTTTTTTAAAACAAACTTCATATGTCCAAAATTCTTATTCATCTAACCCACTGACAAGTCTAAATGTATATATGTGCCATTTTCTCAGAGGTATTGAAGTATCCTTAAGAAAATTAAGAAATGTAACATTTTAAATAAAGTGTTTTCATTTTAACCTCTTATATGTATATACATATATACATTATGTATATATTATATATATTATATATTATATATAGTATATTATAAATATATTATACATATATACTATATATAGTACATATATATAGTGCACATATTATACTATATATATAGTATATTATATAATGTATAATATATCAGATCATGGGTCCTTTAGATATATGATTACATATCTGATCAGTGAGATAATGAACAAACCGGGGTGAATGTTCATGACAGAGTATGCTCTGACGTCTGCTTCCACTCACTTGGAATGATGTTTAACATCCTCTCAAGCCTACAGTGGCTCCCCCACCTTCTTCTGTACCACAGTCTAGATGCAATGACTCCTCCTCTCTTCTTTCAGTGGCCTCCAGCTAGGAGTCTTCACATTTGCTGTTCCAAATGTTCCCTGTTGCATCCCAATCCTTTCCCAGGACTGCCCGCTGTGTAGCTTTGCCTGCCCAGAGACTGGCAGAGCTGTCAGCTCCTCCTCCAACAATCATGCTCCCCTGTCCTTCCCAGTACTCAGCACCAACAGGCTTTACATAGCTTAGCTGACTTTCTCTCCTACCAAGTTGTTGTCCATATGGGAGTGAAACCTTTGATGGTTTATCTGAAAGTTACTCTTGTGATTGAGAGTTAAACTACAAGATGGTAGGGAACTTATTTAAAAAAATAAAAGATGAAAGATGGTCTTTAATTTCTAACAAATGCTCACATTGCCTAGGGTTTTGTTTAATAAGATGGGGAATTGAGCAACACATTATTGAAAGGTTTTCACATCTCATGTTTATGAACAGAACGAGGGGGAAAAACTTTTAACAATAGAGGAAATACACTAGTTTGGTTGGGATTTTGCTGAAGTGGAGTAAAATCCCTACAGGCACCGAGGAATGAATTATCGCATACCACTTCGCCATTCAAGTGTTTAAAAATTAGAAGTTAAAGTGAACAAACCTCGTTCTCACCGCATGTTGCCTTATTTTTCTTAGTTATTCTCTAGGTTCCTCTGAGAACCCTGACAGGTGTGTGTGATTAGATTCCCCAGAAAATTCTATGTAAAAGATTGAAAAGATGAACATAAAATATGTGCTAAAAGACACGAGTACAGAATCTACACTAAGTGATCGGATTTTATGTTTATCGTTAAAATGTACTATTCAATTCAGCTGTGAGAGGGAGAACCCCCCCCCCCGGGTTTTAGTTCTTTGAGTCTAATTTTATATGTCTCTGGCATCTAACCTGGAAGTGTTCCTTCTGATGTTTGCTGGCCAGTGTACGCCTTTAAACTGGCATTGGGCAGGGTGCTGTGGCAAGCATGGCAGAGTTTGGAAGAGGAAGGAGCAGTGTTTCCCCCAGAGTGCTGAGACACCATGACAAGAGTGAGACCACCATATGGTGAGCATATAGTTTCATATTAACACTGAGTAGAAGGAAGGTCAAGGGTTCAATATGGGTTGTGGAGGGCAGGTGCTGTTCTAGGATGTTTTATGCAAGAAAGTATCTTTGAAAAGAAACATCAGAGTGTTTGAGGTCAGAAGAAGGTAAGGAGTCTAGGCAAAGAAACATTAGCAGCCCTGTTCTGGGAGGATCTTTTCCTAGTTTATGCCTTTAGATACAACAAATGACATGTTTCTTGCAAGAAAGCATTTAATGACCTAATATGGAGTTACATTGATGGAAATAAAATACCATCTATAGTTATTCCTAAAAGATAACGTAGCTAGTGCAATTAAAATTTAGATGTAGTATAAGTTTAAAGTCTAAAAACATGATTTTGTAGCAATTTATTTTATTGCCAACTATTTCATTGATTTGGAAATCAATTAAGATATATTTTAAAATTTAAAAAAATCAACTGAATATCATCTAATTCTCATTTTAATTTTGGAAACTGTAACAAGGAAAATAACAGTTTACATATAAACATTGTTCTGTAAATAGTAACTGTAGAACAGTCACAATCTAAGCACTGGCAATCTCACCTTTTTCTTAATTCAAACACAATATACAACTTTACCACTTAATAAAACTATTACATTTACTGTGTTTTCTCCTAGATGACATTAAGTACAAATATTTTTGGTGTCTCATTTCCTACCTTGTGTAGTTGTAAACATATCAGGCAATAAAATTGACTTATCCAATTTTCCATAAATGCATAGTAGACAAGCCTATATGAAACTACTAAACATGCAATACAAAATAATATTTAATAATGCAATTTGGTGTTAAGTAAACTATAATCAGTCACTAGAAATGTTGAAGTGAATGGTCCTTTAGTCTGAGCTCTCTTAGAAGTGTGGGACAATGAATATGTGAATTTTATTCCCTTTCTAATATGCATCATAAGAATGAGGGAATTTAGCTAATGGAGCTAAGTTTCTGTGAAGACCAGAAAGTGTTGAGAATTTCCAGGATAGAGCTCTGACCCACAGGGCAACTCTAAGCCTGAGTTTTCTTTTCTAAGAAGTGTTACAAGGACACAGCTTTAATTAACAATTCAGTGTCCATGGTTCCTTCCACACCACCTCAGAGAGCTTCAGTACAATCATGTGGCCCGAATGCCTGACATCTTTACTGTCCAACTGGTTTAACACCCACTCCACATCTTCAGACGAGGAATCGCTAATGGCCACTTAACATCGTCCAGGAAGAATAAGATCTGAATAACTGGGAAGCCATAGATAGGTGGAAAGAAGAGAAGATTCTAGAGAAAGGAAACAGGTTAAGCTTCACCAGCAGTCACCGTGGATACAGAATTCTCTGCTGATTGCACTAGTTACACTCTGGGCCTGTGTATATTGCCATACTGCCTGTTATGATGAACAGTCTGTCTTTATTCTGATTGTAGTAATGATTAAGACATATGGCAACTTCTGAAACCTTGGCTTGCCCATTAGGGTAAGGTTTGTATTTCCATGTGTTAGCTATGAAACATCAGGGGATCTGACAGAGCCCTAAAGAAGTTGAGCATCTTAGTGGAGTAATAAGAAAAGGTGGAGGGAGATCTCAGGCAATCCAGTATTGCAGCTCCTGTGTGAGGATGCATTCTCGTTCCACAGTCATGAAAATCACTTCAAACATTTCAACTCCAGGGTGCTTTCCTTTCAGGAAACCTTGGATGAAAACTAGAGGAGCAGATGGGCCTTGAGGCTTTATTTTCATACAATTCCAGTCAATCAGGAATGTAGATTCACTGTAAGAATGCAGCAATAACTCAGGATGAAATGGAGGAAATAGCTGGAAGTTAACTATTGGCTGAAGACATTCTCTGCTGTCAAGAATTACAGGAACAAGTCCAGGCACACCAGGGTACTTTCAAGCACAAGGGTCAGGATACTAGAACTAGGCTGGGCTTTCTGGACAGTGAGCATCTTATTTGCATGTAGGGAAGAAATTCATTTGGAGATATGTGTTCTCTCCTTGGAAAGCATCATCTCCCGATGCTCTCCATGTGTCCCCAAATTCTAACTCTGAAGGTGAAGCTCTGGCAGCCCCGTCTACACCGCTTGGCCTGCATCAGGTTTTATGAAAGCGCCTCCATAGTAGGGCACATGATCGAATGCTTTGCTGGGCCCCGTGATCGGTGATCGCTCACATGCTGCCTCCCATCCCCGGGCTCCTGCCTCGCTCTGTAAGATTAGAACTGTTTTGAATTCCACAATGAACCATGTGCTGATGATCCCGCTCCTGGTTTTCTTTGTGGGATTGTTGTTCTTTTGGGAATCGTTTGTCTTTGATACTGTTTCAGGCTCTGCAATAGGTTACCAGGAATTCGGCATTACATTTTGCTCACAATTTCTGATTTTTTCTGCACTGTCTTTTCATTCTCTTTATATGCACTTGTTAAATATTTCCTGTGCCCTCTCTGCTATTTGTTGTCCGGGGATGGTATATTTGACTAGACTCATCACTACAAAGACAGTGGGAAATCCCAGGCACAAATGAAATTCTATTTATTTGTTATTTTATGGATTCTGATGGACATTTTTAGGATTTGGATGAAAAGAAAATTGGAGATATGGTACAGGCACTTCTCTAGTAATCACTGAGATTAATGCAGCCTTTCAAGGATTTTTTTAAAAATATATTATTAGTAGCATTAAAGTTGCTAGTAAAAGACTTGGGAAGGACCTATTATATACATTTTACAGATTTTTATCCACATGAATATAAGTCCTTATATGACAGGAAGATGGGAGGAAGAAAGAGAGAGAAAGGAAGAAAGAAGGGGGAGAGGAACTAAGTGAAGCAAAGAGAATTCTTAATAGCTTTGACACACCTACTATTTTTATCCCGTAAACTTGAGCAGCTGGTTGAACACATATTTCACTGTGAAACTTTCAGCAGCTTTGATATTTTATTTTCTTGACACACATTATTTGACTAGGCATTGTTTATTCACCTCAAAGCCTTGCTAACTTTAGCAACATATTATGATACAAAACACACTTAGCTCATTCATTCCTGTCCTTGTGAAAACCTCATCACCCACCAAAAAATCTTTTCTTGTGTATAATCACACTCACAGGCCAAATCTTGTTAAAGTTTAATCTACAATCTATGTTTTCTTCTAGTGAAGTGTTGCATTTTCCTTTAAATGTGTTGGTTTTACAACAAATTATTGTTTTGTTTTAATACATCTTTTAAGAAAGGTTGATCCATTTTGAAGTGTGTGTGTGTGTGTGTGTGTGTGTGTGTGTGTGTGTGTGTGTGTATGTGTATTTGAGTATTATGTGTGCATGTGCCTAGAGGTTTCTGTGGAGGCCAGAAGAGGGCATTTTATCCTCTGGAGCTGCAGTTACAGGCAGTTATGAGCTGTCCAACATGTTGGGAGCTGAACTCAGTTCCCATACAACAAGGGTATTTTTTCTCTAGTCCCTTATTTCAATACTTCCACAATTAAATACTGAGGTAATGACATAAAGTGGCACCTTTGTTTGTTTATTTGTCTAACATTGTGTTAAGTACTTTCTTAGATTTGTGTTGTGGTTTGACTAGAAAGGGTCCCCATGGACTAATATATTTGAAAGAAGATGCTTGGTTATTAGAGACTGGCTCTACTTGACAGGGATTTGGAGGTATGTCCTTATTGGATGGAGTAGGTGTGGCCATGCTGGATGAAGTATGTCACTGGAGGTAGGCTGTGCTGGTGGTGGGCTATGGGCTTCAAAAGCCTAATCCAATTCCAGTGTCTGTTTCTGCTGTCTGTGGATCCAAATTTAGAACTCTCAGCTACTTCTCCAGCACCATGTCTACCTGTGTGTTGCCATGATGAGAATTTATTAAACCTTTGGAACTGTAAGCAAACTCCAACAAAATTCTTTCTTTTATAAGGATTATTGTAGTCATGGTATCTCTTCACCCCAACTGACACTGACTAAGACTTTAAAGGTAACATTACTTGATATTTTACCAGTATTACCATGGCAGCAGAAAATGTATACCCCTTAGAGTTTTATTTCTAGCTACATGAATCTGAGAAACTTACTCTAGGCCATGATATGCACTGACTCTTTCAGTTTCCACTTTTTAAAAGAGCTATTTTCAATTTTTAGTCCTATTATTTTTTCCTATTTTAATCACAGAAACTAAAAAGCAAATGGTTAAAAAAGTATGATAGAGATACTAGAAAAATGTTTGTCCTCCTTCAGGGTAAAGCAACATTGCCTTCTATTGGGGTTAGAAGCTTTCAGCTGAAGGTTAGAAAAGCAAAGCAGCCAGCTACTAGCTCTTACCTTACCTCAACTTAGACCAAAGAGGCAACCCTTAAATTGCTCCTGACTTCATTGCTCTTCAGATTCACTTGGACTGCTATGTTCTCCTCAGTGTGGCTAGAACCTTGCTCTTAAACTGAATGCCTCTACGTTTATACCTCTCAAATCCTGGGATTAAAGGCATGAGCTCTGATTCACTCTTTTAGACTGATTCAATCTAGTGTAGCCCTGGGTTACCTTGAACTAACAGAGATCCTTCTGCCTCCTAATTCTGAGTCCTAGGACTAAAACTATATGCCGCTACTTCATAGTATGTAGTATGCATAGCTAACTAGTGTGACTGGCTTTGCAAACTGATCTCCAGTGGGTGTATTTGTTTTAGATTATAAACATTATATCACCACACTTTGTTCCCAACCTCCCATCGTTAGTTATTATACATTAACTTTAAGGATGTTTGTTCCATGATCCCTAGACTGGATTACTTTTTGTCACTGGAAATAAGAGCCATTTTTTTCCTCTTCAATAAAATTTCATACAAATCTGATAAATATTCTCATAATCGTAACATTAGTTTCATGGCTCATCTTCATGTATAAGTACCCATGTTCACATGCCACTTTTAAGAAAATAGACATTTATGTTTACATACGTATATTAATAACATCTGGAATACACATGCATATCTGTTCATTATTATAGGAAATAATTTACAATGTAGACATAATATACATTTTTTACTGAGTGACAAATTGCTTAATACCCAATGAAGATTTTGCTGCATTTTAATGCATTTTATAGTACACAGAGCATTTTTACTATTTGCATTAAATTCTTCATGGGGTAGTTAATACCTTTGTATAGAAAATGTAAGTGTCAAATGATTATTAAACATAAAACTGTATTGAGAATTATTTTTTTCATAAAATCTATATAAGAACAGAATTTGGGACCAGGAATGACTCAGTAGTTATGAGCATTTGTATCTCATGCAGAAGACCTGGGATTGGCTTCTAGAGTACTATGGTACATCACAATGCCATGTAAGTTCTGCTCCGGGGGATCTGATACCATCCTCTATCTGCCATGGGCTCCTGCATGCATGTAGTATACATAAATTCACAGAGACACACATAGCAGTGTTGACTAGTTTTATGATATGTTGACACAATCTAGTGTCACCAAAGAGAAACTAGCCTCAATTAAGAAATTATCTCCATAGGGCTGGACTGTAAGCAAGCCTGTAGGGCATTTTCTAAATTAGTTATTTATGGGGAATGGCCCAGCCCATTGTGACTGATGGCATCCCTGGGCAGGTAGTCCTGGTTTCTATAAAAAAGCAGGCTGAGTAAGCCATGGGAAGCAGCACTCTTTGGCCATTCCATCAGTTCCTACCTCCCGGTTCCTGCCCTGCATAAGTTCCTTGTTGTTTTGATAGTGAACTATTATATGGAAATATCACAGCAAAATAAACACTTTCTTCTTCAAGTTGCTTTTGGTCATGGTGTTTCATCAAAGCAATGGAGACCCTAAGTAAGATACACATACACACATAAAATAATAGTAATAAACAATGGATGTGTTTTTGCACACTACAGCAGGAAATAACACTGGATAGACAATGGCCAAAAAGGGTTTAATCATGTTTTCATCATGAGCTAAATCAGATTGAACTGCAACTAAAAACTAAGGGTATATATTTTGCATGCAATGAAAAGTATAAAGTTATTTGCTTAAGTTAAACAACAATCTACTTTTCCCTCTCTTTTATTTTTCACTGAATCTTAGCAATTTCTTGCCACACAAAGTTGACTCCACATAGTTATTCATTTTGTCTTAACATATTTTAATTTTCATGCATATATAGAGTAAATTTTGGTAAGATTCACCCTCACTACCTCCTTTCACTTCTTCCTGGACACTTCACACTTGTTTCCCAACTTCAAGTCATTTTGTAAAAGCCACTGAATCCAGTTCATGCTGACAGCATGCTCATAGATGCAGAGCTACCCCACAGAGCAGGGGCAATATACTTAGGGTCATATCCCTGAAGCAAACAGACTCTCCCTTCCTCAGGGAGCTTCATCTGCCAATTGTGTCTCTGCTAGGGTTCAGGCTACATGAGTTCTTTCCATATCCACAATAAGATTGTGACTGCTTGATCTTATGTGGGTCTCATTCAAGCAACTATTGATTCTTTGAGTTCTTGTGTGTAATGTCTCTGTAATATTCAGAAACCACTATTTCACAACACTCTCCTCAAACTTCTGCTTTTACAGTCTTTCTGTCCCCTCTTTTGCAATGATCAATGGAATAGATGTGACACAGATGTTCCATTTAGGGATAAGCACTCCACAGTTACTTATTTTTGTTGAGTTTCCATTCTACACAGTAAAAAACCAATGAATTCAATATGCATTTTAGTATTCAATAACTTGATTGAGGAAGCCTTAGGCAATTCAAACTCATTGACACTTTGGACCATATATGAATGGTAGAAATCATTAAAAATAAATCAGTAGATAAATATAGTAATATTAATTATTTATGGAGTACTTTTTAACAAGAAATATTAACTAATATTTTGAATGTATTTTAAAAAGAATTATGATCATAATTAGTTTGGATAGGTATTATTACCATTTCCAAGACAAAGCTTAAGATCTAACTGCTACAAGATATTAGAGTCAGAATGAAACCTAGGTGATATCTGGTTATAAATCCTATGCTTATAAGGACACTTCAAGGATATGCCATCTCTTGACTTAACTCAGCTAAAACTCATCCCTGTTGTACTGGGTTAGGTAGCTATGCTGATCTCCTAATAATGCTGAAACTACCAGCTACGTTCTCCCCACACCCAGTTTTCATATGACTTAAGATAATGTTGTTTATAATGTCATCACATCAGTTTCACTATCTTCTATGCCATATTAGACCCATCTGTTTCATCTCAAAAAGGTTCTAGCAGTTTTAAAATGTGTTCTCCAAGAGACTCATGCATAATCAACTATTCAATAGCTATGCAACTCTGTGCTGTACACGGATGTCATCCTAGTTGTCCATTCAATACATATTTATTGGGTACTTACTTCCTGCTTTGATCTTTATCTCTTTGTAATGTATTCTCTTCACAGTTGCCAAATGGACATTTTATAAACGGAGATCAGGTTAAGGCATTACTGGACAACTGCCTGCTTGCCTCCCTTCTCAATGAATATGAAATGCAATCTCCACTGGGGCCCTGGGTGGTCCAGCCCTGCAATAACTCTATGAATGTTTTATTTTCTTCTTTTTTCTGGGTGATTAAACTGAGTTTCTTGCTAATTTCTCTTTTCATAATGCACTTTGTTCTATGAGTTATTTTCCCCAGCAAGAACCCCACACATTTGATCTCTAAAGTCTGGATCCTTTTATGGTTCCAGGTCAGACACCATCACTTCTCTGACCCATTCATCAGAAATCATCAACTCAACTTCCATGTTTACACTTTCCAGACAGCACAGCCTTATATTGTTCACAGCACTAATTGAAATCTAAAATGATCTATTTGCTTTCAAGCTCCCAGTTTTGCCCTCTTGCTGTGAAAGTAGGCACTGTAGCTGATTTTGTGACCACTACTGCCAGAGTCTTAGAGCCTTACAGAAACATTAGCTGTGCAGTTATTGAGCCAATTTGTCAGTGGGGATAAGCAATGAACATGAGCAATGTGAAAACTACATAGTTGAGGATATGGAGACATATTCACCTTTTCCATTCTACTCCTAAGAGATAGATCATCTTTGTACTTCCCATTTAAAACTCTGAATTACTGATCAAAGTTGGGTTTATTCTTTAATCTATGAAGACACCCCCCTCCACACACATACACACACTCTTCCCATAAGGAAAACTGGTGTTCTGAATTTTACCATTTTAACAATTTGGATAAATTATGTTTAATAGATTATGAAGGGAAAGATTCAATATTGATTTTATTTTATTCTCTGATAGTCATATAGTTACATTCAGAAGAAAATGCAAATGTAGCAGAGCTGAAAACCAGGCACACGTGCAAAGCTAGCTGCTGTAAATCAAATACAAAATTGTCCGGTCGGCATGCACCAAGGGCAAATTACTTGGAGACATAGTTCAAATTCTGCTGGACATTTAGCAGCTGCACTGTGCTTCTGACAGATGGTGCAACAGATGAATCCATCTCAAATCATCCACTAAACTGTGATATATACTCCAGAAGAAGTACATTTGTGAGACTTTTCAAAGTAAGCTAAGTTTTTTGCCTCCATTGCATCAATTTTATTTTTATATAACTAAATTCTATAGCATGAAATCATAAAGACCTTGTTTCTCCCATTTCTTAGCTATGGAATAGTTTTTTAAATTTTTATTCTGACCAACGTTTGAACACTAGAGTTTCAATTTCTTTTTAATGCTATTTCCTTTTAGGATGACCTAAACTTGAGTGTGCAAGCCAGAGAAACTGTAATCTCTAATTGATGGTAGTGATATTAATTTGAACCCTGAAGGAGCCACAGTTAGTTTCCTAGTCTCTCTCTCTCTCTCTCTCTCTCTCTCTCTCTCTCTCTCTCTCTCTCTCTCTCTCGTGTGTGTGTGTGTGTGTGTGTGTGTGTGTGTGTTTGTGTGTGCTTCTGTGTGTAGTTGTGCAGATGCAGATGTCAAAGTAAGACCTTGGAAATCAGTCTTTGTCTTTCATCTCATTTGAGATGGAGTACTTTGCTGGTTGGTTTTTGTTTGTTTGTTTGTTTGTTTTGTTTTGTTTTTTTCATGTAGAAGATAGGCAGCCTTTATATTGCAGGGGATTATCCCATCTTCACACTTGCAGGACACGTCCAGCTGTATGTGGGGTCTGGAGACTAAACTCACCTCACCACACTTTCAGTAAGGGCTTCACCCATTAAAAGCCACTTTCTGATCTCTAGCTAGAAGTTTAAGTGAAGAAGTAATTAGAAACTGTCAAGATCAATTGCAATATAGGAAAATGGTCTTGAGTACTCTTAAAGTCTGGATGGATAAATGTATTAACTGGCTAATAAAAGAAGAGTATTTTACAGTATGAGTCTCTGTTCTGGTGTGTTACTTATCATTTTGGTATTCCTCTATCTTTAAGTGACTGAACTACTCTCATATCACCCAGTGTTCCTGGGTTCATTGCTGTCACATACTCTGTAGGCACAAAGTGAGAAGTGGCGAATTCTACAGTGGTATGAATAAGCTGTAGAAGAATGTTTAATTAGCTGGCAACTATGTGTGTTATAAGGCCAAAAATTAGTCTATGAGATCAGTTCTGCAAAAGCTATGCTCATAGCTGGGAAGCCTGACTGAAAATTATGCTCATCCAAATGCTACTTATGTGATCTTTCATTAATTAAATCTTTGTTGGCCTTTAATTTCTTCTGCTTTTAACAGTTTTGAAATACCCTTCAAGTCATACAATATGAAAAACAAGTCATATTAAGGAAAAATACCCAATGGTGCTAGGTGGACAGGTGATATGTATTTGTCAATTTCCTTGATGATAACTAACTGCCCAATGTGAACACTCATTTATAATGAATATTAAGACTATAAAGTACTTCAGATAATGGTTACTGTTTTCAAGGAAAATAAAGCAGGAGAGGAAGACGAGGGTTTGGAGTAGATTGTTAATGCTTTTCAGTTAGTGACCCAGGAAGACCTTTTGGATAGGGTGGCTTGTTCAACAGAAGCTTCCTGAAGAAGGGACAAGCCTGGGATAAAGAGCACACAAGAAGAAAGAGGTCTGAGAGAAGGGCATGTAGGGGAGAGCTGCTGGAGGCAGACTTATCGAAGGGCTTTATGTGGTTGTAAGGAGAGGGGGTTAATTAAACGCAAAGAAAATGAAGTCTGTGACACTGGGAAATTGGATGGGTTCCATTAATTAGAGAGAAAAAGGACTTTTAATGAATTATAAAGAAAGTGAAAGTTTCATGCATGATACACTCTTTTTTCTATTTAGAAATCCCAATTTCCCTGTGAACACTGTCATGTAAGGCTACAAATCTAAGGACCCCACAACATTTTGTTGGCAACATTTATCTAAAGGAAAATAACCTGGGATAACTTCATGTTTAAAAGTGTAAAGACTGAGGTTTAATGACCTCTCAGCTGTTTACTTAGTCCAGCATGTCCTCGTTTGCCTGTAACTGGTATTGAACCAGCTTAGATTTTCAGTTACATGTATGTTTTGACAGGACAAGAGGGAAAAGATACTTCGGTATCTTAAGCGATCATTCCTCTCAGGTGTGCCCCATGACACAGTGGCCTGAGCAGTGGATCACAAGGGAAGGACTGAGAGGTGTCTTCCTGTGATAGGAGAAGTGCACAGATTGCCCTGGTCGATGGGCCAGAGGAGGCCAGCTGAGCTTTGCGTGAAGAGAATGGCTTTGAGGGTAGTGTAATGTTTTTATATTTTAAATGGGTGGAAATGGTAGGAGAAACATTCCAGATAGTTTAAGTGCAGTACAAAGAGTATAGATAGTAATGTGTTGGATATCCTAAAAGATTCCAAGACAAAATCAGACTGTAGAGAACTTCTGCTGCCAACGCCAGAGCAACATCAAACCTCCCCCACTGTCTACACCTCCTTTCCTTCTTGGTAGATGGACAAGCAGAAGTCTTCCTCAAGGTGCTATCCCTACCAAAGCTTTAGTGTCCTTCCTCTGGTTACAGAAAATGCATTTCTATATTTGGTGGCAATCATGACACTTAATCCTACACTTGGTGCCTTTAGTCATTTGGTGTCTGAATCAGTTATGAGCTGGCAACTCCATTGGAACACACCACAGGATTGGGCTTTATTTAGTCCCTGTGTGCTCAGCACAGACGCAAATGGTACCAATGATGGACAACAGATAGAACAGTGTTAGGCACAGGTATGAGTTTCTGAAAGGTGAGGCTGTGAAAGTAAACAAATCTATCTAGTTCACATTGTATGCCCCCAGTTTATTCTATTATTCCATGTTCATCATGTTGAAGCCTCCTGAATTTTTGCTTTACCCAAATGTGGGAGGGACAGAAGGAAGACAAGCAAGCCTCCCATAGTTTTTCTATGGGGGACAGGTTAGATTGTGAAGTTGTTTATTAAGGATGAAACTTGGTATTGAATGTATTTGCTTCTATTATTGACTGTAAGAGGATGTTTTACTTATTTAAAAATAATCATTAAAATTATGGCTCCAATAATTTCATGTTGTATGAAAATTTTTACTCATAGGCACTATAATTTATTTGTCAGAATAACTGTTGCATAAGTAGGAAATAGTAACTAAGGCTGTGGGACCTGGAGCTTTAAGATTGCCATTGGTCTCTGCTGATTGCACCAGCGAGGACACATTTATACTTCAGTATATGGCTTTGCACAGCTGCTACGTCTTTTTCACTGTGACACTGTTGCTGAACACGGTCCTTCTGAAGGTGGCTCATTAGTTGGAATTCTGTTTATTCAGAACAATTTCACATGGAGAGAATTTGGAAAAGAAGGCATCTGTGTAGCATGGCTATCTACCCCCAATTTCCATTGTTGGACCTTTCTCTTGATATTGTTTCTAAAATCACTTTCTGATCTTCTTCCAGATATCCCTGTCTTTGAACACACATACACACACACACACACACACACACACACACACACACACACACACACGCACACACACACACGCACACACACAATAGAGAGAGAGAGAGAGAGAGAGAGAGAGAGAGAGAGAGAGAGACCTAGCTCTTATTTTAAGAACAATTCTATTACAATATGCATTTCTCACAGTCTGTTTCCATGAACAACAAATCGTGTACTTGACCACTGAAGAAATGCCCTGAGGCATGCTATATTGATTTTTTTTTATTTTTAGGAAAACATTGTTTTCCAAAGAAAGTTGCTTATTTTGCTATATAACTTTTAGATAATATTTGAATTCTCCACACTCCCCAAAGAGATGCTACGCAAAAGCACAACGTGCTACTTGAAAAGAGAATGTTCTCTGCAGTACACTCACCCATGTTAGCTCTCATTTCAGATGGAGCTGGAGTCAGGAAAGAAAAGGGGTTGAGCTATTTCTGCCATCAGTGCTGATTCTAGGGAGACTGCGTTGTGCCTGTGAGAGTGAAGTATTTACATAAGCAGATGGGAAAGAAGAAACATTCTTGTTTTACAGTTAAGAGTAGGTCAGAGGCAAGTTCTGAAGGACAGATTAGGAAGACAGGATCAGAGAGGGAGCCAGTTGGAGACAAACTAGCAAGGAGCAAGAGCTTGGAGACTCAAATCTCAGGCTGGATGCGATATCCACAGCCTTGATCAGACCAGCTCCCTACGCCCTCATTGCCCCAGCCCCCATTATCTCATTAATTCCCCTTTCAGCTCTCACCTCACAGGTTTATGCTTCAGCATCCATCCTCTAAGATCCCATCCCATCTGAAGCCACCACCACAGCCCTCACCACAGCCCCCAATCCTGTCAGTCCTCACCCCTTCAAGAACCATTCCCTCTTCCTCCATTCCCCATCTTTCATATCTCTGGTTCTTCACACGGTCAAGCATCTTACAGAAGAAAAGGTCTATGGTTTAGGATGTTTACACAGCGAAAAGAAGGACTTACGCCTCCCGGGGACATGAAAAAGAGAAAACACAAGCAATAAAACACACAGCGATGAGGATAAGCAGAGGCTGTAAAATGACACTCTGATTAATTGGCCAGGTGGGTATGGAGAAGTGGTAAGAAAAAGAGGTTGAAAGTAAATTGCCCGCTGAGCCTGGAGAGCTAAGTAGAAAATTCTAAATCACATCCAGAAAACAATTGGGGATAATTATCAATTTACTTAAAAAGAAATTACAGAATAAATGTGAAGGCAAATTTATGACATACAGGCAATATGGATTTTTAAGATCCCATAGAGAGATTTCCAGAGAATGAATTCCCGAAGAGACAAGATCATGCATCATTCCTCCATCAGGAGGAAAATGGAGGCAGCTAATTTATTGGGTTTTGTGTGGTCAGAGTTCACGCAGCTCCTAAGACATAGCAGAAGTTGCTTTTTACATTTCCCAATAAGAAATAGAGCCACAGCAATGAATCGCATCTATTTATGACCATGGCACCAGGGAGAGGGTGCAGCCTTCAGGAAGCAAATTTACTGCTTTGCCAGCATCAACAGGTTTACATAAGCCTCAGAGTCCGAGTTTGTAAAAAGTAAATTCTAATATGTACTTGGTCTCCAACTCTCTTGAGAAAGTTACATATTAACATCGAATTACTGCTACCCCATCTCTGGAGAATGGCCAATAGAAACCACAAATAGCAGAAGTTCTAATAGGATGTAATAATAAAAGCTTGGAGTCAGATATAGGGGGAGATGCTGAAAGATCAGAGAGTCAATGGCTCGGGTGTATTATTGACTAGCTCTCACAACTAGCTAAGGAAATATGATTATTATTATCCTCTGAGTGTTTATTCATGAATTGATGAGTGGGAGGAAAAAAAAAAACTCCATTTACAACCAGGTCCTCAGGGTAGCTCCCATGACTGACAATACTGGATTTTATAGACAGACAGTAAAAAGAGTGACAGAGAGAGAGAGAGAGAGAGAGAGAGAGAGAGAGAGAGAGAGAGAGAGAGAGAGAGAGAGAGAGAGAGATTTAACCCAGTCTTTGCACACTAGGCAAGTGTGTTTTCATGAACTACATGCTAACCATTAACCTTGCTTTTAAAGAGCCACAGACTATTTCTTGGTGCTGGCACAGATTTTCAGCAAAGTGCTGACAGAAAACTCTTGTACTACTTTTCAGGCTGGACTCACTTATTGTGATTCGATGAACCATCAAAGTAATAGATAATGACACCACATCCCTTTACCAATAAAGCCTAGGACATGCTGCCATCTCTACTCACTTGAATGTATCTCGATTTCCAAGAAATTGCCAGTCATTTACCTCTGTCTTCATAGCACAAGTGGCTCATTGTCTAGCTATATCATTGCAATTGTTCTCTTTCATGAGAAACAGATATTCAAAGGAACCTGAGTTACTGACTCAAATGTTCACACGGGGGGGGGCACTTTTCACCACTTATCCTTGAAAGGGACTTTTGCATTACAGTTACTTTACTCTAGCACATACTGACAAGATGGGTAGATGCTTGATGGATGATGTGATGGGTTGTAAATAGCCACGAGGCAATGTCTTGTGCCTTCTATTTAGATGAATTTCTGAAGAATATGTGTATGTGTTTGTATATGGACCAATATATGCGTTGAAATACATGTCATATGAATATTTAAATGCTACAAAATAAATATTCAGCGCCATGGAAATAAGCGAATCTCACATTTATCATTAGAATTTTGTAATCTGGGTCCTAAAACTCCAAATGGTCTAATGGGGAATGTGGAGAAAGACCTGACAGTTGCCGTTAGGAGATCTTGAATGCATCCATTACCCTGGTGCAGTTCTCATACTTACGCAGGCTTTGGTGCATCACTCAGCATCATAGAACCTCAATTTTGGCTTTAGTGAAATAATTATGAAATTAAAAAATAAAGTCTTACTAAGTATCATTAGGAGGCCTTTGGTTGTAGATGAAATTTGGTACCTGGAAGACTGCTGTGGTTAATAAAAAAATATATCTTTGTATAGGATTGTATTTTGTTATTTTATTATTAGTGCTGTAGTTACATGAATTTATGAGTACACTGCATGCTTGGTAAATATTTGCAATGCAAAGGGTTCAAATAAAAATAGTGTGCATGGAAATTGCTTGGATTTAAGAGCTTAGAAAGGGATAGTAACATGAAAAGACAGGATGTGGTTTTAAGTGTTTCAATGATGAGAGAAAATTTTCAAGGAAGTTATATAAGTATGGATAGGACATCAATGTTTGCATTGAAGATGACTTCATCAAACATGCAGTAAGCTAATGGAATGCTGAAAATGCCTTTTAAACTGTAAGTCATATGTCAATATCAGTTACTTTCACTATTATATAAAATAAATAAAATTAAATGTACAATATCAACATTTTATCACAGGCTCATTCCCAAACATGGCACATTATTTACTCAGTAATTTAAAATATTGTCTGCTCGTGCCTTTTGGAAGCTGACAGGATAAATGAAAATCATTCCTTTTGGTTGCATTTGTTTTTATTTTAACACAGTATCCTCCATTTTAGAACTGTCCTGATATTGAAGTTGATGAAAAAATGCATATCAATAAGAGAAGATTGGAATGTTCATCGACATGCTGCCTGTCTTCTGATCATACTGATGATTAATTGTCTAAGTGCTAAGTACATTTCACACCCATTCTGCAAGTGTATTTTCAGAAGAGAAAAAGTTTGTACCACTGAAGCAAAGAAATAGCAACACCAGAAACCCCAGAGGACAGGAGTTTGTTCTATTGCCATTTTAGGAGCAGCTATGCCATTCTCTATAAATAGCACCATATTCTTTGAAGGCTTCAATAAATCAGTTTATAGACACATTCAGCACCGAGTTGCGTTTTTTGACTCTGTTGCAAGCTAACCTAAAAACGATTTGAATTATTTGTTCATTATAAGTTCATCAGTTAACGTTTCCCATTCCTTGCTGTTCAGAGCCCGAGAGTGTGCACATTGATACATTTTCCTAAGTTGTACTTACTGCTCAGTGTTATTTGAAACATTATACAAAAATGCACTTGACAGGTTACCCTGGAGGTGACAAGGCATTTGCAAAAGGAAGCCTGAACATCATTTATTCATGGCAGAGGAATGTTCCTTCTTATTTGACTTTTCTAATATCTTCAAATGCCACTTTACACCAATAACAATTTATTTTTAGTGGCACAATTGGTGATGTGGAAAATATTTTTCCTGGATTTAAAAGAGCACATATATTCACACATAAACTTTTTAGTCCATTCCTGCCTAGAATTTAATTTCTTATTATATTGGCTGCAACCATTTTCCACTGTGTCCAATTCATCTCTCAGGTTTTACAGCCAGGAAAATATCCCCAAACACCCATATTAAATCTGTATATATTAGATGATTAAACATCCCTGTCTCTTCCTGTCCCACCAGAACTCATAGGTTTTCAAGTTCTAGCCTTATCCTCACCAAAACACCACCCCACAAAAACCTTGGGGACAGTCCCAGTATGGTGGGACACCACCCAATATATCCCCCCAAACAGAGTTCAGTTCTCTAATTCACTGCTTATATAACCTGAATAAAATACAGAATAAGATGGTCTTTGAGAAACCTGAGGCTGATATTCTTCTGAATCCAAAAAGTAATGTTAATGCGTTAATGTGAGCATCAGCACTTTTTTTTAAAATTAAGAATGTTGCTTTACTTTGAGATAATTGGAGTGAATTTTAAAGGGGATAAAAGGAGACTAGTTTTGAGAGAGTGTGGCATGTGCTTTCTTGAAAATGGCACCTCTTAGAAGCACATCAACTAGGAAGTTTTCTTTCTTTTTTCTTTCATCTAAAACTGCAGGGGAAGAAAAGAAATAGCCTCTTTCCTAACCCCTGCCTACACCTGTGACATAGTTTTTTATCCAAGAATTTTGAATGGACTGTAGAGCTACTGTTTGACTCTACAGCACAGCACAGCAATAGAGCTCCCATACAGAGAGGCCATGGCCAAGGTCAATGTTACCACTGTGGCCAGCCAGAGGCTGTGAAAGGGAAAGCAACAATCAGCATTATTTCATTGTTTATCTCATTGAATAAAAGCTGTGGCACAGTGTATGCAACTTAACTGGCTGCCACCTGACACTGTTCCAGTTCTACGGGTACCAAACATCCCAATGAGGGACGAACACAAAAATGGTAAGGGCATCACTGGAGAAGAAGGCTAAATCTTACACTGCTTTTCATATACTACAGGTCTGTTAACACAGCCGTCCGTCACAGGCCTCATCTACTTTTTTTTATTACAAAATTGGTGATAACATAAAAATACCATTGAGATGAGTAGCATTTGATGGAGCTGCTAGAACCAGAGAATAGAAAAATTTTCCTATAAGCATTCACAATGTTTAGAGTGGAGAAAACATTAAGCTAAGTGGCATCCAAACTTTGTGGAGAAGAAAGTTTGTATCATGGTTGTAAAGTAACATTCGTTCAAAACCACTAGCTTGCTTTGCAATAGACACAATCATAAATACCATTTGCAATCCCACACAAAAATAAAGAAAAAAATGTAAGAGTGCATTTAACTCACATGTGTGTTTCAAGATTATTTAAAATTTATGAGAAATTTTACTCCATGTCATGTTCCTGCCACAGAACAACCTTTCAATACCTCAGATAACTAAAGCTTGGCCACTACACAGAAAACTAATGGGTGTAAGAAAAAAAAGAAAGAAAGAAAGAAAAGAAAGGAAGGTAATACCTAGACTAAAACATAAAAAAGGATCAATAAGCAAACGTCGATGGAAAATTCGAGCACTAAAGAAGTTTTATATCAGTTACAAAGTAATTGACCTACAATCATTTACCCTACAAGTTATTTATGTCATTGTACTAATGTTCAAGAGATAAAATTCATGCACTGTCCCTGCCTAAATTTTATATGGTTGAAGGGTAGAATGTTGAGAGCCACTTCTAAGTGGCTCCACCCAGTGGAGCGTGGTGGGATTGCAGGTGCATTCTCATCTGAAGATGATGATGTCTTCCCCAGAATGATCCAAGAACTTAGCAGGAAGGGATACTTAAAGACCACAACAGATAAACGACTAAACAAACCTCTACCCATGCCACCAGCTTGCAGCCAACAGAAAGGGAGATTGAATAATATTCAAAGAAATATATTGAGGCCAGTTTCAATATCGTGGCAAGACTAAACCTTGGCAAGACTAATCTCTGAACAAGTGTTCCTAATAGGCAATTGATGGGAGATGTTATTCTGTAAATATGTTTCTCTTATTGGTTAATCTCTGCACCATGCTAAGCATAAATAACTATGCAGACTTGAGATGTTTTTACAGGGATTCATTGCCAAGTTGGGCAAGAAAGACCGAGAATCACTCGCAAGACAAAACAGTTAAAGAGGTCATTTTTATTTTACTTGGGTAGTAAAGGCAATTAGAGAAAGCACGGGGATAAAGAAGGCACTGTGAGAGGATCAGCTGAGTTTAGGAAGCTAAGGGAGAGGTGACCCAGATGAAGAGAAACGAAGCAGATAGGAATGGAAACATGCTCTAACCCTCAAAAAACGGGTAGGAAAAAAGTGGGTATGGCATGCTGCCCAAAAAGCAAAAGGTAGAAGGAGATGTGATTGTGACGAGGATTTTAATCACACTGATACAACAGGGGTGCATGGGCCAAGAGGCATAATTTTCCTATGCTACTGAATGAATCTTGGTGTCGATTAACGATACAAATTCTTTTTAAGTCCCAGGTCCTTTTAGTTATGAAAATGTTATTTGGAGAATTGTGATAAATGCTTGAATCCAGCACCCCAAGTAACAAAACATTGCCACCAACAGAACAAGCTAGCCAGGAGAGACATAGGGTGAATTACTCATATGAAAAGTTATAGCTGCAGTATTTCTTTGCCAGTAACACAAAATGACATGCAAACAGATTGGCCAACTACAAGAAGTTTAACAGTAACAGTGCCCATTTGAAATCTGCTCCTATCTTAATGATGGAGATGGTTACTAAGTATGATGTCTTTTTCCACATTTAGTATCTCTTTTTTTAAAAGTGTTGATTTTATTTAATCGTGTGTGTGTGTGAGTGTGTGCATGCCTGTGCAAGTGCACAGACAGGTCAAAGGCATAGGATCTCCCTGGAACTGGGGTTACAGAGGTTGTGAGCTGCCTGATGGTATCACTGGCAACAAAATCCTAGTCCTGTTTAGAGTTTTAACTTATACCATAAAAATATCTGTCACATATTTCATTATTAATTTTACATTTCACATATGTTTTTGTTTTCCAAATTTCATCTCTTTGTTTACTTCTTATAATATATTCTGAGTATTGTTGAATTTTGTCTATAAATTGAAGCTTGCACGTGTCTGGATTTTCATAGGAAGGTCTTAATTGTTAATAATGATTTTTTCTATCAATTTCACATGAGGCTGAATCACCTTTGCAGAAACTGACACCTGGTATTTGATAGCAGTTTAGCTTTCTTTGTGTTCACTATTGATGCATGAATAATAAAAGTACTTAGTATTTACTGTGAAGGCTAATCTTGGTTGTCAATTTGACTGTTTGTGGAATCATCTAAAACACCAGGTTCTGGAAACTCTTGAAAGGGATTTTCTTGACCATGTTATTGGAAGCTGGAAAGACCCACCATACCTGTGAGGTGGCATACATCTTCTGAAGGCATCAGTATCAACAGATGCACAAGAAGGGAACTTTGCTTTTGGCACAGCTGCTTTTACTCTCACTGGCAATTGTGTCTATTCTGTGGCTGGGACATTCTTCAACAACAATAGAATTAACTTGTTCAAGATCCTAAAGTTGCCTCAAGGCCACAGGAATCTTCCAAGACTTCAGTACCAGATTGGCATCGAGACATACAGCCAGAACAACTACCAGATTCTCAGTCTCTATGTGAGACACTCATTGATGGACCACCTGAACTGCAACATCTAAGCTTATTTAACAATCCCCTTTTAAATAAATATAGTAACATATATGCTAATAAAACATTTAATTTATATGCATATATATATATTCATTCTGAGATTTATGTTCCCTTCGAGAACCCTGAGTAATAAATACACTTTAAGCTTATGACACAAAGATATGTATGTATACATATATTTGTAAATGTATATAAAGAATAGTTACTTCTGTATAAACACACATACATATATATAATGTAAATGTATATGTATGTATATATTGTGAATGTATTTAGTTATATGTGTATGTGTTTAATTGCACATATGCAAAATCCAACAATACACTTGCATGTACAATTTTATAGGACTACATGATTGTTCAAGGAGAGTTTTAGAGGGAACAAAAGCTTTCAGAAAAACTGATATGCTGAATGCCTTCTGGCTGAAAGCCCTGAAAAGACAGCATCATAAAAATTCAAGAGCTGCATTGCCTTTTAAATAACCTATTGGTGATTTGGAGTCAAATGGTTCCATTTTAAGCTAGTTGAAAATGTACTATCTACAAGCCAGAGGCAGATGTATTTAAGAGCCAATTAAATTACACATTAATTATACCTTAGAAGTCATATTCATTGATTATTTGGATGGAAATTTCCCCACTATTCTCAGTCAGTAGACAATCATTCAATCACGACTCACTCAAAAGTTCTTTTCAATGACTTTTTCTTGAACAATGCCAATGAAAGTACTTCCATTGTGTTATGTTTTTATTACACTGAGCTAAGATTTTCATTTTATTAATTGAGCCCCCCCTCTTGTGTGTGTGTGTGTGTGTGTGTGTGTGTGTGTGTGTGTGTGTGTGTGTGTTGTATTAGCTCATTCATGTGGTTGCTTACAGGAGTCATAAGAATTCCCTGGAGTATATAAAATTTAGGATTCCCCCATGACAGGGCCCCCTACCAGCAGGAAGCAGTTTGGAAAGAACGATGCCCAAATTCCCAAATATTGTTTATAAATGTTTGTTTTCATTTTTAAAAGAAGGCATGTATAATTATGTCCTGAATAAAATAAATAAATGTTTAAAAATATGTTATCAATAAAATAATAATTTTTCTACTTAAAAAAATTCTCAATCATTATAGGTGATTGTCATGTCTGATCTGAGTTCTAGGAACAAAACTAAGAGCATCTAGGAGATCAGCAAGTGTTTTTGGGTGCTCAGCCATATCCCCCTCTTCTTGTTAACAGGATTAAATAACTTAAAAATATTTTACCAAAGTACTGACTTACAATGGTGAAATGGAAATGGGGAAATTAGCCATTAAGTTTACTTTCCCCTCTGTCACCAGTCTTCAATTGCCCGTGGTTTAGCGTGGAGAGTTAAGGTTTGAGGTGGAGAAGAAGGTGTGAGTTCACAGTGAGCACACTGAAAAGGTAAGTACACGAGAAAGCTACGTGAGCACTGTGGAAAATTTCAACTCTCCCAAGGGATGATCGTTTATAGTTGAGAAACTACAGGAAACTGCTTTTAAAAGAAAGGGAAATAGAAGGATCCACCATGGAATTCAGTGTAAGGTCCACGGATAACTAAGCACTATTCATGATAGAATTAGCCAGGGTGTCTACCAACAGAGCCAAAAAGAAAGAGGAATACATATAGACAATGGACTGCCTTCAGATGTACAAAATGAAGCCATCTTTTGTAAAAAGGAAATAAAGTTATTAAATTAACAGTGTTCTCTCAATTCTTGTTACTAGATTTTCTAGAAAATTAAAATCATATACGTACTGAGGGCTCAAAAGTAGGAGTGAAGCTCTCTGAGATAAAGGGAATTATGGAAAAATGGAAAGTATAAAAGTTGAGGGTGAGAGACCTGGGTGGTATATTCTCAAGAACATTATGCAGTTGCGTGAAAATAGCCTCTGTTAACTCATACAACGCAAAAATTTTAAAAAAATGAATAAACATGAGTAAAAAAGAGCAAAACTAATTTTTTTAAGTATTCTGTCAACAAGCAGTATAACTGAAAATTTAATCCTCTGATCTTTATTGACAGAGAACATTGCCAAACATATTTGTGCTTTTTTAATTTATTTAATACTTAGCTATCTGGTTTTTCTTATTTGTATTACTTTTCTGAAAATTGTATGCAGTGTATTTTGATCATAATAATGCTTATGTCCTATTCCTATCATTTTCACCCCCTCCACTCTCACCCACGCACCCATCCAACTTTGAATTTTTTTTAACCTTTCAAGTGTGGTTTTACTGCCCATATAATTGCAGATGTAATTTCTGGACACAACATGGAAGGTGCTTGTTAGTAATAAGCCTGAGCAATAGGCCAAACAGTTCATAAATACTGTAAGCCTCCATGTGTTTACTTGGGACTGAAGGGCTTCAAGACAGAAACTTCCATCTAGATAAAGATAAAAATACCACAAAAAATCCAGAAGTTATTACTCATTAATATGTTTTGTGAGTAAGAGTTCATTAATAACTAAAAAGGAAGTCACATTATATTCTTGCATTATTTTATTGCTGTTTCAAAATCTATAGTATAATAATGATATTAATGAACTTTCAATCATGAATTGTATCATGGCTGATTATAATTTCAAATCAAATATATGCAACTTGTGCTTATTTACCTTTAAAAAGTTTGGGGTATGAAATTCATCAAAATATCCTTAATTGAATTTAAAGCATTTAAATCATGCTTTAATTAATCTGTCAGGTGGATAACAATCGCAAACAAAATGTTTTTCTTATTCCTTACATTATATTCTCAGCAATAATTTAAATTGTTCTTAATTTTATGAAAGTTGTCTTTAAGACAAACGTATTTTGTTCTGATTAGAGTGTATATGTGTGAATGATTAACCTTTTGTAGTAATGTATTAGCAAGATCACTCAGTGATGACTGTTAACAAATGTCATTCTCTGCTCTCTGATGGAGGAGAGACCATTCTTTTACTTAACCCCATTATCCTAATGAGATGATGCTCTGCCCCAAAGGCAGAAAAAGTCTTATGGTGACTTACTGCTGGTGATTAATAAAGAGATTACATAATGATTGAAGCTGCATGGGATGATTAATTACCTCCTCCAAGATCCAGGCATCCTTTGCTATTTAGTGGGTCGTGCAATGCCTAATCTACTCTCAATCTATTCTTTGTTTGCCTTTACTTTCAAATGGAAAGTTAGCTTTCAAGAGCAAATACTGTTATTCCCAGTGGACTTTAGAAATGCAAAGGTTCACTCTAGCCATTGAGAACATAGGGAAGCTGAAAACTTCCTCTGCTCTCTCCACTCCTTCAAATCTATTTCCCTAGTCTCACCTCAAACTCTGTAGAAGACCACCTCTGCAGACTCCCTTCCTTCCCAGACCCCCATCTCTACTAGACCACACAGATCTTCCTTTCCTATCTTCCTGCCCCACACTCATTGCTTTACCCAGCCCCTAACTCTAGTAGGTACTCCCTGGGGACCTGTTGGTCCAGCCAGAGGTCAGGAAATGTAATGAGTAAGTTTTTCCACCTGCCCTGGACCCAGAGCCAGGCCAGCCCCAAAATAACTCACAGAGACGCTGTATTTTATATAATGCTGTTGGCCTGTTACTATTTTCCTATCGGCTAGCTCTGTCTTAAATATTAACCCATTTCTATTAATCTAAGTATTTCCATGTGGTCTCATCTTACCAGTGATTGCCCCAGAACTCTGTTCTCTCCAGTCTCTACATCTTGACTCCTCCCAACTACTTTCTCTTTCCTCCTTGTCTCCTAGTCCTTCCTATCTTCCTTTTCTATTGGCCAACAGTGCTTTATTCATTTACCAATAAGAGAAACATATTTACAGAATGATATCTCCCGTCAAGGAAATCTATCTGCAGATGTGCACCTCTCCCTCCATCTGTCCAAGTCCAATGCCTCAGTCTCAGCACAATCTCCAGAAAGTCACCTGCCACAGCTTCTTCTCAGGCTCTGTCCCCATTACAAGGCAACTAAACATCCCAGTGGGGCACCCTGATTTCCTTCCTCCTATGAAACCCCTACCTGTCCCTTCTAGCTCATCACCATTGTTAAGTGTCAGATACAATGCCAGAAATACACATTTGACCTTGAAACCTGAGTGGCCACACCTATCAGGATCCCAGGAGAATTTTCTACCAGTCAATACACAGCTACCAGTCTCTCCTAAGAACCAGAAAAGACAGATGAAGCCTAAGAAACAACCAACTACCCAACAAAAACAAGACCTAGAATTACAATCTCCCCAAACCCAGATGTCTAGACCTCAGAGCAAAACAAAAATCAACATCAGGAAAACTTGTCTCCACTAGAGTCCAACAACCCTCCCACAGCAGGCCCCGAGTACTACAACATAGGTCAAGCACAAGAAAAAGACCTTAAAGTAGCGTTTATGGATATTATAGAGAATCTTAAAGAGGAAATGAATACACACCTTAAAGAAATTTATGACAAAATAAACAGGAAGGAGACAGGAATAACACATTTCAAGACCTGAAAGTGGAAAGAGAACAATAAAGAAAACCCAAACTTTAGGAACTTGCATAGGAACCACAAAGACAAGCCTCACCAACAGAATGCAAGACAAGGGAGAGATCATTCCAGGCACTGAGGACATGAAAGAAGAAATTGGTACGTTAGTCAAAGAAAATGTCAAATCTCAAAAACAAAAACGCTGGTGCTAAACCTACAGAAAATTTGTTAATACTATGAAAAGACCAAATCTAAGAATTATAAGAATAGAAAAAGAGGAAGGAAGCAGGTTAAAGGCATGGAAAAATTCTCAACAAAATCACAGAAAAACCAAATCCCTAACTTGAAGGAGAGATGTTTATTAAGGTACAAGAAGCATACAAGACACCAAATAGACTAGAATACAAAATGAAGTCCCCTTAACATAAAACAATCAAAACATTTAATGTGTATAACAAGGCAACAATATTAAAAGCTGCAAGGGACAAAACACCCAACTAAATCATGAAATTCGCAGGTAGTTAGGTAGAAATAGAAAAAATCATGTGGAAAGAAAGATTCCAGAAGATAGATACCAAAATAATTAGATCCAGAAAGATAAAAATAGTATATATTTATTTATCTGAGTTTATTAGCTGTTATGTCAGGGATAATCCTGCTACAATTTGTAGAATTGCAGATGTTAGGTATAAAGTAATTGACTAGGGGCAATGGATTTCCCTCAGAAAATGAAACAGAGTAGATAGTTACAGATGGATGGCGATGTGATGCTGGGATGGGAAGATCTAGTAGGGATAGTGAGGGCAGATGGAGATGCTGAAGGGTGGTATCATAATCCTATGCAGTAGCATCTACACACACACACACACACACACACACACACACACACACACACACACACACACAGAGAGAGAGAGAGAGAGAGAGAGAGAGAGAGAGAGAGAGAGAAATTTAAATAAAATCAACAAATAGTGGGAATAAGTACTAACTTTTCTTTTCATATCTTGTCACCAAATGCAGCTTCCAGTCCCAGGATTGGGTCATATATAATTGAGACATTGGCTAAAAGTGTCCTATGAGAATCCAAAAACAACACAGGGCATTGCCAGGACTGTAGCTTGCTGTCTACAAGCTGACAGCAGGGTCTCATTGACAAAGATATCTATACAACTCATAGAACAATTCAAATTGTTGCATACACAAAGCTTTCATTCCTACCTCCTAGTATCTTTGGAATAGTTAGGGACTTGCATGATACCAAAGTGGAAATGTAAACATCAACCCAGGCATAAACTCTTTGCTCTCTAATGTTGTCCTGCCTGCTAGATGTACGAGAGCAATGGTAACACAAAGCTTGTTGGGTTAACAAACCAGAATATGATTTGAGGCCCACTTTGTGAGATGAAAGCATACCTCATACTGCTTAGGTGACAAGAGAACCTGAGATTAGATAGGCCCAGGAGCTAGAGTATAACCAAATGCAATTGCTAAAAGATACAGATAGACACAACAAAAATGAAGCAATAAAATGACTCCTAATGACATTCTCTTATACTCA
This sequence comes from Cricetiscus sungorus, assembly GCA_030556225.1. Lineage (NCBI taxonomy): Eukaryota > Metazoa > Chordata > Mammalia > Rodentia > Cricetidae > Cricetiscus > Cricetiscus sungorus. The sequence goes on from JANBXA010000031.1 coordinate 28,470,528, forward strand.
TAGATCAGTGCTTTACTCAACCATCATCAGAGAAGCTTTCTACTGCAGCAGATGGAATGGGAACAAATACAGAGACCGGCAGCCACACATTATGCAGAGAATAAGAGATAGTGGAATATTCAGCCTTAAACAGGATGTTTCCATCAAATCCTGTCACTCAGGGTGCAGGGAGTGGAAGCAGAAATTATATAAGAGACAAAGGGGAGAGAGAACATTAAGATATCAAGACCCCCTAAATTGACTTCATTCATAACACACACACACACACACACACACACACACACACACACACACACAATGAACAGAGACTGTGGCAGCTTACAAAGGTTTGTACTAAACAAAACCTACATATGGAAGACATGAACTCTTAACAGGACAAAGCTACACAACTCCTCATACTGGTTCTTGCTCATCCTTAATACATGTGGGGATGCTTAGTCTTGCTACAACTTTACATGCAATGATTTGTTGATACTTATGGAAGACCTGCTCTTTCCTAAACAGAAACTGAGGAGGAATGGATGGTGTGGGGAGGCAGGGGTGCTGGGAGAAGAAGGAGGTGAAATTGTGACTGGGATATAAAATAAAAAGTAATCAATCAAATAAAAATAAAATAATTAATAAACAGGAAGTGAACATGTTTCCTATCTCTAACTCAGAAGCGATGATGTGTTAACAATTGGCAATGGGGAAATAACCTACTCTTTAAGAGTAGACTGCATGCCCAGCAGTAGGTAGCCAATAGAAAACAAACTGAAATACCATCCTTGGAAGATTCTTATCTCATCATTTTGTGTCACGGATATTTTTTTCTTTTCTTATACATTTTTTTCTTAATATATTTTTTTAAATTTTTATTTTATTTATATTCACACATTTTCCAGCTCTCTTTTCTAGGTTAATATTTTGATAAATTCTCATCCTGTAAGATTGAATTAATATGCAAAAGGCTAATTCTATTTGCTTTTTTAATAATTTATTTATTCTTTTAAATTTTATTTTACATTCAACCACAATTCTCCCTCCTCACATCTCCTCCCTTCTCCCCTTGCTTTCCCCTATGCTCATCCCCAGTTCACTCTCTCCTCCTATGAGGAGTCAACAAAGTCTGACACGATAGGTTCAGGCAGGGCCAAGCCCCTCTCCCATGCATTAAGACTGAGCATGGCATTATACCTTAGTGAATCGGCTCCAAAGAGCTAGCTCATGCACCAGGTTGTATCATTGCCCCTCTGATAGTTCAAGCTTCACAACTGTCTTTCACATATGGAGGACCTAGTTTGGCTCCTGGAGTCTCCATAGCTGTCAGTCTAGAGTTTAGGAGTTTTCATGAGGTTGGGTCAACTGTTTCTGTAGATTTCTCCATCATGATCATGATCTTCCTTGTTCATATATTTTCTCCTCCCTCTATATCGATTGGAGCTAGGCCTGATTCTTGGTTGTGGATTTCTGCATCTGGTTCTATCAAGTACTGAGTGAAGGTTCCATGATGATATTTGGGGTATTCACCAATTTGAATACAGGGGTAAGCCTATATATTCATCCTCTCTATTATTTCTAGGAATGTTATCTGGGTTCATCCTTGTGGATTCCTGGGAGTTTCCCTAGCATCAGGTTTCTCTCTAATCCCACAGAGAATTTTCACCAGGAGAATCCCAAATGACCAACAGACATTTAAGGAAGTGCTCAACACCCTTAATCATCAGGAAATGCAAATCAAAATGACTCTAATACAATATCATATAGCTGCCAGAATAGCCAAGATTAAATATACTGATGACAGCTTATGTTGGAGACAATTTAGAGTCAGGGAAACATTCCCCCACTGCTGGCGGGAGTGCAAACTTATACAGACACTTGGAAAATCAGTATCACAGTTTCTAAGAAAATTGGAAATCAGTCTACCTTAAGACACAGTGATAACACTCTTGAAATATATCTATTTAGTTTTTAACCTACAGATTCTTTGTATATTAGTACATATATTAAGGCTTACCATTTAATGTTTTTATGGGGTTCCTGTTATGCTAATGAATGGGTCTCTCTTTTTTTTTTGTAACTTCTCAGGGCTCTTTGCATTCTTAGTGCTTTGTTTTTGTTTTATTCTGATATTTTACTATTTTCCCTTAGAATCTTAAACTTGTTTGTTTTCTAATGAGAGAAAAGAAGAGGGTAGATCCAGATAGGAGGGAAGGTGCAAAGGAACTGGGGGATATAAAGGAAAAATCCATTTTTAATAAAAGAAAAAAATAAAAAAGAAAGTGAAGTTTGTATGGTGTAGCATTCGATTCATTATTGGTTCAATCAGTTTTGGCTTTGTGATTTTGGGCAGTTCATTAAAATCTTAACATTTTCTTGGTTTTCCTTTCTACTAAATATAACAGTACAACACAATCAGTGTTGTTTGGGGATCATTTGATATGCTAATCAAAAGTTCATGAAATAATACCAGCTATAGATAAAGATGATATTTGGATGTCTAAAAATAAGAAGAATATTATTCAATCGTTTTAAATCTCTTAATATTGCTACTGGATATATAATTTAATAACTGATTAGTTGTCTATGACAAGTCTGTGAGTATTGCTATGCTTTCCAAATTCTTATTCCCTTACTCTGGTTAGCAATGTTCTGTGGAGAATAATTTCAAAATTCCAAATTTGTTTTATAACATATTTTTTAAAAGTCTGGCAGTATCACAGAATCAGAGCCTATTCAAAGATAATAATCTCCTTAAATTTAAAAATGTATATTTTCTATGTACAGAGGCCACATTCAATCCTAATACCTCAGTCCTTAAAACCCGAAGGTTAAAAAAAATGGGATTGGGAAAGTACTACTACCACTACTACTAGTGAGAATTTCCTATGGACAGACAACACCAGAAAGGTCTCTTGATCTCACTGTACTCCATAAAACCCAGTCAAATAGCTGTGATGCTGCAGATGTGTGTGTACAGCAATCCAAATAGAAAGATTTGTGCATCTTATTGAACTTGTGTGAGATGAAAGACAGACCCACCTCTGGATGTTTTGACATTTTAAAATTAGAGAGATATCTTACCTCTTCAATGTCTTGACCTAACACCTCTTTTCTCCATTAACATTGGAAGTACAATTCAAATATTAAAATTTTACCCACATAAATTCTCTAGTTCAGGAGTAAGTATTTAATTGCTACTTGGTAAATATTTTCATGTGAGCCAGAATTGGGCCAGCTATTTAAGAGTAATAATACAAACTTAACACGGGAATAGAAGTTTTTGAAAGCATGTGTGAACCAAAGTTTATTTCATTGGGACTTCTCAGTACATATTTCTGTTTTATCACTTGATGTTTAAACAAGCTGTCTTACTTTAGTTGATGTGACATTCAAAATTAAGTGGTTTGTGTTGAAAAAAATTATTATCCCCATGAGTAAAATGTTTCCACACTTTCTTATATATTTATTCAGACAAAAGCGAAGGCCAAATAATTTTTTAAAATGTCTTCTTACTCTCAACAATTAATGTCAGAATAATTTTAAAATTTATCTGTTTCACCCATGTCTGTGTCTAGGCTTTCTTGGGTACCATTTTTGTTTGTTTATTTGTTTTTTGTGGTTTGGTGTTGAAATTGTGCATGACTTCTGCATTGGATTTACTCATTCATCCTACTAAGTGAAGGTTATATATTATCAGAGTTCAATGTTAACTGTGTAGTACTAGAGGCTTATGCCATATATACTTACAATTTTTACACAGGTACTTAAAGTGCATATGCTTTAATATATAATCAATTCATACCAGAGCATGAAATGGAGTGAATTTAGAATTTCAAATAGGAGGGACATTTTAAGCAAATATAAAAAAAAAGTATAGGTGCAATTTGATCTAATAATCAGAGTATAATAAGATACACTTAAGAAAAATATACTAGGCATGACAAATTCCCTTGTTGAAGACAGTCCCAGGGTTAGGTTCAGCAAAATAGGAATCTACCAGTTGTGCTATTCGGTCCACTGATGGCTTAATTCTAATGGGGATAACTGTAACACTTGCCAAGTCTCATGCCATATTACAACTATTTGTGTCTTCTCTGGACTCTGAAATGCATTCCCCATATTAATAAGAAAGGGAGAAATTTAATTCTAATTCAAAAGCTCTGTTCTTTTCTAATCAATTCCTAATTTCTAATCAATGTCAGAGTGGATGGCATATTGACTGACACGGCGACTTCATTCTGGATTTTATATTACGAGAAAAGAAGTGACATAAAAATAGCTGTTAGACATGCAAGGCTGATGTCTGAAAGAACAAAAGTTTAACTGTTTTCATCACTTCTACTAATGTCATATATATACATATATATGATATTCAATCATACAAATTATTATTCCTTATGAGTTTTAGACCACCATGCTATAATAATATGACGCATTTCCTCAAAAATTTGCACATGTCCTTATGTCTCCCACTAGGTCTGGAAATCGCTGAGCCTAAGTAGAAATTCACAATTTTTAACCAAATGGCAGTTGTTTCCCCGGATGTGTTCATTACTGCACAAGCCACTTAAACTGCGTGTATCCATCATTGCCGTTAAATTTTCCTCCATCCTTGCGTTTGGTAATCACTGGGTTTTACTCTCTCATTACCTACTTAACTGCTCTTCTGTGTTGGCTCTGAAATCAGTGCACATTCATGCTGCATGCGGCCTTCTGATTTCCCTTTGACTGCCAGTTCCCTTCTCTTGAGGCTGTCCCAAGTGTGACCCCACACTAATCATTCTAAAGACTTGACTTAGCCACCTCACCGTCTACTTAAAACTCTTCAGTGGCTGTTATTACCGTTTGTCAAGCACCAGAGAACCCAAATTATCTTTGTAACCTCACCATTTTCCATAAGTTGTCTATGTGAACTTTATAATCTGATTAATGGCCTCATCCATTTTCTTATGATTCCTAAAGACTTGGAAAGTGAACTCAATGAATGTCAGTAGTTGGAGGCAAATTAAGGAATTGTTTCTAAATGGCCAAGGATGGGAATTGAGAAATTAAAATGGACATCTCTTCCCAGTGTACCTGGGTGCTGCTACTAAATAGTGCTACTAATGAATAATATTATATAATATTGACTTGGGTTATTGAAAATCAGACAAAGGGAATAAAAGGCTGTAGAATAAAGCTGATGATAAACCATGGAAGAGAAGAATATTTCACAAAACTCCACCAACTGACTCTCTAGTCAGATTCAAATTCAACTTTATTTATTTATCTATCCATGCAGTCTTAACACTGAAGGTGAGGAATGAAAGCTTCTAATTATTGGGGGTGTCACTGCCACTGTATCTGTAACAGCTCTTCAGTGAGAGCAAGGTTTTTTTGAGGTTTGCAAAAGAGGTCAACTCAAGGAGCTGAATTAATCACCACAGGGTTTAGATATGTTCTATGACCAACTTGTAGGGATTTTTATATACTTATTTATCTTCTATTTATCTGCCAGGCTGTCCCTTCATAGACCTGATGTTCTTGTTGTAAAGAACTTGCTTCTAGCTACTTTGTATGTAACATTTAGCTCCATACCAATGCACATAATCTTATATGATATTAAACTATTTCTCATGTCCTTAAGTTAAGTCTTGCATGTGGGTTGTACATATAAGGCATCTCCCATCTCTATTTCTGCACCAAGGATTCCACTCATGCTATTCTCATTCTATTCCTTTTGGTGCTTATCTCTTTTCCTTATTACACAAGGTAACTGATTTTGAGCCTTGTCTTTCCTTACTCATGGGATTTATTGTCTCTGTTAATATTGATCAATAATTTATTGTTATTTCTGAAATATATTCACTCCCTTTATATTTATTACAAGTTAAATATTCTTCTCATGTGCACATATTTTGAAGTGAAATGCAAACATATGTCCTTGCAATTTTGTCAATCACAAACCTCCAGCATATTGGTGGAGATGTGGGATGGAGCATTCTGAATTCGAAATCAACATAAATATCCCAAGAGTCTTAATTTCTTTTCAATTGTTATAATTTTATGAATATTATGCTCATATATACACTTGTTTTAATTTTCCTTTTCTTTTAGTATTTTATTCAATTTAGAAACACTCTTATTTTACCTAACAATCTCAGTTACCCTCTCTCTCCTATCCTCCCATGTCACCCCCAACCACTTCCCTGAGAGGATGAGGCTTTCCATGGATGATCATCAAAGTTTGTCCCATCATTTGGGACAGGGTATAGGCCCTCTCCTGTGTATCTAGGTTGAGAGAGTATTTGATTTTTTCCCTTAATGGAATGCAGGCATGGATACAAACTCCCTCTACTGGTTCTCTTTTACATTTAGCATACCTGGAGATTATCATTTTTTCTTCCATTTGAATATAGTCCATCATACCAAGTTATGATTATATATATATTCACAATAGATATAGGTGTATCTATTGTATATTTTCTTTTAGTTGAAATGACCACATCATGCAAAGTCTAAGTTAGAGCTGTGTGTGGGTGGCCTGGAACAAGAGATGAAACACAAGTGTACCATTTCCATGTATTTTTGATTTAATAGATTCATGTTTTAGGGTTCCTCTACAGGCAGGGCATGAACATTGCTTTCTAGTTATTCATCCTGTGGTTTGTGATTATTTTTAACTCTCTAAAACTAACTTAAGTATGCTACAAATGTCTTTATACTTATCCCAAGTTTTTTTTTTAGTTGTCTTCCACACATTTTAAAATTCCTTTCCCTTTAACTATTAGATATTACCCAAAGGTTGCTTATGAAGAGTGACTGGCAAATCTTCTGAAAGGAAATTAAAGTGAGTGGGCACATAACCTATTAGTGGAGCCTATTTCTATTACCAGTTTGTTGAAGACTATGAATAGGCCTTCACCATGTACTAGTCACAAGACCACACTGTGTTTATCTATGTGAAGTGTACAGTTTCAACCTTTCTTAAGAAGTGTGCATCTTCATCAGTGACACTCTTGTCATACATCCTGACTGCCAATGAAAATATCATGTAGTATTATGACACAGCTATGCAGTGGGAGTATTATGCCTGTTTTTCTCATAGTGCAAGACTAATGAAACAGTATCACTTGGCCCCACTCTAAACCCTACTGTGAGTGCGCACACACACACACACATACACACACACACACACACACACACACACACACACACACACACACACCACAAGCACATTAACATATATACATATATTTATGAAATTTATGGAAATAGAAAAGAAAGCAGAAAATATCAGCATCATATTGGCACAACACTTGTTGAAATACATAGGTTCCAAAACCCATTGAATTAACTTTTTGCTAATGATGTTATTCTAGAAATGTACACATGTCATGCAATGACAATAAGAATGAAGAGAAAAATAGAAGCCTCTCTCATGTTTCCCCATGGTTGATGTTGCTCACTGTGAAGGTCATTTCAATCACAATTTGTTTCAATTTTAATGGTACTTTAAAAACATTTACGCATATTTCCAAAAGACTGTTTCAAATTTAGATTTCATAGTTAAACATCTGGGTTTGTTTCTCGGTCCATTTAGCTACATTAAATAGATACCCTGTACTCCTTCAGAACACAAAAATAGATTTTGTGTGGAAAGGGGTGAAAGATAATAGCTTTATGAAAAATTAAGAAATTGGGGGACTGGCTCGGGGCTCATCTAATTTTAATTTTGGAAGCATATTTTATCCCTTTTGAGTATATTGAATGTATTATAACATCTTTATGTAAAGTCATAATTTGAGAATTATGGGGAGCCAATGAGATTCATTTGCTTAATTTCAAGTCAATCAATATTTAATAATTAATATGATTTTATTGCAATCCTGGGCCTTCACTAATGTCTCATGGCATATTTTTTTTATCTATTGCAGTAGCACAGAATAGATAGATTTATGTGACCAGTGTTGCCTAAATTTATGTGTTAGTCTACCCCAGACTCACATGAAGTACCATTCATGTTTATGAAGTTACTGTATGATCTGAGGTGCCAAACACTTGCATTTTTGGATATTATGATTAGAGTATTTCAAACATTATTATTTTCCCAAGTTCAGTACTCTGCATTTTCTCTTTACTATCATTAATGTAACTCCTCATGTATTTTTGTTTTAAAAGAAGCAGGATCTCACTATTCAGAATCTTCTTACCTCACTTTCAGTGGGTTTGCATATGGGGTAGATACCACCATGATTTTTAAAAACCCTTTTAATATTCCATATCTTTATACTGATGCATTTCCGCAGTCTAGCTTTTGTTTCTTTGTTTAAAATAGATTTATTTATATATTTTAAGTGTATGTGTACATGTTTGTGTCTGTGTCTATTTACATGTATGCTCCATATGTGTAGGTACCTACAAAGTCATAATGGAACATTGCGTCCCCTAGAGTTAGAGCTTCAGGTTGTTGTGAGCTATTAGAGGTGGGGGGCAGAGAACTGAATTTTGGTCCTGTGAGAAAGCAAGTAGTCTTAAATTCTGATCAGTCTCTCTAGCTCCTGCTTCCCCTCTTTTTTTTTTTTATCATAGTCACATACTTACTTGTCAAGTTACATAGCAAATGAATACAAATTTTTCTCCCAGTTTTGAGCAACTGGTTTCCGTATTTGTTTCTTGTCTGGGTACACATTTCTTTAATGTTCCAGATTACATCAGAGCTTGAGTTACTAAGTATTGGTTGCAATCATTATTGCTGCTTTTATTCCTGCTTCCACTAAATGCATTATTACTCTTGCCTTCTCTCCAGAAAGTTACGGTTCCATGACACTAAAGTAGGATAACTTGGTATGGCAAAGAAGAGAAGGTATAGAATGTTTTTATCACAAGATAAAACGGATATATTTCTTCATTGTAGTCAGAGTGGGAATACTAAGATCCTGGTACTCATTCTCATTTTTGTCTGATGCACATCAGGAAAGCAATGTACAGCTTTTCCCACCCACTCATTGAAATTTGGGATGTAATACATGTCTGTTTTTACCTATTAATCCAAAAATGTATTCTCTGCAATAGAAACTATAGTAAACATTTTCTTAGTTGCTAAAAACAAGGACAGTAAACCAGTATCTCCATTACTCATTACTATTTAAAGCAGAACAATGACAGATGCATGAATGCTGAATCATTCAGCAGTTATAAAACACTGATACCAATAATGTTAAACCCACTGAATGGGATGCTAGAAAATGGCAGATAAATCACAGGGCATTTATTTAAGGAAGTCCCAGGCCATAAAGATTGCCATAAAGGGGTATAGATACAATCCCCTTCAGTGACTCCCCTCAATTCCATTTTCCTATTCAAACTCAGCATTCTGTTTATCTTACTTAAGTAATATCTGGTATTGGCTTCCTTTCTCCACTTATTCTTCTCTTTTTCCGGTTTCTTCCCCTCACCCCTCCCCTTTTTTCCCCTTCCATGTATTCTCTCTGCTCCTTCCTCTCTCTTTTCCCACAGGACAGAGTACACACATTCACCAGCCCATCTTAACTATCAGAAAGAGGTGACTCTTTAAATTGTCAATGTATCCACTTAAAAAAAGGCAGTAAGGATTAGTAAATAGTGTTTAATTGTTTATACCACACAGATCCTAATTAGTTAAATATTAGAAAACTGTTTTAATTTATTTCAAAATATAGTTATATTTTTAAAATACAACTTAAATTTTAATTTTTTCTCTTACTTTAAAAGAATTTTATTTATTTATCTATTATTAATAATCCTGCCAGCAGTTTCTTCTCAAATATGAATTTCAATATATGAACGTCATTTTGTCAATAGTAATTTTTTTTTACTCTTGATAATGTGCTTATTTTACTCATCTATTCTTTGAATTTTCATACATGTACATTTTCATCATTTTCAATCCCAATTCTATCCATACATGTTACTCATGTAGAGAAATTATCTCTCTATAACAAAGCCATAGAATTTCACACAGAGCTATAGATTAAATATCATGTTGGCTAACATGTGAAAGGAAAAGCTGCAGAGTATATGACAACACATGTTTCATGGTGAGTGTCATCATGTCTGCAGTAAACATAGCCTACAGTTTTGAGGGATCAAAAATGACTGAGTTTATGCTGCTAGAGGTCAACTGAAACAAAGCAAGGCAAGTGATGCATGTATGTTCTGAACCCTTCATGATGCTCAAGTGTTGATGCCAAATGTTAACATGGGGGAAAAAATCACAAGACTCGCTTCAGGTATTTTAGCCAGCATTCTGGCCTGAATGTATAAATCAATTCCCTAGCTTATGACAGGTACTCACTGGGAATAATTTGCAACTTATTTTGAGTTTGCTGTTGACTTTCACTATAGTATCTATAGTAAATGGATACTCAAGAGTATATCTAAGAAGAAACAATAAAATGAGAATGGCATTCTATCTTTTATTAATTTTAGACAGAGTCTCATTATGTACTTATAACTGATCTATGAGTGTAGATCTATGAGTGTAGACTCATAGACAGGCTTTTTGTCTCCCTCACTAGTGCTAGGTGTGAGTCACCAAATCATGGAAGAATGTGATTCTCATTAACCACCAAACAACAAATGAAAAACTAAGACTAAAAAAATGTACCCTCAGGAGCATTCAGCACACCTGAGTGTTGTTATAGGAACCACCCCTTGTGACCAAAAACAGAATTACATCTTCTTTCAAGGACCTGGGGGAAAAGGCGTTAATGATTTATAACACTAAGTACCTGTGAGTGTTTTCTGTTCTATTAACCCATTTCTATCTGTGTTGGTTAGCTTAAGTTTCTTGGCTGTTGTCATTTTAAAGATTTTTTCACTCATTCTTGAACTGAGGAGACTAATTTTCAAAAAGCCTATCAGAGACTGTAAGTTACATTTCAGAAGCACATGGTATGGCTAAATGCACAAATGGATTCTAAATTGATTCTCATTAAAGTGCTGAGATCTTTAAATACAGATGGCTGGGTTGTGTTATCTAATGTTTCTTAAATATTTCCAGAGTCGGAAGACCTCGATGACTGCTCTGTGATATTTTCTTCTGAACAGGACATGGATGTCACACATATGAACTCTCAACAATATGGCTACCTACAAAGACCATGCCATTTGGCACACCAATGTGGTTGAAGGAAATTCCACAGGACATCATCCTTAGAGGAAGGGTTGCAGGATATGGCTGCTATGGGAGGGAGAACCAGTTGTTGTTCATTTGTTTGACTGATTTTGTTTTTCCAGGAGAACTTCAGTCATAGGTTATCAGCTCTAAACACATGGAAATAAAGGCAGTACCAGTTGTACTTAGTTCTGTGTGTATGTGTATGTTTATCCCAACAATAAATATAAAAAGGGGCCATGAATTTGAGAGGCAGTGAGGGTGGACACTGTAGCAGGTAAAAGTGGGAGAGGTGTTAGAACTGATGCAAAGAAAGTGTATTTATGCATGAACTTATCAAATCATAAAAGATGCAATTATCATCTCTGTGGAAATTAGAAAAATTGGGCACAAATAGTCATATTGATCTATGATCATGTGCATCATAGGTAGAAAACACTGGCACCTACATGCTACCTGAACCTGTTCTCTGAGAAATTAAGATATTCTCTTTCTCTCTTTTCTTCAGTCTGTATTTCAGACACTATTCATTATCCATGCTCTTGCTCTTTCTAAACCAAGTTGTACAAGATAACGAGGCACCATTAAGAAGCCAAATACAATTCCTTTGTTCTACTTGAGTAGGGTTAATTTTACAAAATGAACTTAAGTGTGTAACTTATTTTTTCCTGGTGTTGAAGCAAGTCTAAATTTTAGAAGTATATTGCAAATATGATTGTGGTAGCTCCTTTTCCCTTTATTCCTGACTTCAATTTTATGTCTCTATCATGGGTTCACTGGTAGGAATCAGATATCGGAGTAGCCTTACAATGCTTCAACCTCATGGCAGTGAAAACAGGATCTGCATTCAGTAGGAACAATACTTTGGATTTTGAATTTTGGATATTTTGACAAGTTGTATGAGCTATTTGGTGTATGACATGATATTTGTGGTTGGGTGGCTTTGTACAGCTAGGGTAAGTGTTCTTAGTTTGCTTGGTGTATGCTGCTGTATTTAATAAATTAAGACTACCAAATATCTTATGATTGTGTGATATTGCCAATTAAAAGGAAGTTTCCTTAGGATGTAACTCCACTATAAGGCCATCTGTGTTGTTGTTGTTGTTGTTTGTTTTGTTTGGATCATAGTTACTCAGAATGTTTTTTTTTTTTATTTCTTGGTGAGGATGAACTTGGAAAAGAAACAAGTTAGTTCAACAGATGACAAAGAAAATCCAATGTCTCCTTTGAGGCAACAGGCAATAATAAGATGTTGCTGGATGACAATTAATTGTGTCTAAGGAGGAGTGAGTTTTTTCTTCCCTGACAGATGATGATTAACTCCCCAGCCATTAATCATCTAATTGGGAAAACTGTTTAACTACCAGCTTCTCAACATTTCACATTAGCTTGACTGCCCCTCACCTTTTCTATGCTATGTAACTGGTGAAAACATATTAAAACTTTGATTAGATTTACAATAAGCTTTCCAGTCTTCAACATGATAACTCTTTCAAAATGACCAGGGATGCAATTTCACACACACACACACTTTGCAAATGGTAAACGATGAGAATAACTGGATTGGTACAATTAGCCATCATGCTGGGAACATTAGAATGGCTACCAATGTGACAAAAAACTTGTCCTTGGTTTTACTGGATCAATTTGGAGGTAGATGCATAGAAATGAGAACTCTACAAATATTTGATACACATGAGTTAGAAAGATATATAAGCATAAATGAATGCATATGTTAAAATACATACATGCATAAGTATATTTATGATTATGCATCCATGCTAGCAATTGTTCAATGAAAGCTGCATTAACACCTTGGCATCAGCTGCCACATCACAAACGTACATTTCCTTTCTCTGAGATTCCAATTCTATCATGGCACCTATGCATTGCACCTGCTGTTGTAACAGGCCATTACTGGCCTCTGTATAGATTCCCATTCTTAAGTGGAGGCTCCCATACTGCTTTCATTATTCCAAACCCACTGTTTAAGTGTCTACATTTGAATCGAAATATTGTAGTCCTACATTTACTACATGTGTGTATGCTTAGAAATCTATTACCTAGTGGCAATGATGAGTGATGAGTCCTTATGGTGAACATATCTGCTGTGTTGATTGTTTACAGCAGCATGAAGAGGAATCAGACGTTTCATGCTGAAGAATAGAAAGGTCATCACCCTTAACTTTATCTGATTGGCATCAGAGACATAAAATGCAAAGTGACTGATGAAAGGGATTATCCCTACTAGTTCATTAGACATTTAGAGATAAACCATTTCCTTCTTCTACTTCTTTTTAATAAAAGGAACATTTACAAAGGGCATTTCCTTGAGATGCTGGCCCATATATTAGTGGAGCCAGTAAATTTTTCACTGGGTAGGTTTTCTAGTAATTACTCAACAGATCTGCCTTAGTTTCTACAAATTTGAATAAATTCTTACATAATGCAAAACAGTCCTGAAAACTGTGACAATATTTGCCAAAGATCAGAATTGGTTAGCATAAGAATGAAAATAAGAGAAGCCTGGGTAACATCAGCAAGAACCTGATAAAGCTACTCAAAGTATTTGGCTAGGTACATAAGCCTGAGCCTTCACTTCATTCTGAGATGAATCAACTGTCTAACCATTTTATGGATGTGGCTCACTTATGGCCTCATCTCTGTATCTTTCCTGTGGCAAGTGTCCCGGATCTCAGGCAGAGTTCTTCTTGGTTAAGTTACTGGCTATGACTATGCTCTAAGGGTGATAAAAATCAGCTCCATTGGAGGGAGCATTTATATTCCTGATGTACCACACAGGCTCCAGTGAGTTAGTTGTTTACTGGAAACAAATGAAATGGGTGTACATAATCTGTCTTTTTATCCTTTCCAATGTGAAGGACATTGTATAGAAAGCAATCAGTTATCGGACATAAGCAGTATCATGGGTATTTCTCATATTTATTCTATCGATTAGCTGAAAAGTGCTGATCGTGGTTTACAGGGCCAAATGCTTCCTATAGTAATTGCTTCTTCACGCATCAACTAGAATTACAAAATAAGTTCATATTCAAGCATTTATAATTTCAACAGGAAAAAATTAAGACCACAAAAATCAAACAACCTTTCTATGACCTCTGTGCTTCACATACAAACAAAAGCAAAAATGAAAATAATATATATATATACCTGGTTATGTTGGACTGGCATTCCTCCTCAGTGACTTTTTGAGAGTGGAGAAGGGAAGAAACAATATGCACGGTGCCTAAATCCTGTACAAGTGCTTTACAAATATAGAGTGTTTAAAGCTAATGTGGCAGGATGATGTTTTCATTTTCAGTTGTAGATAATACGGTCAATTGTTGTACAATTGTTAGTGAAGTTGCGGGGTTTTTTTTTTAGAATAACTTTGATCCATATGTTGACATTTATTCAGCTGTTTGGTTGAGTTGATTTACTGAAGAAATTTTTATTTTTTTTATGGAGTAGACCGTCATGCAGAATATCAGTTTAAAATATTTTAGCATTCAGTTCATCAAATCTCACAGCTAACATGGATTTGTATAATAGTTTAACAAATGCTAGCTATTAGTTGGAATTTGAATAGTTATTTAAAAATAATGAAGTAGTTTAAAATACAGAGAATGAAGGCCCCTAAATAAGGGATGCTAAGAGAAGCTCGGTAGTATTTGGGTCTGAATGTTACTGTGAAATCAAGTCATAAAATATTTAAACATAGTATTCATGTGTCTCTAGGTATGTATTGTTTACTAAAGAGTAATTTCTAAATTTCTATCATGGAACTATTTAGGAAAATACTACATTTTTGTTCTAGGCAAGCATTTTCATAGCTCTGTGCCAATGGTATCTTTTTCAAGTCTTCGTTATAAAATATAGTTGTGAAAGTTCTTGAAATACCCTAAATGCATGTAACTGCTGATTGTTACATGCTATCTGTACTTCAAATATGTTGATATGAACATAGTCAACCTTAGTGCAAGTTGGGAAATAAGGACATTGCAGGGTCTAAGCAAGATATCATGGGTTCACATTGGACAGTGTTCACAATGACTCTGCTTGACCGCTCATGGAGCATGCTCAATGGGGGAGAAGTCCTGTGAAGGCAGAGGCAAAGGCACCTTCAGAAGTCAAGGACCACCAAGGGTAGGAAGTCCTTACAGAAAGCCTGGAGCTCAGCAGGGGACTGATGATCCCTAGGAGCCTCTTAAAAGAAACAGCCATCCTAACCCTGGCTTTCGGAGCTGTAGCAAAGCAAGGGTATGTGTTTTTGAGTCAACAGGACTATAGAAGCTGGCTCTATAGCAACTTGAACAGCTGCAATATAAAATGAATACACTGGGAGAATGAATGTACAGACGTAACAGCTGAGCTATCTGATGCTTCTGAAGTGAAATGCATAGTTAGATCAGGTGGTAACAACAACAGCAACAGCCTTAATTCAAAGTCAAAAGATTAGACATGATCAGTATTTTTATACATACGACTCTCTAACATATTCTCTTTGAAAACACTTGAAAGCCATCTTCAGGACACTGCCATAGATTATAGACAGTGTTTTAGAAACATATAAACTTTTGTACACTTGTATAGGCATTGCAGTGCATTTGCAGAGGTCAGAAGTCAATTTGTGGACATCTCTCTCCTTCCCCCAGATGACTCCCAAGGATGTAACTCAGATCATCAGACATGCTAACCAGCACCTGTACTCACTGAGCCATCCTCAGCATCTCAGAACAGGATTTTAATATTGCACAAGTTACAAGGTCATAGCCATTCAATAAGATACATTATGAAGCAGAAACCACAGATTCTTCTTAAATCATCACCCTAATACTTAACTACTGAAAATGACATTGAATATTATTATTGGCCCTGTGCATTGATGAGAAGTAACAGAGTACATGAACATGATTATATCCAGTTGATGACCCTTTGCTTTCTCTTACTATATATGACTGTTGTTATTGTCGAATACTTTATACCTATAATGCTATAACTATTACACTTGTCTACTGCTAGACATGTTTAGAAAATGCTGTTATAACACCAACAGTAAGGTTCTGTAAGACCCATTGATGCTAAAGTTCTTTGCCATAGACACAAATTGAAATGAGATTTTGTAACTCATCTGACAACTGCATTACTATAGGATTTGGGCTTTAAGAAGAAAATATATTAACCTGTCCAGAATTCTCAACCTGCATGCAGTAACTGTAAGTGAAAATACCCTACCACAATCAGATGTAAAGGTGGTATTTGTGTGTCAGCTCACATATCTTTGTGTACTCCATTTCCCCATGTACGGTGCACTCAAGATATATTATTGGATGTATTGAATTGGCTATTTTATGCAATTTCTCTAAGTACAAAGAGTTCCTTCACAATCCTTCCCAGGTGAATCACTAGTAATAATACTCTTCATAATTGCTGTTTTCAACTTAAGTCCAATTTTTGGCTATTTTGTGATTGTATCAAAATCCAAATGATACAAGAATGTTTTGATAAACATTTGGTAAACACACATTAGTTTCCTGGAGTTGAAATAACAGAACACAACAGAATATTGATTTATTACATTCTGGAGCCTCCCTCATCCCTGGACTCCTGTACCACTGTGGATTCATGCAATTCCTTTAATTTTTATTTTAATAGTTTTATTTATTGCAAGATTGGGCTTCATTATGTATTCCTGGCTGGCTTGGAACTAATTCACTCTATAGATTATTCAGGCTTCTAACTCACAGTGATCTTCCTGCTTCTGCCTCCTAAATATTGGGATTAAAGTTGTGTGCCACGATACATGGTCTGGCATTTCCTCTTTAAGTTCAATTAGTACTCATTCTGTTTAAAGTTTACTCTCAACTCAATTATACCTGCAATGGTTTTATCTCCAATGATGTCACACTCATAATATCAGGGTTTAAGTATCAATATATCTTTTATACAGAAAAAAGTCACCTCATAACACCAACCTATTGTAACCAAAATAATTTTAGCTTAATGCTCAGTTTCTGAACAATACCATAGTAATAATTCACAAAACAAATATTCCAAATCTGTAATCTGTATGATTTTTTCTCACCAAAGGCAACAACGAAAATCTGTGTTCTTCAGTGCACCAAGAAGAGAGACTAGGAATGACTGTTGCCTGTTACATGCTATATGCACATCATGTCTAGGTTATCCATCTCACCCAATGGAGCAATAATTACCACAACTGTGTCATTTTGACACATGAATAATACTACTTACATGTCTCTTCCATCTGTCCCCATTCAACAAGCATGTGGTGTGTAAATGTATGCCCTACACTACTAAGGATGCAAGTTGGGAATGGTCCTGCATGTAAGATAAAGGGTAGTCATTAAGTGTTGCTCAGTTGTTGTACAGTTCAAAGAATAATGAATACCTCCTACCTTTATGTAGTTGCATTTTTGTGTTAATTTAAACTATTACTCTCCCTATCATTCGTTTTGCTTGCTACATTTCATGCCCATACCCTGGACACATGCTGTAACATTTCACTAAAACATGACAGAGGTTCAAATAATTGAATAAAAAGAAGAGACACATTACATACATATACACACAGGTACACATATATACACAATGAAAGTATATAATACATAGTAGATAGAAATGAAAATGAGTCATTCCAAAACAGCTGTCTTTTTTTGCTTTGTTTTTGATTCCTTTTGGACTTAAGTGATAATGATAAAAATTACTCAATATTTGCAGTTACCCTAGAAAGGTAATTCTTTAATAAATGTTGTAATTTTAATCTTATATCTAGAACCCAATTTGTATTTAGGGGCCACTAAAATTGATTCTGGTTAGCAACAGCATGAACAGATTCTGTAGGCATTTCCCTGCATGAGCTGATACTTATGTCCCTTAAGCATAACAGATAATTGCCTTCTCTAGGGAGACTACTAGGGCCTTTTGTAATGTGGAAAGCTGCAACATTAGCAAGCTCAGATATTTTAAAGTGAGCCAGGCAAGAGGGCTGACTCTCTGGGATGATAAGGGAGGGGGGGCCTGGAAAACTGCTGACAGCAGTTTGCAGGAGACAATAGGGACACAGACAAGTGAAATCAGAAACATGCACCAAGTCAGAGGCACAGGCTATTTGGGGACAAACTAAATATCTTCTTTCATGTAAAATAGCTAGAGAGAAATGGTTTACTCTGATGAACTGGAGATCATAAAACCCAACTTTTCTTTGTATATACATAAAATAAGAGAACTTATTTATGAAATCAGAGAATAAAAGCTTCTATTCCTCTTTAGTTTACTTAATTAAAAAGTTTATGCATTTGGGTGTGTTTTAATTAAAAAAAAAGCCACAAAGAGAAGTTATATCTGATGGGAGATGTCATTCTGTAAATATGTTTCTCTTACTGGTTAATGAATAAAGCACTGTTGGTCAATAGGAAAGCAAGATAGGCAGAACTAGGGGACAAGGAGGATTCCAGGATGTAGGAGGGAGGAGTCAGCATGGAGAGACTAGAGAGAGCAGAATGCAGGCCCCTCTCTGCAGTAAGATGAGAATACATGGAGATACTTAGATTAATAGAAATGGGTTAATAATTAAGACAGATAGCTGATAAGTAATGATAGTAACTGCCCAACAGCATTTATTTCAAATATAGAGTCTCTGTGTGTTATTTGGGGCTGGTGTGCCGGTGGGACCAGACCAGCAGAAAAACCTACTCTAACATGTACCATACAACAGGACTCATGTAGGAGGTTTATTGGGAGTGGAGAGTGAAGGGGCAGAACAAAGGGCCGAGAGGAGGATAGAGACTGGTCCTTGTGGGATAAGAGTGGTGGGAGAGAATGGGAGGGAGAGAGAGACAGAGTAAAAGACAGAAGGGCAGGGCCCTTTTAAAGGGGAACATGGCCAGAGAAACTCTGTCTTGAAAAACCAAAAAGAAAAACAGAACATAGTGAATATACACAGGTGGTGCTCTCAGTGGCTGCAGCTGGGGGAGTACCGTGTAGAACCCCAGTGGCAGGTTAGTTCAGAGGCCTGAATTCTAACAGGGTATACGTCTGTTCACCACTTGCATTCAGTGCCCGCGGAGGCAGTAAAAGGAACTGGAGTTGTACATGTGGGCTCTGGGAACCAAACCTGGGTTGCCTCGAAGAGCAACAAATGCTCTTAAACATGAGCCATTTCTCCAGCCTTGACCTCCTTTAGATCTATGCAAATATTCATTTGCTGTGATGGAGGCTTCTGTTGGAATTTTGATATTTAAAGTGCAAGTGGTCTCTTTTCAAAGAGAGTCATTGAACCTGGAGGCCATGGGCTGGAGTTTCTTTTCTCTGTATTAAACAGCTTGCTATTTGTCTGTGCTTTTCATTTAGAAGAATAGTAAGTGTGTATATATATATATATATGAGTAAGTCAGAGTTTAAATAATCAAGTACCAATCCAACTGAATCCAAGAACAAACAATGCCTTCTCGGTTCAGAAAATGCATAAAGACAACAAAATATAAAGAACAAGTCTAGAGTTCTAGGATTGTGAAAAATATTGGAAATAAAGTCCCATTTTTTTTTCATGGTCCTCAAAGCAGACAAAAACATGAGCTAATATAACATTATTTTAATTTGCTTTAGAAAAATCTGCCCATGAGCTGAAATGTAGGATTTTAAACATAATTTTGGTTCATTAATGCCAGATGTAGAAAAAAAGATTGTCTCTTGCTTTAAAATTTTCTCCCTCACTTAGCATTTAAGATCATCTCAGCCATAGAAGAATTCCAGCAAAGGTTGTGCTTTCTCTGCTCAGTGCCTTTCTGAGAGTTCAGCTTAGCGCCCCCCCCCACCTTTGTTCCTTTACCATATGGTGTTTTCACCTCTGCTCAGGGTCTTAGAAAGAGTGAATTTTGTTCTAAAGCTTGCAGAAAGTAAAATTTAGGGCGGTAGAATGTAAGGGAATGGGCTAAAACCATAAGACAATCTACAACACCTGTGGCCTTTTAATGACAATGTCATGAACAAAATCTAACATGGCTCATGGCTTCATCCATGGTTAAAGGGCAAATCAATTCAATTTAACAGAAAAGGCAACAAAAAGAGTAGCATGCAGAAATGTGAGACTCAGCTTTCTTAATTCAGCAATATTGATTGATAGATTTCTATGGTGGAGCTAGAGATTGGACCACCATCAAATTACAGTGGGAAAGCATCTTGTGACTAAGCTTCATAAATTTTAGAGAAATCTGGGTATGCTTATTTTTATAACACTGGAATTAAAACCCATTGTATGGTGCACATGAGACATAACCACTGAAAACCATCCCCAGTGCACCTGAGCCGGGTGGGACTGTACTCTAACACTGGGATTCAAACCCAGAACACTAGACATTAGTTGTGGACTCTGTCAGTGAGCTATGCTGTAAGCCAAATTAATCTTTTTCTCTTTTTCAGACATTAAAACAAACCATTTTTCCATGAATATGAAAACAATAAGAGAAGAAATACCCCACTTTTAATTTGTAAATTATGCATAATTATAAGAGAAAAGGCTGCTGTTTTCAAGTATCAAACATGAAGACAGAAGTTGCATGTGTAACCTTAGGAACACAAAGAGCTCTCTGAATAAAACAGTGTCCAGGGAGCCAAATAATGAGACAAAAAGTAAACCTCTTGGAGAAAGAGGCCCTTGCATTTCCATATTTATGATTTATGCAGAGTAAGAGAGAATCCTGTTAGTTGGCAATTAACTATGAAACAAAAGAACTAATACTGAGGAACTCACATGTCCTCAGCCAAGTTTAGACAATTATAGTGTTAAGTTGGACAATAACCAGGAGTGCCAGCCAGGGACACAGGCGTATTTACTGCTTCTATATTGTCAAATTAAAAATTTGCTGTTTTCATTTTACTCTTCTTTAGGTGTGAATAAAGTCCAACATCCTCAGTTATGAGAAGATTTTCCCACCAGCCTGGTCCCCGAGCCACACCAGCCCCAAATAACACAGAGAGATGCTGTATTAGATATAAAGCTGTTGGACTGTTACTAGCATTTCTTATTGGCTAGCTATGTCTTAAATTAACCTATTGCTATCAGTCTAAGTGTTCCATGTGGTCTCATCTTACAGGAGAGAGGGCTCGAACCTCTTCTTTCAAGTCTCTACATGTTGACTCTCTTCCCTACTTCTCTCCTTCTAGTCTTCCAGTCCCACCTATCTTGCTTTCCTATTAGTCAACAGTGCTTTATTCATTAACCAATAAGAGAAATATATTTACAGAATGACCTCTTCCATTCTAATTAAACAGGAATGGACTACGAAATAGATGTGTTTCAATGGTTGAATGTTATTTTCTTATTTACTTACCAGTCCCTAAGCAGTACTCGGCACCCAAATGCACAGCTACCCACAAAGACAGATGAGGTTGCCCATCAGCAATACTGTATACAAGCCAGAGAATCTTTTATTCTACTTTTCATTTTCAAGAACATTCTTCATGATACAAAAATTAGCCTACCCTTCTCAAGAGAAAAAAGCACAAATTCAATTTACTTCTCTGGTGAGTCTGCAACTTATTCTGCAGAACTAGAAAGAAAGCACAGAGGATTTTATGATGCATCAATATAGACGTTTAGTCCATTCAACATGTGTAGTGATGGTTTACTGCTGTGGGAGTGGTAATACACTAGGCAAGCATATGAAGCATTAAAAAAGATACATGTTATTGGAAGCCTCTGTATGAAATTAGGTCTATATCCGTTACTATTTAGAGATTACTGGCTGCCACTTAAAATATATTTCTTTATTACAATCAATTTGTTAAATGTATAGGATATGCATTAGAAACAATTTAAAAGCAGTCAATTGATCATCAGAAAGTATCAAGTTAATGGTCAAGCTAATGACCATCTGAATAACTTTGAATGGACTGTTCCTTTATTAATCCTCATGTTAATATTCTGTGAAATGGGCATGAAGCTTTTTATATTATCACCATCACTGGGGTAATGTACAAATTACAAAATGACTGTGCAGAGTACTTGGAACAAGATATACTCCAATAATATCAGTTCTGAGCATATCGCCACCCTTGTCAATCTTATCGCCGTTAGTCAGTCACTACAAATGAAGGTGAGGTAAAGAAAACCATGGAGAAAGTAAGCATATATTTACAGCTTAAGATCTTTAAACAAACTAATGCAAACCTCTCTGCTTTGCTTGGTGATTCTGGACTCATCAATTTTAATGGACTTCTTTGATCTTACTAACCACTGCTGTGGAAGTCAGGTATTGCAATTACTATTCTGATACTAAATACGAGAAAGCTGGGATCGGAAGACATAATTACCTCTGAATAGCTCAGGTAGCACATAGATTGATAGGTACCTACAATATTAGTCTGGTTATCTAATCAAGGGTTGACAAACAGGCATATATAAAGGCCAAAGGCAGCATACAGAGCATAGTTGAAGAAATTTGATATAAATACAAAGAATATTAACTTTGTAACCAAACAGAGTGGCTTCAGAACTCCACCCTTAAGAAATACTAAGGTAGCAACCTACAATCATTGAAATACACTGGACTTCATAAGGCTAAATATTGCTGCTGCGAGGTCTTAATTTAGGGTATGGATTGCTATGAATCCCCTGACCTTTGCTAGCCAAAAGAAGGCAAACCATGTAGACATGTTCACATTCTTAGGCTCTTTAAGAATTTGTCCTCGCTGCAACATACAAAAACTTGATTCTTTATGCTTAGGTTTCTTTCCATAATGCTACACAGCAGTTAAGTTAGAGAACTCAGCCAAGCTTCAGGGCATTGTTCAGCAGTTAAGTTCGATACACTACCTACCCATTTCTCTGTGCCAAAAAACATACACTTTCCATCTGGTTGTACCTCTGCTGTGTGGGTAGGTAAATAATGCAGAATGTGTTAATCGCCTGTGGCAGCTATTATTAATATACGGGGCTGGCACAGGTAAGTTAGTGCCAACTGGACTCTGTGCTGTGAGTAAAGTACCATTAGAAAAAGTTAAACCACTGCTGGATACTCAGTTTCATTCTTGGAAACAGGATGGGAATAAGGTAAGTCTTACGCTGTCCAGTGACCCAAATCACCAGAGATCACAAGCCAGCCAGGGCCAACATATTTTTCACTATGTTCTTTACCTTTCAATTCATTCATCTTTTATTAGACTAAGTTATCAAAATAAAAGAGTACCTACTGTAATTTGGTTCACATCAATTGTGTATTTGTAACTGATATCGGCTAAGATCTTGGGTGGCAAGGGGAACCTAAGAGATGAGCAAATATATTCTAACAATATTGAGTGTCAAAATCTAAGAGACAATCATATGTGCAGTATAGTCAATTATTGGTATAATGGGAGATCTAAAGAGGCATGTGCTAGGCTCTGACAACAAACGACTGACTAGTTATGATTGCAGATAAAGGAAGGCATTCATTCAGAGGTTGTTTATAAAATAGACGATACAGAATGAGTCAGACAGAGATATATGGTCCAGGAGACAATAGAAACCACACAGGTAGGCAAGTAAGGTTGATCATGGACAGGCCCAGTTGTTGAGCATTCACTCTACCCATTTGAATACTGCCATCCCCAGTGGAAACCAGCTTATTCTTAGTACATAAAACTATCCCAGCTTATTTTTATCATAACAAATTTATGTTGTGGACAAGAAAAATAAATTTAGAGATGTGAAGTCACTTGCCATGTACCAAGTGACAGATATTGCTAGGAGTCAACAAATATTTACAATACTGCCTGAGCTATTACTGAGTTCTCCTGAATAGGCCTAAGTTGATGGACACCACAAACAGGAATGAGGAATGTGAAAAGATGCATTTGGTGTGTAGTCTTGTTGCATGGTAGAGAAATTTGTCGTATTTCAAGAGGAACACAGTACTTTGTGTACATAGGATCAACAGGTGTTGTGTGTATGCTCAGAAGAAAAGGCTACTGTTGAAGGCTATTATGGGAGAAAACTCAAATCAGGGGGCAAATGTTCGACGTTATCTAGAGCCAGCACAGACTCCAGACTGTCAGCCAGGCTAGAGCTATGAACAGAATGACAAAGTTGAGGGCAAGCTGAATCATTCCCCATTAAGAAACAGGCTACAAAGCAAACAGCCTGCCAGAGAGGTAAAAGTATTGATTGACCATTTAGTGCAAATGACAGAGAACTAATTAATATCTGCAGCTGTCAGGAAGCAGTGATTGTTGGACCTAAATATAGATTTCTTTCCCTCACCTTCGTGTGCGTTAATGTTCAAAGCTTTGTTTGATGTGACTTTAATGCTTCCTTTCACCCTTCTGTAAATTCTCTGGGTATTTAACCTGTATCTTTTTTGAAATATCTGTCTACATGTTATTTTTCATCATTACTACTACAAAAACAACAACAACTAATACTAATACTAATGATAATAATAATAACAATAATATTGCTGTTTGGGTTTTAAAAGTCTGAGGTTTCTTATAAGTTTAGTACTGAAAAGCATGAGAAGCTTCCAGAAAGGACAGGGAAGGCCATCAAGGGCTTTTCACTTGTGGTGGTGACATGGGAATGAAGGAATCAGTTTATATTAATTAATACATATGCGTTAGTATATGTTGGTGTGTGTAAAGAAACCAGAACAAACAGGAAAAAACAATCCATAAAAAAATTACAAATTTGAGTACCCCAATTCTGTGGTTCTAAAGTCTACATGAAAATGGTTGGATTAAGTGACAGAAAAGAACAGTCTTAAAAATTGAGCCTAAATATCAAAGCATGCTGTGAAAGGAACCTGTACTTTCCAATCAGCCTCAGCTCCCTTGCACAGTGGATGTTAAGCCATTTGTTTGACTGGACATTGATAGAGCCAGGAATGGAGAGAACGCTACTGGGAATCCTGAGTTTTGATGGGGTGAGTGTGTGTGTGTATGTGTGTGTGTGTGTGTGTGTGTGTGTGTGTGTGTGTGTGTGTGTGTGTGTAAGTATTGATACGAATGTACTGATCCAGAAAATAATCAAACATGACTGTTTCCTCAGCACTGTGCTTCTTCCTACTGTTCCTACCTCCTTGTTGTTCCCAAAGCTAAAGGAGGCAAAAACTACTTGTCAAAGTCCAGTTAAAATACTTATAGGTTATTCTTCTCTGCACATTTTGACATCATGTTTTTGTCTTCTTTTCCAATTTATTGCAGACATATTTTAAAATTTAAATTAGTCCTTAATAAATAGTATTATTCATGTGTGTATTTGTGGTGTTGGGGATAGAACCCAGGCTCTACCCAGCCAAGAACTCTACCAATTAACTACATCCTCCACCCAATATAGGTTTTAATTTTTAAGTTAATTTAAAAAAATGTATGTCTTACATTCCAGCAAGTTTATTTTGAAGGTTTCATTACTATTTAACTCTTGGAATTTTTCATCTATGTGTACAATGTGTCTTGATCATATAAAACCCTTTTCCCAATTTCCTTTGAACTCACACATTTGTATGTGCTTTATAAGAGATTAATTACTTAAAAAAAAACCTGACTATTCACTTTATCTTTCTTGTTTAAAATCCCTTATGTGAAAACCACAGCTAGAGCCCAGTTTCTCCGAAGAGAGACTCTGATGTGGGTTTTCACAGATAGTCAATGATTTTCTGATAAGGAAACTTGGTGAATACAGTGTCTCTCCAAAGATTCAGGGGCAAGTAGTGATAGGTATTGGAGATGACATCAAAGATGTCCGTGGCAAAGTTTGAAATTTCAGCTCATAAGCAATGTTTCCGTAAATAGTCAATAATAATAATAATAATAATAATAATAATAATAATAATAATAATTCACTATGGACTAATGAGACTGCAGACATACAAAAGTTAGAAGTCCTGACTCCTAGACTCTTACTTTGAAATAACTACTAGTCTATCACAGAGCTCTGACAAAACAGCATGTGTTAACTGATAGCTATTGTTTAACTATATAAATATATATTGCATTTATGTTCAGAATAGTTTGCTTAACTATGTAAAGATGTGTTGCATTTGTTTAGCTATATAAAAACAATGTGTTGTTATTTTATCTTGCCTGCCTAAGACACCAGATTGATCCAATAAAAATCTGAATGTCCAATAGAAAAGGAGGAGGTATAGGCAGGACTTTCAGGCAGGGCGAATAAGTAAGAGGAGGAATTTAGGCTCATGGGAAGGAAGAAAAGAGATGTAGGGAGGCATCAGATAGACATAGAGGAATCAGAAAAGATGGACATGTAAAATTAAAGACAAGTAAATACCCCTGAGGAAAAATATAGATGAATAGAAACAGGCTATAAGTTATTAAGTTATAAGAGAGATGAATTTAAACAAATTATTAAGTTATAAGGGCTAGTGGGGAAAGCAGAAGCTCAGGATGAGTAGTCACAATTAATAATAAGTATCCCTGTTTTTATTTGGGAGCTGGTTGGGTAGCCCAGAGACAATTACAACTACAGATACATAATAACTGATTAGCATTATGAGTCATAGGAACATTTCTATACCCAGTGTGTTTCTATAAGGCCTCACTTGAAAAATTCACGTTTTCAATGAAAAAAAAAGCAAATCAAAGAAGAAAGTAAAGCCAGAAGTGCCTACTAGAGAGGAAGTTGTTCATCACTGTAATGTCTCAGATGTCCTGTAAGTGGGCAGATTGTTGTGAAATCTGCTCTTATCTTTCAGCTCTAAATGACTGCAATGAAACGGAGAAACAATGTTGGAACTAGAATGAGAGAATAGCATTGACTTTTTTCTTTTTCCTTTTGGGAAAGATAGTCCCAGTTGCTAATTTAGCATATCAGTTAAAAACCTGATAGCAGGGAGGAGTATTGAGAAGCAGACAAAAGCCAGGTCCTTTGTCCTTTTACACTTACATTTCACATTTGGATCTCTGCCTGTTTCCTGCCTGTGACCTTCCACTTTTCCTTTGCCATACCACAGCTCACTGGTGACTAACAGCTTCTGTGGTGTGTCTGTTCTTATCATCATTAGCTTCGGAATCTGACTAAAGTCTGCAATCCTTTGCTTCGTCCCTGTGTAGCCTCATCCCTCTGCCTCCTACACTTCATGCCAGCTGGGAGCCACTCACTCCAGCTTGGTCTCTGTCCAGTTCCTGCCTTTGCTCTTGGCCTATGTTCAGATCACCCCTCTGCAAGCTCATATTCTGGCCAGCCTGACTGTTTGAAGCTGCCCAGGGCATTGTGAAAACATTGAGCTTCTCCAATAGAAATGTTGACCTTTATTTCTTTCTTTTGCTAATGTTTGGTATGAAGAACTAGTCTGTGTTTTCTAAAGCTGGTGGGTATAAATCCTTGCACAGTGAACAGAGGTTGTACATTTAAATTTCTTTTTCTACTACAGTTCTTTTGTATATCTGATGTAACCAAGCTAGTTTATGCAAATAAATCCTTAGAGTCACCAAGCACAACATGAAGTCTGACCTTTGTGTCCTCCTTCATTCTAATGCCAGATAATTTCTCTTCTTGACATTAGAGACTGAGATCACAAGCTGAGATGCCATGTTTTGGACCCATTGTGTCTCAGGCTTATGTATTTCTCCCAAGTTGTTCTTTTATCTCTTGTCATTGCTTTATTGGCCTGTTGATGTTCTACACAATTCCATGAATCTATTTCTGATGAAGCAACCAAGTAGTCAAATCAGATATAATTGAGTATAGGCAGTGACCCACACTCATGATGAAGGTGCAGAGAAATTCTGGCCTATGATTCTGAATCCAGACATAGCATTTCTCCACTCTTAAAACCTCAGTTTTTCCCTGCTTAGGTCTCTGTGTTATGAACAGGAGCTGTTATTATGTAGATGTTTATCTGCAGTCCATTTCTTGATAAGGATCCATACTGGCCAGGGCTTTGAAAACAGCCTGTTCTGCCACAATTCATTATGGACATGAGACAAAACTTGACAGACTTTGAATCACAGCCTTTCTGTTAAAAAAAAAAAATCAGTGGCCCCAAAAGTAGCTAAGTGTTTAAGAGCACTAACTGCTCTTCTGGAGGACCAGGGTTTGATTCCAAGCATCTTCATGGCATTTAACAACCACCTGTAATTCCAGTTTACACCCTCTTCTGGCCTCCCTGTGCACAAGACACAGAAGTGGCTCACAGAAATCCATACAGGGAAATCAATCCTATAAGCAATATACAACACAATAAAAATTAATGCTAAAAATAATTAGATTATGACTGCACAACACTGCTTGTAAAATATGGAAAAAGTGATGTATCCTTATGACACTGGCTTATCTTTGTATCTATGGATGAATTCACAGATATGTATTTTAGATAAATGACAAATGATGTTTACAATTGCAATTGAGTACGTTAGTACTTGGGAAATAATCTTGTAAGTACCTCTTAAAAGATATTTAATTCTCATGGAGATTTCAAACCTTCATGTTTCTGAAATCTGATTTTTATCTCAAGCATCTCTAAATCAAGCAAGACACTCAAGTATAAGAAGCATTATTTTTCTTAACCAGAGACTGAAGTGTACAACCTGGGGTTTTAGTAGACAGGAACACAATTCCTGGAAATGGCCCTTTAATGTTTTACTCAGATGAGCTCATTTATAAATACTAATTAGTATAATTATTTTTAAATTATTTTAACGCATTTAACCTTCAACAAAAGTTTCTTAAAAGAAAACCACAAAAAACTATTGATTCTGTTGACATTTATAGCGACTAAATTTTTTGTAAAAGTGTATTGTGGAGACCTGCTTCCCAGCTAGACACTCCATTGGTGTGAACACACTGTGCCAGTGTACAGAGACTCACTGTGCATCAGAGATGCACAGGAATCAGGGTTAAGGTCTACACTGTTGAAATTAAGAAGGTGTTAGATGAAGTGAGTAACTTTGCTTATGTTGTATGTATTTATTCAATAATTTAATAGAATTTTCCAAGTCACTTAACTAGAAGTGTCACCCCTCAGCCTCAGGTGCGAGGATAGTAGTTACATTTTTGAATTGCAAACCTCTCATTTACAGAGCTGACACAAAAAGGAGCTATAAATCATATGTGCTAATTTACACATGATAAAGATGTTGCTCTCTCGCCCCTCTTCCTCTCCCTCCCCCTCCCTTTCTCTCTGCTCTCTCCCTCTCCCTCTCCCTCCCCCTTCCCCTCTCCCCCTCCCTTTCCTCCTCCCCCTTCCTTCCCCACCTCCTCCCCTCCCTTTCCTCCTCCCCCTCTCTCTCCCCCTCCCCTTCTCCCTGTCTCTCTCTCCCTCTCCCTCTCTCTTTCCTTTGTTTCATGCTTGCAGTTCAAGATGTGAACTCCAAGCTTTGTTTCCTGATGCCATTTGCCCTTTTACAGTGCCTCTTCAGGATGACAGAATCTAATCAGCTCTCTGGAACCAAAAGTCAAAATAAACTCTGTCTTTTATAAGTTACCCTGGTTATGGTATTTTAATCACAGAAACCAGAAAGTAAATAATAAACTCTTTGAAGAATAGTTACTCACATTCTTATATTATAAAGAAAAATATAGTATAAATACTATATATATATAGATATATGAACATATATAACATATATTTCTTTTTATACTAGAAATAACAAGTAGGAATTGGATAAAATAAATAACATTTCAAAACAGAGTAAACTAAAAATTCAAGGAGAAACAACCTTGTTGATACATTAATATGGTGTAAGAGAGCCCAGAATGTAGCAATGGAGTTCGGTGACCAAGAAGAAACCTTGGTAGATGTCGGACATGTGAACAAAATGGAAATATTATAATGAGATTGTAATTTACTAATCTTTCCAAAGGCTTCAGTTGTGCCCAGGGAGACAGAGGTACCCTCTACAGGAAGTGTTCAGAAGGGAAGCTGTGCAGAGTTTTTCCTTTTTAGGAGCATGTAAGCCTATGTGGGTCTGTCTCACATAGTATGCCTATCAATGGACGAATGCTAGATTGAGCTTGTAGACTATTTACTACAACTTACAAAGAGTCAGCTCTAATTTTACAACTGTTATTAACAATTCCCTGACATCTCTCTTGTTGTTGAGTCAATCTGGCGTTGTAGAGGATATTCAGCGCAAAATGCCTTTGTGTTAGACTAGTATTCCTTAAGCTATTTTCAAATACAGGTTCATATCAGGTCATTTATTATGTACTTTTTGTGAGTGTCTCAGGGGAATATGAGTAAACGACCAACTTTTTCCAGTAACAATTTTCTGAGCTGGAACAATTCTATTACTCTTCTTCACCATATTTGTTTCACCTGTCACGATCCCATATGGATGATCTCTAAAACAGTTCCTTTAGGATTCTACATGTTAAGTTAGGTCTGTTATAGTACTGTGATAGTTTGCTTAGTCTCATTTATATTGCCTCTAAATGATAGAGTAACCTTTAGAAGGTGAACCTGATGGATTGAAGTCAGCTTTTTGCAGTATGCCTGCCATGGGGATATTAGGGTATTACTATTATTTTTTTTTTCTAGACAGTGGTCTTTTACTATATCATTTCACAATGATGCACTATGCTACCATGGATGTACATTGCCAAGGCCAAGTCTCACTGGACCCAATACAATGAAGCAACAAAAAAACTTTCCTTCAAATTAAGTGGTTTATCTCAGATATCACAGTTACTGAAAACTACCACAACATAGGGATACATTTTCTGATCTTTCTCCCTGGTCATATACTATTTACATTTGCTTTTTATTCTCTTCCCCACATCTCAGTACTAGGTTATAATTTAACAGTTTCTAACAGGCAATGAGGCTAAGCATATAATTCTTCTAGCACACAGGAGACTTGTGGCATAATTAAGTAATTTTTACAATGAATGAAAATGACATACTTGAAAATTGGCCATGTGTGTCAATGCAAAAATATTATCTACATGATTACAATGTATAAAATGTATTTAATATTTGATGTTTCATTTTCTTCTCTCCAGAGTTGCAACTTTTATATCAATTAGTTTATTCAAAGTCAATTTTAAAACATAAAACATCTAACAATTGTCAGTGAGTCAACAGATGGCTTATAAAATACTTAGAATATTTGAAAGTAAAATGTGATAGTCCATGGAAGGAACTTTATCAGGAAGTAAAGAAAATAAACAGAAAATTGAGAGAATGTTAGTCCAGCTTCATGGTACTACTACCTTCTGGTAATACTTACAAGGAATGGAGATGCCCAATGTGTAAATCATTATTACTCAACCAACTAACTACAGCTGCCTCATTTTGGAAGAAGCCAAAATGTCTGGTGGAACTAGGCTTCTAAATCACCATGCTAAAACATTGCCTTGTATTTATTTCTTTTTGTTTTTGGTTCCATACCACAGAATACCATTTTCTGAGTAAATCATAAATGCCAAGGTTTTATTTCTCATCTTTCTGGAGCCTATAAATTCAAGAAAATATTTAAAACATATTCAATGTCTATTAAGGGTTCATCCTTTAGAAGGCATTCTCTTGCTTTGTTCTCAGTTGGTGGTTGAAACAAATGAGTCCCCTTCAAGTTGCCTTTGAAAGTGTACTATCCATGAGCAATTCTACCCTCATGAACTAAATATACACTTTACATGAAGTAATACCTGAAATTACTTGAATATAGCTATACCATGAAGCTATTGATAAAATAACCTTCATGATGATGCCACAAAAAACAGCTTTTTCTTTAATTACAAGCTATAACTATAAGGAATATTGTAGCTCTGATCACTCACTTACAGTATATCTGAGAATATTACTGATAGTACTGTTAGTTGGTTAAATGTTAGTATGCTAGCATTCTATGAAATTTTATGAGACATATATTTACTGACTTAGTTTCTTTTATAATTATGATGAGTTTAGAATTTATTGGATGGATAAACTTGCTTCATGAGAAAAAATATTTCTAAATATCTCTAGATTTGTTTCAAATAAGAAACAGTACCTGCCAATGTACATGTCAATGTACATTGAAGACAAAGCTCCCCCTACTTTTGAACTTTCAACACAAACATTGCTAGTCTGTGTTACCACTGTGGTTTTCATTGCTGCATATGCTATGCTTAGTGTTTGTTTGCAACAACCTCCTGAGAATTTATGTACAGCAATATGAAATTATTTGTTATGGAAACACAAAAATGTGAGAGTTACCTAAATGCAGGGTTTTAAGATGACTGGGGCAATATTATAAAATCTGTAACACACTGGCTACCTTGTATCTGGCATGCACAGCTCATTCGATCTTTGTAATAGATACTTATAGTGTAAGTTAACATCGAAGTAGACCCTCATATGAACAAGCCCCATATATCTGGCTCATGAGTTCCTGTGGCTTCAGTATTTAATGATGAAAATATGGAAGACATTTTCTACCATGACAGAGCTATTTGACAGCTCTTTCTTATTTTAAAGAATATTTCTCAAAGGAATGCTTTATAATTTATCATCGCCACCCTAAAATAAAATTTACATACTTGACTTTTTTCTGATTTATGTTCACTCCTTGTTATACAGACTTTTACATGTATTTAACAGAATGACTCTGTATACTTCTCATTCTGCTTCTAGGATTTGCTCTTTATGAAAAGATATTTTATATGAATTAGAAGGTTCAGGCTCTTAAAAAGACAAAGGAAAATGAGTAACTTGCAAGTTTTCATAGAACATGAAATATAACTATACATCTAGAAGTTATTCAGGCAGTATTGGATAGAGGGCGCAGTTTGGTTCCCTGAATCCACATGGGCCTCAGAAATGCCTATATCTGCAATGCCTGAGAGTCTGGTGCCCTCTTTTGGCTGCCTTGGACACTGCATGCACATGGTGCAAATACATCCTTACAGCCAGATGCACAGGATGTTCTTGAAAAGCACATAGGCAATAAAATTAAGTCTTAACATTCAGCCCAGTCACTCCCACACTGTCTTTCTTTTGTTTTAAAAAGAAAAGGCCATTGTTATTCTCATGGTGGTAGAGAATGCTATCCTACATTTCATCCCTGAAATTTCAATGCATTGCTTGCAGAGTAAATACGACCTATTTTTTTTTTTCTCTTCAGCCTCTGAGACTTGGTAGAAAGACAATGTTTGGAAAGATTTGTTCAAAACCTAAACCTCTTTTACAGGATATAATGTATTTGTAAAATAATAACTAAGTATATGGCATATTATTAAAGGTTTTATATATATATATAATGCTTTTGAAATCACACTGAATTATATAACTATGTTAAAGTAAAAAATTGTATGCCTTTGTAATATATCCAATATAAAATTTTAAATCTTAAAATACCTCTTCATATTAACTAATTGAAATTACCCCAAGGGTCACAACTATCCATCTTAAATTTTTAATATTTAAATAGTATTATTCCAAATGTTTACAACATTTCTAGAATTGATCGGGTTTCAGTGTAGAAATCATAAGAGTTTTATGACTTAAACCAAGAATATTTAGCCTGAGAATTGATCATTCAATAGTGAGTTAATGCTTACTGAATTATGTCAGCTATATTTCAACTTTGTATGATGGTCTAGTTAATAACAGAGTTTCCTGTCATCAAAACAACACTCAGGAGGTAGAGACAAGCAGATCTCTGTAAGTGAGTGAGTCCAGTATGCTCTATAGAGGCAGTACCAGAACAGGCTCCAAAGCTACAGAGAAACCCTGTTGAAACATAAAACAAATCCAACCAACCCACCAACAAACAAAAATCCAGCATCTTAACATACTAACTTTTTCTACTAGGAAACAATGTTAATAAAAATCACATAGGAAAAACACCCATGCTTGTTCCACTTTTCCCTATTTTCAGAGCTTTGGCTCCATGCTCTTCAGATAAGCAATGTAAGCAGAACCCCAACAACGCCCTGAACTGTTTTTTTTTTCCCCAGGTATGATACAGTTTATTACCAATGTCCATCACCACTGCCTGTGTGTTCCCAACTTTTGCTAGGGATGTTGGTTGGCATCCTAATCTTGAGTTGACTGCAGTACTGGATGGAGAATAACTTCATAACCCTTTATGCTATAAGAACCTTTCTGTGGCCTTCAAATTTGGATTAATTGATGAACATTTATGGAGGTTTCCCCAAATGCAGAGCTATATAGAAATACTTTCAAATGAATGATTTGAAATTCTTTTTCTTAAGAAATACAAAGTTAATAAAAATAATAAAGACTTTCAGGAGAAAGCTACATGTCTTCAAATATCTCATTTGACACTTTCTATACAAAACACTATTTTGAATGCCTTGTAATACCTGCTTACCATGCAGAATGAACATCCTTCATTCTCAGATAATTTTGTTTTTGTTTTTGATTTTGATTTTGGTTTTTTGAGAGAGGGTTTCTCTACATTGTTTTCGAGCCTGTCCTGGCATTCAATCTGTGGACCAGTCTGGCCTTGAACTCACAGAGATCTGCCTGCCTCTGCCTCCATAGTGCTGGGATTAAAGGGTGTGCCACCACCAACACCTGGCTACTCAGATAAATTTTATGAACATACATGTGCTAGAGTTTTGATATTACTGGGTTTCTGCAACATGTGTGTGAAAGTTTCATACAACTGAATTAAAATCTAGGCATGACTAGCTTCCTTGTTTATAAAGTTAGTCTGCACTGACGTGTAAAGATCTTGAAAGTAATAACTTTGAGTTTCTCAATGGAAGAAAAATGCTGACCACACTAAAAATCAGTAATTCCTAACTACTTCATAAATTATTCCAGTCACA
Organism: Cricetiscus sungorus; assembly: GCA_030556225.1. Classification (NCBI taxonomy): domain Eukaryota; kingdom Metazoa; phylum Chordata; class Mammalia; order Rodentia; family Cricetidae; genus Cricetiscus; species Cricetiscus sungorus. The sequence goes on from JANBXA010000031.1 coordinate 28,505,381, forward strand.
AGGCTCAAAAGTAGATAGACAAGCTCATACATAGAAGACCACCTGCAGAAACAGCTCTGAGACAGCAGCTAAAACAAAATTTAAGGTAGTTAAGTAATCACTACAAAGGGAGTATACAAAAAAAATAGTCAGAAAACACCTCAGCTGATTTGTCTTGACAGGACCTCAAACATTCACCTATTTTGACTTTTGAAGACTCTCCACATTGTCCTTGCAGAAGTAGAAGGGAAGCCCCCTTTCTTTTCCATCAAAATTAAGGATTGAACAATATATCCTGACTGTCGTGTCTCCTTAGTAAAATTTTTTCCTAATGGAAAACATTTTTTTCCCCAGAGTGCAGTGGATCCAGTTTTACTAGAGTCTAACAACTCTAGGGAAGAGAGCTATCACCCCAGTTTCCACTAGCCATTAGTATGTTTGAGGTTTACTTTATTCCTCTACATTTACTGGGTCAAGTTTTGCTTAGGCAAAGCTGAGAAGCCCTTCTGAATTTCACAGCTGAGAGCCCCAGAATCACTGAAACCCTGTGAGGTCATCAAGGGATGAGAGTGCATCTGCCTGCCCCCAAGCCATCCATGCCACCACATGAGCAGCATAGACCAAGGAACAGAAGTTGCCCTCGACACATCCTCTCTTTCACAAGTTGGCAACAGAGGGAACAAACATGAAAATACTAGAGAAAGCTTTAATCTTTGCCCCAGAATAGCCATAACTACGTTGTCTATATTAGATTAAGTGGTTAAAACATGAAACATGTCAGGACAGATGGGAAGTGGGGACAAAAAGGCAGACATTTTGAGAGGTAACTAAGGGAATTCTGGAACTTGGCAGAGAAAGAGAGAATTACGTTGATTGGTTATTAACTACTGAGGTTTATTTGAAATTGCTAAATCTTAAGGATGTGTTGGCAATAACTTCCTAAGCTGAAACACAAAGACGTGTTTGGTATAGCTGAAAGAACACCCAGCTACCTTAACCATTACAGGCGTACTAGAAATAGACCCACAGATAGAATCAATGACTCTGACAATGTTGCAAATGCCAGCCAGTAGGAAAAAGCTAGTTTTCAGTATTGGGATTGGAATGGGGGCACGAAAAGAGTACAGACCCATAGATAAAAGCAAACTAGATACTGAACTTCTGATGTGAATAAATGATCTCCATTGAATCCCCATATGCTCTGTTTACAACAGCAGTGATGGCTGATAGCTTCCCTGGTGTGGAAAGCTAATTGTGTCTCCTCCTTCCTGGCTCAATCTCACTTTAAAGTTGTGTAATTTTCCCTCAACACAAACAGTGATTTTTGTTTCATCAGGATGGAGTGTGACGACCCATGCTTACTGACTAATGATTTCTTAATTGAGGTGCCCTTCATAGTGACACTGCCTTTCAATTAAAAAATGTACTTCATGGCTCAAGGTTTCATTTGACACTAATAAAACCACAGCAGTAGCATGAGGAAGAAGTCAAAAGAGAGGGGAGGCTTTTCTAGACACATGCAGAATCACATTAGGTCTTACCAATCACCTCTAGTCTAAGGATGCCACATTCTAGCTCTGTAATATTAATTTTAATATAAATATTAAACAGGCATTGAGTTATAGTAACTTATGCATTGAGAAAAGTAAAAATAAAACTCAAAGAAAATATGGAAAAGGAAGCCATAGATTGAGCAATCCAGAGGTGATTCAGTGGGTAAAGGGCTTGCCCTAAATGTGTGATGGCGTAATTTTACATTCATGGAACCCACAAAACTGAGAAAATTATGTATGTTACCCCTGCACATCTGTGTTGAGAAGGATAGAGACAGGAGAATTCATGAAAGTTTGTTCAAGGTTGTGTAGGATTCACAGACATAAAAACAAAACTTCTCAAAAGCAGGTGGGATACTAAGACCAGCCAAGACTTGAGGATATATTTTGAACTGCCACAAATCTCCATGGCAACACCATACCTGTACTCACACAAAGCAAAAAACTCACACAATCTTCTCTCTCTCTCTCTCTCTCTCTCTCTCTCTCACACACACACACACACACACACACACACACAGAGAGAGAGAGAGAGAGAGAGAGAGAGAGAGAGAGAGAGTTTGAATGATATATGACTTGATTCCATTTACAGGTTGTTTTCAATGATTAAACAATTACCATATAGCATTGTTGTAATAAAGTGTGCCAAATTATAGAAGTAACAAGTTTAATTACTTCCATGAGACTTATTTACTATTTTTAGCTAGTTGTTAGGCTTAAACACTGAAGATGTAAGAATACACAATATTACTTTCATATCATCTAATGCTCCCAGTGACCTCTTAATGTAAGAACTGTTTCTGTGTTATGGTAAAATGACGTCCTCAGGGACCTTAAGCCTAACCCTGAATTCATGACCACAGAAACAGCAAATGAAGCAACCGAACTTAAACGCACACCCTTACTTTAACTTCTGCTGCTCTTTCACTGTGTGTAGAAACTTAGCTAAGGGAACCTTTGTGACTACTATGGATGTTGTATTTAATGTCAATCTAACACAACAGTGGTCTGATAGGAAGGAAAGGGTGATATTTTGTTTAGTTTTATGGTAGGATGAACCCTGGGATCATTGATACAGAACCTCTTTCCTTTTCACACAGGACTTGTGCCAAGACTCTCAGTGCATCCCCAAGACATAGACATTGAAGAGTTACACATACTATGCTTCATCCATTATGTGATGAAGAGTGATAAAATGCATTAAAATGGGACAAGGTGAGGAATTTTCTGTAACTGCCAATAGAGTAGAATAGTTATGCAATCTATTTGGCATAGTAGTTGTGTGTCTACAGCAGGTCTCTCCCTGTATCCTCACTTTGCATCAATCCCCTTGTCTCATTCACTACACTCATCCAGCCTGGGATTATGTGAGAGGATGCAATGCCCATGTGATGAGATGAAGTTGTTAGGCATCCTGACTTAGTGTTAGGTAGGGCTCTAAGTCTTCTAGCCTGCTTTTTTTTTTTTTTTTTGTTACACTGATAGAAACCCTGACAGAAGCAATTTGGGGAGGAAAACTTTCCTCTAGGAGGCCAGGGCAGGAGCGCAAATCACCAGTGCGGGGAAAGCACTGACTGACTGAGCATTGCTCACCAGCTTGCTTCCTCTGACCTGCTCAGCCCCCTTTCTTCTATACACCAGGCCCACCTGCCTGGGCAATGGCACTGATGTCAATCACCTGGACCCAAGTCCATCCATAAGAAAATATTACGCAGTCATGTCCACAGACCAATAAATTTCGTATATTAGGGTTCCTTCTCCAAGGTATGTCAAATTACCCACTAAAACTATGACACAGAGATGTAAGGCCTATTTTAACAGAATCTGTGTATTACTCTGAGACGATTTCAAAGCTGGGACAGTTACCAATGGGTAGATAGTATAAGCAATATGAATATATTGATCAAGAAACCACTAAGTTACCAGCAAGCAGAGCAGGTCCGCTGAGAATTTAATTACTTCTAGGACTGATACTCTAATTTAAAATCTGAGGGTTGTTTGTAAAGTTTAAAAATATATTTCCATGTTTCAATTCATCTCAAGGGTCTGAAGCCATGAATAGAAAAATGACAAATAAGGGGAGTCATTACACCCATAACCAAAAGCAACCATCATCAATCATTTCCTGAGTGATTACTATACGACTGATTTATGCTGTGCTATGTGGCTTTGAGCTTGTCTCGGTTTTCCATGGCAACTTTGTCGGGGGAGCATGTTGGTTGCCCTTTACAAATGATAACACTGAGGTTTACAATGACTAGTTGGTGGGTCTAAGGTAAAGCCAGTAAATATTTTCACCTAAGCCTTTCCTTTTAGAATTCAAACTCTTACCATTGCATTTTAATCCTTGCCTAATTGTAGTCAAAATAGTCATTTCTTTGCTTTCTGTTTTCCTTCTTGACAATAGGTAGAAATTGCACATGCAATTAAATATTTCTTCAGCTTGCTAATTGTCTGCCCAATTGCATGCTCTGGCTGAAAGCACTGGCAATTAGCAGGCACTGATTAGATGCTTATACAATGTCCAAAAGGATAACGAAAGCAGTGTGCACAAAAAGGGGCCAGTTTTTAGGAAGTCACTTGTTGCTGGTATAAATGTTAAAGGTTCAAATGAAGTGGAAGATGCCAATGCAAGTACAGTATGAAGCTGCATTTTCTAAAAGCATCTAAGACACTTGAACTGTTGACTGGATTCTGTGTAAGTGTTTATCACATTAAAGCACAAACTAGGTAGGACAGGGAAGTCCAGATAAGTTGGCACACATGGCACTATCAGGAGATGGAAAACACAATGTGCCTGTTACCTCACGGACAGTTGCACTGTTGTCTCTACTGGTTTAAATATTTGAGAGTCAGTGATTCTGGAACTCTCCACACATTATTATTAGTGTTGGGTTTTAGGAGTTTATATTCTAGGTCACTGGTTTGAATCTAACCTGAGCCATGGCCATTTAAAAGCCATAATTTCCTTATCAAAGGCATTACCACAAAACTAATTTTTTTACTCTCTCCATCTCTGAGTAGTGCTAAGTTTGCACATTTAACTTTTTATTTTTAATTCACATTCATTTGACCATTTAATGACACAGAGCTCAAAGATGAATATGAGTGGGAGAGAGTAAAATGCAGAAAACTGACTCTAATGAAATTTTTGTTTAGCATAGAAACAGTGGGTATATACAATACATTCTCCATTACCCTCTGATTGAAATAGTCTATATCATTTAGGTTTTGACTTTTCTTTTAGTAAAAATGGATTCTCTTCTCCAACAATATATCCTGATGATAATTTCTCCTCCCTCTGCTCCTTCTAGTTCCTCTCCACTTTCTCTCCTCCAGATCTGCCTCTGTCTCTCATTAGACCAAAACAGGCTTCTAAGAGATAACAACCAAACATAACATAAAAATAAGATTTGTGTTTATATCTAGTATAGGAATGGACTTTGGGAGCCCTTCCTATATTGAGAAATACTCTCTCAGCCTAGACACATGGGGAGAGGCCTACCCCAAATGATGTGCCAGACTTTGAAGACTCTTCATGGAAGGCCTTACCCTCCTTTGGGAGCAGAAAGGGGATAGCATGGGGTTTGGTAGGAGTCTTAGGGGAGGATGGAAGGGTGAGGGAAATGGGATTGACATGTAAAACAACCTTGTTTCAAATTTAAAGGAAAACAAAGGATAAAACGAAACAAAGCAAACAAAAAATATCACACTGAAGTTAGACAAAGCAAACCAAGAAAGAATCCAATCTTCTAATGATACAAAGTGAATGACAGTTGTCATTACAGAGTAGCAACACATAAATGAAAGATTCTCAAGGACCTTAGAGGCTTACTCTTTGGAATTATGGGACAAGTATTTACAAGGATAGTCTTTGGTGATTTTTTGTATCTCTCTGGTTTTTTTTTTTATTTTTTTGTTTTTGACTTGTTTCCTTTCATTCAAAAAATTCAGAGAGCTCCTAACCTGTGATGGCCTGATGGTCTAATGATGTATGCGTTAAACTCTAACAATAACATCACTCCAAATATAGCAGTACAAAATACACAAGAATTTTGTGGGAATCCTTAGGTCATTATGCCTATCCCATTTGGTTTACGTGTTCAGATCCTTTCACAGAGTTCAAAACTGATATTTAAATGAAGTGAATAGCTCAAGGTTGTGTCCTCATAAGAGGACAAGTCAAAAAGCATATATTTATGTCTATTTTTTGAAAACTTTAATTATATTTCTTTATTTTTTTGTATGTGCATATGTGTGGCAAAACACATGCTGTGACACACATTTGGAGATTACAGGAGAAATGGCAGAAGTGAGTTCTGTTCTGCTACTATGTGTGATCATGGACTTGAACTCATGTTGTCAGTATCAGCAATGGTGAAATAGCGTTTACATACTAAGCATACTGTTGAGCCATCTTGGCAGCCTAATATTTGTATTCAAATCGTTAAATCCATTTCTTATATATAAGTGCACCTCTTAATTCCAAATGGATTTTTCAGTAAAGTCACGCAAAGGTATTTTAAAAACACAATTTCCATTTGCTTTGATTTTTTGAGAAAACATAACATGAGCTATAAAAGTTATGAATATGGAAAGCATACAAGCTAACGTCTAACTTCTGCAGTGTATTTTGCTTATCACAAAACCTTATACATGCATGCACTAATCAGCTAATAAGAATGATCACTAACTGATGAAGAGATTGGGTTTCCTTCCTACTGTAATTAGGATATGCATTAATAGTGTCTTCCTTCTTCATTTTTATGCCATCTCCTGGCAATGTTTTTGAATTGGGTTGCAATAATATGATGATACCATAATTGTTACAGATTTCAAAGTCGAAATTGAGGAGGAATAGTTCTGATGACTGTTGCTACATTATGATGTAAAAGTTCACTCTGATTAGCATCATTTAAGAAAATAGCATCAAAATTAACAGTGATTGGAGTTATTTCAAATTAGTGCTAATTGTAAATGAAACTCTTAGTTGCAAAGGTCGTGTGTTTCACACTGTCTACTTGATACTACAGTATTCCCTCTCCACTGGAAGCTCAAAAGAGCAGGAGGAACAAAATAGTTTGTTCTTAGTAATTTCTTTAATTTAAGATATTTAGTCCTATTTCTGTTTTTAGTGCTTTTTAAAATCTAACAGATGAATCATTTTATGCCCTTATTCTAAAAGAATTTGTGTAACTGAGCCAGTGAGATGTCCTTTTGTGTAAAGGCACTTGCCACAAAGGCTGACTTACTGAGTTTGAACCCAGTTCATGGCTGGCAGGGAGGAACAAAGAGTGGGACCCAACTGGCAATGGGAAAAACCTGCCCGTAACAGGGTGGAGTGAGAGGAATGAGTGAAGAGGATGAGGTGAAAATGACTAAAATTCACTACATAAATGCATGAAACGGTCAAACAATAGAGCCATTTAGGAAATAGTTTTACATTAGTTCTACCCAGTGAAAAGGGAGAGAAACTATGGGAAGTGAGGTAATGCTTTTTGTTAGAACGTCTCCTGCACTGGATTATTCAGGTAGTTTTATAAACTATTCATTGTTACGGGATATTTGTACACCATGTGAAGATGTGCTGCTGTGATTGGTTGTAATAAAAAGCTAAACAGTCAATAGCCAGGCAAGGGGTATTGGCGGGGCTTCTAGGCAGAGATGGAACTGCGGGAAGAAGAAAAAGTGAATTGTCAGCAAGACATGGAGGGGAAACACGAGGTGCAAGGCAGAACATAGATTAATATAAATGGCTTAATTTAAGTTATAAGGGCTAGTGGGACCAGCCTAAGCTGGGCCATGTCACTTTGTATGAGATGACAGTCGACAAAAAGGTTTGCTACAATTCACTCAATATTTAGCTTCTTTGGAAATATATGAAAATTTCAATGTACATAAAGCCCTAATTTGTGACTTACTTGCTATTATGAATCACTCTAACTGAACTTCCTAAGTTGTATTGAGCACTGTGTAATTATTTCTTCCTAGTTAAATGTGCAACTTATTAACAGCATACATTAACCTATGTTCAAACCACAGTTAAAATAAAAGTAATTACTTTACTCTTTTTGTCTATGTTACATTTGAATAGTCTTTGCATTTTCTTTAAGACAATGCTTTTTTAAATTTACAAATACCACAATTATGAAAATAAGTGTACCATTTATGCCTGTATGAACTTATATTCATGAACATGATTCAGTCACATATCAGAAACACTAAAACCACATTGTAGACTCTCCTACATCATTAGGATATTTTAAAAAATGCATAGGCACTAAATTATGAGAAAATATCATATGCCAAATGTTACATAGTATATATATTTTTTAATTTGAATAAAACAAAGAATAATTTTTCATAACATCATTACAGGGTTAAGTGATAATATATCATATAAAATATTACAGAAAAATTGTGGACTTACTGTATAATTCAAGGGGCAAGTCTATAACCATAAGAGCCAGTATATTGAGGAGAACCTCACATCAGTGTAGTAGCCTAAATCCTAAGGCTCCATTGAACTTCTTAGTATCTAAGTCAAGTAAAAAGTAGCACTGGTTGTTCAGTTTGATTATACAAAAGAAGGATGTGAAAAGAAGATATTCCCAGTGACTAAGTGCAAAGAGAAACAATTAACTTGGGGGTTCATTTGGATGGAGACAAAGTTCAAAGTTTGAGTACATGACCTACACTGTTAAAGACCCCAGCTACCTCCATCACTAATTACCTTGACTGTGGGTAAAGCTTAAAGTTGAGTATTCGTGCTGCATGGGCAAGGCTCCACATTATAGAGGACATTGTCTCCAGCAACAGGTGTTCTTATGACACATTTATGTAAGAATGTTGCAAGGGACGGGACAATGGTGTATTGATTTGCTCCAAGAAAATGTGTGCAATGAGTTACTCTCACATGTACCTTCAGTGGATATGCACCAACCCAGTTAATATCCCATGTAATCAAATAAAAGCTACTAGTTGCCTTCACTTATTCTACCAGGGATGTTTCTCATATCTATTATATTCTAAGCACAAAGGACTCATAGTTAAAACACCAAGAAGCTGTGATGTAAGTTAAGTTGAAGGAACTGAGACATGAAAAGTTACCAGGTTAACACAGCCAGTTTTATGGTAGGGCTTGGCCTCAGGCTGTTGGTCTCCCTAGCCTGAGTTCCAAACTCTAATGCTATAAACATTCCCAGAGAGAGCTAGCCAAAAAGAAGCCTGAGCCATCAGCCAAAAAGCCTCTGCGTTTTTATTTGGGAATAAACAGCCAAGGGACCTGGCAGGACAGAAACTTCCATCTATAGTGTAGACAATCCCAATCTACAATGAAAGCAATCACCAAACCAAAACTGATTCACTCCATATTTTCTGTGATTTTTTTCCCCTAACATCTACAAAGTGTGTGCTATGCACAGTAACAAATTCTCTAGGGACAGGCTGATAGGTAGGATCTAACCTTTTAATTTTCAGAGTCATAGTCCTTCTAACTTAGGGTAAGGATATCCTAATAAGCCACATCTAAACACATCACATTAGCATGAGGAATAATTTGAGCTGAGGTCCATTAAGAAACAGTGACCCAAGGAAGCATTCTGTGCTCTAATTTTTGCTTAAAATCTAGATATTAAGTGCCTCTTTGTGAAGAAATTCTATCTTCCAAGATGTCCTCTGTAAGACCAGGAAGGAGATAACACATTTTCCAAGGTGACTAGAGAATATAGAAATTACAGAGCCAACTTCACTGGGCAGTGTCATTTTATCCCGTGCTTCCTAGTGTCTGATGAAACTACCCCATCATTCTCTCTTGCTTTCATTTGTGTTGTCTCTTCTCCATGCCTAATTATCTACTCTAGTATAAAAGGCCCAGACCCAATGCACTTTTGGTATTACTTCTTATAGTCCTCCTGCTCATAAGAATGAAATAAGGCTCCCATTACTCTCAAATCTACTTTCAGGCAGTTTAACTTACAGGCCCAACCATGGAGTGTCAGCAAAGTAGAAAATTTATTTATTTATAACCTGTTTCTCTTCATCACCTACATGGCGTCAGGGGGCAACCCAAACCAGGAAACGGAAACTCATTGAAGAAATTACAAGGATATCTGATCGTCCAGTACACTGAAACATAAGGGCCCGATCCTTCCTTGAGACGATCCTTGTAATGTTAGAATCTGTGTCTATACCATCATAATCATAAATAACAAACACAGGCCTGTGCGTACATATTCAGATGCAGTCAGATCAATTACAAAATAGCAAGTAAACTAGAGCAAATAAATCAGTTTGCTAAACTTGGCACAGAAAAGAACGGATGAAGGAAAGAGGCAGGGGGATGGGCGGGGGAGAGAGAAGAGCTTTGAAAGCAGCTGGGCCCTGTGGATACAGCAGACCAGTTGCTTCCATTTTGAAAATGTGTCCCCTCTTAGCTGCATTTTTCTACTTGAACGACAATCGATAAAGATCCTTTTCTTTGATGCATTTCCTGTTTTTCTTACCTTCCAAATTACTTGCAAGCCTGTACTTACAAGAAATCTTTATTCCCCCCTCCCCTATTGCTTCACTATTTCCTTCTGCCAATCTACTTTTGCTTCAGTTTTCACAAAGGGACGAACTCACTTAAAAAGAGAAACCTCAGCGTTACCACAGTGGTGTGAGAACTTTGCTCCTAACAACCATCTACACAAAAGTGATAAAAATGACTTGATACATTTCCCTAGGATTGTGGTTTTACTTGTCATGCAACATGGCTTGGATTTTTCTCGTATGTATATGATGTATGGGTTTTGACTCGTAAGTGTTAATTCCTTATCTTCTCATTTTTTTAAACCTTGAAATTTTTTTTTTTTTTTTTTTTTTTTTGGTGTTGTTCTTTAGGGTTTTGCTGAAAGAATAACTGAAGAGTTCCTTTCCATATGCCTTCTTTGGTCTCATACTACTTACTCTTCAAAGTTTATTCACTATCCCAGCCACTCTAACCACATCCTTTCCTTTTCTTCTCTAAGCATTCTACCTTTCTTTCTGTTTTCAGTTCCTATAACATATTTCTATGACTATATTCTTTCTAATAATCCTGCCTGGAAATATGATCTACACTTCTTCCAGACTGGTATAATTTATAGACGATTGACTCTGACATGACATTAACAGGAAAAAGTCCAGAACTCGAATGACTTTAAAAAAGCCAAGACTTATGAATGGGAAATTTCAAGTCATATTTACTTTAACATTTCAGTCATGGAGTACTGAGTATTGCTAAGGAATGTTGAACAACTAATGTAAATCACTGTCCCTATGAATTTTAATGTATACTTACATATTTTTTCCATCAGATCTACATATTTTTAATAAATAATGTAAAAACTGAGTAACCAAACAATGCTTAATTCCAGCCAATTAGACTAGCAACACAGAGAGAAGTTCCTCAGCTGATCTCAGGAAGCAAAGTCCTCTAGTGTAAGCAACACTCTGAACTACAGACCTCTTAAGAGGGAATTCATTTGTAGAAGATCAAAATCACAAGTTCTTTACCAAGGTTCAATAGAATTAATAATTTTCCTATTTTGTTATAACTCTTTCTTTTCAATTTTTTTTCTTGAGGTGGTGATTCTCTGTGTAGAACCGGCTGTCCTGGAACTAGCTTTGTAAACCAGGATGGCCTAGAATTCACAAGGTCCACCAGCATCTGCCTCTTGAGTGCTGGGATTAAAGGCACGCACCACTACCACCTAGCTTTAATATTTCTTTTGCTCCATGTCAGAAATATTTCCCAAGCGGTTTTTTTTTTTTTTTGCTTTTTTAGCTTTTTTGTTTGTTTGTTTGTTTGTTTTTTCCAAGAGTCCCATCATGCATGGAGGCTTATTCTTATTTCTGATGCATGGAGGCTTATTCTTAATTCTGTGTTCCTTACTTTCCTTCTTACTCCATGGCTGGCTGGCTGGATAGCTGACCCCTGATGTCCTCCTCTCCTTGTTCTCTTGTTTCTCTCTGCCTCCTTTCTCCTCCTATTCATACTCTCTGCCCACCAGCCCCACTTATCCTTGTTACTGCAACGCTATTGGCCGTTCAGCTCTTCATCAGGACCACCGGGTGTTTTACGCAGGCGAAGCAACAGAGCTTTACAGAGTTAAACAAATGCAGCATGAACAAGAGTCACACACCTTAAAAACAGTGCTCTAGCACACCAAGCTCTTGCCCTGCACATGTGGCATACCTCTCCACAAGAAGGATTCACACACCTTCCCATAGACTCCTCACTGAAAAACTCTGCAATTGGTTTCTTAAGCTGGTCTGTGTTCTGCCACGTGGTTGAAACTGTTATTCATTTCTGGAAGTTTTCTGGTAGAATTTTGAGATCTCCTACATATACTATCACATCTTCATGTAGAGAAAACTGACTTCTCAACATTAATTTGTTTACTTTATCTATATTTTAAAGCATTTTTTCTCTGGAGGCTGAGGGATGAATGTACCATCCATGAGGTGCGTCTTGGTTGGCATAAATAAGGCATTATGTTCCCATAGATATGTGGAAAGGATGAACTCCAACGGCGGAAGTTATGAACTGGACACCACATAGTACACGCATTTAAGAACTACACAGAGACTCCTAACTAGATTACTAATGATAAATTAGTAAGAAACATTGTTTTTTAATGATCAACAAGGTAACAAGGTAATCATAACTGATTGCTGGTGAAAAAGGAGGGCAATACAGATTAAATGGAAACAAAACATACGTGAGGAGATACAAATAAAATCTGGAGTTTACTGAATATTTCCAAGGAAAACAGTTTTGTAAAAAGTGAGTCAATAACAGATGTCTTTTGTATACCTAAAGTTGCCAGATTTGATTGAAACCCATAATCAGTTGTATTGCAGAGTTGTTCATATTAAAATCACATTCATCTGCCTTACAAAAGAAACAAATGTTCTATTATATTTCTGGCATAACTACTATAGTTTGTGAATGGTTCTCCAATGTACTTTAATGTTACAATTATACCTGATATGGTATGATTGAACTTCGATTAGAACAGAAATGAGCATGATAAGGAGATGACATTTACAGACTAGTGAAAACAGAAGAGATGACTTACACATTATTGGAAGTAAGACAAACCAGAAGAATTCAATGAAAAGCATTAATAAATTCTAAAATGAAGGTTATAAAAGTGTATAACAACCAATGAGGATCATTTGAATATCAAAAAGATTATGCATGAATCTACAACTGAGAACTTATGTCAGAAGAAAAATTATTCCCTGGAATCTACAGCATTTAATGAAAAAATTAAGAATTAAATCAAGCAAGAAGAATTTTGATAAGAAAAAATTACTAAGCAATAGGCAGTAACCAAAACTATAATGGTAATTCTAAGTGGAAAATCACATTTACTGCTTTAATGCATTAAGATTGCAAAATAAAATAAAACCCCATTAAGCATACTGCTCCTATCAGTATTGGAACAAGAAGAAATACCAGCAAATTATTCTAGCACAATTGAGGGATTGCCATTATAACTATCAAGAGTGGAAATATAAGGTCACATATTTCAAAAGTAATGTGTCAATATTGTTAAAGATTAGTGATTCTATCTTTCAAAGCTTATAGTATCATTGTGCAATGTATTTGAATACAAAGTCCCAAACCAGCATAAATATTCCTAGGACGTTTGGAGTCTATATTGATTATGAGACTGTTAATATTAGCAATCCTTCAATTTCCAAAGTAGATAACACAGGACTTCTCATATCTCATAATCTTTGTTTATATGACCACTCATCTTTCCCATGCAAGGAGTCTGTCCTCCTGTCCCAAAATTCACATATGTATTTCCATTGTTTGACTTCCCCTTGCCACAAAAAATAAATGGATCAGGTATAGATAGGACGTTTAGAACTTTTCAGCTTGAGCTTTATGTGACTTTATCTTCCATTATTGCTGCTCTAATGCTCTGTATTCGTTCATGTGTGACATGACCACCTGCTCTGATGAATGAATCCTGATAGAATCAGCTCAAACTCCAAGGCTCTCTAATGACTAATGTTTAATTTTCATAGGAAAGGTAAAGGGAAGTCATGAAAATTGTGTTAGTGAAGAAAGATTTACAGTTTCCTGGGTTTAGATGGTGATTTCTGTTTGAACAGGAATTGAGAGGCAGAATTTGTAGTGGGCTCCACATGTAGATATAACTAGGCAGAAACACTGAAAAAGAACATTTCAAAAAAGCAAAGAGACAAATTACAGGGATAAATTGTAAAGTATGGCTAGCTGTGTTCTCCCTCTAGGTGTGTTTCTGTATTGACTGTTTTCCATGGTAATCATAATGTAATATGAGTTCCCAGTTGTTATATGTAACTTTGTAAGTGGGGACATTAAGGCTTGGATTGTTGAAAACTTACAGAAACATTATTTTTATTATTATGTGAATTCCAGGTATAACTTTAATGATGGAAGATTTATGGAAACACCAGATGAAACTTAATAATTTTAGCTTTACTATGATAGACACACTACATGAGAACAGGAGCATGAAGAGGTAGCTTTTACAGGAGAAGTTGGTTAGACGTTTCCAGTCTCTCTCTCTTTCCTTTCTTCAGTTCCAGTACCTTCCTTCATCTTCACTCATTTTAATGGTAAAAAGCATTCCTTGTTGCTAAAAGTTGCCTTCAGTAAAGATGTTGGCAAATTCCCTTGTAATTTGAATAAAAGAGGGAACAATCCCATTTCTGTCACATTTTAAAGAAAAATCCGAATGAGATTTGTGGAGTGAAGGTCTCAGAGACTAATATATATATATACATACATATATATATATATGTATATATAATTTACCATGTTTTGCTGTTTTGCTCAAACATTCAAGGTGGGCAAAATAGATAGGAATTGGCCATGCTTGTGAACTATGAGTCAATAGGTGGCCCTGCTCTTGAAGAACAAGGAGGACATATAGTGAGGTGGAGTAACAAGGGCGTATTGGTACTTCTCCTAAAGCTCTGATCCTGAATGAGGGTACGTGTCTGAAATAGAACTGAATGACCCAATATAGCAAGCTGGGGAGTCATAGCCACCCCGAGGAGACCCACACTGTGCCACCCTTTTCTTTTCCTGGGAAAGACAGTCTGCCCTGTTACAGTGTGCAGTTGCAACATTTCTGGGTTCTTGAATAACTGAGGATTGTGGAACAATGATGGATATCTGGGCTTTCCTTTCGTAATTTAAGAATTGAGGATATGTCATAAGAAGACAGTCATCTATCCATCTTGCTCTCCTTTAGGCACATGCTTATATTGCCACCCCAAGTTTGTAGAGCAGACTTTATCTGTTTTCTTATTCTCTAAGGCAGAGGAAGTTTATTACTTCATCACCATGTGTCTCTCTACACCCTGGGAATTCTCTATATGCCTGGAAGTAGGTCAGGAGATTTAGACACCTTCTTTGCTAGACTTCACACATCTAGAAGTGAGAGATCTGGTTTGTCTACTGGGCTTCAGTTCTGGAAATATATCTGGATATACTTCTGACAGATCCTGCAGCATTGTCCATGAAGTGGAAGTGGTGTGAGTTTTAAAAGGGGCCATCGAAACTGACACTTAGCTTGCCAGTTCCTCCTACAGGTGACTGTTTATCAAAGTGATGGTCAAAATTGGGGCTTTATAGACCTGTAAATGAAAATTTTAGAAGAGCCGCCTGGTGAGCACACCTATTGAAAGGTAAAATTTCGTAGCTTCTAGTTGATCAGATTTGTTTTTGTTGTTTTTTGCTTTTGGTTTTTTGTTTGTTTGTTTGTTTTGTTTTACCAATTAGTATCTGATTCTGCCCTGGGCTTTTATATAATGACAAAATTGTTGGGATGTGGCTCCCCTGTGGAGCACTTACCATCAATTAAAAGAAAGCTATATGGAACTCACTGAAGAACATGAAGGTGAAAGCAGAGGAATTTTACATCTCCTCTTTTCTGAGGCCCATTGCAAGATGTGACATTGTTCAACAAGATGTGAACACATGATCCTTAGTTGAGGTCAAGATTTTGCTTCCTCTACAGGAGCATTGAAAGGGAAGACCTATTAAAAGGCCATGGCCACTTGTCTTTGCTTCTGAAATGTCCAAAAGATAATGTTCAAAGTAGTTAAATTGGGAAAGCACTAGAAGATTGCACTAGAAAATGTTTCAATGGTGTTAAAGCTTAAAGTTTAAGGGGAAAGTATAAACAGAATGTGTGTGTGTGTGTGTGTGTGTGTGTGTGTGTGTGTGTGTGTGTGTGCGCGCATGTGCGTGTGTTTGAACTCTTTTTGGTATCCATGTCCAAGTTGTAGGGTGATGCTGTGCATTATATCACCCTTCTATAACTGCATGTTTCATGTTTGATCTGCAGTAACCCTGCTCTGAGAGTGTCCATGTGGTATCTATAGCTTGCTTCCAAGCCAACATTTACAGAAATTAAATATATTATAAATGTGCCATTAAAGATGGCATTACATCCTTTAAAACACAAAAAAAAAGTTCAAGACTAAGATAAATCTATAAATTAATGTTTGGCATACATTTCATATGACATAGTTATATTTAAGCAAATATTTAAGAAAATTGCTTAATACCTTCTCTATTGTAAATGTTCCAAGATTGGATTAAGATGTCTAGAATTTAACAACATATTTTTAGAGACCAGTGTTTCTGTGAAAAATACAAAGTAGTCTAATTGTGTGTTGTAAGTTCCAAACAAAATTAAGCACACAACATACACTTACAGCAGTTATCAGAAGGGACCGCAAGCCCCCCCCCCACACTATTAATGTGAATGTGTGTGTGGCACATGTGTGGGCAAGTGCATGTGCATGTGTGTAGAGGACTGGGGAATGATCTCAGGAGTCCATGTTTCCCTGTCTCAACTTTCTTAGCCCTGAAATTTTAAGCTTGTTGCCAGTCCCAACCAGAATTTACATGAATTTGGGGATCCCAACTCTTCTCATCATATTTGTTACTTAAGGATAAGCATTTTATCTATGGATCCACTTCACTAGTCCCAAACCAGTCTCAGAGTTAGCACTGGTAATCCTGTCTCTTCAATGAGTTTCTGAACAGGCCACTGTCGCCTGTTCCCAATCCAGTGGGAACCACTTGTGTGAATGTTTTAGATGAGAGAGTACACATGGTGATATCGTGAAAAAGTTCATGATCTTGAAAGAGGTATTATTTGCTTCTCATTGAGTATTCGCTTTTCTCTAAAGTTATTGAAAATGTTGAATGTTCTCAATTCCTCCTATTCGTTACATTTAATTCACTGTGTATTAGATCATCTGCTTTTAGTTCTGTTCTTTCAGTTTTGGGTGGTGCTTTGGAAGTCACACAACTGTGAAGTTTTCAGTTTTGACCTTTAGATAGCATGTACTCCACCTTACAGGACTAACAGAAACACTGTCTGAAAAAAGCTTGTTTTTTTTGTCTTATATGTTTTCCTTTAACATAACATGGAATTCTGTGACTTTAGTTAGGAAGGAGTTATTGTCCAAGTGATACATCCCCTTATTGTTCCAAGCATCCATTCTTTGGAACACTACAGACGTTTTTACTCTACCTTTCTGAAGGCCTTTCCCTACCAGATATGAAGTCTTCCTTAGCCTTCTGAGTTGGTTGTCTCCATGTATCATGCCCAAGACATTGTTGCCACAGAAACTTTTCATCCTGGTAGTGCTAGATGATATCTAAGTTTTGCATACCCTCCGTTAATGTTCCTTGGGCATTTTCCTAGATGGCTAGGAATTAGAGAACTAATATGTTCATGATACTGTTGCCAACTTGATTTGTTATGTTTGTAAGTAAAATCAGAGAAGGAAACATTACTATTATCCCAGAAGCTATCTAAAAGGCCATAGACCTAGACCTAGAGACAAGTGTGTTATAGCACTGGAAGAGTATCTTCCTAGCACATATGAGTTCCCCTTGAACTTTAAACACACACACACACACACACACACACACACACACACACACACACACACACGCACACACACACACACATAAACACACACACACACACACACACAGAGGTGTAGAAGCCTATATTCTTTGCCATCCCTACTGCTTGCAGATGCCAGGCTCCTTCCCACAGGGCACAGAGTTTATGGAATGCAGAATTGGAGGAAAGCTTCCTATTCTCAGTTAATACCACCTGTCAGATTTCTCTGTCCTCCAGTCTTTTTGGCGGTGGTCTGGAGATCTTTTGTTGCCTTGACCAAATCTGCAAATGATTAAACTTTCCATCTTCTACAAAGAGTGTAGCTGTCTGTGTGTACAGCTATGTGATTGTTAGCCTAGCCACGCCACACAATACTTTGTGCTTGAATCATAAATATTAAATCAGTATGCACATTTCTTGCCAGCTTTCATCTGTCTACTTCCAGCCTTCTTTTCTATGCTTACTTAGTAGTCCTCATAATCACTGATTTTAAATATTCCTTATTTTTTTCCATTCTCCCACCTTCCCTTGCTATGTCAGAGGCTCTCTACCTGTCACATACATACATAGTGATGCTCTTTGGTCACTGGGGTAAAATAAAAGTAACATTCCCTTTGTCCCTTGTCCTTTATCCACTGAGTATATTTGTTTCCCTGTAGAAGTCACACTTCTAGTAAGTCTAATGAACGAATTCTGTTTAAGCACCAACCCTTCAGATTTCCTCAGAATTGCAAACTCCTATTTCTATCTTTTGATGGTTTGTGTTTATTGTTTGCAACTTACGCAAGCAGAGCAGCCTTTCCATTCTAATGAGGGATTCCATTGCAGTTAGAAGTCAAAATTAGAAAACATCTTCCAGGTCTAGTTTGTGTTCTGCTTTGCGCACAGTCAGAAACCTGTCATGGTCCCGCAGCCCCAAATCCAGGAAAGCAATAGCCACATGACTTGAGACAACACAGCACTCTCACTGTCTGCCCTCAAGAGATTGCTCAATGACATGTGAAAGGAAATTACTTCTGTTTTGTTTCCAGGATTTGATATGAAGCAGTGACAATTGTGAACACATTTGCAAACAGTTTTAGAGTCAAATGGATCATTTGAAGTATTTACAATTACTTATTTCTTTTTTTTTAATCCAATGACTTTCAAAGTAAATTAATAAGAATGAGGATAGAAGACAGCATTGCTTAGTTCACTTGACAAGTAAACCGTTTGGGATATTGAAGTGTGTGTGTGTGTGTCTGTGTGTCTGTGTGTTTGTGTCTGTGTATGTCTGTATATGTGTCTGCATGTATCTGTGTGAGTGTGGCTGTCCGTGTGTGTCTGTCTCTCTGTGTGTATCTGTGTGTGTCTGTGTATGTATGCATATCTGTGTGTATCTCTGTGTTTGTGTGTCTATGTATGTCTGTGTGTATGTATCTGTTCATGTTGCATGTGTACAATGATCTCCACAGACAGAACAGAAAGGACAATCACAGATGAACTTTGGGCTTCAGCCAAAAGTCCTTAACAGCTGAGACATGCAGAACAGAGCAGAATGATTGAAGGTTGTTTTGGTGTTTAACAGGGTTGTGATTTTATTCGGCAGTTTGTCTTTAGAGCAAGATACTAAATTACAAATTTCTAACTCTGCCTGTTTGCCATCTGTTTTTTGAGAAATTATGTCTGATAATAGACCATACAGAAGCCTGACCTTGCTAAGCTTCAGTGGACACCACCCAAACAAAACCTAACACGTTTCCCTCCTATTTTTAGAGAGATCCTGAGAAAATACAGGGAGGAAACATTATGATGAAACCATCCTCACATTCAATTTCATTTAATTTAACAGAGCAAGTAACAGACTATTGCTCTCGTGGGAACCATACTTTATAATTAGCTACAATTCCATGGAATATTTTTTATAAATATATTAACATGTTTTAAAACATAAAAAAAATCACATAGTGGTACATGTTCTTATACCTGCTGGTCATATGTACCTACTGCAGTACTGGCATCATATGTGAGTGAATGATTTTAAGAATTTAATGTACAGAATTATCAGTCTTGGCTAACGTTCACAGTTACAGATTTTCATCAACATTTATGTTTCCAGAGATTAAGCATAACTTAAAATAGATTTACTTCTCTTGTGTATGTCAATGTAGTATGTTCGTGTGTGTCTGTGTGTGTGTCTGTGTGTGTGTGTGTGTGTGTGTGTGTGTGTGTGTGTGTGTGTTGCATGCTGGTCTGCATGAGAAAATGCACATGTACAGTTTCTTATACATGTGTGCACATTTGTGTGTGAACCTGTGAATAACACTAGATATCTTCCTAAATCCATCTCTACTTTCAATATTGAAGTAGAGTCTTTGACTTGGACGTAGAGCTTATGAGTCAGGTAGTTTAACTAGTAACCTTGCTCTAGAGATGTCTTGTGTCTCTGCTGTGAATAGGGTCAGGCTGCCCTGCTCATCGGGTATTTGCCTGTGTGCTGGGGATTTGAACTCTGGTCTTCATGCTTGAACAAAACCAGTTTTATCCACTGAGCCATTTCCTAGTCTCTGGAATTTATGTTTATTTGGAATGATTTTCAAGAGTCCATCTGTATATCATAAATTAAGGTATTTCGGGGCCAGAGAGAAAGCTCACAGATTATGAGCACTGTTTGCTCTTTCAAAGTGCTGAAGCTCTCTGTTCCTAGAACCCATATCAATAGGCATTTGCCCACCTGTGCCAGACATCTTATACTCTCTTTTGGCCTTATTAGGTACTTAAACTCACATGAACAAAAACTCTCTCTCTCTCTCTCTCTCTCTCTCTCTCTCTCTCTCTCTCTCTTCTCTCTCTCCACACACACACACACACACACACACACACACACACACACACACACACCATTTAAGGAAATAGCAATGACAGTGATCATCCATTAATTCACTTCAAGTTTTCATCTAAGTCCAGGTAGTTATAAAATGCTATGACCGGTGTCTTTAGGATTCAAAGTGTTCTGGTACTTTGGAGACACGGGCAGACAGGTAGATCTCTGTGAGTGCAGCAGCCTTGTCTCTGGTCTACACAGCAAGTTCCTGGCCAGACTGGGTTACATTGTAAAACCCTGTCTCAAAAAGGAAAAATAAATGTCTTGTAATAGAAACACTTATATATGTACAAAATGCCATAAATCTCCTTCCTAGTATAACCCGAAGTCATTATGCCCATCATAATAATTTAATTTAAGCAAATTGTTCATTGAAAACTAACAACATATATTAAATTATTTCCAAAACTATGTAAGAGATTCCATTTGAAGAGTTCCAAAGTCATTCCTAAAATCTACTTTTTTTGTAATTCCACATATATATATAATTTTATTTAGTTCTCAATATTTAATATTCATGTCCTCCTAGCAAGCAGCGAATCTCTTTTCTTTCTGAAAGCCAAGGTATTAGCCTAGTTGTCTCTCTGTACAAAGATATACCAAATAGTGACTTACAAGTTCCACAAGCCCACACAGCTCACTGTAATGATGAGGACTGGAGGAGTCACACACATTCATCAGAATAAACACAGGTGACCCTTGCATGCCAGGCCATCTATCTGCTTTGAGCTGCCATCCTGCTGAGCCTGGCTCAGCTCTCTGACAGTAAATCTTTACACCATTATTTTGTCCCCTGCACTGACAAGACATCTCACGCTGTGAGGAGCCAAATGTTTATGTGCAAGGACATCACGTCCATTATTGTCATTAGAGGTCTGTCTCCACGCATGAGCAAGGAACATTAAAGGCCACATGGATGAGATGAAGAGTTCCCCCGGGGCCTCGGCTTTACTAACTGAGCCTGGTTTCTGCCAAACATGGAGAGAGGGATTTATCTCTTTAAAATATACAAAGAGCTGTCCTCAGACTCTAATTCATATCATCAGACAGTGGGAACATACAGCTCAGGCAAGTAATGAATGAGAGTGCTAGGCAGAGCCAAGAAGTGTGTTCTCGGTTTTTATAGCTCACAGGTTACAGAACCTTAGTCCATCTTCTATTGTGGGCCTTCCTTCCCTCCTACGTGGGAACCATTAATGCATTATATATAATGCCTCAATGATCAGGACTCCCTGGCTCTTTATAGACTTTAACTAAGGTTACCTACAGGTACTAAAGTGATTAATCCAGGTCCCAGCGTTACAAAGGGCACTCCGGGAAAGCTCACATGAAGAGTACGTATTCATTTTAGATGCCCGGGTGTTTTGTATGCATAAAGACATGTGCACATCCTATGTGCCTATCACTGGCAGATGGCAGGTGTTCTGCAATTGGAGTCATAGTTTCAATGGGAACTGAAGCTGGGTTCTCTCAAAAACTAAGTTTTCTGAACTGTTGAGTTAAGACCTAGGCTCCCAGATGAGTGTCATGAGTTGTGAATATTCTAGTCATTTATCATCATATTAACAATCAGATATTTATTAACCCGGTGCACTTTTGCAAGTAATAATAATCTAATGGAGGAGATAAGCAAGGTCTCTAAATAGACATCTGATTCTTTTTTATTGATCAATGATTTTTTTTGTAAATTTTCATCTTTTAAATTTCATTTTACATTCTAACCACTGTTCTCCCTCCCAACTCTCCTCCTCCTCCACACCACCTCTCCTGCAGCCCAGCTCCCATGAGGAATCAACAATCTCTGACAATAGGCTGGGTCAGAGCAAAGACTCTCTCCCATGCACTAAGGCTGATCCCACCATAGTGAATGAGATCCCGCAAGCTAGCTCATGCACCAGGTATTTATCCTGGTACTACTGCCAGGGCCTCCTTTGATGATCCAAGCTGCATAGCTGTCCCCCACCTGTTTCACATATGGAGGGCCTATGTCATCCTCCTGGAGTCTCCACAGCTGTCAATCGGGGCAATGCTTCTCCACCGTTGGTGGGACTGCAAACTTGTACAAACGCTCTGGAAATCAGTATGGTGGTTTCTAAGAGAACTGGGAATCAATCTACCTCAAGACCCATTGATAGCAGTCTTAGGCATACAACCATAGATGCTCAATCATATTACAAGAACACTCGTGCAACAATGTTGAAAGCTGAATTATTCATAATAGACAGAATCTAGAAACAACCTAGATGCCCTCAATTGAAGAATGGATAAGAAAAATGTGGTCCATTCGCCCAATGGAGTACTACTCAGCTGTAAAAACACGGTGACCTCATGAAATTTGCAGGCAAATGGATGGAACTAGAAAAAAAAATCCTGAGTGAGGTAACACAGACTCAGAGAGACAAACATGGTATGTATTCACTCATAAGTGGATTAAAGCAAAGGATAGCCAGACTACAGTTCACAGTTCCAGAGAAGCATGGTGGACCCCAAGAGGGACACATGGATAAACTGGGGAAAGGGAAATTAGATGAGATGTACTGGGTAAACTGGCGACAGGTGGGGTGCTAAGCAAAGGGGAGGGGGGATAAGAACTTGAGGGAATGGGATGTTCAAGCTGGGTAAGCATGCAGTGGAAGAGCAATGGAAGAGATGTTTTCATAGCGAGAGCCACTGTGGCTTCGGGAGAAACCTGGTGCTAGGGTGACTCCCTAGAATCTACACCGGCTAAGACTTCTAGAAAGAGTGAAGAGGATTACCAAACTGGCCTACCCCTGTGATATGAGTGCTGAACACCCCTGTTGTCATAGACTCTTCGTCCAGAAACAGAGATGCACAAACAAGAACTAGGCAGAGCTCCAGGAATCCAGTTGAAGAGAGGGAGGAGGGAGTACATGAACAAGGGAAAGCAAGCTCTCAAACTTTCCATCTAATACTCCATTATACAACTACTTTAAATAAGATGAATTTAAATGACCAAAATTTTTAGAAAATTACTGATACCTTCCTAATCTCTTCCTTATAAAAGTAAATCAGCCACTACTAACTAGCCACACATTTCCAAAAGTGAATGGACTTTTTTCTTAAAGGGGCAGTAAGACTAAAATGTTTCAGTGAAGACACAAGGTTTAAACTCCACTTCCTAGTAATACTTAACTGGAACTTTCCAAAATCTCACAGGAATTCACTTAGTAATCTATCTTGACAGTACTCTTGTAATTTGCCTACCTGCACACCCTGAGCTGATGAGAAGGCCTAGATCTGTTTCCCCAAAGCCCCAGCCCTGTGTTGACTGTTTTCTTTCCATCTGTGAGAGTGGCCCCTTCTTAGGGACACATTTTTCATAACTAAATGAACAAAAATAAAATCAGGATACTTTAAAACTGCACTTAGCCTATCAGTGGATCCACATTTTTCCCTTGTCATACTTTAAATTGCAGTTTAGGATTTTCTTCTTTGTTATTGTTTAATCCATCCTCAATTATAGTTTGGATACCTGTTTTGAACCTTTCAAATCCTTCTTATATACTTTATGTGTCCTCCTTTCCAACCTGACTTCCTTCCATTCACCTAATTTCTGCTTTGCTAATACCTTATCAGGACATGGGATGTGTGATAAAAGAAATCTTTCTTCCCAGGGACCCGCCTGAAATATGTGATTTCATTAGCCATTTACTTCTTTAGTGATACAGAAAGATGTTTTATTGTGGCACCAAATTAAAATATCAGCATTTGTGAAAATGGCAAACACTCTGTCCAGCCCATGTATGCCATGTATGCTATCTAACCAATTGAAAACTGTGACTGGATGAATTATTTATTCATCTTTGCATCCGTGTTTCAGTGGCTTCTAATCAGGAACTTTAATATGTTGTGCCAGTATACCAAAGCCACAGCAAATGCGGCACTGTGAAGAATTCACACAGCGTGTAGAGTAACTCTGTTCAAAGTTGCAAGCCATGGCTTCACTGCTCTCCAAAGCAACCACGCTGGTTCACAAAGCTCTAACGTCCCTTGCCGCGTTTGTCGGAGTCTTCAGCATCACAATCCTGCAGTATCATTTGCCACAATGTGGTACCCTGTTATTTATGGGGATTACTACTAATATTGATTTGTTTTTAGTTGTGTGTGAGAGAATCGGAGAACAGAGATGAAGACACAGAAAGATAGAGACAAAGACTCAGAGATGAGAGACAGAAAGAGATGTGTATGTTTAGTCTACTTATATGAAAGTAGTGAGTTGCTTAGTGCGTGCTGAAAAACAAACTTAGATCCTCTAAAAGAGCAGTATATGCAGCTAGCCATCAAACTAACTCTCTCTCTAGTCCACTGTAGCGTGTATGTTTTCCTCCAGCCTACCCGCTGCCAGTCTGGTCCCATAGCTGCGCAAGCCCCAAATAATACGCAGAGACTCTGTATTTGATATAATCTTTTTGGCCAGTTACTATCATTGTTTATGGGCTAGCTCTGCCTTAATGATTAACCCATTTCTACTATTCTAAGTATTTCCACGTGGTTCATCTTACCAGAGAGCGGCAGGCCACATCTGCTCTCTCCAGGCTCTACATGCTGATTCCCCCTAACTCCTTCCTCTTTACTCCTTGTCTCCTAGCCCCGCCTATCTTGCTTTCCCGTTGGCCACAGAGCTTCATTCATTAACCAGTATGAAAAACATATTTACAGAATAACATCTCCAGTCAGTCCACATTCTTTTTATTTTTAAAACACACCCCTATAAGTCATTTTTTTTCTTGAAAAATGGTTCTCTCTCTCTCTCTCTCTCTCTCTCTCTCTCTCTCTCTCTCTCTCTCTCTCTCTCTCTCTCTCTCTCTCCTCTATCTAGCTGGTATCAGAATCATCAGAAAAGGTAGAGGGACTTGTTATTGGTTATTTCCTGTAAATTCAATGATGCATCATCTAAATCATATTGTTAACTGTTTATAGAGCATCTGGTTATGTTCTAACATTAGGGAATTTCAGGGTAGTGAGTGTGCAATCCTGTCAAAGTATGATCATATAGTTCTCCTTTTTATTAAATTGCTTTGTCTTTTCATCTGATTAAATGCATGCCTTATCATGTACTCTTGAATTTAGATTGTTGAACTGTAATAATCAGTTTTTCCATGTGTCCTTTAAGATATTCAATAATAAATTTGATGAGGAAATAATACAGAAAGGAATAGCATTTCAGAATATTACTCTAATAGACTAAAAGCAAGACTATGGAATTTTAGGTTAAAATAACCTCACTACCCACAGTGAGAAATTAGTAGAATTAAATAAAAGAAACTTTCCTGCTGAGAAAATGTAAATTATTTTAAGCCTACTTCATAAGAATAGTTTCTGAAATTAAAAATTTCTCATATCAATGCATATTCCTACTTTCTTTTGCTTAGTATGTATTTACCTTTTAAAATTTGTATTTTGTATGTACATATATACATGTAACAACAAATAATAAAAATAAGAGGTTATGGATTTGAAATAGAATATGAACAGAGGAGAGAAAAGGGGAAGGAGGAAATGGAAGGAAGAAATGATGTAGCTATATTATGATCTCAAAAATAAAAGAAATATTTAAAATAGGGAGATTTCTCTTTCTTTTTCCAACCCCCACCATGCAAACTTCCTTTGGTGTCTCTCAAATTCATGGTCCTTTTCTTTAATTTTTACAACTCCTCTTACTATTTCTCACTGAAGCTTGAATGGTAGAAATAGGCTACATGAAATGAACCCTCCAACATAGATCCTGAATGTAGTTAGACACAGCAAAATTCTGATGACCTCACGTATTTACCACTCTAAAAAGATAGCATATGTGCATTGTTCGTTACCATTTTAACAAGGACTATCACAGATGAACAATATGGGCTATCCCTCAGTTTCAGCTAAATTTTCTCATCATTTCATGAAAATAGAAGCTAACCAATATGCAAACTGGCTTCACATAGACCCCCTTTGGAGACATAATTAACATTCATTGAACAAGATATATCTTCATTGTCAACCTGATTACATATGGATTTTTTTTCTTAATTAAATCTTTGAAGTAGGAAGAGTCCTTTCTATTCTGGATCTTTGAGGTAGGAAGAATATCCATGTTCAATCTGAACCTCACTTTCTGCTGGTGGCCTATATAAAGAATATGGAAGAAGAAAACATGCTCTCTTTGTCTGCTTGCTCTTCCCATCACTGGCAATTACATCCCCTCACTAGCATAACCGCTTACTTCTTCAGGATCCTAGTGTATAGTGAAGACACTTGACATATCCATCCTTGTGCACTGAACAGGTACTGGATTCTTGAAATTTCTCTTCATGTGCAGCCATTGAAGGGTTCCTTGGACCACAGCCTGTATGCCATTCTAATAAACCCCCTTTCAACACATAGAGATTCCTTCCATCACTTCTGTCTCTTTAGAGATTCCAGACTAATAAACAGAGGGTGTCTAAGTGATCTGTTTCTGAGTCTATCAATTTGTTCTTCGATTTATGCTTTGGATAGTCTGACTTTTCCTTTACTCTTTTTCTCTTTCCCCCTCTATGCCTTAAAACAAAGACTTTCCTTTAATATGTCAGCAAATAACAGATTTAATTTGATTAAATTGGGAATTATCTTGTGAAAGGCAGTCATCAGCCACTCTTCCCTCTCCAGTGATTTGATTCACTCCTTTTGTCTATTTAATAATTATTTTATCATTTCACATTTAGGTTCTTCTTATAAATTAAATTAAATGCATCAAGGAGCTTCAAAGTAAATTAGTTTTTTTGCTATGTCAGGTCTTGAAGATCCAAAATATGATTTTGTTTTTCCTCTGTAGGTTATAAATATGCATCACACATTGAAGAAAACAGTTTAAATTAATTTCCCATTGTTTCCAAAATATTCCAGTGTTCCTTGTATACTAATAAACACTTTCATCTCAATTTTATATCATCCAAATTTACGACCTTCATAATCTTTTTTTCAATAAAATAATGCTTATAATTAAAAAGAATTTTGACTGACAAAAATATGTGAGATGAAAGAGAGTTGTTTAACTTTTCCTAATTCTAAACATTTCCTATTTTAAAATTTTCTTCTAGAGATGGTTCTTCTTGCTTTTCTGCTTGATGTGTGTATAAATAGAAGAGTCACTTCCTTACAAAATTATTAGTAATTCATTTCTCCTGAGGGAATTCTTTGTGTCTCTCCTTCCCATGTATATTGGGAATTTGAGGTGCAGACAGCAAGCATTATACAAACAAGAACTTAAAGAAAAATGATTTGGCACCGAAAAATCTACTTTTGAAAATAAAGCACTGTATGTAAATCCCCTTGGTATTCTTGAAGAGGAAAACAGATTACTGCTTACCACCCTGTGAGATCAGGGCCTGGCTTCCATGAGTCATGTCTGAGATTTTTCTCTTCCAGGTCAACCATGGACATTTTCCTGGCTCTGTACCAGGTACTGGGAGTGGGAGGACCTTCTTGCAGTGAGTTATATGCAGGGAAATGTTCTTAAGTTTCTTATTTCTGGGTACCTTTGGGAAAAGAAACTATGTCCTCTGCCCTTGAGCATGGCACCTTCTGCTTCCTACATGAGAATCTTGCTCTCTATGGGTGCTGGTTAATAAAGGACAAAGGTAAGGGAACATCCCAATAAAAGTAGTAGTTAGAGAGAGTACTCATTCTTTATATGAGGAAACAGTTGCATATAACAGTTGGAATCTAGATGGATCAAATCAGAGTTCAAACCCTTTGACTTTATATTGAGCTCCTTCCCTGGTCAGTGTTGCCATCTTTCCTTATTCTCCAAGGTCAAAAACTCTGCCAATCCACGGTTCTACGATTTTCTTGTGTCATCATCGATAGTGGTGTGGTGGTTAAGGTTTTCATATTTTTTCTGCACATTTTTGTCTATATTTATTTTGAGATTAAGCAATGAACCACTGTTTATGTTAATCATACATTAACAAGTAAGAAATAGGAAATAATGTTACAAGAGTGTGTTTAGAACGTGGCCCTTTAAGAGCTGTGCACATAAGCAGGGGACTAACTTTGGCCAGGGAAACTGCAGCCACACAGGCTTCCCCAGTTCCCTGTCAGCAGCAGCTGCCAAGATGTGTCTCTTGTTATCCATTCCCTTATTGACCTGCGGACCCTGCCCTCAGCCAGGCCTCTGATAAGATGTAGACATATGTCACAGAGTCCCTGTCCTCCTGAGGCCACTGATACTATGCCCTGCCTCAGAGCCTTTCTAGCTGAAGAATAATTGCAAATCGTTTATCTCCAGTGCCCTCCAGGACTCTCTGGCACGTTTGTCCTGGGGCAAGCTAACCTGTGTTCGCTTTAATTTTGTTCTTTCTCCCTCGTCACTAACCCTGCCCCACCTTCCCAGCTTGACCTTTGCTTGTTTGATGCTCTAACTGGGCCTCACAGGAGACTATGTGCATCTGCACACAGCTGTCATGACCAGGATATACATCAGTGACTCAAGATTCCATAGGAGACTAGAACCTGCTCAGAGAAGCAGATTCAATGTGGATATAGTAGTGGCTTTAGGACAGTAATCACTATACTAATACTGTCAAAAAATTTAGAGAACATGTCTGAAAACAAGAGAACTCTAAAAATATTCCTAGGAATAAAATGGCACCCTTGATTTTACTTGAATATATAGTATAATTTCTCATATATGTTATATATGTTCATATAGGTAGTATACATGACATTATATATATTATGTATTAATCTGTATTTCATACTATAAATTGTGTTACTATAGATCATACTAATTATTGGTATTAATTTTATAATTGGTTAATATTGGTTTCTTTATGAACCCTCTGAAGAACTTACTATAAGTAACTAAGTATGAGTCGCTGTAAATAAGTTAATAACATACTCACAAGCATGCACTCCCATATTTTAAAATGTTACGGCCTTGGAAGAGAATGGCAGACACCAAAATTATTTGAACTTTTTTATGGACTATATCAGCTATTTTAGTACATTCATTTCCTTTCTTCCTTCGGGATTTACTTAATATATATGTGTTTACGTGTGTGTATGAGCATTGTACATGTGCATATGCAGGTATGTGTAAACATTTAAGCATCAGTATGTGTGGACATGAGTCCTGGTGCCTAATCAGAAAAGGGTGATTTATTTCCTGAAGCTGGAGTTCTAGGGGCTCTGAGACACTTTGTAGATGCTTGAAATCAAGCATGGGTCCTCTTCAAGGAAGGCAGAAGCTGAGCCATCTCTCAAACTCTGTCTTATAGTTTTTATTTGTTTGTTTGTGTTTTAGAAATAAGAGCCTTCTTGGTCTAATTTTGCCAGGATTTTTTTTTAAAGAATCTGATGTTCCCCTTTCTAAGAACAAGGGAAGACTTGCTTAGCTTTGACAAAGCATGTATAAGTTGTGAACAGAAGCTTGTAAATCACCTATGTGAGTTTGGGGTGGGAAAGCTTTTCACTAGGGAGTTTTATAGCAGAGTTCATTTGCTACTTGGAGTCACGATATATGTAACTTCACACCACTCACTGTGAAATTCCAGCCAGCATCTTTAGAGAAAACACATCTGACAGAGCTCAAAGGAGAAGTGGCCAGTTTCATTAAGTTATTCCATCAGTTTAAAACAAAAAGCAATCCAGAAGATCTGTTTGTCTTCCCTCCTCACACACATGCACAAACATTTACTCATCTCACATGTTTACACACACAGACATAAACAAACACACACACGTGTATATATATGAAGCAGTGATAATTATAGAAGGGGTCATGCATCCAAGAGAAAACAAAGGGAGGGGGAGGGGTTGGGGGAAGTAAGAAAGTGTAGAAATGATGTTAAAACAATGTTCTTGTATATGGAAGTCTTAAATACAAATTTAAAAAATGTAAAAGACAGTTGACCTCCCCTTCTCCCCCGCTGGCCTTCCAGAACTTCCATCATTATGTCAGATAATTCTTGGGTGCATTAATCAGCAATTTCAGAAGGGAATGCATATGCATTTTCTATTTAAGTTTCTACCCTTAAACTTTACATACTTTGTCTATATTGTTTGTCATCCATATTTTATTTTCAAATATTTTTTAATTTCTTCTGTAAAAAAATTTCAAAAAATGAACACTTTTCTAGAATCAGTTGAATAACTGTCTGTATTTTCCATACCTAAGTTCTGAAGCAATTAAGAACAAAAGCACAAATATATTTTAAAACTATCACTGTTTATCTAGGAGATCTTCACCTGTTCTGAATCTCTACCAGCCTTGTGACACCGTGGCTCTATCTGAGGATAAACTAAAAGCTGTTGTTCCACTGTCTCTCAATCACCTACACAGAACATCAGAGTGGAGAACAAGGAGAATCAATCTACAGAGCCTAATAATCAGTGGCCCACATCTTCCCTTCCCCTGCAGGGTGTACTCCAAAGGACCAGAGAGGGGAGAATAGAAAGATAGAAACTGCAATGGAGAGGAACGTAAAATAATTTCACTGTACTTTGAAAAAAAACTCAAAACACACCTTGTTCTTCCTTTGACTGTGCTACCTGAGAGCTGCCCTGTCATCCCATCTTGTCATAGAAGAGGCTTTCTATCCTCTCTTTCCAAGGCTAAAGTCTCAGAGCCCTGGCTTAGCTTTATTCCTCATGAAGCTTTGCTTGCACAGGGTTTAGACAGCTTTTTTTTTCTTCTCCTCTCACAATTGATAATAGATAGGCCTGTTTTCCAGCTGTTGTCTCCCCTGTGCTCAATTATTATTCTCTACACATTACCTCTAACACTGAGATTTATTTCCTTTTGCTTTCTCTAAGCCTATCTATTATTTTCTTGTGCAGAAAAAATCATCATCAATTCTTCCTTCAAACACTCACACTTAAGTTCTCCCAGTTAAGTGCTTTATCTTAAAGGGGAGAAAAGTCTACCAAGCAAGAACAGATGGAAAAACCATGCGCCACTGGCTGTTTCTCAGGAAGCATCTATTGTTAAGTGTCATGGTAACTTGCAATAGAGAAAAATCACATCCTTTTGGGGGGGAATTCACATCAATGTTTAGTATAATGCATTTGCTAAGTCCACATAGAAATATTCACCAATAAATTAACTGAGCAGAACTATCAATGACCTATGACATATATATATATATATATATATATATATTATACATATATGACATATATATTTACCTATACACACACATGCACACACACACACACACACACACACACACACACAGATAGATAGAGATATATTTGCTGATTCCTTGTGTGAGAACCGAAGTTTCTAAATATTTTCTAAATGTTTGACTTGTCTCCAAGCATTTCCAAGCAACTCTAAGAATCAGATAGACAAAAAGGCATAACATACACCTGACACCACTGGGGCCCCAGGATGACTTCTTTGTTCTCTGTCCCCACCCTAAGAAGTGCTTATGTTTAGTAGCAAAGGCTAGTGCTCCTCACCTCTTAGCCGTTACTGAAGCCGACTCTACCACCAGTCTACTTTTCTCACACTTCTGACACAGCCACCCCTAGCTACGCTTGTCTTGGCCATCTAAAGTCTCAGCATCTTCTTCTATTATCATTGTGATGACATCATTATGAAGTTTAAATACCAGAGGAGGTGATGTCTAAAAGTATTGACCCCAGTACCGGAAACACATGAAGTGCTCATTCACCACTAACTACAGTTATAATTACTAGCAATTACTCATTTCAGTCCTCCTCCCAGGGGAAGATGTGAAGCTCCTGTGTAGATGACAATTTTGAAAAGTGTTAGTTGACTGCTTTAAAAATTGGTGCTGAGTGCTGGGTAAAGAAGGGTTCATACTCAATGGAGTTTTACTGACTTTCCGAAGTAGCCTTTCCATTGGATTCTTACAGGACTGCATGAGATGAGGTAATTCTGTGAATGGCAGGATGTGGCACACAGTAAGTGATCATTGAATACAGTGTTATAGGCATTTTCTCCTTAATAGAGAATGATGTCATACTCTGCACTTTTTTTCAGTAAAACATTTTACCGTTTGAAGAAGTTGGCACCAGAGCAGAATTTTCACTAGTTTCCCTCTTCCCCCCTATGCTTTTATCTTCATGTTTTAAATAAATATATAAGGTTTAATATGATGTATTAATAAATATACACACATATAATATTTAAATCATGAAGCTCATAATAAGCAGTTTATGAATAACCAGAAAAGAGAATCTTGAAACTTCAAACATGAAGTAATGATGAGCAGATGGAGAAGTTAATTACATTTATACAAACACCACATAAACAGACACATATCATCCCACACACAAACACTTACATATCTATACAAATATAGACAGATATTAGATAGACTAAGTATCAATCATACTGAATGCCAAACACATATGAAATTCTTATTCTGAATCAATTTTAAATGTTTAAGGTGATAGGAAAATTGGTTAGTATATTCCAAAAGAAAATCTCTTTCTGTCTCTGTATATCTCTATGGAACAATTTTAAAAAGTTTTCATTAGTCCCAATACTCAGGGCTGTCCTTAACACTGAAACAGAACACCAGTTGCAAGTGTGTATTTAACACAGAAAATAAATAATCTCACATCATAAACACAAACACACACACACACATACCACCAGCACCAGCACCAATATCAAAATAATAGGAATCAACAATCTTATGGCATTGATATATCCTACTATCAATGGTATCAACTCACCAATAGAAAGACAAAGACTAACAGACTAAGTGCAAATGCAGGCTCCATCATTCTGCTCCATATAAGAAATACACCTCGACATTAAGGATAGATATGACCTAGTGTAAAGGATTGGGAAAAGATACACCAAGAAAATGGGCATAAGATGCAAGCTGGTGTAGCCATTTTATACCTAACAAGATACACTCTAACCAAAGTTATCAAAAGAGATGGCGAAGGCAATATATAATAGTCAAAGGTAAAATTCCACCATGAAGACGTTTCAGTTCTGAACAGCTATACCCCAAATACTAGCAGCCACTATTGTGAAGAAAAAAAGAAAACCTGAGCACAATTTAAATCACATATTGACCTTTACACACACACTGGGAGATTTCAGTGCCCCACTTGCACCAATGGTCAGGTGATCCAGGCAAAAAATAGAGAAATATTGGAATTAAAAGACCTTATAAACCAAATACTCCTAAAAGCTATCTACAGAAAAATTCATACAAACACAAAAGAATATACATTCTTGTCAGCACCTTAAGGAACCTTCTCAAAAATTAACCACATATTCAGACACAAAGCAAATCTCAGTGGATGCAGGAAAAATGAAATAACTCCTTGCATCCTATCAGACTAGCGTGGTTTAAAGCTGGATATCAACAACAGAAACAATGAAAAACTTACAAACTCATGGGAACTGAACAATTCTCTTTTGAATGAAAAAAAAAATAGTCAAGACAGAAATAAAGACATTGAAGACTAGAATTCAATGAAAATGAATACAACACATATCCAAACTTAAGGAACACAGCAAAAGCAGTGCTAAGAGGATAGTTCATAGCACTAAGTGCCCTCATAAAGGAATCACACAGATATATTAGCAACTGAACTGCAAACCTGAAATCTACAACAAAAAGAAGCGCACTCAAGAGGAGTGGATGGCAAGAAAAAATCAAACTGAGGGCTGAAATCAATAAAGAAGAAGCAAAGAGAATTATTTAATGAATCAAAGAAACAAAGAGTTGGTTCTCTGAGAAAATCAACAAGGTAAATAAGCCTTTATTCAAATTAATTAAAAGACAAAGAATGAATATCCAAATTTGAAAACAATCAAAAATGGAAAAGGAGACATAACAATATACCAAGGAACTCCAGAGAATTCTAAGGATGTACTTTAAAAGTCTGTACTACAAAAACTTAGAAAATACCACTCACCAAATTTAAATCAAGTTCAGATTAAATAATTTAAATAGACCTATATTCCCTAAGGAAATAGTCATCAAAATTTACTCAACAAAAAGAGACCCAGGGCCAGATAGTTTTAGCACAGAATTCTACCATTTTTTCAAAAAAGGTAACTTCGGTATTTTCCAATCAATTCCACAAAGTAGAAACAGAGAGAGAATTGTCCAATTCATTTTATGAGGCCACAGTTGCTCTGATACCCAAACCATGTAATGACTCAACTAAGGGAATTATTGATCAATTTCCTTTCTGAACATAGATGCAAAAATACTCAATGAAATACTTGCAAACCAAATCTGACAACACATCAAAAATATCCACCATGATGAAGCAGGCTTAATTCCAGAGATACATGGATGGCTCAACATAAAAATAAAAATCAGTAATCTACCATAGAAGTAAACTGAAAGAAAGAAAAAAAATCATATAATCATCTCATTAGATGCTAAAAAAGCTTTGGGCTAAATCCAACACCATTTCCACTTCAGGATAAAAGTCCTGGAACAACTAAGTGTGCCAGAGACATACCTAAACATAATGGAGGCAATTTACTGCAAGCCTGTTACCAACATCAAATTAAATGGAGACAAAGTCAAAGCACTTTTACTAAAATCAGTAACAAGACAAGGATGCCTACTTTCTCCCTCTATTCAATATACTACTTGAAGTTTTAGCTAGGGCAATAAGATTACTGAAGGAGATCAAGGATATACGTATTAGACTATTAGAAAAGAAGTCAAAGTATAGTCATTTTTCATTGGTATGTTAGTGTACATAATTAAACCTAATGTTCCCACCAGGGAACACCTACAACTGACAAACACTTTCAGATACAAGACTGACACCACCTAAAATTAGTAGCCTTCCTGTATAGAAATGATAAAAGGACTGAGAAAGATATCAGGGAAATACCACCCTTCATAATAGCCTTAGATAATATTGAAATACCTTGGAATAATTTTAGCAAAGGAAGTGAAAAACTGTATAATAAAAACTTCAAGTTTTTGAAGAAGATATCAGAAGATAGATCTTCCATGCTTATGTATCAGTAGGATAAACTGTAAAAATGGCCATCCTACCAAAAACAATCTATAGATTCAACTCAATCTCCATCAGAATTCCAACACAATTCTCACCAGACCTTGAACGAATAATACTCAACCTCCTATAGCTAAAACAATCCTGAGCAATAAAAAACTATTAGAGGTATTACCCTCCCTAATTTCAAGTTGTAAGTTGTACTTCAGAATTATAGAAAAACAACACAAAACAACAAAAACAAAAATATGGTTTTAACAAACAAAAAACAATAATGTTGATCAATGGGATCAAATTGAAGAGATAAATCCACACACCTATGGACAACTTTTTTTAAATAAAGGTTTAGAAATACACACTCGAACAAGGAAATTATCTTCAATAAATGGTTCTGGTCAAACTGCATTTCTGCATGTAGATTGCAAGTAGATCCATATTTATCACTGCACAAAAGTGAAGTTCATGTGCATCAAAGTCCTCAAAATAAAACCAGACACACTGAACCTGACAGATGAGGTTGGGCAGAACTTTCTGGACAGAACACTGATAGCACGGGTACTTAGATCAACAAATAATAAATGGGACCTCATGAAACTGAAATACTTCTATAAGTCAAAAGACGCAGTCAACTAGACACCTTTGCATCCTACATAATGAGAAAATATTGTTTTACCAAATTCACATCTGATAGAGGACTAATATCTAACATATATAAAGAAGTCAAGAAAGTTGATATCAAAGAACCAAATAACTCAATTAAAAATTTTGATATAGATCTAAATAGAGACTTGTCAACAGATGAAATCAAACACATTCACCTTACTTATCCATCAGGGAAATGCAAAACTACCTTGAGATTCATTATTATATGTGTCAGCATGGCTAAGGTCAGTAACACAAGTGATATCTCATGCTGCTAAGGATGTGAAGCAAGGGGAACACACTGCCATTTCTGGTTGAGTGCAAACATGTCTAGCCACGATGGAAACAAATATGGCAGTTCTCTAGAAATTTGGGAAACCACTACCTCAAGACTAAGCACAATCCATCCTACCTCAATGACACTTGCTCAACTATGTTCATTGCAACTTTATGTATAATAGCCAGAAACTGGAAGCAACCTAGGTGTCCTTCAAAAGAAAAACGGATAAAGAAAATGTGGCACATTTACACAATGGGGTATTACTCAGGTGTATTTTTAAAGACATCTTTTTAATTCACAGGCAAATGGAAGCAACTTGAAATACAATCCCAAGTGTGGTAACTAAGAAAAAAACACAAATATGGAAACTAAATGATAATCAAGCTGCAGCCCACAGACCCAGAGAAGTTAGATGCAGAGGTCTCTAGGGTGGAAGTTTGGATCTCCCTGGTAAAGGGTAATAGACTAGACTCCAGTGGGTACACTGGAGTGAGTAGGGACAGGGCATGTGTCTGTGTCTTTCTTCCACTAAGGTTAGAAGAAACAACCTCAAACTTGCTGTTTACAAAGTTTCTGCAGGACACTTTAAACTAGTTGCTTGAGCATGGAGTTTTCTACATATTTCTGGAAGTCGTGACTCTTCCCATATGTATAAAATTAAATGGTTTAAATTTAAATAATAGTCCAGATGCCTTCAAATCCTTAGACTCCTTTGTTAGAACAACATCTTGCCACTGACTATAGATGCTGATATTGTAAGTTGCTATGAGTGCTTGGATCTCAGTGTTTCTATTGGAGAAGTGAAAACAAAATTATCCTTTTCTGCTCATTAATGGTATGTCTATATTTTAACTTTCCTTCTCTGGAGACATGTTCATGAAAAAGTGAGTACAAATTCTATTTGAGAAGTAATAGTGACATAGCTTAAAATTCCACCAAAAAACTTAACATATTCATCTTTTATCTATAATATATAAAACTCATACATATACTTTCATTATCACAAGGAATCAAAGAATGTTCACTAAGTCTAAATGGACTGCTTTAGAAAAAAATATTGCAGATCCAAATATATGCTTGGATCTATCAAATAAGGCTTCAAGTAGAAATTTTTCCCTGTGAAATTGAATGTGTATTTCAGAGTTGCCTTCACCTACCCACCTTGTCCAACAAAGCAGAGGTCATCTGTCATAGATTCAGGGAATGACACTGTGGGGACACAGGGATTTCTGGTAAGACTTAATAGTTTAAGTCATTGTCTGTTCTTTCTTTCAGATATGCTATAACTTGGGAATTGTCATAAACTTCACTTTAATTTAGTCACTGTTTGTAGCCTTGACATGAGCTTCTAGTCAGAGATACAATAATGTCCTACTAAACTCAGATATTCTTAGAGGTTGTCATACTGCTTGTCCACGAGGTGTAAGTTAGTGCAGGAAGTATGCTAATAATAGAAAATGTCTGTTGCCTCCATATGTTATCTCATGTGTGAGTTACAGACAGCAATTATATGATGATTTGATAAGAGAGTGGATTTCTACAATTCAACTAATTTAAAACATGGATTTGGATTGTACACTTAAGAGTCAAAAAGAA
The DNA here is from genome assembly GCA_030556225.1 of Cricetiscus sungorus. Classification (NCBI taxonomy): domain Eukaryota; kingdom Metazoa; phylum Chordata; class Mammalia; order Rodentia; family Cricetidae; genus Cricetiscus; species Cricetiscus sungorus. Next base: position 28,543,226 of record JANBXA010000031.1, read on the forward strand.
TGAATGCTGTTCACAATGATGTCAGTTGTCAATGTTCTTATAGAATCATAATTTAAGATTATCCTATTGCCTTTCTAGACCAGTCTGAGGTACATGGAAATGTGAATTAGAAATCAGTTATTGTACTGTGTGATTCAGAGTCATTCTGAACAGGAGTGTTACACACCTGTGTGTTCAACATAAAAAGCAATCAAGTCGGTGATTATGCAATTCAGGTGATACTGAGTAACTAACATGAAGTAAAAGGCCATTCAAAAGCAGGTGGCTAGTACCAACAGACATTGGGCTTCTTATGGAGAAATAAGTAAAATACTGATAAAATTTTAAAAACAAATAAAAATATGAATGAAGTACAACACGGTTATGGATGAGAAAACAGCTTGGGCAGGAGGCAAATTCCCCCACCAAATGGCAGCACAACATCCCAAGATCCCTGCTATTTATTGAATGACTTTCAAATAATTTTCACTTACACATCATGGGGAAATGTGAAGCTAAACTCAACTATGCCTTTACGTTTCTGCAATTTCTCTATTTTACAAGGTGTCCTCATTAATGTCTCGGGGAATCTCTTGGCCATGATGACTGATGACGGTGCTGCCGGAGTTTATGGAGCAGTGAGCGTGTGCCACTCAGCAAAATTCTAATATTTGGCCTTCGGGGACAAACCACCACATCTTCAGTGGTTTGTGTTTAATTAAGTCTGTTGCTGGCATTATTGACTGGACTTTAGATACTGATGATACTTTTGAAACTCAAAAATGTGCAATTTGCATGTGTGTGTCTAGTAATCTTATGACAGCACATCTCTCTCCACGTGTGCCTCTCTGTCAATGTCTCTGGGTCAATGTCGGCTTTGTATTTGGGATATAGTTAAGACTCGAGGTTATGAGAGGATTCTGGAATCACAGCTTAGGCTTGGCAAGGAGAGGCCTAACATTTTCTGTACAAACAAATAAAATGCCAGAGCAGGGCCCTGATGACAAGAGCTTTTGAAGAAAATGTGATTTGGCTCAACCAGAGTTTGCTGTGTGTGTTTTGAAGACAGTTTGACCTAGAAACAAAAAGATTCCTGCAAAGAACCAGTGAAGCAGAAGAGAAACTAAAGTGACTCCAGTGGTTGACCATAGTTGTACATGAGACAATTATGAGAGCATAATAATTAGCATACACTGGGGGAATAACTCCTTTTGATAGCAGGCACTACCCAAGTGAGATTTTTATTTTGCTACTTAAGCACACGACTAGAAGAGAAAAATATTTAAGTTAAAGGGAATTTTAGAGCTGGGTTTAGCAATTTCTTCAGATAAGGAACTCAGGCTCATTTTATTAATAGCCTTTCAATGTATCTAAACATCTAGAGCTGTATAGTATATTTTATTATATCTATTAACAGCCTTTCAATATATCTAAATATTTAGAGTTGTATATTTTTTATTATATCAGAGTATAATATACTTTCTAAAAATTTCCCCGTTTAGCCTATAGTTCTGCAAGGTTTGGCAAACACAGAATCTGAGAAATATCCAGTACATTCAAGATAAAGATCTGTTTCCTCCCTGGTTCTTCACATTCTCTTAAAACACATTGATAGCTGATTTTTGCTTTATTTCTTTGTTCTGGAAAACTCTAACCTGATCATCAGCTGTCTCATTTTATCTTTCAACTCAAGCCAGAGTGAGTGAGGAGAATTCAAGGGCTCTTGGCATAAATGAATACTTCCCCAAACTGGTGCTTCAAATGCTTAGCATAGGTTAAAGGGAGGCCCTCACCCTGGCTGAGGACAGAGACAAATGGTGGAGAGGTTGGCGTTCTGCAAGGCAGTCCTCTTGCTTTCTTCACAATCTGGATTCAAAGATGCCGGGCGGCAATTTACTAATAATTTCATGCTGTGCGAGGAAGCTGTCAGGAGTTTCTTGTCATCTACTCCAGACAGCATACATAAGAATCTCTTAATACACCCAGTATTCCTAAGAAAATTTCTTACGGGAGGGAATACAGCTCAGTTGCTGTACTTCCTGCTGAGCAACCATGAGAACTTGAGATCCATTTCTAGAACCTACTTTGAAAAAGCCAGGTGTATTTGGGATGCCTTTGTAATCCTAACACTGGGGAGGTAGATAAAGGCATATTCCTGGGTCTCACTGGCAAACCATCCTCTACTCTTTGGAAAGTTCCAAGTCAATGAGCAATCACATTTCAATAAACAAGGTGGATGGATCCTGAGAATGACACCAAAGATTGCCCCCTGGCCTTTAGACATACAGGGCCACCCCTAAGTGTATTACCTCCACAGGTGTACCAATAAATGTCTTTTCCAGTTCAACTTTGCTCATCTTCCTACCACCTGTTTCATGTCTTCCTTACCTAAGGAGATCATCGGGACACTACAGCCCCCTAGCCCTTTAGGAATGTCATTTGTTCCTCTCAATACCACCACACTGTGTGTGTGTGTGTGTGTGTGTGTGTGTGTGTGTGTGTGTGTGTGTATGTGTGTGTATGTGTGTGTGTGTGTGTCCATGCAGCACACATGGACATATGTGTCATTATATCAGTTACTTCTTGTTCCTATGTTGTTAGGGATTGGAGGATTGGGAGATGTGCTGTGAGAAATCTGAGAAATCTTCAAACCTGACTGACTCTTTATTGAGTCTATACACAGAAACCATGTACATTCTGGTTAGACTTTCTAATGCCATAACCCTTTTTTTTTTCATGTCTCACTTCTTTCTTTCAACAATTATCTAGCACTTAATGACCAGCCCTCTTCTAAAGCCATGTGCAATCCTCTGGATCTTTCCTTCACCCTCAGAGAGGCCCACCTAAATGCAAATAAATTAACTTCTACAAGCTCTCTGGGGTACTGCAACTCCTTTTAATTCACTATTGAGATCATGTGAGCAGTTTATCATAAACCCTAGATAAATAATCAGTTTGAAATTGACCACATATTTTAGATGAATGGCCAGTCATCTATTAATCATTAATGTATCTCATTTATTTCAGATTTAAGTATCATTGCTTTATTTGGAATGAAGTTTATAAAAACTCCCTCATAGAACTCAGTATTAGATTTAGAAAATAATTTCCTTGGTACAGATATATGGCTGAAAGTTTATCAAATAGAAACAAAATACTAATAAAGTCATCTTATTTCTGTCTTCTCTACAAATTGGAAATAGAAACTTGCCAACAACATTATGTGATTTGTTATATTTTTAATATTTGATGTCAAATAACTGGCATGTGACAAATATGACATTAAAATATTCATCAATAATCAATTAAGTGTCACATATCTAAAAAAAAAGAAGTACGGTCATTTGATCAGGGGTACCATTTGTTTGTAGAGCACTGGGAAATTAGAAGCAATAAGCATGAACACACCTCTTGGTTGTTGTGTGGATTGCTTGTACTTCACAAGCTGTCTTGCGTTTGAAATAGTGGAAAATAAAGAGAAAATATTTCCTCTAGTTTTAATAAAAACAAACGATCAGTTTAAGTTAAAGCTCTGGACAATTTGTTCCAAGGTGTAGCTTCTGTATCAACTCTTAATATTCTCCCAGCTAAAGATTAGACAGAGGACATTCTTGATTTTTCAAATACTCTGAGCTTAGGGTTCTCATGTATTTTGCTTACAAGAGAATGTGATGTTGGATTTCCCTGAAAGATTGTACATAATTTAGCACATAAGGAGTAAAGTGCACTAGGATTTGTCAAATCCAAACAATGTATGTAGGTATTATGAAGTTAAGTCAGTCATCGTGCAAAAGGGCAGATGTCCTTCATTCATAGAGCGTTAGACTACCTCTAAATTCCTCCAAGGACTGCATAAGATAGATGCTAGTTCAATTTCGTTGTAGGCATCCTGCAAGGTGGTATACTGATAAATTGTCCATTAGTTCTTTTTAACAAGGGTCCATTATTATCACTGTGGGTTATCCTTCACACTTAGATTTACAAGTATCTCAATGTGTTATATAGATGCAACATAGGCCCAACTCCATGCCACAAAAATGAGGCGTGATGCAAGGAATGCTCAAGGAGGACCACTAGAGTCGCTCAGGGCTTGTAAATGGTAGAGTTCCCAGCACACTGTAGCCATGTATCACTCCATTATCAGTTATGCCCACATATTACTCCATTGCACAGATTCATCATAGAACTTGGTGCACAATAAATTTAAGTTTTTCTCTTTGATAATTTTTCTTTGGATTTTCAGTGATTCACAGTGGGTGGAAATAGTTAAGGAAATCCTGTGAATGCAAACCATTGTCTTTTTGAGGAACCATCCTCACATCAATATTTGATCAAAATTTTTTTATTTGTTTTCCACTAAAGGTTACTGTTATCAAATTTTGGCCTGCTGTGCACATAACAAAAGCACTTATATGTGCAATTTATTACGGAATTATAAGATGGCCTATCATGTGGCTTGTGATTAACTTCATGCTAACATCAGGGCCATATGGTATCCTAGCCACTTACTGAACAGAGCTATCTCGTTGATGTCATTACTGTAGGTTAATTTGTGATTTGGCAGAAATGCTGTAGATGGGTAGTTCTCAAATATGGAATTTTTTAAGAAACAGAAATGCATTAACTTGTTAATTTCCATGTTCAATCCATTGAATTCACAGTGGAGCCATGATCTAGAGCCAAATGTCACCAGTCCCTCAAGATTCTCATTTTAATAAGATATGTGGAAAAAATCTAGTAGACCATGACTTTTAGCACAGCATTTGCTCTGAGACATCTCTGAGGATGTGCTCAAGTTCTCTCAGATCCTTTGTGTTCCATGCAAAGCAAAGGAAAATGCATGTGCAACAAAAGAGGTAAATTTCCAATGGGGGGAAAATAACAGCTCTGGTGGTACCTCAAGATTTTTAAGTATCATATCATGCCAATATATAAGCAAACATTTATTGATAGAGTGAATGTTTCAAAGATATTTTTAGATTTAATTTTAAATGAAACAAAATTTTAAGAAATGATGTGGAAAGAATTTTGTAAGGATGACACAGGATCTCATGCTACCAAGACACTGAAAGTGTCTAGTTGACAAAAGAGTATGTAAATTTAAGGCAAGATCTTGTGATCAAAGGAGCCCTATGTAAGTAAGAGACTGTGAAGAAATACCAGCTAGTTTGTGGATCCTTGGGAAAGCATTAAGAATGGTGGATCCTCAGGAACTATGGATTTTTGAGATCTGATTGTGTGGCCGGACTATACACCAACCAGTTCTTTTCAGAACTATGAGGAAACACCAGAGTTGGTTTACAAAGTACTGATAAATGCATCCTGGAAAAAATGGGACAAAGTATACTATTCAATTGATCTCTCTCTCTCTCTCTCTCTCTCTCTCTCTCTCACACACACACACACACACACACACACACACACAGAGCAAACAGAGATATTCAAATCCACATATGTCAACATATGCATATTATGTCTGCTTTCCTAAGCTAACTGTGCTACATAGAAAATGAAGTGGTAGAAACAGTCACAGATTCATTTTGTCAGAGAATTTCCATAGAGAGAATAATATCATTCAAATTTTCAAAGGTAATTTTGTTTTAGAGCTCTTAAAACCGATGGACCTAAATAGTAAAATTGGTGAGAAGCATATAGCTATATGTGAATAACATGCTGGGATAGCAGATTGTAAGATCCACAGACTAAGGATGTCACAGATTATATTTTTAGTTCTATGGTTAAAAATCAAAATTTTATTCTAAGTATTACCTATTTCACTTCTATAATTAAAAATTATGGAAGAATGAATAGATAATTTGTTATAATCAACATATTTCCAACTTGGGATATAAGAATCTTATACTCATATTTTCAGTACAGCCTAATGAAATATGTTTTTTGTTGCTATGGTATTAAAATTGCTTTACTTGACATAATTCATCTGCATTTGTCTCATCTACTAGGCTATTACATAAAGCAATATATATATACTGTACCAAATATCCAGAATCTAATTAGGTGAATAAATAAAAACAAGCCTGGAACTTAATAAAGCAGCAACACTGTCTTGTGTCATTGCAAGACAACTGTAAATTTGGTCTGCGGTGACCTTATCATATAACTGTACTGTTTTAAAATGTATATTGTTGTGACTTAAAGAGTAAATATCCACACACAGGGAACTGTGCACAAGTAGCAACTCAGTGAGACTCTCCTAACATCATATTAACGAAGATCAAAATCATTTCATTAGGATCTGCAGGTTTGTATGTCTTTGTTCAGTTATTATTCCTTGAGTCTTATTTTGGTATCTGTTATAAGTTGTAAATGTTGCCTGCACAACTGGCATTTATGACCTAGTAAAGATCTACTTCTATGTGTCACATACATCTGGTAATTATAAGTTAAGCTGCATGATTTCATCTAATTCTTTGTATGCCATTTCCCATCTCCCCAATTTGGATACATTTCTAGTTTCTGTCACTGTTGTCAAGTATCCATTTTACATGTTTTTATATTTCTGTTGGTGTCTCTTCAATTTACCCACCATGATTTTGCTTGATTTTTCTTACTTGTTGAATGTTTGAAACATTTGAGCTTGTTTATTTTTCCCCTTAATAAACCTCACTTGACACTCTTGTTAGGATTAAGATCATCATTGATGATTAACATTGGGAAACATGAGCATATTTAATATAATACTCCCTTTAGTGAGAAATACACAAAGCACATGAAGGCACATATGCACAGTTCGGAGCCTGAAGTCTCTTTTCTCAAGGCTGAATGATACATTTATTTGAGCCTAACTTTGAACCCTGGCCCACAGTCCATGGCTTCTCCTAGGTTTGACAGGCCCAGTAGGGCTCCTATTTTTACCTCAGCTGTCATTGCTCTTTATGTAAGTCCCAGGCAGAAAGGCACATGAAGAAGCATCCTTCATCACAAGAATTTATAATCCCCTCTCTTGCTTCACGTGGCACTGCAGGGCTCAGATGAGAGAAGGCTCTGCACACAATAGAAACAGCTTGTTCTTTTGTCACCATGTTACTTAGTATCTGTATGTTTGAGTGTAACTATCCAGAATACTACAAAGGCCATAGAAAAGTGCAAGTAACTTTGAATGCATTCAAAAATATAAGAGAAAGGGGTAAGTATACTAAAAATAGAATTCTTTATACTTTCAATTTTCATAAAGATGATATATACATATATATATATATATATATATATATATATATATCATTTTACATATAAATCCCAGTTCCCTCTTCCTCCATCCATCTCATGCCCCCAGTCCCCCAATCCCATTCCCCACCCACTCCACAGGGAGGGTGATGACTTCCAGGAGGGATCATCAAAATCTGTCAATTCACTTGGAATAGGGTCTAGGCCCTCCCTCCTGCCTCTAGGCTAAGGGAGTATCCCTCCATGGGGAATGTGCTCCCAAAGTCCTTTCATGAATCAGGGTTACATCCTGGTTCCACTGCCAGAGGTCCTTTAGACTGACCAGGCCAAATTTAAGAATATAATTTAGAAAAAACCAAATCACTATTTATCACCTTAGCAGTCTGCTATTATATCCATAAGGTAGTTATAGATTATAATTCTGACAGAGTTACATAAATGAAGTCTTAGAAAAGTCCTTAATATGCTGAGTATTGGTGATAAAAGTTTTCAGGTAAGCTGAATTTTTACTTTTGAGGCATGTTTGTAATTGGGGACATGGGTATATAATGATGCATTTATGCATAGCAATGTTTAAGAAAATATCTGCACACTACATATGTTCTCAAAGTCACTTAAGAGCCAGATACCTAAATGTCATATAGGTTTTGCTATAGTGGTTGGGTTTGTAAGTTCATAATATTTCTGAAGCTCTCAGAAATCTTAGAAATCAATAGATACTTCGCAGGCAATCTTTGATTTTTTTATGAATGTTATTAATAAAATGTAGGAAAGGAATAAGTAGGGCATGATTATATAAGTAATGAAGTTTAAGCATGTGCATACCTACTTATATTTTCCATCTGCATTTTAAGATGATAGAGATTATGAAGACAGGATACACTGATAATATGTTATGACACTGATTTTATGTATAAGTGCCCATATTTACTAGAACAAAAATTAGGTAAACTGATTTGCGACTCACGAGTTTAAAGTAGAAATCACAATAGTATATGCATATTTGATAATGGAAGTATTTTAATATATTGAGTGTACCACTGGCTATATAATAAACTTGTGTTTTATTATGTATCGGTTTTCATAAATTAAATGTCTCCAAAATAGAATAATAAACTCCGGCATAAAAATTTTTACTTTCAAACCAGCCATTTTATATTTAAATTTAATGTTATTAATTAAGATTTTTGTACAGCTAACCAAAAGACTTTGCTTAGAAACATCATGTGGTGGTGCTTTTATGAATAAACGTTAATATTTACCAAAGTGAATGCTCATGATTGTCAACATGTTCGATGTTAGTACCTATTGACTTTAGGTACGGCGGTTCATTTGTCTCTGATTTGAGTGGATGCAAATTTGGAAAGCCCTGCTTCTATTAGATAATGAGCCATAAGTTTGAAATGCCAAAGCCGGGGCTCGAATTTGAAGAAAACTACAATGATATCTCTCAGAAGAAATAGGGAGTGATTCATCCATTTCCTATCTAGCATACCATAGATAAACAACCTCCCGTTATTAAATATGTGGCTCATGAGTGTGCATTGTGAGAATATGGCTCTGCAGCTAATAAGATAGGGCTCTTGCACTGTGTAAACCTCCCAGGGGCATTCCAGCTTTTGTGAGTGCTCTGGGAATAAATTATGTCTTTGTAGGAGAATTCATTACCAGCAGTTGATGGCTCATGGCTGAGTTACTTATGGGAATTTCAGAAACCATATTTTTCTGGAAATTTAAAAAATATGATCTTTTCTAAACCACCCTTTTGTTTGCATGGTAACAAGCAGATAATTGTTTTGGAATACTTACTGCCTCGTATGTCTCTGCCGGCCTTTCCCTCACAGTTGTATATTGGAATAGTAACAATTTCTTTGAAAAAAACAAGAGACCTTTAATTTGGAATAAAATATTCCTGATCTTACTAAATGGAGCTAGGTCAAATATTGAGAATTTTCCAATGTCAACATGGTGCTTACTGGAATTCAACTATCATGACTGGGTCTTAGGTTAAAATACTCTATTGCAGTGGTTCTCAACCTTCCTAAAGCTATCACCCTTTAGTATAGTTCCTCCTGTTGTGGTGACCCACAACCTTAAAATTATTTTCACTGCTACTTAGTAACTGTAACCTTGATCTGTTTTAAACTTTTAAAGTAATATAAATGTTGACCATGGCCAACAGGTTCAGAACTGCTGCTCTATTGTCTACTTCACTGTTACTTGTTTTTAATTTTTTTTGTAGTATTTTTCAGGAAGTGTGAGTCAATTTCTTTTCTGATCATTCTATTACAATTCCAAATCTTGTGAACTAAGCCATCTACACATATGTGACAGTTGTGTAGCTTGGTGCTTGTGACACTTGTAACAACAGAAGCAAGGACAGTCAGTCCCTAAGGCGCTGGCTGAGCTATTGGTAAGCTATTCCTCATACTGGATTGCCTTGCTCAGAATACATGCAAGGGGAGGTGCTTAGTGTTACTGCATCTTGAAATGCTATGCATTGTTGATACCCATGGGAGACTTGACCCTTTCTGAAAAGTAACAGAAGATGACTAGATGGGGGAAGGGTGTTTAGGAGATGTGAAGGGAGAGGAAGAAAAAGGAGAGGATAAAGAGGAAACTGGTCAAAATGTAAAATAAATTAAATATAAAAATTTCTATCATTTAAAAATTCTTCATTTTAAATACTCAAAACATTCATACATTTCTATGGTTCTCAAATTAGCTTAGCTTCTTTGAGGATACAAGTTCTTTTTATTTGAGTTTCCAACTAGTCTCTTTTACTCTCCTGCACAATCTCACACTTTAGACTTGTTTCTTCTTTAACCATATGTAAGCATCTTCTGCATTTTAATTTTAATTTCTTTATTCTTTACAATAATCAAAGTATGCTTGTAATTACTTTAAGTCAAATATTTTCCTGATGAGTTTCTTATGAATTATAGTACAGAACTGAAAATCTAAATTATAAACTTTGCCTGTCTATTTAATCCTGATTGATGTTATCTGTTTTGATTGAGACAATTATCTTCTTCTTAAAAGCTATACAAGTTGTCAGATGTTCATTATGTACATTATGTTTCCAGTAAACATTGACACATTTGCTTACCCAACTATCAAGACACAGAATAACTAATAAAACACAGAAATAAGGATTAAAGTTGAGGGAGACCCATTTGCCAGATTTCAGCACATTGTATAAAGCTGTGACAATCTGGTCTGTGTGATGTTGTCAATAAAGTCATTCATTTGAGCACACTAATACATTTATGAGTAAATATACTAGGCACAATTGATCTTTGATCATCTGATCTTTGAAAAAGGCCCTGGAAAGGAGATAGTATAAACATTCTTGTTTGGTGAAAGTTGACCAATAAAACTGCACTTGGGTTCATATAACTAAAATATAAGGTTTTCCTGGTGTGGTGACACATACCACATAATAACAAATAACAATAATAATAATATTAGTGTTATGAAGCTGGAAGAACAAGGATCAAGTATCTGTAGTTATCTTTGCCTATATATAAAAGAGTCTTGAGGCAAACTAGTGTACTGAAACCATGTACCCTACAGTTATGCCCACAAGGAAGACAAATAAAACTTAAGACAAGGGTTAAGAAGATTAGGGAGAGGAAGAAGAGAAAGATGAGGGAGGAAGTAATATTTGGAAACAGAGAAGGAAGATGATGATGATGAAGAGTTGTGGTACACACGGTAACTCAAAATGTAACACAGAACTCCATGTAAAATATACCTATAGATCTATATCTATTCATATCAGTACCTATTTAGAGACATCTCTCTTAGGAGTAAACAGGGAAGGCAAGCTGTACATTCTTGGATTTGGAGATAAGCTTTTGAACTCAGGCAAACCATTAGTCATGAAAATTATAAATTGTACTGTATTTGATTTAAATTTTTTGATGTTTTAATTAATTAATCAATATTTATTTATTGTGTTTGTGTGTGTGTGTGAATGCTGTGCATGTGTGGCTTGTGTAGATTAGATGACAACTGCCCAGACAATTTTCCATCCTCCAGTTGGTTAGTGAGATGGAACTCATCTAACCAGGGTTGATGACTAGAACGTGCACTAAACAATCTCATTGGACCAAAATTTCTGATTTTAAATGAAATCATTATAAAGACTTAAAAAGCAAAGCAGAGATGGGAGAAAGTATTTGGAAGACATAACCTATCAAATACCAAAATTGAAGAAATTAAACTTCAAACTCAGCAAAAATAAATTCAACAACTGGTTACTACACAGACAGAAATGTCTGAAAATAGTATCAATGAAACAAGAATAGATTACAAGCAAACATATAGGAAAGGGCCCGATGTCATTTTCCAATAAGTTACTGCACATAAAAAGAACTCTGAGATGCTGCTACACTGTAATTATAATGGTAAAACCCAAAAAACCCAAGAGCATTAATTCCCAGTCAGGATTCAGAGCTATTTACAAGGATTGTTGCTGGGAATACAGAATGGGACAGCCATTCTAAACACAGTTTTATCACACAATCTAGAGACACCACCCAACACTAACTTACACAATTCATGTCCAAGCTTCAAGAATGACTGATCTGTGTGATGAGAGGGTTCTGCTGAAACTTCTGCTCTCAGTCCCCTTGATGATGTCAATTAACCTCCTTTGGGCATTATTTCACACCAGAAGGTAGAAGTTGCAAATACTCTAATCATAACACAATATAATTTCATGTCGTTAATGATTGAATAGACTTCATTCACACAAATGGTGAAGGTAAACAATGGTGTTATTCATCGTGGGATTTAATAAGATCAAAACTGTAATTGCTCTGTCTTATTATTTTCTAAATGAATAAATAGATTTATTGCTTTAAATGGTACACATAAATAATAATAAAGAATATGCATGCATTATATTAAATTTACACTTAATTCTTTTATAGTTAAAATACCTTTGAGATTTGTAAAAATCTCTGGCAGTTCAACCTAAAAATGAAAAAATACTTCCAAAACTTTCCTGGCATTTTTTTTTAATTTTAAAATATTATTTTCTCATGAAAACTCCACATAAAATTTTCTTTCACATAGTGTTTAGAACACTTATCCTGACCTCTGTGGCTTTGACTATTTTGCATAAATGTTTACACATTTTCAAAATGATTTGAATCAAATATTTATTCTGAAAAACTATTTAATTGCTCCTAATTCAAACCACATATATGTGGCCATGATTGATGTATGTACTTGGCATTTCTTTGGGCCACCAACCAGCTCCTAAAAATTGACACACAGACTTGTTGATAGATATGAAAGCTCAGCCTTACTTTAGGCTTGTTTCTGCCTAGTTTTTCTTAATTTAAATTAACCATTTCTATTAATCAATGTACTACCCCGAGGCTACTTCATCCATTCTGCTTTGCTGCTTCCCCTCTGTCTTTCTGGGTGGCTTTTGGCTGGTGGCTTGCTGACTGCTCCCTGTCCTTTTTCTTTCTGCCAACCAGCCCAGCCTATCCCTCTTCTGGCTTTCTATTGGTTGTTCAGCTTTTTAATAGACCAGTCAGGTACCTTAGGCATGCTAGATGAAAAGCAACACATCTTTACATAGTTTAAAAAATATTCTGAAACACAAACAACTTCAACATATATTTACAAAGTTAAACAAATATTTTCTTCTGCAAAACATACACCATTTTGCTGCTCTTGAATAGACTATAGAGATGGGCCAATTCTGTTTGGATTCTAAAGAACATTAATTCACACACAGAGGAACACTATTGTGAAAATCTTGGCGGTGTTTCTGTCTTGGACATATTTACAGGATAGGAAAGGCAAGCTATAAGTAATCTGAAAGCATTGCCTGCAAATGAATACATATTCTTAGCTGATGTTAATCTAATGAATCCCTGTAAAGAAAATCTTAAAACATAGTTCAACTATTTCTTATTTTATAAAGATTTCAACAGAAAAAGTAGGTATTCGTAACAACAAAATTTATGTAAGTTTTCTACTAGGTTGGAAGTTACTAAACCTTCAAATCAAGCCATTCTCTTGCACATTTCAAACAACCTGAAATTGGATACAGCACTTGGATACAGCACTTCAAATAACTGGTCCTCCAATGACAAAGCTCCGTATGCAGTGTTGAGTGGGAAACTTCAAGGAATGGTGGACATACAACAAAACTTTCCCAAAGGATTCCATAATCACAATTTTATTTATAGTTTAGATTTTTATATTCTTTAAAGATGTTCACGAAATCAAGATAAATAAAATCTCACAGTAATGGAAAATTATTAATATAATTTTAAGAGTTTTAAAAACATATTTTATGTGAATATCTTGCCTGCATATATGTATGTACACCATATATATAAAGACAATCATAGAAATATAAATTTTCAAGTAATTCATTTTATTTTAGTCATTTTTATATGCTTTAGATTTTTTTATATTGCAAAATATTAATCAAGTCAGCTCATTGTTTAAAAAAGTGCTACCTTCCATTGACGTAGATACCTTGTTTTAATATATAGTTTCAAAAATGGTTTGAGACTATAGAAGGATGGTGGAGGAATTTTGTCTTCCAGAAGTGAATTCTGTAAGTTATGTAAGAGGAAGGTGCAGTTTCGTTTCCATAAACATGATTAAATCTCCAGTGTGCCACGTTTCTTGGCATTACACATTGCAACTTTAGTTTGTCCTTACAATCTATTCTATTTGTCAAAGACCTAATCATTCCTATTTGTTAACCTCTTGTTTAAACATTTTTCAGTTTACACAGCACATTACTTAATGGGTGAATTTGTTTCAAGAAGAAAGCTCATCCACAGTTGTTGTTCACGTACTGAGTCAATGCATCACAGATCACGAAATTTCAAAAACTTTTGAGCTTCCAAGTTTCAAAATTCAGCAGTTCTTAAAATGCTTCCCACAACACTCCATCTTGATATCCTGATTAAACTCTGTCTCTTTTCTTATAAATATCAAAACTTAGAAACATTTGAGTTCAGTTTGTTTGAAACCGTTCTCTAGAGTTCCTGGGCCCAGGGTTAGAAAGCTATAAACATTGGTCAGACTTCACGTTGTGTAACCAGAGGTTACCTTTAAAGGTGAAAGAGCTTTTTATAGGTAAGACATAACAAAACCCAGATTTTCTGAAACCTTAATTCTCTCTGTCTCTCTCTCTGTCTCTCTCTGTCTCTCTCTCTCTCTCTCTCTCTCTCTCTCTGTCTCTCTCTCTCTCTCTCTCTCTCTCTCTCTCTCTCTCTCTCTCTCTCCCTCTCCCCCCTCTCTCCCTCTCTCCCTCTCTCCCTCTCTCTCTCTCTCTCTCTCTCTCCCTCCCTCTGTCTCTCTCTCTCTCTCTCCCTCTGTCTCTTCTCTCTCTCTCTCTCTCTCTCTCTCTCTCTCTCTCTCTCTCCCTCCCTCTGTCTCTCTCTCTCTCTCCCTCTGTCTCTTTCTCTCTCTCTCTCTCTCTCTCTCTCTCTCTCTCTCTCTCTCTCTCTCTCTCTCTCTCTCTCTCTCTCTCTCTCCCTCTCTGTCAATGACAAACAACTGTAAGAAAAAGTTTACGGTAATAAGATGCCCTGTATGTCAAATTTAGATGTTATTCCATATAATGAAGTGCATCTAATTTTATCGTGGAATTATGGTGGTGGGACAGCCTAGTCTCTATGTGAGTTTGAACTATAATGATTCAGGACAGGAACTATGTAAACCTCTTTTGTTTGTTTCTTAGGGAATACAGGAGAGAAAGAGACAGAGAGAGGGAGAGAGAGAGCTAGAGAGCGATGGATGGGAAGAGAAAGAGAGAGAGAGATTCTGTGTATGGACATTCAGATGAATGTGCATATGTGTTTAGCAATTAGAGGTCAATGTTTGTGTTTTCACTCAGGAGCCAGTGTAGCCAGAGGATGCTAGTTAGGTCTGTCTCTCCAGGTAAAGGATATTACCATGCACTGACATGCATTGCTAGAATTTTCTTTGGTTTATAGAGATTGAACTCTGGTTCTAATTTTTGGTCAGTAAATATATTTCTAGATGAGGTATTTCTCCATAACATATATATTAAATATAGTAAATGGATTTTTTGACTGACTATTGTGAAGACTGTTGAAAGTGTGTGAGATACCAGAGAAACTGGGTGTTTCAATTTTATACCAAGGGATAAAGTGTTACACAGATGCGTAAACATAACCTGATTCTTTTAAAGAACTTTCTTGTAACTATCCTTTTCTTTTTGGTAAGTTAATCCTTGATTGCTGGACATTATAGAATAATATATATCATACTCATCCCCCACAGCCCCTGAAAAATGCCATACCACCTATCCATGTAAACAACTTGACTAAAGCTTGATTCCTGGAAATGGATAGAAGGTAGGGTTAGAAAGTTCATTCTTCCAGGCCCTCTAAAATAATGAGTTAAAAATTGTTTGAACTCACAGACACTGACACAGCAAGCACAGGTCCTGCATGGGTTTACACCAGATCCTACACATATATTATAGCTTTTGTTTAGTACTTTCATGGGACTCCTGAATGTGTAAATGACTAGGTCTCAAATTCTTATGTCTTGTCTTGGGGCTCCTTTATGTTCCTGTTAATTTGTCTTTTCCTACTTTGATATGATTTGCAGTTTGTCTTATTATATTATATTTTTAAGTTTCATTGTTTAAAAAGAAAATTAATTCTTCTACTAGGAAACTATTGTCTTTAATGCACTTATTTGTCCATGTTCTTTGATGTAGGCCAATAAACAAAAAGAGTGCCTCATTAGGCTGGAGGGAGGGCTCAGCAGGAGCATCTGTTACTCCTCCAGAATATTTGGGTTGATTCCCAGCACTTATATGGTGTCTCAAACAATCCACAACTACAATGCCAGGTGATATGCTGCCCTCTTCTGACCTCTGCAGGTACCAGGCAATGATGTGATACACAAACGTACAAGCAAAAAAAAGGTCCTAAAAATCAATGAATACACATTCCAATTCTCTGTCTCTACCTCACACCAGGGAAGGAGCTATGATAATGAAATTATCCAGTTGTTATGCGTACACATTTATAGCAAGTCGTTGAAAAAGAATATGATTCCTACACACGTTCTGCTCATCTTAGTACTATGCTTAATTTATTTGCAGCTTCTTTTATCTGCTCTCTTCCTTGGATATGATCTCTTTCCCTCTGTTTTTAAGTTTCTCTCCCATTGCTTCCTTTGTTGTTGGTTCATACTGATTATGAACTGACAGAATCCATGATGGCCTGACAGAAAAGTTTCTGGAGAGATCTGTTCCAGGTTGTCTAGGTTGGATTAGCCTCTAGACATGCTAGGGGATTATTCTGATCAGATTAATTGAAATGCAAAACACACTGTAAATGTGAGAAGCATCATTTATTGGGCTTAGAGTCCTGCACTGTGTATGTAGCAAAGACAGTAAAACAAACACTCTGCTTCCTGACTTAGATGAAGTGTGACCATCTTCTTTAGTGCCCAAGTGCTTGTGTTTCCTGCCTTGATAGACTGCACCCTTCAATTGTGAGCCAAAAGAGACCTCTCTCCCCTTAAATGGCTTTTGACAGGCATTTATTCACATTAGCAGGAAAAATAACTAACACACTATTCATCTCTCACCTTTATATATTTGTGTTTTCCTCATTTGGATTCTTAAACTACATTAAAAATTTTAACAGAGATCTTTTACAATGTTATATAAAAGGTAGAACTTACGAGGTTAAAACACCAACTTTTGACATGAGAGAAGGAAGTAAATAAAATGGGTTTTTTTGAAAATGATACTATTGTGGACATGTGGATAGCTATAAAACCCAATGTCAGTGTGTGGGGGGGTGTCCAGGAACAGAGACAGAGCATGACATGGTCTAGGTCATCACAACAGAGGATCATGGAGGAGTGGGGGGACTAAGGTTAGCTCTCTGAAAAGCCTTCACTCACTGAATCAGCACTCCTACCAGTGGATTGAATTGCTGGCATTGTCATGCCCCCCATTTCTAAGCCAGCTCCCTTGGCTAGCAAAGTAGTGAGAAAAAGTATCAGGTGCTTCCAAATGGGATGTGCCAGAGTTGTATGTGCTGTAGAGATGGGGGAGAAATGCTGTCAGCAACAGAGGCAAATTACTCAACCACCAATCTTATGTACAAGTCTGATATATGACTCTGTCTCTATACACGCATTAGACAGTAAATGCTTTCTTTTTATACTACTTTATTGAAAGGAAGGGTTTTTCTCTTCCCCATTGCTCCAAAACACACTGGTGCTCTGGTGACTCACAGGTCAGCCCGTGGGTTGCATGCTCATTCAAGGCATGAATGTCAAGACACTCTCAAGACACAAAATATAACTATATAATTCTCTGTGGCTATGAGGACAAAGGTTTAGGATAATTCCAGGTAACGACTGGGCACTCCTGTTAAGTGTGGGTGTTTGCTGGATGGTGTTCTCATATTTTCAGAGGAACTGTTAGGAACTCTACTGGGAAAGCTGACAGAGGTCACATACAATAGCACAAGGATGAAGAGCTGCTAATTAACAGATGCTCAAATATGCCGATTCCTTGCATAAACCTTGCTCTTCTCATGCCATCGATTTTAGGACCAGGAAACAAATCCATTTAAAAGAATAACATATCTCAGTGATATTCCTTTATTTCTTTAAAGCGAAGTAATTATAACTTCTTTTATTATATGTGCTCTAAAAATTGGTAAACTCTCAATATAGGTAGCCAGCTTAATTGGAAGTGTCCAGAGGTAGATCAGAAACTAAAAACAAATAGCCTAGGTTTTTTAAATTTATATTATAATGTTTATAATTTGCTGTCTTCAGAAATGCCACCCTTCAAAACTTTAATCTTTCTAGGTCATTCAGGTTAGTGGTGCTTTATAACATCAAAATTTTACAGACTTTCCTTTGAACCTAGATGGCTTTTCCAGAATGACCATACATTATTGTAGACCATATAGACTTTGATGTCTTTTTATGGGCATACAGGAAAACCGATTCCAAACCCAACATTCAACAAGTCTACCTTATTATTTTCCCTGCAGTTTTGCGTCTGGCTGGATGGATATGATTGCCAGGTTAATCCTGGTCCACAGACCATGCCCTTTTCTGTATCACTTCATCCCTTACTCACAGCCGAGCAACCACAGTCCCTGTATCCTGTATTTTCTTGATGTTTCTGGAATTGCTTTGTTATAGCCAAACCTACAAGGTAAATGCATTCTTAATATTTACTTGTCATCTTTGTCTATGATCATGTATTAGTTAAATTTGGGTTTTTTTCACAATTAATATAAATTTTCTCACTTGTTCTTTTGTGAAGTTCATGCATTAATTTATGCAGATAAATCTTGCATGAATATAGTCCACAATTGAATTAATTCTTAGTTTGACTTCTATACATATGACTAGTTATTTCTTTCTGAGAACTTTGCATATTTGGTAAAAAATGGAAAGTTACACAGAATAAAAGCAAAAAACATAAATGAATTAGAAGTACTTAAGACTTACCCCTGAGGAACAGCCATACTGATTTTCAAAGTGGCTATACGAGTTTGCACTCCCACCAGCAGTGGAGGAGTATTCCCCTTTCTCCACATCCTCTCCAGAATAAACTGTCTTTGGTGGTTTTGATTTTAGCCATTCTGACTAAAATGGTATCTCAGAATTGTTTTGATTTGCATTTTCCTGATGGCTAAGGATGTTGAATACTTTCTTAAGTGTCGTTCAGCCATTTTAGATTCCTCAATTGAGAATTTCCTATTTAGCTCTGTGTCCCACTTTTTAATTGGATTATTTGGTGTTTTGGTGACTTGCTTCTTGAGTTCGTTTATATTTTAGGGATCAGCCCTCTGTCAGATGTGGGGTTGGTGAAGATTTTTTTTTGCCATTCTGTGGGCTGCCATTTTGTCTTGTTGACAGTGTCATTTGTGTTACAGAAGCTTTTCAATTTCAAGAGGTCCCCTTTATTAATTGTCCATCTCAGTGCCTGTGCTACTGGTGTTATGTTTAGAAAGAGGTCTCCTGTATCAATTCATTCAAGGGTACCTCCACTTTTTCTTCTAAGAGGTCCAGTGTGGCTAGATTTATGTTGAGGTCTGTGATCCATTTGTGCTTAAGTTTAGTGCATGGCAATTGATATGTATCTATCTGCAATCTTCTACAGGTCAGCATCCAGTTATGCCAGCACCATATGTTAAAGATGCTTTCATCTTTCTTGTATAATTTTAGTTTCTTTGTTAAAAACCAGGTGTTCCTATGTGTGTGGATTAATATCAGGGGTTTCAATTCAATTTCTTTGGTCTTCCAAGATTGAATCAGAGAAATAATAGAGGAGAAAAAAAAAACCAGAGAGAGAGAGAGATACCATAACAGATGGAGAGATGGAGCCATTATAGGTTTTAAGAGAAATCTGGCACTAGAGAAATGTTCAGAGATCTACAAGCTTGACCAAAACTAATAATCTAATAAATACATACTCTTCCCCAATAATGAGATTGATGAATACCTTATATGCCATCCTAGTAGCTGATGGAAGCAGAAGCAAACACCCACAGCAAAATACTGTGCCAAACTCTTGGAATTCAGTTTCAGACAGGGTGGAGTGATGAGCAAAGGCGTCAAGACCAGGCTGGAGAAACCCACAGAAAGAGCTGACCTGGACAAGGGGAGCTCATGGGACTCTAGTCTGATAACTGGAAAACCACATAGGACCAACCCAGACTCCCTGAATGTGTGTATTAGTTAAGAGGACTGTACAGGCTATGGGGCCTCTGGTAGTGGATCAGTATTTATCCATAGTTTAGGAATGAACTTTAGGAGCCCATTCCATATAGAGAGATACTCTCTCAGCCTAGACACATGGGGGAGGGCCTAGACCCTACTCCAAATGATATGACAGACTTTGAAGACTCCCCATGGAAGGCCTTACCATCCCTGGGAAGTAGAATGGGGACAGGGATGGGGGTTGGTGGGGGTAACAGGGGAGGATGGGAGGGTGCAGGAATTGGGATGAATATGTAAAACAGGCTTGTTTCATATATATATATTTATATATATTTGAATACATATATATCCTAGACTTAAAGTCCACCATCACAGAAGCTTAAATATATATTAAGGAATAATACAGGAGACTATTTGAAAGGACTGTTTGTGGCTGGAGAGGCAGCTCAATTGTTGAGAGCACTTCCTGTTTTTCCAAAGATCCAAGTTCATTTCCTAGCACCCAGGACAAGCTGCTGTCAGTCCTGATCCAGTCCAGACTCCCTTTGCTGGTCACTGAGGGAAATTACACACATGTATAATATATTCAGACACTCATACACATATATTTTCCAAAAAAAAGAAGAATGAAAGTAGAAACTAAGGAAAAAGAAACCCAGAGTTTGATGGTATCCAACAGATTGAGGTTATATGAAAGAAATCCCATCCCCAAACAAGAAAACAGACAATAAGGATATGGATGATTTTATTCTTTGTTGCTAAAGATTTTTGAGAGTTTCACAATTTTAGTTGATTTGTGGGACAAGTATGTTAGAGGTCTAAAAGTCATCTGGATGAAAAATGCAGGAGTGGAGCACAGAAGAGTGAGAAATACCATCAACCTATAACTTTTACTATGGAAACATTTTGTTTGCTTCCTAAATGTAGTCATAGCCCAGAATGAGTGACAAATACTTAAGTATGGGTACTTGAATAAGTAGGTACTGCAGGCATAAAGTATGCCCCAAAATGGTAAGAAACATCTAGCAAATATCTCACTGATAAACTCTATAGCTGTTTTAGATACAAATAGCATTTTGCACTAAAGTATTCTATGCTTAATCCACATTTTTATTCTTTGAAGAATATAAATACAAAGAGTAAAATTCCATATTTTATTTAAATTTTTATTTCTAAGGATTATTCGGCCTTGCTGCAAACAAAAGTTATAATATGAGCAAATTGGACAAAAATACATGAGAAAATGTTCAAGAGGCCTTATTGCAATTTCCTCACAAATCTAAAATAAAATAGTAAATTGGGAAATTGTAGGTCAAAACACTATTATGTAATGTCAGATACATGTATTCTATGGTCTGCACAACCACTATATCTATGTATGTATCACACTCACAATTACAAACTTGCATTTATACAACAGATATTTGACACTTTCCACAGAAATTTCTGAAAAAAAGGAAGCAGTGTGGCTTGAATGTAGAACATCCCCCCAAGGCTCATGGACCTGACAATTTTGGATTCCAGCTTATGGCCTATTTTGGAAAGCAATGGGATATCTATTAGGTACAACCGCACAGGAGGAAGTGAGTCCTTGGGTGCGATTGACCTCTTGAGGCTTGGAAGATAACCCCACTTCCTGTCTGCCCTCTTCTTGACTGAGTCAATGCAGCCAGACTTCTAATATACTTGTCATAGCAGATTCTAGTCATTTGAACTGTGTGACAAAGTAGATTCCTACCGCTCAAGAAGGGTCTTGTCATATATTATGACCCATCAATGAGAAAAGAAACATAAGGACAGAAAAATATATATATTTAGACTGCATGAGTCTAGACTACAATAAGCCCAGGTCTGATGTCTGATGGAAACTTGAATTTCCATATCTTCATCTAAGAAAGTATTAAATGTACATTTTCCCCCTTGCTACATCCACATTGAACAGAGACTTCCTAACAGGTCTGGAGAGTGACTTTGTATAAAAGGCCTCTCTGTCTAGCAGAATTTGCAAATAATCTGAGATTCTCTGCAGGGTTTCCTACCTGATGATCAGGAAAGTCTGGAGATGTAATACATATGGAAAACACTGCTTTCACTTGAAAATATAATTTAGAGTATATATTCTTTTGTGCACTTTTCACAAAAACTTCTTTGCTGAAGAGATAAAAAAAAGATATTTTTGATGTTATGCTAAAGTATCCTAAATATATAAGAAATATATATAAAGTGTTGTAAATTGTATCTTCACATAATTCCTATTTCTGTAACTGTACTATTTTTCCCACAGAAAGATATGATTCAAGGCATCAAATATGTTTGCATAGGAAAATGCAGAAAATTATAAAATGAATGATGGATTTTTTTTGCTTCCACACCCTTTCAACAAATAAAAAACTGAAATAGAATATTGCTCTGCCAAATGCATCAATGGTTTATTAACTTTTACAGCAAAATACAGAAATAGCTCTCCTGATCAATTCACAAAGATCATTTTAATAATATTTACAATCATTAGAAGTTTTAGTGGCAATTTTACTTCCATTTTTGATGCTGCTTTAAATTTCAGATTCAAATTATAGAGCTTGCAACCTTTTCATTTGCATTAATGTACTCCTGTTTTAAAGGTATAAGATGCTGACTAAATTAACATGTAACAGCATCAAGGAACCAAAGCTGGAGGCAGCAATGTAACAATCCTGGGGGTAGGACATTTCAGAATATTATATTCAGAAAAGGTCTGCAGGCTAATGTGCTAACAGATGACAGCACAGCTCCTAAATCTAGAATAACTAATTGAGTTAATATGTTCAGAGACCATACTACACGTTTTGAAAAATCATAAACCATTTAAGGTTTAGATTTGGACAAAAAAGAAATCATGATTGTTTTAGAAAGAGATAGTAATTAAGAGGAAAAAGCTTTTGTGTCTCCAAAGTAGAACTTTAAATACTATATATATATTTTTTGGCTAACAGGATATGAAAATCGGCTTAGTTATTTTTATTATTGCTGAATGCCTACAATTACTTATCCTCTATTCTGGCACTGATAGTATCTATCTAAACTGTATTCTTATTTTTCAGTTTCATCAACTTTTTAAAACTTAACCTCCCTCTCTCCAAATTTGCATTTATACATGCACTTAGGATCAGTAGAGTTCGTCAGCCCCCCTCCATTGATGTTGGGTTTATATTTCCATGCTGACTCTTCCAGGACAGCTCTGTCTGGGTATTCCTTTCCAGACTCACGGTACCTGCCTGTGCACATCCTTTCCCAATGTCCCATTTCCTGCTAGAAGCTAACTAGCTGAACAATCAAATCCTGGTGATTCCAAAGTGTAAATCCCACATTACTATATTGGTTTGCTTCACAAGTACCAGCTAAAGATGATGAGGTATTGAGTGATTCTCAAGCTTTCTCAAGTTTTTTTTTTTTTTTTTTTTTTTTTTTTGCAATGCATGGGACCTATCAGATCACAATATAGTGTATATGAAACAACATACCTCAATGTTTAGTGTGCATAAAACTCATAGAGCAGATTGTTCCCCATTAAATTACAGCATTCAAGCTTCAATCACTAAAATTACTACCTGATCTGGTTTGTGGTGGGGCCCATCTGTAGGTTATCTAACATATGCCCAGGTGATGTGAATTTTTCTGGAGTAAGAACGAGGCACTTCTGGGGTAGGCATGAGAAACACTGGCATGAGATTAGCTTTAAGAGCTCTCCAACTCAATCTAGGAGATGGCTCAGGGATTAATTAAGAGCACTTACAGCCCTTGCAGAGGACTTGAGTCTCAATTGCAACACCTACTGGAATTAAAACGAAAAATTCTGTAGCTTCAGTCCCAGGGTCTCTGACACCCCCTTTGATTTCCCTGTAACCAAATATGCACTTGGTGAACAAACAAAGATGCAGACAGAATACGCATACAAATAAATGTCTAAAATTATGCAAATTAACATTTTAAAAGTCAAAAGTCAGAGTGCAATCAGACTAGTTTGAGAGAATGGTGAAAATTATAAAAACTGTATGTTACTGAGAGGGTAAAATTCAACCTGTAACTCATATACATAACAAAGTAAAATTTATATATATTAAAAGGACTTTCTGGATCAGCACGGTAGTGTTGTCCTGCTCTGTTTCTGACCTGGGCTGGTTGACCAGTCCTTAGGCAACCTGGTGGTCCCCTGCTCCTTGGATTCACTGTATTGATGCTGAAATTAGTACAGACACCGGATCAGCATAGCACACTACAGCCCAGAACATCTCGTAGGAGAAAGGGGAGGGAAGAAGAGGAGGGGGTGAAGAACATGATGGACTAGGAAGACTGAATAGGGAGGTGAATAGAAGAGAGCAAGAAAAGAGACACATCAGTAGAGGGAGCTATTACAGGCTTAAAGAGAAATCTGGCACTAGTGAATTGTGCAGAGATCCACAAGGATGACCCCAACTAGGAATCTAAGCAGTAGTGGAGAGGCTACCTTAAATGCCCTTCCCCGACAATGAGAATGATGACTACCTTATATGCCATACTAGAGTCTTCATCCAGCAGCTGATGGAAGCAGAAGCAAAGATTCACAGATAAGCACTTAGCCAAATTCCTGGAATTTGTTTCAGGAGGGGTCAAGACCATGCTGGAAAAACCCACTGAAACAGCTGTCCTGAGCAAGCAGAAACTCATGGATCCTAGTCTGACAGCTGGGTAACCAACCTAGGACCAAACCAGACCCCATGAACGTGGGTGTCAGCAAGGAGAATGGGCAGTTTATGGGGCCTCTGGCAGTGAAACAGGATGTATCCCTAGTGCATAAAGGGACTTCAGAAGCCCAGTCCCTATGGAGGGTTACTCTTTCAGACTAGATATACGGAGGAGGGCCTAGGCCCTACCTCAAATAACTTGACAGATTTTGATGATCCCTCATGGAAGGCCTCACTCTTCCTAGGGTGTGGGTGGGGAATGGGATGGGGGGATCAGTGAGGGGCATGGGAGGGTGGGAGGGAGAGGGAACTGGGACTGATATGATTGATAAATAAGATGATTTATAATACAATATATAAAAAGGGCTTTGTGGAAGTAGGGGATTTTACATCAAATAAAAACATAAATATTTGAGATGAATATTTAGAATGAACAAATTATTAAATGTGTCTATAAAATATATCATATACATTTTAGCAGAGTAAAGTAGCAGTTCTATTTTCTTTCATTAACTATGTTTAATGAAATAACCTGTAATACAATGGTATGAGAAGGAAGATGTCATCTCCTGACTTTGTGATTTTGCAGATAACAACACATTGCACCCTGAGCAGAGGAACAAGCTTCACTGACTCATGGAATCTGCATGGTTAATGACTCTTAAAAAGTTACATTTTCTTCCAATTGGCCTACTTACTTTTATTTTAGGTAAATATATTTATTCACAATATTAATTCAAATTTATGTACTAACACAGCAAATATTGAATTAACATTATTCATGCTACTATGTCTTATTTTACATAAAAGATGATATAAGCAACATTCCAGGCTTTGAAGATTTCTAAACTTAACAAAGGTATTGCAGAGGTTGCTGTTTTGTTAAGTATTTCTGTATTTTCCAGTTTCTCTGAATAGGTTACTATTATTAAAACGAAGCAAACAATAAACATTTTAAAGACTAAACTGAGAACAAGATGAAAAGCTAAGGGAAAGCCAAGACAGTCTGATAATTTAAAGATTCATACATAGAGAGTGAAAGTGACTTATACTTACATGAAATTGTGACTAAACTCTAAGTCAACAACTATTTAAGCAGAAAGACAATTTATCTCATTTTTGAGTTAGGCCCACTGCCACCTAAGACTTATGTGTGCACGTGATTAAAAACACTAGTGGGCAGAGCAGCTACATCTGCATGTGTGTGCTCACTGGACTTATGCCACATGCTAAATATTAAGTAGAGATAAATCCAGAAATACTTTGTAGGGGAATCTTGGGGAAAAAATTCTTCACAAGATTTATATTTTATTCAGTGTTTGTTCAAAATTAGCTTAACTGCTATTCGACTACCAATATTTTACATTTTTTTTTTTTTTGTCCTGTAGGGCTGACTGCCAAGCCAACAGTAACCTAATGCCAATCTCAGAAACATTTCAGATCAGGAGGAGGAAAACGGACCTAAAGAAGAGACAGAATCACCTCAGTATTAAAACTGGAGAATTCTAAAGCTGGAACTTACATCTGGTACAAATTGCTCTGCTGAGGGCTTTACGGATGCGTGAAGGACCAAAAGGGTTGTCAGCATGCTCCCATTTAATTTCTGTTCGGGATGAACCTGTGAGAATTATGACAGCTCCTTGACACGCTGGAATTCATCGGCTACTTGTTCACTCCTTGAGAGTAAATATCTGTCAGCTGCCAGAAAGTGGCGGGAAAGATGCCTGGAACTCAGCAGACTCATTGTGTTTAGAGTGATGATCATTTTGAGTGCTCAATCACAGGCACCTGCTGGGTTTGTTTCTTAATTTTTGAAGCTAAAATAAGTGGTTTTGTTGAATGAAAGGTCCAATTTCTGCCTGTCAAATTAAACATTCGAGGTCAGAGAAGCAGAATAAGCTCTACAAAAATCATTGAGTAGGGATAAAAACATAAAAATGAATTCCTGGTAGGCACACACACACACACACACACACACACACACACACACACACACACACACACACGAGTTGCTTTATTAACTGAAGCCACAGAATATATGATTGCTATTTTTGCATTGTCTTGAAAATAAATCCAACAGAATTTGATGTTTCTCTGTAGTCTTCATTATATAGCATAATTTGAATACATCTTTTTTTTTTTGCTTCCCCCTTTGAAAATTGCCTTTATGTTAATTCTTTTTAAATAAGTAAATTCTATGACCATGAAGTTATCTACTTAATTGCATTATATAAAGTTCCATTTAAAATTATGCATATATAGTTCACCTGGTCCACTTACTATAATATATGCTCCATAATACATAAACATTGGTCCACTTTTATGTGGTCTGGTAACCTCTTTTTTTTCTGCACACATCTCTAAAGAATACATGAAATATAATATACAGTTGAGGAGGAAAAACAATTTTAATGTGACTCTCTCTTATTATCACATTCACATTCATAGGCAGAATGACACTAATTATATTAATAATAATGTCAAGAGACTAAATGTTGGATACCAGCAGTTCATTTACAATTTAGAAGTATACTTACAATTGCAGTCAGGTTTGCTTCCAAAAAATATGTGTTTAAATCTCAGCATCTAATTACACCAGTGTCTCAAATTTAAAATGATCTTAAGGGACAACAACAGATGATGTTTGGAGTCTACATATGTCATTTTTCTCAGTTAAATTTCCAATTAACTTTATTTTCAACGTGATACATATTAACTATTACATTGTAAACTAAGTGTTTCTAAGTCCCAGTTCAACACCTCCAGGCTGAATATTATTCATGACCAATAATAATCCACACTCTGCCTAATCCCCTGGAGACGAATTGTCAGACATTCTAATATGTTGGCTGTTTTACTATGCCAGTCATTCACTAATGTACCTCTATTGCATAAAAATGTGTTGAATACATCACACATTCTCAAACTTATTTATAGAAACTGCAAATAATAGTATCATAATAACAAATACGTATAAATATCATCATGTATAAGGTGCTAGCCTTCAAACTATTATAGGCATGTTGTACATCTTAGCTCTTTTGACTCTTTGGAACATAGTTTGAGTATGGGACAATGCCATAATATGTGTAAAAGTTTGGTCTCCGGAAATGAAGAATTATGGTTGGTTGACACAAGGCAAATTAATCATTGATAAAATAGAAATCATATATATATGTATATATATACATATATATTTCAATGGTTGCTATTTGTTATTGTGGAACCTAAGACTCTAATGCTGAAGCTAAGGTTTTATGGCATAGAAAATGTTCAACATTTGTAAGGGCCTGGGTTCGATAAATACTGGTTATGGAGTTGTACCTGAATGATTGTTGGGATACACCACTTTACCACCCCACTTTTGTGCATTGACATCATTTCCCAGGCACGCTAATTTTCTACAAGTAATCATTCCCGTTCTGTTTCTGTCTTTTTTAAATATTTTATTCCTTGCACCTTTCTTCATATTTTAAAGACCTATAGGGTTTGTACTCTTGTACACATCACCCTGGACAAAATCCTCCTGATTATTCTTGCCCATTAATTTACCATAGATATTCTACAATAAGCTTCTCTAGAAAAGACTATTGTTTCCTTGGCTTTTGCTTACTTAAAGAGAGATAAACAAAGAACTGTCATCTTCATAATATCGAGTCACTTAACCTATAATCATAGGGTTTCTTAAAAGTATCAATTACATTTTCATACTGGTTCTCTAGTAAGCAGTATAGTACTTATGACCATTGACATCTTAGTCCTCTATGAGTCACACAGTTTCTAACAATGAAACTGTATACATGAACATCACATGAATTCCTCATGTTTTAGTGAAAATGTTCTTGGCATTTAGCAAACATGATTTATCTGCTCTGTAAGAGTTCAGGTGTTAAGAATAAGACATTTATACTTTCCAAACTGAATCTGGAATACAAAGTACTTATGTGACACTCACTATCTAGGTTTGATGGAAATAATACTCTATTTACTTTCTGTCTACCTTAATAAACATTGTTTTTTTTTCAAATGGGGACATGGAGACAGAAAAGGTAAAATATAATAATAATAATAATAATAATAATAATAATAATAATAAATAAGTAAAACTTGGAAATTAGTTTGTTTATATCTTAACCAAATATTCTTGTTAGGTAATTTTTAGTATTTTGTGAGATTTAAATATGCTAATGGGCTATCATTTTCAGGATTTTAATGCAAAAACAAAAATACCACTTACATAGTAAAATTAATACAACAGTTATGAAAATTTACAAAAGTCTGGCTTAGTGACACAGACTTCATTAAAATACAATGAAACATCTATTGATCAGCCATTTATTTAAAAATTTAGTCTGTAGTTTTTTCCATCTCTGTGACTTAGAAATCTTAATTAAAATTATCAAAAGACAGAGAAAATAAAACAAAACAAACAAAAAATACAAAACCCTTTTAGTCTTCTGAAAGCATCTTCATTAGTTCTTGGCTTTGGAAATGTGAAAATAAAGAAATAGACATTTTTATCATGGGCTTTTATCTATATCAATGACTGATATACAGAAAAACAGCAATAGTACAAAGTTTCGATGCAATGATTAAAAGAAAGCACAAAATATATCTACATGTTTGTATAGCTAAATCCATAAGCATGCATATTTGTCTAAGGGACACAGCTAGACAAGGGACTAAGTAGAAATATCTTAGCTTTATAATTCTTTTCACCTCTTCTTTGATAGTTCTGATTACCTTTACAGAATGGAAGAATTAAAGAGCTGTAAATAAAAACAGTGCTTCGAAAGTCAATAAATTTCATAAATATTTTCAAATTTGAGTATTAGTGAGAACAAAGATGACAATTTCATTCCATTTAAATTCAAATATTGCTTATTGTCAGAATGCAAATCCCTTATTTACAGCCTGTGCATTTTGATAAAGAGAAAATGTCCACCTTTCAGTTGTTGCACAGAACCAGCTATTCAGAAGCACCTTAGAATTAGCATGAATTCTCTTCCACCTGAAAATCAACTACATGAGTGTTGTTAATGAATGGTTGAGAAACACCTGCACATTTTAATACCGCTTTAATGGGAATTGTGTGGGAGAAATGAATGTGCCTGTGATGGGAGACTTACAAAGAAAATACTCTTAAAGATAAATGTCAGAGCCTGCAAATGTGTCCATGGTCATTTTACTCCCCAGGGAAATGTGTTTCTGAAAGCCTAATGGAAATTAATAATAAAATATAAATCTTCATAAATCAACATTTTACACATGCTTTTACAGAATGCCATGGAAAGCATAAAGTGCAAATAATTACTTAATTAAATTATTCACTACCCATTGTACTTCAGGGATTGTAAGCACTAGTGATTCAGCAATAAATATAAAACCAGAGGCCTATTTGTCCCCACATCTGACTAAATTTTGTTAGTTAGAGCTCACAAAGCTGGTAAAAGTTATTAACAATAGGCCAGATGTGGAAAGTTTTCTGGAAAATATTATAATAATATGATGGAAAGAAGGACCAGAGGATGTCAAAGAGGGGGTCAACTGTTATGAGTAAGATTTTCACCTGCTAGCCTGGGCACACAATTGTGCCAGCCCCAAATAGCACACAGAGACACTATTAGATATAATTTTGTTGGCCAGTTTCTAGTTCCTTATCAACTAGTTCTGTCTTAAATACTAACACATTTTTATTAATCTAAGTACTTCCACATGGTCTTATTTTACCAGAGAGAGGGGCTGGCATTCTTCTCTCTCCGTCCTCCATCTTGGATCTCCCTACTACTTCTTCTTTCCTCTTTGTCTCCTAGTCCTGCCTATCTTGCTTTCCTATTGGCCAACAGTGCTTTATTCATTAACCAATACAAGAAACATATTTACAGAATGACATCTCCCATCAGTCAACATTTGTATGCACAGGAGAATCAAGGGAAAAGACTGATGAGAGGTAATACTCAAGAGAGTGGAAGTAGGAAAGGAAAGAAGGCAGAATTTTGGTTGTGATAGGTGAACACTACAGTTCAATAGAACATTTCCACTAAGGATGGTAGAATACAATGGAATCAGAGAGCAAACAGACATCTAGGAGATGTAATATACCCTAGATATTTTACTTTTGAATGATCAAAAAGAAACAAACAAACAGTATGTTTTGCAGAGAGGAATGAAATGATCTGACCTCTTACTAAAGCCTCTTCTAAGCAACGTGTTAAACATTTTGTGTAGGAGAAGAAGCAGAGATTAGTCTAAAGTTAACATATGTTAGGTTTGAGTCGGTGTTGTGGCCAATGGTGGTAAGGCAAAAGTGCTAGTAATTCAAATTGAAATGTTCTGAAAGAAAGACAATAACATTCGTGAAAAGTGATATGGGACACATAAGGGGTTAAGAAAAAAATTAAGTTATTCCAATATATTTTACCAAAACCAAAAATGGTGGAATTTATGTGGGGAATAATGCATAAGCTTCTAGAAGGTGAAAAGAGAATTTTACATTTGAAATATTAGAATTAAGAATTTAAATCACATAGATGGGAAAATATATTCTGATTGTGAAAATAACTGTTAAGGAGAACATTTTTCCTGAATATGAATAAAAATACTTTTTCCTGAGTCTGTTGAATACACAGTGTACCTTAGGTAGATTGAGGAGAAAAAAAGGGATGGGTGGAGGTATTTAAACATCTAGAAAAAGGACATTCCATCCAAAGAGACAGTGGAATAATATATAAGAGAGAAACTCTAAAAGCCAAGAGAAATTATTCCAGATCTAAGAGGATACACAGCATCAAATGTGTGGATGTGTTCTCAAATGGGGAATGCAACTTAACTTCTGGGTTTAACCCTTCAATGGTGATTGTGATAGGATACTGTCTCAGACATCTTCATGGTAGTACAGAGGCAGTGGGTCTAAAATTTCTGCAGGAGCTTTGCCCTGTGGATGTTCAGGGAAGTGCAAACCTAGTAGCTCGTCGGGTTAGTTACCCTTCCATCATTGTTATCAGCCACACTTCCTTCAAATAAAAAACCAAGAGAACATCACTATGACAATGGCAACAGTAGAGTAAAAGGAGGGAAATTTTTGTCTGTCATGACCTAATACGAAGGGTTCATTACAATTAAAGTTCAATAAACAGTCTAAAGCAGTGTGGTTTTCTCCAGTCTGTCTCAGCTCAATTTATAAAAAAGAAAAGAGTAGGCAGGGGGATGGATTCCATGTGAACTGAGGTTTGTTTAGGTGCACCTGGGTCAGTAGCTGATGTGAGCATGTGTGACCTTGGATAGCTGCAGTGTTCACAGGAATGAAAGGGACGTGGATGAAGACAGACATAGATCATGGATAGACACGGAGAGATAGGTGGCGGATTAGAAGGGATTTTGCTCATAATTGCATTTTCTTAGAGAATGTTTAAACAATTAATTCCTATTCTTACATTTATTATTACATTCCCGACAAATGGGTTTAATAATAAGTTTAATCTTAAAATTATTGACCATCATTGGTCTAAACATTTATTTATAATTTTATTAGAGTTGGATATAGGTCAATGGTAGACTGTTTATTTACTGCTTAAGTACTGGTATTAATCACTGTTACCATGAAGCAAACAAACAATTTATAGAAGCGTTACAGCTCAATTATAAAAATAGGGAGTGAGTGCATCATGAGACTCAAAATATTTGTGTTTGTTTTTAAAGAACTGAAATCACACCTTTCATAGACTTGTGGATAGCTTGCTAAGTAGAATTAATTTTCAGAGTGAAGTCATGTGACTTCACAGCTATTCATGAAGGAACATATAGTGCTGCCATTTGGGAAATATTGAATATAGGATAAACTGAGTTCTAAAACTGATGCATGAGAGTGCATTAAATGTATTCATTCTTTAAAAATACCTTAATGTCCATAATATATCTACTTCATTTACATAGCTAGCATTGGCACGGTTTTCCATAAATGTGTAGCTACAGGATACGTCATGGATATATTATAGTGGACATTCTGATTTAAGGAAGTGCACTCAGAAATCCCTAAAAACTTCATCTCCATCTTCAATTTTATGATTTTAATATGATTCCAGCAACCACCACTACACTAGGGATGTTAATAAAGGAGCAATAGTGAACTACACACACCTAGAAGGTTCTACCAAGAATGATTCCACAACTGATTACTAAGACACATTCCTATGCTGCAGTACTTCTTGTTTGTCCCCTTCCAAAGGTTTGTGAAATGTTAAAAGTGATTTCTGCTAAAGTCTTGGATGGCAGTGTTTGTCCAACATTAACATTGTTTACTCTAATTTCTCACATCATTAACTTGTCATCTATATGAAAATAATAATTATTTGGGGACCATTATCATTTAGGTAGGCAAAAGCCCGAACTCCTTTGTATTATTTCATTTGGCCCTGGCAGTATCTTCATAAAATATGATACATTTTTTCCAGTCCTTCTTCTTGGGGAAACAGTTGTAAATATATAGAATGCTGACCTAAGGTTGCTTAGACAAACAGACTTTACAGATCAAGATGCCTAGACCCTGAACAGAAGTTCCAAATCACTATATTGTAGCCATATTTAAGAGGGAAGGACTTTGCTCATACCAGGATACTGACCTCCACTCTCTCTCTGTACTGGATATGTCCAAGTTAAAATAAAAGTTTGTGTTGTAACATACTGTAGCTGTGTTTATAGAAGCCAACCGGGTTCTAAGGCAATGTAGCGGTGTTTATAGAAAGCAACTAGGTTCTAGCACAATGTATCAATGATCATAGAAAGTGGCACATTCTAACACAATGTATCAGTGTTTAGAGAAAACAACTGGGTTTTAACACAATGTAACAGTTTTCATAGAAAGCTTCTGCTTTCTAATACAATGTAGCAGTGTTTATAAGAGACACCTCCTTCTGTATCCATCCTCTCCTTGCAGCCTCCACATAGTCTCCTTAATCATGATGCTTGTGATTGAAGATTGTTCTTCTGTAGAAGTCATTCACTGCTTCTGGTTTTTTACTTGTTTGTTTTATTTTTCTCCTTATTATGCTCCTTGCTGTATAGACAGAGATTATGATTCTTGACATACTTGTGGCATTTGCACAACGTCAGTTCCTCACAAATCAGATTATTTCTCCTTATCATCCACCCATTGAATATTTCATATGTCTTGGAAAGTTTTCTAGCAACTGTATATGATAATTTGATGTTCTACTTCTTGTAACTCCAAATCTATATTCTATGAATAGGACTACTAGATACACAGCTCAATTCATGTCATGATTATTTCACACATTGTGTGTGTTTTGGAGGATGTTTATTTCAGCCCATTGTCCCAAACAGAGGACATTGCCTACTACATAACTTGTAAATTTAAAGTATTTTTTTAAAAAAATAACCCATTGTTAAATTTCACTTTGATAAGACCAATCGAAGCTGTTTCAACACTAAACTGTGGTTGCTTATCTTCTGGATTCATAGACCTAGATAACAACATTACCTTGAAATAATTTATATTGATAAATATAAACCAGTATCTAACAGAAACACCAAAGTCATCCCTTTCCCAGGAATAGCCATGGAAACCAATTCAGAGGCATTGCTAGCCCCTGAAACAATGTTCACATTTGCACATCAAACTAACAATGGGTTTTACCTTCAAGCAACAACATAGTAACATTTCATATATTTTGGGGAGAGAGTTTAGTAAGCCAGCCATCCAGGATGTAGTTTGTATCAAAAATAAAAAGTGCTTCCTGGCAGGCATTTTCAGCATGAGAATTTTTTATTTTAATTAAAAGATAATTACATATTTGCCTTCCTTTCTTCCCTTCCATCCATCCATCTTATCTCTGCCCTCTCCCTTACAACTTTATAGCCTCTTTAACCATGGTTGTTACATAGACTTGAAGTCCCTTTGAAGACAAAGGGAGCTGGGCGTGGAGAGCACCTAAAACAATGAGAGCTAGACTCCTTACCCAGACCATGATTGGTTTCCAGGTCATCACCCAAAGTGTGTGAGAAAATCAATTGCCTGAGAATTTACTTCATTAAGTGTTCTGTTACTTGCAGCTGAAGGCATCTTTCTGATAGTTTTATTATGTCCATACATTTGATTAGTGTTGTCTACCTTAATTCCTAGTTCAACCTAATGAGGTTGATTATCTACTTCATTATTCACATTTTACTGGTAAACAAACTGGAGCTTTGGGCATTAAATTTGAGCATCAGGGAAACACAGAAGAA
The DNA here is from genome assembly GCA_030556225.1 of Cricetiscus sungorus. Lineage (NCBI taxonomy): Eukaryota > Metazoa > Chordata > Mammalia > Rodentia > Cricetidae > Cricetiscus > Cricetiscus sungorus. The sequence goes on from JANBXA010000031.1 coordinate 28,578,067, forward strand.
CATTTTGTTTAAGCGTCTTCATCCTTTCTATTCCAAAGCCTGTGAGATTAAACTGCTGTACTTGGAAAACACAGAGAGTAATACCTAATGAATTTTTCAGAGCTTTGATAACAATGCTTTTTTTGTGGGTAGTTTTAAATTTTCTTTACAAAATAAATGTTGAAAATGAGAAGCTGGGGTCTGCATTAATCCTTGATGATAAATCTAGATTGATAGCCTATATACAGACAAATACATAAGGCCCATGCCCTATCTACAAAGAAAGTAGAACTCACAAAGAAAGAGGTATAATCTCAAATTGCCATTGCAAACTAGCTCTCTTGTACCAGAATGTTATGCAATTTTGCAAAAATTTAGTTTATTGTATCTATAGGGCATTTATCTAAATTTAAATCCTCTGGTTTGTGCTATGTTGTATAACAGAGGCAGTCATGAGCAACCCTAATGCGATAAAGTCATTTAAAAGCAATGAAATAAGAAATTGATACTTCTGTGTATTACTTTGTTCTTAACAATGGAATATGATGGTTACAAAAATACCCCAGATTATACTTGGCACCTTAGTATCTGTGAGAACTGATGAAAATATTTGGTCCTCAGCTCTATTTATAATATGTCCATTTTCTTCCCGTTTCTCTCATTTGTCTAACAAAATTGCTACAGCAATTTGTTCCACATTACCCTAGACCTTTACTGGCTCATCTTTCCTCTGGGCATCCATAACCTCTGCACTGACTTACCTTCAGTGATCTCGTTCCAGCACTTTCCTCTCTCTAACCATCAAACATCTCCCCTTTTCCACACCAGGCTTTGGAATCGGGCTTCCCTGGCTTACTCTTTTTTGTATACCTGATTTGTAGCTCTTTCAGGAGATTTTCTCCTTCCTCCAGCTCTAGGACTATGTACTCCCCAGGATGCTCACAGTCAGTCAGAATCCCTAGGTTGTTCTGTCTGTCTAATTTAGATGTCATCTCCTCAAAGCCTCAGTCTCTATTGTCCTTACATCTCATTTGATCTTTGCCGTTAGAGTAGAGGTTTCCTCTTCTCCCATGCTTAGGGTATCTCCTGCATGCTACAGATACAGATACAGAGAGAGAGAGAGAGAGAGAGAGAGAGAGAGAGAGAGAGAGAGAGAGAGAGAGAGAGAGAGTGTAGACTGAAGATATACTTGGAAAAGTATTATAATAATAGTAAAAATGTAAAAAGAGAATCATTCATTTGCTTTGTAGATAGAGTGGAAGTCCATTCAATACTGTTTTCTGATACCATTGTATGTGATAAAGACTGTGACATACATTCAGAACTTCCCATCCGCTCTACTTCCTGTCCTTGAGAAAAAGCCCAAGGCTCCATCTTCTCAGGACTTCTGTTATTCCTTGGCAGGACTTCCTGAGTTGCCCATTTGAGAGACATCACAATCACAGTTCAGCACCTGCAATTTCAAGTATCTGCCCTTGTGACTTTCCAAAGGAGTCTTATGTATAAATCACTGTTTACATTCTCTCCCTATGGCCTCATAGTATATATAGCATGTCTCTGGTGATCCATAGTTTTAGCCTCATATGGAATAATAGCCTGTGACTTTAGGGTGACTGCCAAAGTTACCTGAAGAGAGTTTAAAGTGTATATGAACTCTATTTCAGTCATCTCATCCTCACTTGTCCTCTAAATAACAAAAAAAAATCATATTAGTTAGGGTTTCTGAAAGACTAGAACTAATACTGATACAATGTTGACATAATTGCCAGGGGATGCTGGTCTCCTCCCCGGGCTGAGCAGGATGGTGAGTGTCAACAACTCAGACCTCCCCTCCTCACATTTATATAGGGTTGAGGTTTCGGGTAGTAATTTTAGGATGGGATAAGGTGATGGGAAGAGAAAAGGCCAATGATATTCCACCAAGCTAGCAGTTAGCTAGGCAGGGGGCAGTGTTTCATCAGGCCTTGCTCAGTCACTCTCCAGTGGAGGTTACAGGCCAAAGACAGGTTGCCAAACTGTAGATAGGCTCAGGAAGTTCCACTAGACCTCAGGTCCCAGCCTTTTTAGGCCAAACATATAATTATAAACAGAGATATATTAATTACTACCTTGGTTTCATATCAGAGATTCCAAAGTATTCCAACACCTGCCTTTATGATGTAGAGCTAGAAAACCCAATAGTTACTCAATTTAAGAAAAAAAATTCAGTAAAAAGCAAAAAAAAAAAATGTGTACTGGTTATTGTATCTTCAAAAAAAATACTTACACTATTCTGATTCTGTAGATGAACTATGAAACTGGAAATTCTAGATAAAATATTCCCAATGGACTCCCACTGATGTAGAACTATTCTATAGTTTAATAAATGACATAAGCTAATCATCAACATTTTGACTTCAAAAGCAACAAAACACTGATCATCCTGGTCTGCTAAATCATTTATGAAAACATTCACCTGAAGGTTTAGAAATGTGAATGAGGGAAAATATAATATTCAAAGGTCAATTTTGAATATGCTCCCTTGGTTAAATCTACACTCACAGAATCCTAAGCGGCATTTAAATTTGAAGGAGATACTTAGGAGAGTGGGTTTCAATATCAGAGAACCCATTTTTTTTTTTTAGTGTTTATATTTTTAAATTTCATTTTACATTCCAACCATAGTTCTCACTCCTAACCTTACTTCTGCCTCCTTCACCCCCTGCCCAGTCCATCCAACATCTACTTCATGCACAGGGTAAGGGCTCCCACGGAAGATAAATAATGCCTGTCCAATTTAATTGAAGCACGACCAAGCCCTCCACCCCTCCCTGTATGAAGGCTGAGTATGGAATCCCACCATTCTTTGCCATGTTGTCTTGATAGAGAAATATAAAGATGAAGAGTGATATTCATTGCAACACTCATTCTCTGTCCCAGAATAATGTGTTACCAACAATGACATCTTATTTTCTACTAAATACCATACATATTTGTGCTGGACTGCTACATGGATGGAAGAAGTTGTAATTAAACAGTTTGTGCTTGGAATAATTTTTGGTCCCTTTGAGGAGCTAAAATGGTTCAAGTAGGAACTGTCGGCTGTCTCCAGTGTGAGCAGCAGGAGCCAGTGTGCAGGGATGAGTGCTTTGAAGGCTTCAGTGAAGGTTAACACTGTGGATCTTCCTGAAAGGTTTGAAAACATAACTATCCATAAGGTCAAACTCTCAGTGGTCTAGTGTTTCTACATACAAAGACATCTGAAGTGTTTCATATTATGATATTCTTGTTATTGAAAATATTGTTACATGTAGCCTGCTATTATTCTCAGGGAATTATTTTTTTTTAAATATTGTGTGTGTGTGTGCATGTGTGTGTGTGTGTGTGTGTGTGTGTGTGTGTGTGAATAATACTTTACCTTTTCTTCCTTAAGCTTGGTGGGGAATGAGATTCTGGGGATTAGCTGAGACTTTTTAAAAATAAAACATGCTTAGAAAATGTTTAAGAAAGGAGTTATGAGTACCCTGAACTGGCCATCTCCAGAGTGTCATTAAAGAGGTGTCATCCAGCAACTGAGGAAACAGGTGAAGACCCACAGCCAAATGTCATACAGGGTTCAGGAATCTTGTAGAAGAGCAGGAGGAAGGGTTGTAAGTGCCAGAGGGGTCAAGAACATGACCAGAAAATTCACAGAATCAACTAACCTGTTCCCATATGGGCACACAGAAGCTTGCATGACACTGATAAGGGCACTCTGAGTTATGTTACAGTTGTGTAGATTGGTCCTCTTGTGGGACTCCCAACGGTGGAAACAGGAGCTGTCTCCAGCTCTTTTATTGGTGTCTGTGACCCTCCTCCTCATACTGGGTCATCTGGTCCAGCCTTAATAAATGGGTAGGTCTTACTGCAACTTGGTATGCCATGCTTGTTGATACTATGGGAGACCTATATTTTCCTAAACCTAAATGGAGGAGTAAATTGGGGGTGGGCACAGAGGAGGTGGATAGGAGGAAGAGACTGAGAATAGAGAGGAGAAACTTCAGCAGGAATGCAAAATTAATAAATAAATAATAATTTCTTTATAAAAGAAAGATGTTATGAGGGGCAATTAGATACAGACTCTTTCCAAATGAAATATTTTAAGACTTGAAGAAGTTTCTCTGTTGGATAAAACACAGTGTAGTGACTGACAACAAATGATCCCTTAGCATAATTGTCTCTTTTTCCCCAGGTAATTTTATTTAGAAGGTCAATGACCAATTACAAAGTAAAACTTTCAGTCACAATTTTGAAGATGGACATTTCCAGAGCTTAGCTATCTCTTGTAAAAATTTAAAGCTTATTTAAATGTTTTTGTATATAGTTAATGATAAGAATTTTAGTTTGTATATTAAACAAATAGAATTAAAATTTATATATTAGAAAGTTTTAAAAAATATTTTAATTTCTACTTGTTAGATGTCAGTATCAAGCAAAAAACAAAAAAAAAATCCTATCAAGAAAATCAATTTATTATGCAAGACGTGAATTATGAGTTTTGAAATTTATATTCTATGCATGAGCAATGTCAAGATGGGTGATGACTAACACTATATCATTTCTCCAAATATTAAAAACTTATATTTATAACATGGAGATTAGAAAGGGTTTTGCAGAAGGTGGCCCATGAAACAGGTCTACTATGAAAAGCATTCAATGGACAGCAATGGCAGGAAGAACATTTGAATAAGTCCTAACCTTTGTCTCTCAAAAGTAGCATGTAACTTAAGACAACCACCCCTCACCTGCCAAATGAATCTAAGTCAAGGTTGTGCTTCCAGGAGCAAAAGAGAAGCTATGTATGTGTCTAAGAGCAAGGATGGGTCCAAGCAACAACCACCGCACAGTAAGAAATTAAATATTCAGTGCTTCAAATTTTCTCCGAACAAAATTTAATACCGATTCACTAATTAACACCGAGGAAGTGCAGGTTTAATAGTGGCTCCAGGCAAAGCTGTCTCACTCCATTAAGATTACACAGCTAAGACTCTAGTGATCAGGTTTATTTTCTACTACTCAGGAGATAATCACTTACAAGTGTGAATGAACACAACTCAAAAAAGTACTTTACCACCACTGAAACAAGTCAATATAAATGCATCAGGGTACAAGCAATTGATACCTGGTTCACAGAGAGGAACCCTGGGAAGATGTCAGTGGAGTGGGGGAGGTCTCACCTGGTGCTTGCTATGTCTAAGTCCTTTGACTCTATTCTCAGATCACCTTGATCCCTTCAAATGCAGAACTAAATTGTTTGAGTTTGCACATATGTGGGTGCTCACACACACACACAGCCACCACCGCCACCAAAATTACCATCCTCATGAACCTTTCTTTTAAAAAGCAATGAAAAAGAATAATATTCATTGTTAGATTTTTATTATAAATCATCATTTAAACTACACATACTTTCAGTCCTATCATGTATTATGAATAAACTCAGGAAATTATAAATATTTCACTTGCTTATAATTGGCTAGATATACAGTAAATAGTGATACTAGGCTTCTATCACATGGTGAAGAAGTCTAGGCTCCTCATTTAATTTTGAAGAGTCCATCTTTTGAATTTGGGCATTTTATTTCACAAGGAAAGACACATCTAACAAATTAATTAGAGAAAATCACACTTAAAAACATCGGTATCTTAGATACATAGTGATTATAATTACTATGCCATGCAGCTACAGTATAAGCTCTACATTTTAAATATTTTTAAAATGATGTAAGGTTTTTTTGGTTTGTTTTTTAACCTAGCTTACAGCGACTACCAAGTGTCTTTAATACAATGTATATTGATGTAGATTCTATCTAGATAAAATGTCCTTCATCTAAGAAATCTTTAAATGTGTATCAGTCTGAAGGTAAAAGTTAAACTGCAGACAAGAGAAGGGGAGAGCAAGTGGTCTCTCAAGCTGTTGTGATAAGTGGTACTCTTTATTCGAATGTTCATTGGTTAAACAGTCTTTTCAGTTAGCACAGGCACTCCTGAATTCCACTCTGTATTTCTCTCGTTACATATTAACCAACATGATGCCCTACAGAAATATCAGTTTGTTCAAACTGTGATTCAGCTAGTGTCAAATTCAAATTTTTGATTGCAGATTTTGACAAAAGAAATTGAGTTTCATTCAAGAACATACTGCATACAAAATCAAGGATCACAAGAAACCATAATGTTTGTAGAGATAAAGAGGAGGAAATTTCCCAGAAGCAGCTCTCTGGCTGAGAAGAGGCTCAGGACCTACTTGGCTATTCTGTGAGTCCGCACCTCCAGAAGTGGTTACTTCTCCATCTCCTCTCACCAAACCTTGTAGCTTTCAGAAACTAGTAATTACACAGTATGCATTCCAACTACAGGGTGACTTTATTGCTCTAAGATGGTGAAACAAGGTATGACGATTGATACTTCAACTTCTGCTCTTGGAAATTTTACACATGAGGAGGGAGAGCTGAAGCCCAGGCTATGCTATTTAGTGAGTTCATGCCATTCCAGGATACACAGAAAAGAATCAAGGAAATGAAGGAAGCAAAGAAGGAAGGAGGAAAGGAAGGAAGAAAGGAAGGAAGAAAGGAAGGAAAAAAGAGAGGAAGGAAGGAAGGAAGGAAGGAAAGAAGAAAGAAAGAAAAAAGAAAGAAAGTAAAGAATTATTGATATAACCAAATTGAGATGTATTTCTCTTCAAATGCTATTTTCTTTCAAAAGCACTAATTGCTAAACTCTGTTAAATAATGGTTCAGAATGCAAAGAATCATAATGATAACCCAATCTCCTTTCCTACAAAAGGAAAATAGCAAATATTAGCATTTACTTACCCACACATGTGTCATCCACTCTGGACTCTTCCTGTAACTTAATGAGGGCACGGACTCAGTGACAGTACATATTTTCTCATTGCCATGGTCTCCCACTGAAAACTACTGGCAGATGTTTGCTGCTTTCAAACCAGATGTCAGCACATCAGCTGGTGTTACGGGATTTTTATTTGTGTACAGAGTATGCTACAGACTTGAATGTCAATCACTTTGCGTCTTCAATTCCCCTGTATTCACTCACTTCACCCTTTCCTCGTTTGTTATATATATGATTCTACGTTGGCACATTGAAGTAAACTTTATCATACCATCATGTCATCCAGAACAAGAATGCGATCCTAACCATTCAAAAATCAAAGGATTTATTTTCAAATATAGAAACTTCCTTACCTATAACATATTAGCTATGATGAAAAACTATTGCCTTTCATCACTGCAGTTTGTTCAGAGTTGGTATGTTGTGTATTTCATCCAAGATAATTTTTGTGTCTGTGAAATGCAATTAGGTCCCCTCATCTTTGGTATAACATCTCTTGTCTCATGAGACAGGCCACATATGGTATACTTATGACATGTGTGTCCAGCTGTCATTATGATCCTGTAATTAGTTTTTAAAGTGACTATACTGTGTCATACTCTTAACGGCGGTATATAAATACTCCACATTCACACCAACCATTATTAATCATTTTCACCACTGATGATGGCCATTCTGTTTGGGTTGAAGTATTACGTGTTCTCTATCATACAAGGTTTATAGCCTGGACACTTTGGTTTTCTGTGTTTAACTTGGAGTGCCTGTGGGAATTGGGAAACTATAACAGACAGTGGTGGGGAGGGGGGCTGTCTTGAGGGAAGGGAAGTATTGAATTAGCAAAATGAGGCTGGGGAGGATGATCTTGGGGACACAGCCTCACAAGAGGAAGAGGAGAGGAGGGGTAATGCAAAGTGTGGAGAGGGTTAATGAAAATTAAGGGTTTATTTAAAAAAAAAGACCTACAAAAACCTACTATAGGGTTGCCCATTATAAAAAAAATAAATGTGAGTTTGAAGACAGATATGCTAAATGGCTTGAAAATTCTGTTCCTATATTTAACAGGTCATGAAACAAAAACAACAGTACCAAATATAGGACTTCTATCTATAGCTACCTTTGATCAGGATGGCCCCAGGAAATGGTTTACAATATATGCTCTTGTGGTTTTTCTTGTTTGTCCAATAGAACTAGATGTGTATACTCTGTAGCTGAAAACACTACTTGCTTTGACTGCAAGACACTGATAAATCAAGCTCAAACTGAGCTTGAAGATTCTTCCTTTATGGCTAGCTTTCTTTGTGCCAGATGATGCTATGCATCAACAGTCCTACACAGCTGTGAATTCTATGAACTAAACACTAAACTGCCGTGCAGCATGAGTCCACGGGTGCAATTGTGGCATGATTGTAATGAAAGTAACCAACTGTTTCCTAGAAGGTTTGAGACCTCTTACACAAGAGGGGTTCCATTGTAAGTTAGATCAAATACCCATGGATAAAGAGTCCTTGGCACCAGAAGAAGCCAAATTGACACAGCTTTGAGCTGCTTTGTGTGTTTATACCCATAGACAAAGTATATATTCATTCCTAATCACAGACATCCCAGAGAAAAAGTGGATATAAAAAAACTATTGTTGGACAAAACACTGATGATAAGACAACTGAGCACTCAACCATAAAAAAGATATTAATATCTCACTCCTTTAAGGCACAGAGAACATTGTAGAAGCAGAGGCAGAAAGAATGTGAGATCTAGAAGACAGGGAGAAAGGCTGCAATGTGCTATAGCTTAAGTGAGATATGGGAATCATGAACAGCTGTGCTGGTGGGTACAAATGCAAAGAAGGTCTTCCCAGAAATTATATATGGATGTGGAATTGCTCACAAGACTGTACGACTATTAATAGGGTTTTGACTGCTAAGGTAACAGATTCTGGAGAGAATGTGGCATCATTTCTAATGTGTTTCTGTGTTTGAGCCCAGTGAGCTCTAGTTGATAGTTCCAAACCCAGAGTTACACAGATAGCTCTAAGTAAACTCTGATACACAAAAACAAAAAAGAAAGTCATGAATATGGGGGAGAGATTTATAGACAAGGAAGGGGTAGAACTATAGTTGGAAGATAAATGATGGTGTGAATCAGGAGAGAAATCATAAATACATTTATTAATAAAATATACATGATGACTTAATTCTACATAAACACATAACATGGTTGTGTCATACATTATATATAATTTAAATTTCATTCTTCCTTCTACTTCATTGAAAAGAAAAGCAATTGAAAAGTAGAAGAAAAGACGCTGAAATGTCCTGCTGCAGAGGACAAAGCTAAATGAAAGTGAAGCTGGCTAACTTTCATTAAACCAAGGCTTCATCACCATAGAAAAGATAATGTGGGGGTGATAAAAGAAGGTGGAAAAGTGAGAGGAAGAGAGAGAAGAAAGGAAGGGAGAGAAGGAAGTTGAAAGGCTATAAACCACAAGGAAATAGTCAGGAGTACAGAAATACACTAAAAGTTTCTCAACTGTACGTCCTGTGCTTTCATACCTACAGTCAGTGTAGTTTTACAGTTACATCGACCAGTTATTTGACTTTAAAACGTCCAAAGACGGTCTTCACTTTGTTCTATTACAGGTCTAATTACCAAAATCACCTGAACCTGCTCATGTGCATTTGTAACCGACTCTAAGAGTTTTCCTCCTGGCCATCCTAGGCTGAACAACATAACTTAACACTATTTGGCTCAGTATTTTTGAACTCTATGTCATGATTCTTATAAAGCCTCCCTGATATCTTTGCACTATCATTAAGCAAGAATGTGCAAGTTTTCCTCTATTCAATGTTTTCTGATTCACTGCACACATTTTGAAATAGGACTCTACTTATTTTTTTTTCAAACTGATACTTTGAGTAATGTTTCTTTTTTTACACAAACAACTAATTTACTTAGCAATCCACCTCTTTCTCCAGACTATCTACGCATATATTATATGAAAATTCCAACTTATAAAACATTTCTTTTTATTCATCACTAATCACTTTTCCTTTTTTCCCATCCATTCATTTCTGATGGCACTTACTCCTTTCATAATTTTTTTTTAATTATGGTGGTTTGTAACCAAGGTCATATCTATAACAGGAAAAATGCAATATTTGAGAGAGTGTAAGACAGATATTTCCATCTACTTTTAAATATTATTATGGCTACTTTTATTTTTATCATACAGTTTTATTTAATATGCTGTCATTCATAAATACACATAATTTTGTATTGAAATTTCCCTGTTTTTCAAGACTGTTCAGTTCCCTGTAACTTCCTCGTCTAATGCTCAGAGACTCTTCCACAGCACTGGCAAAATCTTGCACTCTGTCATTGGTTGAATGATAATTTCTGCAGTTGAAATTCATGCTTTGCCATGTTAGTACACAGTCAAGCAGTGTACTAAACACAGACAGGTACAAAAGGAAGAGTTTTATTAATTAGTTAGGTTTATTTATTTATTTATTTAACACAAATACCCCTTCTGAAATTGCAGAAGAAAAGAATGGGGAATTCCTGGAAATTTCAAAGCCTTCTTCACTAAATATTACAAGACATCTCTTTAAAGAAACAAACCACAAACATAATTAAGAACCAGGAGTGTTGCTCAAAACTAACTTAGAAATTATAGCTTAACTCTCTCCTAAGCAAATAAGCCTCTGGATTCATTGGGTTTCTGTTGAAATCTAAGAATTAAATACATTCAGACAATTACATATTTTACCCATATTAATATGCTATTTTACCCATATGCTATTTTACCCATATTACCTATGAATTGCAAGTTTAATTGAGAAAACAATGGAAGAATGCCCCTATGCAATGCCCTACATCCTAGAGAACTTTACCTGAGACATATGAAATCATTTTAATGAATGTTTAGGTAAAAAGCATATGTCAGTATCTCTGACAGAGATGAAAACTATTTTTTTTTTATGTTTGTGAGTGAAATTTTTCATTTATTTTAAGTTAACTTGTTCATTACAGAACAGAAATCACAGGATGGAATGGCCAAAGTCCCCCAATAATCATGTTGCCAATGAGCTTCTTAACCAATTAACCGTATTGAGGCACTAATGGAACGAAAGATCACCTACTCTATAAGAGAAGCAGAGAAACATTTTCTCAATTTTTAGGAATGTTTACCTGTGAATGAAACAAACATTTTCTTTCCCATCTTTTTTAAAGCTAGTTGAAAACACCATGTTACATTAGCTAACAGTGTTACACATTCAGAAGTATTTGATTGAATATACACTTCATTTGAGGAGAGCACACTCACTTCAGAGTAGAGAGGAAATCCCATTATGAAGCTTTCCATTACATTTGCTTCTGTTCCTACTGCTCACGTAATATACACCAACTGTTTTATTTTCTGCACAACATGAACAGAATCTTCCTCAAAGACCAACAGAGTTATTGAATCTAGGCAGAGTCCTGAACAGTTGGGTTTCTATAAAATGACTCATTCTTTAATACAAACAGGGTAAGATGACCATTTTCTAATAAAAATAAATTTTTGGAGCATCTAGGACACAGCTTTAATCTTGAGTAGTTGAAATATAAGCAAATTCTTATTAATTGGCTAAATTCTGATGAGGCAGAGAAAAATTACTTCTATGATTTATGACTAAATTTGCATTTTCATATGAATTATCATTTTCTATTTCAATTATGCTTTATATCAGAATATTTAATTATCAATGCATTTTATGAATAAGTATAACACATTGCTAAGAGACCAAGAGAGAACCTTTTGCTAATTTCATTATCAATGTATAAGTCCATCATTTTTATGATGGTGTGACAACATGCTAAATCCAGAGATAATTTTTATTCTAAACTTATGTCCTCAGTGGGGATTTGCTTTTACTCTGCTCTTCAATTTCTTAAATAGTAATGAGAAAATAATAAATGTATCAGTTTGTTTAGGGGACCACTAGTTTCAGGGGACTCAAATATCCAGGTCTATTGGCACGTTAACCCAATTCTGCAGTCTCAGCTACTTGCAGTCAGGACTTTTGGATGTGCAAAGGCCTCCTGACTTGCAGAGTGAGCTCAAGGATAGCTTGAAAAAATAAGCAAAGTCCTGTTTCAGGACAAAACCTAATGGAAAGCTGGGCATCATGCTTAGCAATACATCACTTGCCTAGCATGTGTGATGGCCTGCATGAAACCTTCAGTGCTGCAAAGGACTCATCATTAGAGTGACATTAAAAATAACATCTAATAGCATCCAAGGTCTAACATTACTTATATTTTGCTCACTGCAGAAAGTAATTTCTTAAAAACAATATTACACATATGTATATTGATTACTGGTAGAAGATTAAGTCTTGTCTTCCCATATATATATATATATATATATATATATATATATATGGCAAAATTTAGAATGATTCAAAAGAGATTATTTTTTAAAATGTTTGTGTGCAGTATTACGATCCATCACAATTATCCATTGCATTAGTCAGAATTATCTGGCCAATTATTCCTTGATAATCGAGGAAGGAAAGAAAAGGATATGTGGTGTCTTCATCTCACTATGTTAGAAACACCCTAGATCTAGGTTCATAATGGAAATGTTCCCTTCCATAATGATGTATATGTGCCTGCTTGCAGTGTACGGATGGAGCAAGGAGAACTCAGAGAACTAAAAGCAGAAGGGAGCATGTTTCTTGTCCTTGCTAGCCAGGACAGTGCCTTGTACTCCTTGATGTGTCTTTTCAGTGAAAATAATAAGATACACCATAGTCCTCTGGAGTGGGCGGTAAGAAGCTGTGCATTTAATTACTGCCACATCATCCACAGGAAGCTACAGGAGCTTCTCATTAAATATTCAGATATACATGTGTAAGGCCATCCCCCATTAACAAGTCCTGACACCATCTTGTCAGGTTGGAAAGGATAGCCAATTGTTAAGCTGATGCATTGTTGGAAGCTGTGTTGACCATCTGCCCCATGGTGTAGAAATGGTAGTTTTTTTTCTTTTTCAATAGCACCCATGAAGAGTCTAAGACATGCTGGGGCTTCTATGGGCCATGAAGTCACCAATGTGCTCCATGGCCCATCATCTAACATAGTTCAGCTTCTCCTGAAGGTATAAAAAATAAAGTCATTGTAATATTTTTTTGCCAAAAGAATGAAAACTGTATTTTTTTCTTAGTTAAGTTGATCCTTTGTGGGGTGGGGTGGGAGTTTGGCTTAACTTTCCTATAAAATGAATGCTCATAGTTTTCTGTAATGCTGGGAACTCATCTCCTTTCATTTTAGGTAAAGGCAAAATCTTTTGTGAAACACAGCAAATGGGGTGTTTCATAGATTAAAAGAAATGCCAAGATGGAGGAGTTCTCTGGGCTTACACACAACACTGAAAGACACTATTGAACAAATGGAAGAGAGAAACTGAATTTGGCAACTGGAGTATTTCTTTAACATTGAAAGATATCCTTTCAGTAAGGATTATTTGTGAACAGTTCAGTCTCTAATGAAGTCAGGATACCGGTGCCCTGCATTTATCCATGAAAAGACAGGGCAGAAGTTCAAGCTTGTATAATAACTGAACTGAAATACCTATTGAATTTTATTTTTCTGTATTGTCAAATTTGAAAATTACTTTAATATGTAATCATGTTTTTAAAATCACACATGTATATATATATACACACACATACATGCACACATACAATAAATATATAAATAAGTAAATCAAGGTAAAACAAAACAAAAATTATTGTGGTGAGTTGGATCAATAGGTTAAGTGTGTTGCTGTTAAGCCTAAAGACCTGTGTTGATCCCATGATTCAGATGTTGGGACATGAGAACCAACTTTCACAAGTTGCTCTCTGACTTCCACTGTGCTAGAGCAACACACTTCCAAACTTCCAAATAAATAAGCAAATAAATGTAAATTACTATCATAACACTTTTCTTTTTAAAATTACACAGCACTGATATCAATGTATGGAAACTTTAAACTGCAACTTAGTGAGTGTTTATCTTTTATCTTTGATGCTACTAACACCAATTAAGAAGTAAATGTAGCTTGGTAATTTGCTAATTAATTAATTTCCATTTCTGAAGGTGCAATCCTATTTTGGATTTTTTTTTTGATAGTAGCAAAACGATAACTCCTAAACTATAGTGGAATAAAGTCAGGTCACCCAGTGTTGTGCTTTCACACACACACACACACACACACACACACACACACACACAAAACTTATTGAAATGCAAATCTAAGCCTTTCTGAATCTGACTTGGCTGGAGTCTAGTAATAATTATTTTTATTTGACATGCTTTAAGATAAAATGTGCCCATTTTATAGCCTTGTAAAGAGATCTTTTTTAAAAAAAATTAGCTTTAATTTAATGCTCATACCAGCGTGAATTAAGTTTGGATCCAACCTACTTTCAACTCCTTGCCTCCTCCTCCTCCTCTTTATTCTTTTTTCTCCCAACTTTATGCACACTTATCCACCTCCCTCCATCTTTTCTGTATGTGTGTATGCATATGCATATGTATCTATCTTGTTCTCTTATTTTATTATTAATGTCCTGTATGTAGATATGAGTTTTTAAAGAACTTTTTGAGACAGAACAATATATGCCAAGATTGACATACAAGGGTTCTTATAATAAGAGATGATTATGAATAAGAAATTCTGTAAGCCTTCAGTGTTTCTGAAGTGTTTGTTACAGTATGGGGTCTTGAAGTCTTTTCTAAACATCTGCGTTTTGTTACAACTTCATCATCTAGTCATGCTGGATGGCACAGTCGTGACATAGCTAAATTTAAGCTTATTCAGTAGTCATGAAGGCAGAATTAGAAAGGAGAATGAAATCTAGTGGAACCAGTATTTATCCCTAGGGCACAAATGGACTTTCGGAGCCCATTCTCCATGGAGGGATACTCTCTCAGTCCAGACACAGAGAGGAGGGTCTAGGCCCTCCCCAAAATGATATGACAGACATTGATGATCCCCCATGGAAGGACTCACCTCCCTGGGGAGTGGATGGGCCTGGGGAGGGGGTGGGGTGGGTGAGGGGAATGGGAGGGTGGGAGGGAGAGGGAACTGGGATTGTTTTGTAAAATAAGATTGATTCTAAATTAAATAAATTAATTAAAAGAGTATTCTTTCAGTGTTTCAATCTCAAATAAATGCTAAAGATATTAATAAATATTAATAAAGGATTAGTATTTAGATCAAATTACTCACACATTTTCTACTCAGAATCTTTCAGATAGAATCCATCCTACCTAATGGCTCCAGACTAATGGAAATCCGTAGAAAAATCACTGCTAGGATCATTTCGTTCTTTTGTGAAATGACAACATGCATAATTACTACTGCTTTCATGGAAAGTGAGAGAGGAAATCTTTATTAATACTACAAAAGGACATCTCCCAGTAGGGAACTTACTGGTGTGAACCGGATCAGATCTTTGGCTATGTGGCAAAGATGTGGCTATGTGGTAAGGTCTTTCTTCTGATAAGAAAGACCTTACTTGCCAGAGGAAGTATTGTGGCACAGGGGAAGCCTACTTCCCTTGCCTAGGAGCACAGTAACTGATGGAGACCTGCATGGAAGTCAAGATGCCCACTGAAGCTCAAATCAAGGAACCTGCTGTCACTACAGGATCTCAGTGTGATTTGCCAGCGAATATGCATGAGAAGCTAATTTGCAAGATTTCAGTGAAAAAGTAAGTGTTTTGATGAGGAAGACTGAAATAACGAGGAGGGAGGAGAGAGGAAATGGGGTAAATATACCATAATCCTTGATTACTCTGCAAATATAGCAGGCATCAAGTTTATCTTTTTCTTAAAGCTTGCAGTTTTGTTTCCTTTCATATTTTAAGCATGGCATGGGCCGCAGAAGGAAGGAGTCAGAACCATTCACGTGGTTTATTTAAAATGAAAAATGAACAGTTCATGCACAGATTTCCTCTAAAAACTTCAGAAATCATTTTACGCCTACATTTAAAGAAAAAAATCTTAGCAACAGTCCTTCTAATTCCTCTAGAGTGTCAGATGGCTTTCTATATCCAATAATTCTTACAAGCTTGATTTCTTGTTTATTTATTTATTTTTCACAAAAAAGAAAATCATTCAAATACAACGAAAAAGCACAAGATGGGTTACCTCTCACATCTACATTCCCCTGAAAATATGAGCTACATAATCAGATCTTGTATTTGTAACATTCTCTTCTGCAAAAATAGCCTGTTGTTGCACAAGAAAAAGATAAGAAAGTAGACATGAATCCACCTTTAGGTGAATGGAATTAAATCCCTAAAGGGAATCTTTCACTTTATTTTTCTTTTACGGGGGTTTCTTTAAGTTCTGATATTTCATTTAAAATTATGTGTTGATAACTCAAATAATAACTTCACCACTTCTCATAAAAGATTAGCTGTGCATAGGTAGTTCCTCTCAGGAAATCTTGGGACTATGCATTGTATTCGGATGATGATGATGATGGTGTGTGTGCGTGTGTGTGTGTATGGTGTGTGTGTGTGTGTGTGTGTGTGTGTGTTCACAAATACATGAGTCTGTTATTGAAAGGGGCAGCATAGATCATTGGAACTGAATAAAGATACTGAGAATAGACTCAAAGGTGAAATCCCAGGTGGATTGTGGTCCCAGAGGAAACACTAGATTAGGAACCAGGGACCCTAAGTGTACCGATTCAGTCCTACTCATATATACAGCAAATGGAATACAGATTCTCTCAAATAAAAGAGAATAACCAAAAGAAGAGAGATATCCACTTACAAACCATATAGAAAAACGCCAAAGATGCACTAAAGATTGCATGGTGGTCACCTGCAGAAAGCATTGGCCTAACAAAATTGACAAAGGCTATTCTAAAAATGTACATCATAAAAAAAAATAAAACGTGTGTGTATATGTTCAACATATTACTTTATAGAATTTTGCATGCTATTTTACACAGTATGGTATTTTAATAAATATCATATATATATATATTGCTTATAATATGTAAAACAACTATTCTTTACAGAAATCCTTTCATAATATACCACATATAGGTAATCTATTTTGATAAGGGCATTTTAGACTTGCCCATGGATGTAAAATCCCATGGATTGTGAGCCTTTTGCAGGTAAGGAACATTACAAGTTCTTCCTGACAGAAAAGTCTAAATTTGCCAAAAACTATGAGTTATTTTGATAACTGCATGGCTCTTGACAGTGAGAGTTGTGATGGCAATGTCGTTCTAAAAGTCAGAGTATGGAACAGCCTGAATAGGAGTCATCCTGTGCCTGAGGTAATGCTGGGAGCAGAATCAGCAAGGCACACACAAGAAGAACCTTACTTTCGTTCACTCAGATGCCAGTCCTCTAAAGTAGGGTGAGGAGGTGCTCAACACTAGCTCCTGCTTGACTCTAGCTAGACTGTTTCTCTCTTTTAAAAAGAAAAAAAACCAAAAACAAAAAACTTATGGTCCCCCTGAGAAGAGGAAAGGGACAAGATCTCCTGAGAAAATTGGGAGCATGGAGGGAGGAGAGAGAAAGTTAAAAGAAAGAGAAAGGGAGAGGGGGAGGAGAGATGTGAGCATAAGGGAACAAGAATATTGAGACACAGAAAGAAGAGAGAACAAGAAAAAAGATACCATAACAGAGGGGGCCGATATAGATTTAAGGAGAAATGTGGCACTAGAGGAATGTCCAGAGATCCACAAGGATGAATCGAACTAACAATCTGAGCAATAGTGGAAAGGCTACCTTAAATGGCTTTCCCTAAGATTGACAACTACCTTATATACTATC
Source organism: Cricetiscus sungorus (assembly GCA_030556225.1). Taxonomy (NCBI): domain Eukaryota; kingdom Metazoa; phylum Chordata; class Mammalia; order Rodentia; family Cricetidae; genus Cricetiscus; species Cricetiscus sungorus. The sequence continues at coordinate 28,595,751 of JANBXA010000031.1, forward strand.
CTAGTGCCTTCATGCAGTAGTAGAAGCAAACACCCACAGCTAAACACTGAGCTGAACTCCTGGAATCCAGTTGCAGAAAGGGAGGAGTGATGAGCAAAGGGGTCAAGATCAGGCTGGGGAAACCCACAGAAACTGCTGACCTGAACAAGGGGGATCTCATGGACCCCAGACTGATAGCTGGAAAACCAGCATAGGTCTGACCCAGACCCCCTGAATGTAAATGTTACTTAGGAGTCCTGGGCAGTCTATGGGGGCTCTGGTAGTGGATCAGTATTTATCCCTAAGATAGGAATGGACTTTGGGAGCCCATTCCACACAGAGAGATACTCTCTCAGCCTAGACACATGGTAGAGGGCCTAGGCCCTGCTCCAAATGATATGACAGACTTGGAAGACTCCCCACGGAAGGCTTCACCCTCCCTAGGGAGTAGAAAGGGGGTCGGATGGAGGTTGGAGGGGGACAGAGGAGGAGGAGGGAACTGAGACTGATATGTAAACAAGCTTGTTGCAAATTTAAATAAAAATATTATAATAAAAATAATTAGGCATCAACAAAGTTATGTCATGGAAATTATACCCTTCTTAATATTAAAAATTAACTGACTCTCTAAAAGTTCTAACCATGGCTGCTGTTTGACTATATGCCTTGGCTGTCACTAATGGCTTGTGTGTAGAAGGTATTGACTTAACTAATAGTACCTGCCTTTAGGAGTGATTCATAAGAAGCTGGGCATTATCTTTGGTCCAAGGACATAATACAGTGACTCCAGGACAAACAATCTGAAAGACTTAGGAGGACAGTGTTCCCTATCTAGGCTGTTGACAACTCATGCACAGTTTATGGATGGAATTCAGAATATGGGTTTGAGGTTGAAATGAAAGATTCTGTGAAGGGCAAAAAAAAAAAAAAAAAAAAAATACCATAACCTCTATAAACTTCTTCAAAATTAATTCCTTTGAACCAGTCTTCAGATATTGCTTTGCCTGTTCCCATGATGCAAGCAGACTCCACAAGATCAAGGAGTTTACTTAAATTCTGTGAACCGAACAGGTCTCTGACTGTGTTATATTATCCCAATGCTCCAGGGAAGCCAAATGCTACAACGAATCTTCCCAGCTGCCAGTGACTACTAGTAAATAAATATTGATTGGATAATTTTCTATGAGCAATTTCTATAGCCCTCTCCCTAGAGGATATTGAGAAAGCATGCAACGCATTTGGTATCTCTGGGATTGGGTTGGATTCAGTATTCATAATATGAGTCCCCTAGTTCTCAAATGAGAATGGTGGGAGGAACTGAGTGGAGATAGCAGCTCTGTGAATCCATTTTCACTCGGTCTTTGAGTGTGAGCAACATTTAGAGGAAAGGAAAGAATGAGTCCTTTCAATCAAGGAAAAGCATAAAGGTGTTGGTTGGGGAATTGGCAATATTGATCTTATTAAGTGGACTAGAACAAAAGAAACACCGGCCTGTAGCAGAAGGCCTGCAATTCGCCTGGTTCTGAAGTTGGAGAACAGAAGCAATAGAATTGCCTTTAGGCTTTGCTTGTTTGCAGCTTCCTGAGAAACTCAGACAAGTGGACTCCTCTGAAATACAGTGTTCCACTGGCAATGCTAAATATCTTCTTACAGTGTGTGTTAGAATGTATGGTTTGGAGGGTCAACAAGGCACTTGAATGGGGCCCTCAGACCCTGATAGCAATGCAACAATGAGATTGACATCTATTCCCACAAAATTGAATTTTCACTCTAGATTGTATTTCTGTCGTTAAATAGAAAGGCAAGTGACTTAGTTCAGTTTTAGGCCGAGAGGATGTAAAAACTACACTTAGCAACTGAGATTCAATTAAAATATAACTACATCAATCACCTTTCTCCTTTCTCCTTTGTTCCCTTTCTCCAACCCTCTCGTATTCCTCCCCTCACTTCCTTTAAAATTCATGACATATTTTTTCTTTCAGTATTATCATACACATAATGTACACAAAATTACACACACACACACACACACACACACACAATTGACACAGCTCATTTAGTGTTGCTAGTATGTATGTAAGTTCTGGGATGACCACTTGTATTTTTTTTATTTATTTAGAAGCAATCTTATTTTACATATTAATACCCCTTCTTGTTCCTTCTCAGACCCCAGCAACCTACCCTCCACTCCCCAAGGATAATCAGACATTCCATGGGAGATTATCAAAGTCTGAAAGTCTGTCACATCATTTGGGAGAGGGCCTAAGCCCTCCTCCATGTATCTGGGCTGAAACAGTACCCCTCCATAAGGAATGGGCTCCCAAAGTCCATTTTTGTTCTAGGGATAAATACTGATTCCATTGTTAGAGGTCCTATAGACTTCCCAGGCCTCCTAAGGGGCACCCACATTCAGAGGGCTTGTTTCCATTCAATGCTCATCCCCCAGCTTTATGACTGGTGTCCCTGTGCTCGGAGTAGGTCAGGTCAGCTGTTTCTGTGAGTTTCTGTGGTCTTGACCCCTTTGCTCATACCTCCTCCCTCTCTACAACTGGATTTCAGGAGTTCTGCTCAGTTCTTAGCTGTGGTTGCTTGTTTCTGCTTCCAACAGTTACTGGGTGAAGGTTCTAGGATGGCAATTACTGTGACCAATTGTATTTTTTTTTATCATGAAAATAAAACATAATTTGATTTGTAATTGGAGTGCATTTTTACTGATTTTCAAGGATATGCATAGTTCTACTACAAATATATTAAATAGTAAATGCCATTAGTGTTGAGCTAAAGTAATGCCTTAATTAACTGAGCCATGATTTCTAAGTCAAAACACTAATACTACATATTTCATTATTTAGTTGTTACATACATTTTTCTTATAATATTTAATTTTAATTTTAAATATTTTCTTTGAATTGTTCTACCATGTTTCTTTTGTAGATAGTATATAAATCTGAACTTTGAACTTTAAATTATTCATAGAACTTTTTTAAATTAATGGAAGATGTTTTTATTTTTAAATTGTACTCATTCATGTACAAGACCCTCAGAATGAGGAGTCTCCCTGAATCGGTCGGGACCCCCAAGAGTTCAAAGTCCAGTCCAGTTGATGCAACACGCAAGAGGCTTTAGTGAACAGGATACGTTTGTGCAAGTGGGCTTCCTCAGCATGCAGGCTAGAGAGAAACAACATTTTTCTGGGTTCAGGCATATTTATAGGAAAAAAAACCACAAGCTTGGGGTGGGGCTGCGACTCCCTGACCGCTGAGTATGTGACCATTCCTGCCTGGGCTATTCTCCTTGAGGCTGGATGGTTTCACTGTTTGGCCCAACAGGATGTTAGGGCTAATTAATCTTGTCTGGGCAAACCAGAGTTGTAGCTATCACTGATGGGAGAAGCAGTGTGAATTCTTGGTATCCTGCTATCTTAGGGCCCTATGAGGGAAGTTTTAAGTGAGGGATTTCCTTAACTTTGCTTTTGGTCTTTCACATGGAAACTACATGTAAAATATAAATAAGGTTTACCTAATTAACATCATTTCATCCAAACTAAACTCATTTATCTCAAAAATCTGTCATGAAATCAAATTGTTTTACACAAGTCTTATAAATGCCAGACCAGTTTCATGCCTCTACCATTCCATTGTAAACAGAAGAAACGTCCTTGTTAGTAAAGTACTTGGCTGCCAAGCCCCAAGGCTGCAATTCTGTCCCTGTAATTCATACTGTGTCTCTGATGCCAGTGTTGGGGAGACAGAGGCAGGCAGATCCCTGTTGGTCACTGGATTGCCCTCTTTCCTACATGGTGAATTCTAGGATAGTGAAGAAGGTTGTTTAGAAAAGAAAAGGAAGCATGCAACTCTAATAACATTTAAGGATGTCGTCTGGCCTCCAGGTGCATGCACACACAGGTCTGCAAGCAGCTGTACACATGTGTTGCAACACACACACACACACACACACACACACACACACACACACACACCATCTTCCTTTAAAGCAGATAGTGGAAACAAAAGTAGTGATATAAACAATGGTATGAATGTAAAATTCAAATATGTCTTCAGAGGAATAACATTTGGTATTTTTTCTGTATTTTTTCACATTTACTGTGTTTACCATTAGCATTTGCAACACCTGTTATTCAACATGGCACTGTAATTTGTTTCTAAGAAGGATCATTCTCTTTCCACATGTGCACCCAGCCTTCATAATGGTGCCTTTCTTGGGTCTGGCAGTAACATACCTTCTGATTTATAAGGTTAAATGATCTCATTGAGGTGGTTTAGAAAACACCCTGAGGCTTTTATAACATAGAGGGGAGGGAGTATTACTGTTCTTTAAATTAGTAGTCATAAGAAAAATGTAAAAGGGAGATATAAAGACTGATAATTTTAAAGATAAACTGGAAAAATGATGTCAAAAGGGAAGTCCCTCTTTACACTTCATGTCCCAATAAAAAAAAACCATTTAAAATACTTCCTGTCTTTTTTTCATTGTGTATAATTAGTAGTAGAGTTTTTATCCATGGAATTTTCTATCGATTTTTTTTTCTTGATGAATTCTCAGTATTTGCTGAGCAATTATTCAGGTGGAACAAATATGGGAATGTCAGTAATCCAAGACCCTTGAACTGACAGAAAATTCACACAATCTGCCTGCACACACACACACACACACACACACACACACACACACACACACACAGAGAGAGAGAGAGAGAGAGAGAGAGAGAGAGAGAGCACATAGAGCAGTGTGTACTCAAGCCATGTTGCCAGAACGTGCAGAGATTCAGAGACATGAACATTCTAACTGTTACTGTTGTCTTGTCGTGGAGGAGACTGACATTTCCTGCTTAGAAAAAGACAAAAGCAGGGTCAAGAACTTCTCTTTAAAGACACCATATATCAAACTCTTAATATGAAAGTGACAAATTCCCAACCCTGCTCATCTGACAGAGGGCTCACCTCTTACTCCTGCTGGGAGATAACATGATTCTCAGGTATATTCAAGTAGGGTCAGCTCTAGTAGAAATTTGATGGATAGATGTAAACCATTTTTGGCAAAGGCATCTCAGCAGGAGGCTCCAACAACTTAAGAATTGTCTCACCATAAAGGGAATGTTTATAAGAGACTCAGCCAAATGCATATATATGCCTTCATACATGACCAACTATTTATTTAAAAATGATCAACTTTCAAGCAGAATTTCTGTATCTTGTACTCAAACAAACTTTGAAAGATGCTATTAAACAAGATGGGCTATTCAATGCATTTTCTACTTGTGTACATCTTGACTCAATGGAGGCTCAACACAATCAGATAACAATCTAATTAGCCTGCAGAGGAACTTAGCAACTGGCAATGGGATTAATATAAAAATCAAATCCTAGATAGAATTGAGTGCACTTTTGCTAATATTTTATTAGAAAATGGTAACATTTCTACAAGCAAATAAAAGTGGCTTAACTGATGAAAGATAATAATTATTCATTTTCAATACTGCAGAAAATCTTAATATTATAGTTAGCAAGAAAAGGGATTAAATGATGAAGGTTGAGATATGTGACTATGCTGTGGGGTAGTAGCAGGGGTGTCATTTAAATGGTATTATTTAATAGAATTGTGTAATGTTGTATCCAATTCAGAAAACAGCATTAATCAAATATATGAAGCACCCATCAAAAATCTTTAACACTGAGTAAAGGATGTAAATGACTGTTGAGAAATATATATATATATACATATATATATGATACACTATATATACTATATATAAAATATACACACAGAAACTATCTCTAGTTTAAACAAGAAGCATGATAGTTAATAATAAATACTACATGTGAGTGTTCCATGAAAATTCAGAAACCTTACTAATTGAATTTCCTTTGTTCTTTTGGGTGGACATGCAATAATTTTATATACCTGAGATACAATGTGATATTTCGTTATGGTTATGCAATAGGGAATGATCAAATGAAATTGATTCGTAAGATCATCACATCATCACCAATCATTTATACAGATAAGCATTTGGAATGCATTATGTTGTAGATTTACTATAGGACCATTTACCTAGCTGAAAAGAGATCTAGAGTTTAATACTCAATGCTGCCCAAAAGTCTGCATATTAGTTATTTTGAGAAATATGTTGGTGTTGGTTATAGACATAATGCTGTAAAAAGATATCTAAGAGGTTGATTACTGCTACCTCTCTGGAATTCTTGTGGCATGTGATGCCAAATAATATAGCATTTCATGTTCACTTTACTGAATTTCATGACAGAAGTAAAAATTATTGAAAAAGAAAGCATAGATACTGGCCACAAGCATGGAGCACATTGACATAAATGAAGTCAGCCAGGCCCTGGAGAGAAAGAAACTTGATGATTTATCTCTTTCTTATATCCAAGCAGCCAGAATCTAGAAACATCAAGTAGAATGCAAGTTGCAAGCCTTTGAGTGTGGGCAGCATGAGAGTAACTGGAAAGTATGGGTGAAAGAATAAAAATTTCAATATACAAGATGGGAAAGCCTTGGAGTAATACTGACATGCATTTTTCCATAGTAGTTTCCATTTTTCCCCCCATGGAGTTTATATGTAAATTGTTGTGAAACGTGCTGCTTCAGCGTGTTGGTATGTACCACTGATTAAACGTGCTGCTTCAGCGTAAGTGTTGGTATGTACCACTGATGAAACGTGCTGCTTCAGCGTAAGTGTTGGTATGTACCAATGACGATGGTGGCGGTGGTGGTGGAGCTGGTGTAATCAAGTATGAAAGAGCCAGACATGTTCAGAATCTACCATGTTTAGAATTTACCATGTTATCTAAGTTAAATATTCATGTATTTTGTTTTTCTTTGTCACACGCAGTTGATGTTTTATTAGGTTTACGGTGAAAATAAATTCCTATTGTGATGCAAAGCTAAGGAGAGCTTGGAAGTATGATAGTTGTTTGTTCTCGTGATGACCAGTATTATCAACTTGAGACATGGCTGTGATTTGGATGTGAATTTATAACACCCAGCTCTAACAAAAGCTTGGAAAGAAACTAATAGGAAGTACTCAATTGGCTTAGGTCAGTGTAAAAGACCGAAAACCACGATCCTATGAACAAGGTATGGCTACATATTGCATCAATAAGAAAATATGTAGTAGCAAGTATTCTAGAAATAATATTAAGACATTTAGAAGGAAATCTCATTAAACTTTAATTAGAGCCACAGGAAATTTCTTATAAAGACTGTCACTTTGTGGGAATTCTGAACTAACATGATTTATTAGGCTTCATAGAAACTTAAAAACTACACACACACACACACACTCACACACACACACACACTCACACACACACAAATTGTTGGCTGTACAATGAAGACTATAGGATTTGTTATTTATTTTATTACTAAAATGTATGTATTATTTGTATATGGTATGTACATATGTGTGTAGGTATTGGTAGAGGCCAGAGGGGCATGATCCTTTAGAGGTGCTGTTACAGATGGTTGTGAGCTATCTGATATGGGAATCGAATTCAGGTCATCTCTGAGCAGTACGTGCTCTTAACGGCTTTGCAGGATAACTTTAATGACATAAAGGAGATTCATCTCCCTCTATTCTTCTCCTTCTTTCTAATAATCACTGCCAAGTAATGATTAGTAAGATTGGTTCAAGAATGCTTTTTCAGAATTTTTCAGATATTATTAATCATATATTATACAACAACCCTACCTTCTTTCACCTGGAAAATTTTCTTCTTTCCTTTCCTACATTTTGACTAGTTTTTCTCTTCCTGAATAATATGAATATCAAAAGTGAGTATGGCCTAAAATTTTTTCCTTTATAATTTTACTGTTTGATAAGGCAGATTATGATGTCAATCAAAAAGATCATTTGGAAGATAGAGATCATCAACTGGAACTATATTACTTTAAATTACATGTCATTGTAGAAAATTCTACTCTGGTACCACACTGCCCATATCCCTGCTCCAAATATTAATATTTATATCATTCTAGGAGGGTTATTTCTCTGTTTGTTTAATCAACCAGAATCATCTGGAAGAAGCAGGCATTTCAGAGAAAGTTCCCTCAAGGCTATTGGGCATGTATTTCTCATCCATGTGGAATTAACTGTACTGTCAGCTTATCCCTGTCAGCGAGGAAAGTGAGGTTTACAAAATAGTGCCAGCTCCACGAAGGTCAGATGCCAGTAACTTTCTTATGATGCCCTCTCTGTCCCTGTAAATATTACAGTCTGCTTCCTAAATAAATCACAGCAGATTGTAGGTGATGTTTGTTTCAAGCAAACACCAGGTCTATTGAGATGATTAGAATTTTCAACAACCATGATTCCTCTGTATGATTTTTTTTTTCTTGCTGGGCCTTTTTCAATACATTAGGATTTTTGTCTTGTTCCTTCTGTTGAGGGAAGTATTGCATTTGAAAAGAAGAGGTAAAAGAAAAATGAGAGGAAAACCACGAGCATTTCAGAGCATCTATCATAACAGATCATCATCATCGGTTATTTGTATGCTCTACTATATTGTCCCTCCTATCAGAATTATAATTATTATTTTCCCATTTTATCAATGATCTTGTTAAAATTAGGTAATTATATCCTTTATCAAAATCACAGAGCTAGTATGAGTCAAAACTAGTAAGCACTTACCCCCTAGAATGCCTTCCCTCATTCCCACAGCACATTGCAGCCTCCTCTTCCTCCTTATAAATATATTTTAGAATTGTGCTAGCTTTGGTTTGTATGATGAGTGACATTATACATTAGAAAAAATGAATAGTGAACAACTCTCCTTCTTCTTCTTGCCACAGTGAAAAGAATATTTTATGTAATTCTATCTCATTGATGAAATAATATTACCATGAAGCAAAAGAAGGCAGAGTCAGGCATTTGTGTTTAATGGAGCTCTGGAAGAATTGCAGTCATGGAGAAATGGCTTTCCTTGAGAATATCTTTAGGCACTAGACTTTGGTTTTTACATCTACCAATCATTTCATCATCATCACAATTCCATAAGCTCCATTTGCTTCTCCTCTTATAAAAGAAAGTTTACTGATGAATGTACACAAGCTCCTAAATATCTTGTAGTATTTTGATCATCTAGCAAATAATAACTATCTCAAAAAAAGAATACAAACAAAAACAGTAGGTGACACCTGAAGAATGACAGCCACGGCTTTCCTTTGGCACCCTCATGCATACAGGCAAGCACCTACAGTTTCAGGAGCACACACACACACACACACACACACACACACACACACACACACACACACACAGCAAATGTTTGCTCTCTTGAGAAAAATGATAGATTTCAGATGGATATGGTAGGTAGAGATAAAGTATTGGTACAGTTTCACATATGGCCTCCCTAGTATTCATTTACAAGCAGTAACATGACTGGAGTGAGTGTGGAAACATTACACAACATTACACCTGTTGTGCAGAGGTAGGGTTGGAGGAGAGGAGATGCCTGATAAACATTCCTCAGTCTGGCACAATGAAGAACACTTCAGCCTTAGGCACAAGGATCTGCTGAGTAGAGGCTATTAACACCTGGTAGGCAACAGAGAGATTAGTATCTCAACGCTACCTGTTTTCTTTGGCAAATGCAGTCACCTTTCCTCCTGCTCCTCTTAGATTTTTCTTACATCTGCATTTTTAAAATGATTACTATACTGACAAAATTTCTGCCACATTCCACCTGGTCAGTTCATGTAGTGTCTGCCCACACCGTCTCAGAGTTATAACTTTCCTTAACTGTTACATTATACACACACACACACACACACACACACACACACCATATATATATATATATATATATATATATATATATATATATATATATATATATATATATATAATCAGTCATCATGGAGCTATCCTGAGAAGACTGACTTCTCATCTCTTAGCATTCACTGTCAGTAGCTAATCACCTCAGGTAAGGACTTGTCAGATTTCTCCATCCTTGTAACAATATGGTCACCAAAATAAAACCTACGCACAGTTAACCTTACTTAGACCTCATTTGTTTTCATTTGAAAAGCAGAGGAAGTAATAGTCAAGCAGATTCCAGAATAATTAGGAGATGCAATGAAGGAAATGTGTATGAAATGCATTTTGCGCACACTTAAGAGCTATTTCAACACATCCTCCCCCCCGATTTTTATGATGGCTCATCCTGGCTCTGTCAGAAAGGTCTCACTGGCTCTTACAATGACTTGCCTCAGGGACTCTATACAGAGCCAGCCACCTGTCCAGGCAGCTGTCCACAGTCAGTCCCCTGCATGTTGAGCTTAGAGTGAATAATAGCAAAAGTACCAAGCATTGCTGACTTCAAAGCTTTGCCCACTCTTCTGCATAAAAACAAGGAAGCCAAGCAGACAGAGATCCAGACATTTTAAAAAAGCTCCCTCTCCTTGCCCCCATCTAGTCTATGAGAAATAAAACAATAGAATAATAATGGATGAAGACATATTCAGAGAAACATACCTTTATGAGTATTCTTATGGATATGTGGGAAAGAAAATAGATGGAAGTGGCAAAATATATTTTAAAAAGATATTTTTATTGTATTAATAAAAAGAAAAGGCTGAAAAATAGTTATAAATACATTGTCATAGGTTTAATTTATTTTGGATTAAAATAATTTTAAGAAAGTTTATTCTAAGTCCATCATAAACAGTACCCAAGGTTTTGGGGGTGAGAAATAATTCTCTCACCAAGGACAAATAACTATTGTGAGAAATCACAAAGTGAGTATTTCTTAGGCAATTCGAGTCTCCCTACTTCACAGTAAAAGCATTGGCAAAGCAATATGCCAAGACAAAGTCTACGTCATTCACACAGCTGACCGCAGCCTCCATTTTATGGCGGTGGCTCCTGTGCTTTGCAGATCTCATTTGCTGAGAGAGAGTGATGCCTGTTGATACAGATATGTGACCAACAGATGGAATGCAAAGGGAGAGTTGTTTAACTGCCCTTCATGGTCATGTTTGGGTGTGAATTTAAGCCAGGTGATACAATCACAATATTTGTGTCAATAAAAGTGAGGAAGTCACTGTTGTACATTTTTTTCTAACCAAAGTTGTAGGAAAGGAAAGTTTATGAAGATCACCAGGACAAACAGGAAAAGACCAGCTTTTCTGCCTCATATTCTATTAGGAAAGGAAATGTTAGTATTTGCACAGTGTCCCAACAAATTTTTTGACTGTGAGGGACTAAAACTTTAAAACATTATATGCACATTATGATTTTATCAGAAACCTTAATTGGACTAACATTCATCTGCTATATGTATGAATGTTAATTATAGTAACAGGAAGAAATAAAATTGAATTTCCATATCTAGCACTGGAAAAGGCTGTGAGTGCCTAGATAAATCCTGTCTTCAAAAAAAAAAAAAAAAAGTAATGGATTACAAAGATGTTTACTTATTACATTGAAATTATTTGAATGATATACTAAACACTAAGAGAAAAACATCAAAAGCAAGTGAAAATATTGATTGGAACAAACTAGGATTGATAAAAGTGGAACAAACTAGGATTGACAAAAGTGTGCTGTCCTCCGTATGAAAAATTACAAAACAGTATAAAATACGTACAATGTCATGGAACAGAGTGTTTACATAGACTTTCCATATGTTGAAGACAAGAAATGAAATAAATGTGTTCTGTTTGGAAATATAGGGATACATATGCCATTAATACGTGGACATAATTCCTGTTTTCCTGCATTTTTGAACAGTGTATTAATGTCTGCTATTCATCCAGTACTGTTCTACTTGCAGGGCTTCTAACAGTGAACGGAAGACACAAAACTTTAGGTCTCAATGAGCTTTGATCCCAGAAGGGCAGAAATAGTAGTGTAGTCCAATAGGAAGTATGGAATGTTTGATTGAAGAAAGGGGTTAAATTTTAAACTGTGTGGCAAGATGAGGCTTGCCACATCATGTGACCAGGATATTGAGGAAAGGTAGGGTGTAGGGAAAAGGGCATATGCAGACTTCTCTCAGGATTGGCTTTCCAGTAGAGGGAAAGAGAAAGCCATCACATTTAGAGAATGTCCACATTGTCTAAAAGCAGCAGGATCTTCTGTGGCTTTAGGAGAGGCCTGAGGGAAAAGAACTAATTGGACACTATAGGTAGACTGGGGCACAGTCCCTAGAGGGCTTTCTCTTTCACAGTATTTTCTTGGTAGCCATGCTATGCTGAGGTACAAAAGCAGAGATACAGTTACAGGGCTGCAATAGCCAAGTTTAAAAAAAAAAAGGAAGAAAAGAATAGTAACTTGTATCTTGAATGGTTAGAAGTTTGAAGATTCTGAAGACATTGTGAAAGCACTCAGTGTATTAAGTCTAAGAAAGAAAAATGATTACTGCATATCTCAAAATAATTAAAAAGAGAGGCACTAGCATGCAGTCACAAATAAATAATGGTTTAAGGTGGTGGAGATCCTAAACGCCCTTTGTTAATCACTTCCAAACATAAGGCTGGGCATCACAATGGACCTCTAGTTTATGTGTTAATTCAGTGGGAAATAATAGCTTTAGAGGATAAAATCACAATTGCCTTGGTGAGACACACATGTGTGCATGCACACACGCACACACACACACACACACCATACCCTCCCACATACACACAAATATTCCTTGTTAGGCAGCAGTGTTTTAAAATCAATAATGTTATGTTTCTTACATGTATTCCCTACATCTATATTATTCCTACTACCTGAGATCACTTTAGACAAATATAGATTTATGTATTCTCCTGCTATAGACTGCAGAACTAGCTCTGAAATCTTTCTGTTTTGCTTCATTGAGTTTGGTGTTCAGAACTTCCCAGAAGCAATGACACATGTGGCTTTCAGACTGTCACTTCTTTACTATGCAGTGAAAACTCATTTGCCAGCCACACTGATTTACATGTAAGTGTTGAGTAGAGAACAGGAAGTCAGTAAGGACTTATCATTAAGAACCCAGTTGTGTTGTGAGCAGTTTTCCCACCAGCCTGGTCCGACAACTGTGTCAGCCCCAAATAACACACAGAGACGCTGTATTAGATATAAAATTTTTGGCCTGTTACTAGCGTTTCTTATTGGCTAGCTCTGTCTTAAATATTAACCCATTTTTATCAATCTAACTATTTCCATGTGGTCTTATCTCACCAGAGAAAGGGTCTGGATCTTCTTCCCCCTCATGTTTTTACATGTTACATCTTACTACATTTCCCAGAATCCTCCTTGTCTCCTAGCCCTGCCTATATTGCTTTCCTATTTGTCAACAGGGGCTTTATTCATTAACCAATAAGAGAAACATACGTACGGAATGACATCTCCCATCACAGCTGATCTTCCAATAGGACACTGCTTCTGCCCTCCTCCATTCTAAGCAGTCTACTTTTAATTCTATGTGGTACATGTTCAAAAACTTAGAAGTGATTATTTCAGATAGAGAAGTTTACACTTCAAGATCTTTTCTTGAACTTTGCTTGAGGTGGGAACTAGTTATCTGAACCTTAGACTACCGTGCCAACAATGGCATCAGGATAAATGAATCCCTGGACTCTCATGTCACTCTCCACCTTTAAAACATAATCCACACTTCATTTGTGATGTCCTTGGTGGAGGGTAACATGTGCTTGGGTTACACCAGTCCTGGCTCCTGAAAATTGCGATTTGGAAAAATATATTGGTTTTGGAACTTAATCAAGTTACTTCAAACACTGAAAATGGTCAGGAACAAAAGTGAGTATTTTGATTAGTAATTTGAGCTAAGTCATCCAAAAAAAAAAAAAAATCATGCTCTGTTTGCAATTATGTTCAGCCTCTGTATGTGATGATTTTATGCTCTTATAATCTGACTCTTTTTGATGAAAAGAGCAGAGTGCTTTTTTATTTGAATAAAGTGATAAATTTAATAACATTTACTTAAAATTCATCTTAAAAGGATTTATAAAAGATATAGGCCAATTTCTATGGAACTCAAAATCAATTTGAATTAATCATTTCAATCCTAGCCATTGTGCATGTTAAACTGAAAATAAATTGTGTATTTATCTGATTGACATAATCAGAACAGGAAATGTAGCTCAAACCAGTAATCACATGGTTGCTAAAGTTTTTGATAATTTCTATAGTTTTCAGTAACTCAGTTAAGATTCACAACTGACATATTTCTCTTTAAAGCACAAATGGCAGACATTTTCATACAGTGACTTCATTTAATATTGATCCAGTGTAAATGACTAAAGTATATTTTAGTCTGATAGATTTAAATGAGCGCTACAACGGATTTGCAAGTGAAATACACCATGCAAAGAGGATGAATAACAACGTGTAATATGACATTTGTTATTTATTTAGTAATTTAAGCCTCCCATCATAAGCATATGTTTTAGTCATAAAAATGTGGTGTTAAATTTTCTTATTAAAGTGATTTGATACCAAGAACACAACACAGAAGAAATTATTTTGTGAAACTTAGCAATTAGATTCTTATCATAATATATATAGAGAGAGGACCTATTTAAAATAAAGGGTTAAAGGTGAAATCTGCAACAATGAAATGCCAAGAAAAACACACATGACATAATTTTCAATTGGTGTTGAAATTGATTCATGGTATCATAGAATAAAGTTTGGGTAATAAAAGCAAAGGGATTAATTGGCATATACCAAGCAAAAAAAAAAAAAGTCTCAATGCAATGGAAACAATAAATAACAAGGAATTATTACCTATATAAGAGCGAATTTTAAAATAACAATTTCGTGATGAGGTGTAATTTCCAAAATACATAAGAATCTCTTCAAATTCGATATGGAAAAAGTATACTCATAAATAAAAAATGAGCTGATGCCTCCAGTGAACATTTCTTTAAAAATGACATGCAAATGACAAACAAATAAGGTTAATACAATACTCAATGTCCTAGCCATGGGAAATGCAAGTACATTATATGTTAGCTATTATCAGAAAAAATACAGACAATTGCCAGCAGGATTAGAAACTGAAACATTTCACCGTCTTGGGGATACGCAAAATGGTGAAGCTTCGACCGAAAGAGTATACATGCTGCTCAAAACATTAAATGTATGATTCCCATGGGTAATTCCTCATCTAGGTACTTGACCCAAAATAACTGTAATTAAGGTTTAAAGTGACATTAAGAACATATGTTTATTATAGCTTTACTCACAGTAATAAAGGTGTAGGAACAGCCTCAATGTCCATTGATAAATGGATGATTGAACTGTTCTATGCATATTTGTAGGAGGGAAGGGAATAATAGTGTTTCCAAGATATGTAGGAGGTGGTATGGGTAGCTACAAATCAAGGGACAGGGTGCTTAAGTTGAGTTGGTGGAATAATAAATCCTAGAGATCTACCATAAGACACTGTACCTGTCATCAACAATAGTATTTAAAATGGGAAAATTGTTAGAGAGGTAGATTTGTGTTACATGTTCTTGTCAAAATAAAACATTTTAAGAATAAAATTATTAAATATACGAGTTAAGAACATCAAACATATTGCCAGAATAATTTATACTTTTTTGTTAACTAAGAAATAGTAATAGAAATATAATATGCATTTTGTTTGTTTTTTCTATGGTGGATTTCCATAAAATTTACCTGGATATCCTCTCTGCTGAGGAACAAAATATTCTACTTTCCTAACATGAAACAATTCTCCTGCCTCAGCCTCCCAATTAGTTAGGAGCGCTGAATATACACATAATACAGATGAGCGGTAAATTTTTAAATCCAATTAACAATGGCTTTGAAATTATGGTAAGTTCTTATAAGTCTAAATATACTCTATTATCTACAAAATGTTGAATTTAGGACAGTGGGTAGGATTGTTTTATGTTTATTTTGTTTGCTCAGTTTCATACAGTTCATTTCATGTTTTCCTTTTTATCCATTCTTTTTTCAAGCAACACATCCTAACCACAGCCACCCTTTTGGGCAGGATTGTAAATCAACTCAGCTCAGAGAGTAGGCTAAGGCATTGTGACCTAAATGGCAGCCTGTATTTCTCTTGAAGTGCTTGATGAAGACACTTATCCCAAAACACCAGGAATAAGTTTCTCAAACAGCCAGATATATTAAGTAGGAGGAACAGGGATGAGAAACAAGGAAGAAAGAAATAGCTGGGACCAGGATAACTTTCAAAAGCTGATTCAAGAGGATCGACAAGAATCATATATACTATCTGCAAAGAGAAAACAAAGTCAGCAGAGTACAAAGTCATTCAATGCCAACAAAGAGAACAAGGATATGTCAGACACACACGCCTAATGCAATAACCACAGCCCAGCCAGTCCCGCAGAAGCAGTAACCTTGACTCCTCCTGTGAGGAAATACTGACTCCAGCTTTAGATGGGCTTTGCCAAGTTCACTACTAGACAAAACACAGAACTCAAGTTTCCTTTCTCCTCTCGTTAGTGTCTCTATGTTATTGACCTGTAAGTGAATATTTCATACATCATTCACACACAACCGCACACACACACACACACACACACACACACACACACACACACACACACACAATGCAGCACCTGCCGCACGGTAATTCAGTGTCTTGAGTCCAATGCATAACTGGAGGTTTGAAAACAGAACCAAAGTTCTCAAATTTTATATTTAAAAGCCATTAGATGTACATATTTTAGATTTACTTTACATTTATATTAAATTCACCATACTTAGTTAAAACTAAAATATCTAGAAAAAAAAAAAGCTAAGACATTACATAGGTAACGGTGTGCACCTGTTCATGGTCACTGAGAGAGAAAAATAGTAAGAAATGAAGACATATATCCTCACAGAACTTTGAGGGCTGAGGCAGGAGTATTACCATTAGCTCAAACTTAGATATTCTAGAGTCAGATGTTCTCTCTCAGAAGTAAAAAGTACCACAGACCACACTAGTATGTTCAAGCTGTTGCAAACCAGAGAGAAGTTCCCTGCACAGTGTAAGTCTGCAGCGTAGAGGAATGAGGCTGTCCCACACTCTGTGGTGAAGAGGAGTCAGGGCACTGAATATCATGCCATAACACTCTATTTTTAAATACACACAGCCAATGCGATTATGAGGATAATTCTGCAAGGAAGCAGACAGTTTAGGAGAGTGCATTTAATCAGCAGGCCACAGATTTGTAATTTCCAATAATTAAGAGCCAATGAAGAATACTTCATCACCAGACCCATTATTTAGGAAGATAACAACCCTAGACAATGCAAAGAAGAATCCTTTTGATTTTATTCTCAGCAAAGTGTTTGGCAATGATCAGACAGATGAATGTGGCTCAATAGAAAAGTCCTAGAACCAAGTCAGAAAGTTTCTCTAAATGATACAGGTGAGGGCTTTGTGAGGCCAGAACTCAGGTCGTATCTATATGAACTAGGAACTGATGGGGATTTGAAGTCTTGTTATTTATTTAGTTGTTTAGGAAGATGTTAAGAAGGTCTGGAGAAATGGGCTCAGAAGTTAAGAGCACTTGTTACTCTTGCAGAGAACCCTGGTTTGAGTCTCAGCACCCACTTTGTGGCATATAAATATCCATTACTTTGTATTTCTTGGCCTCTTCTGATCACAACAGGCTCCAGAGACACATGTGGTACATATACAGAGAGACTGGAATACTCACATATGAGTATATATTGTACTCACATTCAGAATTAGCTGCATGAATAGAATTGTCCTCATAATCACATTGGCTGTGTGTATTTAAAAATGGAGGCCTTAAGGCATGTTCATTCAATGCCCTGACTCCTCTTCACGCATAGACTACGTCTCGGACAGCCCCAGTTGTCTTCCTGGCCGCAAACTGTGCATGGAATTTTCTGCTGGTTTGCAAATGACTTAACCATGCTGATATGTTCTCTGACACTTTTAAAGTTTGAGAGAGAACATCTGATTCTAGAACACCGAAGCTTGAACTAACGGTAATCCTCCTGCATCAGTTCAGTCTCCATGTATATTAGTATTCATACATGAGTGAATCAAAAAAAAAAAATGGAACGAAAGTCGAAACTAAAAAAAAAACTATGTGGGATGAGAAATGCCAAAATGCCAAGAACAATTAAGAGGATTAAAAGACGATGGATTTCCTCCTGACTATGCCAAATGTTTGTTTGGTTTGGTGTTGGTGATGACTGACTCTGAAGCACAGGTTGGTCTTGAAGTCACAGTGATTTACAGTGATTTTGATTTTGCTGTCTTTGCTTCACAAATTCTGTGTAAATGGTTTATATGGCAGTGTGCTATCATACAGGCTTTATTTTTTTTGGTAGTCTTCAGATCCTTTCAAGTGGGAAACTGAAGAATCCTTGCCCAGCGCCTGGTCAAAGGGGAAGGACTTTGACTCCAGGCTACCGACATCGGCCACCTCAACAATTACTCTCTTGTGTGCCTTCACTCACATAAGGTCCAAGAACTGACCACTGACATACAGAGACAGGAAAAGGAGGGCACAGCAGACCATACATACTTCAGTGTGAGACGAAAGCAGATTCTTGACACAGCTTGAGTGGGGATGTATGTCAAAAGGCCAGTGAACATTAGATTCTCTAGAAATGGGCAATTTATGATTTGGTTAAAGGAATGCTTTGAGAAGAAAATATGGTTTTAAATTACTATTTTACATATCTGGCTATACATTATAATAATCATAGGAGCCATTTATAAATATATTTAATTTCAAGGACCAATAAAAACTGCATTTCTAATGTGAGTGAACAATGTAACGTTTAAATATGTACAAATGATGGAAAGGTTAAACTGGACAAAATCATTATCTCATATACTCATCTTCTCTCATAGTAAGAATATGAAAAATCTATTAGAGCTAGTCAAGAGTAAAGTAATTGTCATCAACTACACTCCCCATGTTGTATAATAGATCTTTTGATATCACTTCAATTATTTAGCTAAAATTGTTTATCGTTTGTCCAATAGCCTTCTAGGCCTGCACAACACCTCCCAAATCCCAGATGTTTACTATTTACTTTCTGCTTCTATAGAATATGTTTAAAAATATGTCAATTTTGTTCCACATCACCAAGTACTTTTTTTAATGGAATAGAATAATGGAATATAAAGAAAACATTTGGGATCATACCACATATAGTAATTGGAGAGCATAACTCTCACAACTCATGCAATGTTTACTCATGACTATCTTGTTTTTCCATTATTTCTGTATTATGTTTTTATTACTTAGAACTAAGGAGCACAAATATGATATAAAAGTGAATGTTAGTTTTGTTCATCTGTGATGGAAGAGGTCATGAATATCAGGAATCTATGGGTGTGTAATGGGAGGAATAGTCTCAGGAATGGTTTGCTATATTTGGAAACCTCAATGAGTGTCTAGGAGACACAATGGGACACTTTCTTATTAAGGGGCTTCAACACTCTTGGAGTTTCTTTTTACCTATGACCTCACCATAGGATACAAAAACTTAAGTGGGAGATTAGATAATCTGTGTTGACGGTTGGCGACTATAGTAGCTGTTTGTCTTCGTGTTGTGACTGAATACCCTTAAAAAGGTGACCCGGAGAAGGAAGAGCTTACTTTGTCTCACATATGAGGGTGCAGGCCATCATGGTTTGGGAAGCATGACAATGGGAGCATGAGGCTGGGGACTAACAGGATACTGCTGGTGTTCAGTTCACCCTCTCCCCTTTATGCAATCCAGAACTCTGACCATGCCCTGATGATGCCAGGGTGAAGGTGGGTCCTCACATGCCTAATTATTCTATTTAGACAACCCTCTTAGATGCATCCAGGAGGGTGTTTTCATCTCGATTTTCAAGCCCATCAGGCTGGTGATCAAGTAGCTATTACAGGCTATATTGATATGTTTGCATCCCTGATACAGGCCATTCTGCAGATTTTAACTTCTGTTTCAATGCTCGGCACTCAAAGCTAAGCTGCCAGGGAGGGTGTTCTTTATCACACTGCATTAAGAAGCACATGCAGTTGCCAAAGCTCCTCATCAAACCTATCTACACCAGAATCAAACAAAACATCAGAGATGAACAGGCTTTACTTCCAAGAGGGATGCAACCTGCCTCTCAGGAGCTTCCTGCTTCTATGTTGGGAATCTTACTTCATCTCACTCTAAGGCCTTGACTGATCTGAAGAAGTGTTTGTTTTTGTGGCTACATTAAAAGAACAATTTCTATGCTTACATAGTAACTTTTCTGTAGCTTAGACAAATGGTAAGTGTTTTCTTATCAATACCATTGGAAAGCAACATGGGGGAATTCAAGACATCTTGGGAATAAATCATTCAGGACTGGTAATCACAAGGCAGGGCAAGCCAAGGCCTTGTGTGATGAAAAGGTTACTTTTAAGATTCCTATTGTCTTTATGATTCACGTGATCCTTGTCTTTTTCAGTGACAAGAAAACAAGGTTGGTGAGGCTGTGCACATGTCAGGAACATCTTTCCTGGATACTTACATTTTACAAATTTCCATCACTCTGTGCCCTGTTGTTGTAGTTAATAATCTCCCTCTCGGAAAACCCAACTGAAGCAGAATGACAACAAAGCACAGAGAAGCGCCAGGCTTACAGAAGTCTACGGATGTAAGAACTATCACCACAGAGTGAGGATGAATAGGTAGAGACTGCTCTAAGCTCACATTGTCAGATAGCACTTTTTCACAATCTCCTTAGGATACCGGGAACTGCTTTTAATACTTCAAGATATAATGATGCCCCCACAAAGAATTTTGTCCCAATTACCTTAGTGTTAATATCATAGCCTTGATAATCTGTTCTTATTAGGCCTGAAAGAGGAAATAGGTGATAAGATATATGTCCATATGTAGATACATATATAGATATAAAGATCCAGTGGTGGGAGCAAAATACTGCTTAAGAAGCCCTCCATGAGACTTGACTTATGTCTTTTTATTTCACCGTGTTTGTGTCAGTAATTGATGAACAATCACTATGTCTAGTGTTTCCCTTATCTGTGAAGAGCAACACAATTTTCCATGGCACCTTAACTTTGAGATATGGGAGAAAGTGGGGCACTGGGTATGGAGTAAAAGATGATAGCAGTTTCCACATACTTGGGAAAACGGCTGAGAGAGATGGATAGCACAGATTCCTTAGCATAGGTGTGCTTTTCTAGACTTAAGATTGGGAGATGGCTCAGTAGGTAGAGCATTTGCTACAAATGCATGAGGACAATAGTTTGAACCTACAGCCCACATAAGACAAAGCTCGGGTGTTGGCATAAGGTTGGAGTCGTAATGCTGGGTGTGGAGGAGACAAATGTTTCTCAAGGACTTACTCTCTACATACTCTTGTCTAGTGGAATGTTGCAGACTGGTAAAAGACCCCTCTTAAAAACCAAAGTAGAGGCCAGGCATTGGGGGTACATGCATTTACCCCAGCACTTGAGAGGCAGAGGCAGGTGGATCTCTGTGAGTTTGAGTCCAGCCTGGTCTACAAAGTGAGTTCCAGATCAGTCTCAAAGCAGAGAAACCCTGTCTCAAAAAAAAAGAAAACAAACAAACAAACAAACAAACAAAAAACAATCAACCAAACAAACAACCAAGGTGAAAGGCTCCGGATGATAAACTCCCAAAATGTCTTCTGGCCCACGTATGCATGGATACACACACCTAGACACAGACATATGCGCACACACAAGTGCACACACACACACACACACACACACACACACACACACACACACACAATGTCTTCTGGCCCACGTATGCATGGATACACACACCTAGACAGAAACACACACACACACATACACACACACACACACACACACACACACACACACACAATGTCTTCTGGCCCACGTATGCATGGATACACACACCTAGACAGAAACACACACACACACATACACACACACACACACACACGATATCTTCTGGCCCACATATGGATGGATACACACACCTAGACACAGACATATGCACACACACACGCATACCCGCACGCACGCCACACACACACACACACACACACACACACACACACCTGCCATCAGAAGTCATCAGAAATCCAAATGATGATGGTAGGTTTTATTTTGATAGTCCTTTGGGACATGGAGTTTGACTACCTACTGCTCCTTAGATCAAACAAGATTTTCTAAAATAAACAATAGATACCAAGACACACATTTTATTTTATTTTATATTATTTTTTTGTTTTTTCGAGACAGTGTTTCTCTGTGTTGCTTTGGATTCTGTTCTGGAACTGGCTCTGTAGACCAGGCTGGCCTGGAACTCATAGAGATTCTTTTCTGCCTCTGCCTCCCAAGTGTTGGGGATTAAAGGCGTGCACCACCAGTGCCCGCCTATGACACACATTTTAAATCACAACATTCACCCATCCTCAAAAATCAGTGAGGGACATTTTCTAGAACCAGAATAAATATCAGTGTTGAGTACACCCCAGCCTCCTTAGTTCCCACCCCTGTAATAGTGCTTACTATGCTAATCCTTTGAGCATCTTTCCACCTCCCTCTGCCAGCAGTTTAGGTAATTGTCAGCTTCATAGCAATATAACAGATTTGATCCATTCCTCTTGAGTCTACATCTCTGCCTAGTTTGCATTTGTAAGTCACCAAAAGACAGACAAATACAACAATAGTTGTGGGGACCCAGAGTCAGAGGAAGTAACTTTCAGCTTCTTGCTTAGTTTTATCCTTTGGTCTTCCACAGATGACAGGGTCAATGCAATATTGCTTTCTGGAATAAGCTTTCTGTTGTTTATCATGCAATCTCACCTCAGCCATCTGTTATTTCTTGATATTCTGCTTGGCAGGGAACGAAGCCACAGCAAAGTTACTCGTATGGGAAGTTTGAGACATGGATCATGTTTCTCTAAATCTTGTTGAAAATTGCCTGTTATAAATCCAACAAAATTGGTAAATTTTCATTGGAATCCAAAAACAAAGAGATTTCACCAGTCCTGTGTTATACCATGAATGCTCCTTAATGTCTTACTTATAGAAGAAAAGGGCAGAGACTGACTGGCCAGCTTAAATGTTGAGACAGACATCAAAGAAGGTACTCATCATTCCATAGCTTCCATACCCTCTGCTTTGCCCTCTCCTTTCCAGTTCTCTACATGGCAAGACTTGTCTTGGAAACCTTAGCCCTGACTCTGCAATTCTGCAAACACCTTCCCTAGACATCCTGTTCGAGTTGCTGCACTGGTGAGCCAAGGTTCTGCAGCACGGTAGGCTGACAGCACTATGCTTTGTTTCTAGTTTCTGTTTGCTTTCTCTTGGGAAATTGACAATCAACATGAACTTTACTTGAACCACAAAACTGATAGTTACTTTGAGGACAATTTTATTCTGAAGTTATAAAGAGTGTCAATCAGATCAAAAGGAACTAAAGCAGAAATCTAAGGGAAAGGCAGAAGAAAGAAAAGCTCTCCCTTTGAAGTAGATTCAACTTTCCTTATCTTTGTAGAAATCAGTCTAAGTAACACACACATACACACACAACAAAAAATAAACAACAGCAACAACAACAAAAACCCCACTGGTTTATAATGCAGATAATTTGGCCATTTTCTATTCTCTCCTCTAACTCCCCCGTAGCCTGTGTACTTCTTCATGTTTCTATTGTAGCTATTTCTCTCTAGGTCATCATGAATTGGCAGTTAACTATTTTACCAATGTTTGCAGGCTAGCAAAGGTGGGATTCCATTGAACTGGCAGATTGCTTTTTAATTTTCTGCTTGGATGTCTCCCGCTCTTCCTCCTTCTCCCCCCCCCCACCCGTAGTTTCCAAAACATTTTATGAGTCTTGATGGAGAGGCTAAAACACTTGCAAATTTTGCTGATGTCTGCCAAAAGCTGATTAACCCTCCTCATTCTTCAGAAACTCATGTAGCAGCAACTTAGATGATATAAGAAACACGAGTACAGCTGTGAAACAAGAGTCCTCTCACAAGGGCTATGCATCACTGCCTCCCTATGCAGAAGTATTCTGATAAATATTCTGGGCAGGTTTTATGATAGGTTTCTATTTCCATAGTTAATGGGAAATTTGGGCTGCATAGAGATGTTACATACCAGACAGCTTGAATATCAGTGTCCCTGTAGTGTAGGTGATGATCTGTGAATAGTAACAATGATTTCTTTAAAGGCTGCAGTCATAAACACAGATATCTTCATTCCATTGTATGAGTTGTTATGAATTATGTCATTATTAATTTCAGATGACAAAGATACAGTTTTATCATCTCCTGTCAACAGGGAAATTGATCAGAATTTAAAATTAACATATGCTTTCTCTAGCTCATATTGCATTTTTGAAGTAATGTTTAAAATTATTAATCACAACTACCAAATTTGACATTATAATTAGGGTTTTAAATCTTTATTTTTTATTTGGACAATTAAGTTGATATTTCATTTAAAGTTTTATCATTATTATTGATGTTGTTGTGATTATTATTTGTATTTATGGGGTGTTTTCTGCATGTAGGTCAGTATTTTTAGAGGGCATTCAATCCACTGGAAGGAGGGACAGATGCTGTGGAACACCATCTTGGTGCTACAAATCAGACCGGGTCCTCTACAAGGGCAGCAAATGCTCCAACACTGGGCCCTTGCTCCAGTCCGTGAGTGTGTTATATGCATGAATGTGGAGGCAGTTGATTACCTGCTCATGTGTGTCTGAATACCAGAGGCTGACAACAGGTCTCCTTCAACTGCTTCTCCACCTTATTGAGACTTCTAAGGCTGGTGTTGTCTCCTGTTCTTCTTTGTCATATCTACTTAATCAAAGACACTTTCTCTGTGTTAACCCGTGCCTGTCCTGCAATCTTACATTCTCCTTTCCTCTGCGTTATCTGCACCCTACCTTATCAGAACATCTTTGCTTCTTCGGTTCCCTACTTTTGCTCAATCACTATCCAGTTTATAATAACAATGTCTCCTTTGCCTTTTCTGTAGGTTCTGTCCTTGGCTATTGCACTACATAGCATAATATGTTTTAATTTACTAATGTATGATTTTACTATATAAGATTGATGATATCACACTTAAAATAATAATTTGTTTATTTTCTTAATCATTTATGGATTTGGAATAACCAAAGCCAATAACATTCATAAGAACTAGATCAATGTATTTTCTAAATCAATGAAGAAATGGTTAATTTTTAGCAAATACTTGAAGAGCTGTCTTATTTTAATAGGTTTTTCTTTTGCTGGCTTCCCCAAATCATCAAAACATTTTTTTAAATGTTAAACATTGTAATGATAGGTAGATATTTTCTATCTGATACATCTCTTAAGCCTTTTATCTCTCCAAGTAGAACATGGTTTGAGGCTGATAGTGTACAGATGTCATGTACCATTCAGGATACAGTGTAATCAGTCTCCTGTCAACACCTATTATTGTGTCACTGAAGGCATGTTTCTAGCCTGCATTGTTTCCTCTCCCCAAGTTTATGACATAATTATTACTCACATGAAATTTGGACTTATGGTCCCAAACTCCCCAAATGTGAATATCTTTTACCATTCAGAAAGAGCTAATTACATACTTTGGTTCATATTAGCTAATTTACAAATATATTTATTTTATAATAATACGCCATAGAAGAACTCGTTAACTAAGAATTTCTTAAATCAACATTCAAAAGACATCCTTCCTTTCACAAGTCTGACTGTGTCCATTGGAGGGATTAACTATCTACATAAATCTTCACACTAACAGAGTCTTATGAATCATGACCCTGTATCCTTGTACCTCAGAAAAGAACCTTGGATGTCCTGAAGTATTCTATTACACCATAACAGAAAACTGATTCGAGGACATCATATCTTTTTCTTCTATACATATATTAATTTCACTACAGAAAAGACACTGCACTACAGAGGTAGGTTAGAGTAGGCACTGCTAAAGAATCCGACCATATGACTTCCTTTCCACATGTCCACCTGGTTTCAGCCAATGTCTGAAGTTCTAGGTAAAAGAAGGGTCTTTTATTATGGCTCCTTTTGTGTGTTGGGGTGGGATGAGCAGGGGTGAGGGGGTATAATGCATGCACTCAAAAATATTTGAGTGTGACTGTGCAACTACAAACATGCCTACTTTCATCTGCCAGAGATCAACATCTGATATTTTCCTCTATCAGTCTACATCTTGTTTTTATTTTGAGGGGGGGGGGATTTTACACTGAACCAAGTTTACATGGATTAACTAGGCTGGACAGTTGACTCATGCACTACCTTGCCTATCTTTGTACATTGCTTACCAGAAAATGCACTCAGTACCTAATACTTGCCCAGCAGACAATTGACTATCTGCATCATCTCCCTAAGATTCTATATGGTTCCACTTTCAATTTTAATTTTCATTATAGGTCTCTGTAAGTATAATTAAATTCTACTGTGATTCAGAATTCTATCTCTCTACACTTAATGGTGGTCACAAGATATGGAGCATGTTTCATCACCCTCCCTGTGGAGTATGTGGGGGGAAATGGGATGGGAGGGAATGGGATGGGAGGATGGTCAGGGGGTCATAAGATTGAGGGAGAGAGAGAGGGAGAGAAGGAGGAAGAATGAACTGGTATCTATATGTAAATTATGATAATAATAATAATTTTCAAAGATATTTCAATGTATGTTTTTAGGGTATCTAAATTTCAAGTGTTTGGAATTAATTTTGAATTAAAAAACTGACAGAGTTGATGATATGAAAGAGACATGACATAAATATGTTTATCAACAATACAGAACTTACAGTCTATACTAACTTGATTTTCATAATCTGCATGCCTGATCATTGTGTTAATTATTGTTATTATCAATCTATGTGATTTGAAGGCATTAAACCTTAAAGCTTAACTTCCTGGTATCCTAGTGAATTGCTCAGTTTGCATTTGGAGCCAAGTTTTCAGCATAAATAAGGAAGTACAGAAAAGGGGAAGCTGGTGGTGCTTTAATAAAGCAGTGTTACTGAACATGCCTACACTTTCTTAATGCAGGACTCTGAGGGTGAGCTCTACTGTGGACGGTAGGTAGAAGTAGAAACACTTTCAGTGTGCGCAGCTGACTTAGCTATGATAATCTCAGGGGTCAGGAAAGATCAGATATAGGCAGTTGTTTTCTCCTTCGATTGCACAGCTTGCAATCTGTTTAAATAAACAGACTCTATATATTGCTCCCTTTATCTGGGTCAGGCATATCTCTGTCATGATCCTAGGCAAATTTCTGGCTACATACCTAGTGCATATGAAATAGGTAAATGCAGAGACTGTCAAAATAAGCCGTGATCATCCTGTGTCACTCTTACTCCGTGTCAAGCAAGCCACTCCACGGCACAGTCTCCAAGGCTTAGGAGGTCAGTGAGGATCCCGCTGCTGCATTAGCAGAGCACATAATTCACTTAGCTGTTTTACAGAAATTTGACTCAAATAAAAGAAATGGTCATAATATAAAAATCAAGCTCAGTGATATTCTTGAGCTTGAAGATTTTCGTTTTTATTCTACCAAGAAGGCATTCATTCCTTCCCAAACTCTCCTGTTACATTTCTATTGATACCAGAAGCTCTTCAAACACAGGAAGGCGGTTATCGATCATGCTCCAACAATCTAATAAAATCTAAATGCAGTTTTGGAATCACATCTTAATGAGCATTAGTCATGGATGCATTTTAAACAAATTGTTTTATTTTCTCAGATGGGAGGTGGTTTACAAACTGAACTATTTCCTGGGTGTGATAATCACCCGCAAAAATGAGAATTTTACTGACTTCTAAGTCAAATTTCAATTCCACACGAACACTGATATTTGTCTTTATTCTCGTTCATGCTAGCAGAACCTCATATATAATTTCATTTGATAGACTTTTGCCCAAGCAACGTGGAGAGCCTGAGAGAAACAGAAGCACAAGGAACGAACAAAGCTGGATGCTCTGTAAGGATGGAAATTAGGATGGGAGTTTGTCACACTTTGGGACCTGCTCTGCGGTGTGAGCCTGCGTTGTGAGCCTGGGATGAGCGAGGGACAAGGGAATGATCCTGGGCAAAAGAAGGAGAATGCTGAAGATGAATCGGGACTACACTATGGTTTTCAGTACCTGGTCAGCTGCATGTGTGAATATTATGATAAGTGAGGAAATACAGAATATATTCCCACAGGGGGCAGATTTGCGATACATCCTGGCCATGTGGGAGCAATCACCTGTTCTTTAAGACGGAATTCTCCCCTCAAAATCCACAGGTAGGCATTTCCAGAGATGTGGGAATAGTTACTTTGTACACCATGACATTCGCTTTCCCAGTCAGTGCTTTCTCTTTGATTAGCTTGTCGTCATCTTTTCTGCTGCTGAGTCTGTTGCGAAATTCTTTTCCCTGAATGTGGATGTAAGGCTACTTGTATTTAGTGTTAAAGATGAGCAGAAGAATGATGGGATGGGGGGGTCAGCTGGGGAAATGGGAGGATGGGGGCGAGAGAGGGAACGGGGATTGATATGCAAAATCAGATTGTTTCTCATTTAAATTGAGAGAGAGAGAGAAAGAGAGGAAGAGAGAGAGAGGGAGAGAGAGATTCAGCTTGAAGACTCATACCTACATCTACCTGGATTGTAGATGTATCTAGATGTACAGGTAGATTTTAGATACATCTACCTGTATATAAAACCTGAGCCTGCACTTGTCTGTTTATAATGAGCATGAATTTGGGTAATACTTAAAAATCACTTTTAAAATTTAACCAGTTATGACAGATGGGTGATTTTTTCACTTTTATTTTTTCCCTATCATTTTACCTTATGTCTGGTTGAGTGGCAGGTAAGTATGAAAGGATTTAGGTTAGGCAAGGAGGTGGCAGTTACATCTTTTTACATTTCCATTTATATAGAACTAAGTGATTTTAGTAATTCTGAATAATAATCAGGTTCTGAAAGCAATGTTTAAATAATTCCACTACACCCAAGATACATGATAAATAGGTGTTTTATTGGAGATGAACTTACACAGGTAACAGTAAGCAACTATCACTGCTTTCATACTCGAAGGATGTAGATTCTGCCTCTCCAGTGCTCTGCTTTACCCAAAGGGGGCTTCAGTACCCTCATCCTCTACTTTAAGTAGGCACCTGAAACCACACCCAAAGGGTGTGGCCACTGTAACAGGTACTCAAGCAAGATGCCATTACAAGCTTCTAAAAATGAAAAAAGTGTACTGTTAAACTAAAAATTGTAACAAGATTACCTATGTTCTAGCATAAAATTATGTGGCCAGAATTTCTACCTTGATGTTTATATCAGAACAGAATAAGAAGGCTTACAACAGGGTCTATCTCCAGACCTTTCTAGGGCAGATCTAGCAACCACCTGACTGAATTGCCAGCAGGAAATATACTTTCCAGAGATAAATGAATAGTCATAGCTGTCTCCCACAAGGGCCTTTTCATATTCCATGCTAATCACGGAATGTCAAATCCATTAAAATTTAGACATTTGGGGGGACACACATTGTAGAACACTCCAAACATAAATTCCAATCAACCGTGAAAGGGAAAAGACTAAACTATTTTCTCTATTGAGAATATTGGCTGTCATACTAAGGAATTAAAATATAATTAAATTGCATTTCTCTGCTCATTATAACTAAATATTAATTTGAAGCAATACTTTGATTCACTACTATCCTGGTTTCCTAGATTCTTCACACCTTATATTCCCCAGATGTCAGTTATTTTTTTTCTCCAAAATTAATGATTTAATTCCCATCTTTCTTTTTTACTGGGTTATAAGTTATTTCATTATTTTTCTTTTTAAACTAATTAGTTTTTTTTGTGGATGCATATGGGATGTGAAGGAGGTCAGCCAGGACAACTTTCTGGTTCTCTCTTTTTACCTTGTAGAAACCAGAGGTTAACTTTAGATTTTAGCTCTGCACGTGTCTCTACTCACTGAATCACTCATCACTCTCATTCTATGTTTTCTTTTTTTCATCTTTTCCCTTCTTCATACTATCTATCCAAGTAGTTTTTGCTATTAAAGCATGCTGTATGAAGCCAGAACCATCTGGGAATTACATCCCAAGAATACAGCTTTTTAACCCAGAACATTTTATATATAGCCACCAGGGGAGTTGACCTTAAGTTAAGAAATGTCTGCTATAGATACTGACTGATTTACAAAATCACTAATTTCTCTACCTCACCAACAGGCATAAATTCAAGTAAAATCATATTTCTTGTGATGGCAACAGATTTTACACACATACTCACACACACACACACACACACACACACACAGACACGCACACATTTATTATATGTTTGTGTAGAAAAGTAAAGTCATTTGTCTTGAACAAATATAAAGTATAAAGTTTCTCTGAAGAGGGACAATATGTCCTGGACTATGACATGTACAAAAATTTAAAAAAATATCCTTCTAATGTTTCGCATAAGTTTCCGTTTGTGTGCATTTCATTTATTTCTTAACATTAATATTGTCTTTTTTACATTACATGCAAAATATTGGTTTAACCATATATACATTTATTAAGAATTCCCTTGTAACCTTATTTGGGTTTTGAGATATAAGTTAATCTAGATTTGATTCAACTTTTCTTTTTTTTATTGTGTTCCCTTTTATTGGCTCCTTTCCATCTTTCACTGAAAATGCAGTAGAGTACAATGGAATCTGCATTCATTGGGACTTGGGTCAGCCCACATATCAGTCCTTTCCTGAACCAGGAACACACCCTGCTTCCACTGTCAGAGGTCCCGTAGACTGTTAGGACTTCTAACTGAGACCCATGTTTCAAGGAGTCTGAGTCAGTCCAATGCTGATTTCCCAGCTATCAGTCTGGGGGTTCATGAGCTCCCCCTTGTTCAGGTCAGCTGTCTCTGTAAGTTTCTGTAGCCTGGTCTTGACCCCTTTTCTTACCACTCCTCCCTTTCTGCAACTGGATTCCAGGAGTTTGGCTCAGTGTTTACCTGTGGGTGTCTGCTTCTGTTTCCATCGGCTACTCGGTGAGGGCTCTATAATGGCACATAAAGTAGTTATCATTATCACATAATATCATTATTAGGGAAGGACATTTAAGGTAGCCTCTCCACTGTTGCTCAGATTGTTAGTTAGGATCATCCTTTCTTAATATTGAAAAATATGCATGCTTTACAATTGTGTAGTGAGACCCACTCTCTTCCTGCATGTTAATTACAAAAGTGTTAATAGAATAAAATTTTATTGATCTAAAGAGAAGCACATATCTATCTATCATCTATCTATCTATCTATCTATCTATCTATCATCTATCTATCTATCCATCCATCTATCTATCTATCTTAGCTGTCAAGTTTCTTGAGTGGGGCATAATTGAAATGTTGCTCATGGCTCACCCTAGACCTATTTATTTACCTCTTTGATTTTAGTATACAGTTGCAAGTTTTTGATGATTGGATACTAATATTTCCTTCGGAATCTATACCTTGAACCACAGTCATAACTAGCAGGCACTGCATTATGTGTGCTAAACAGACATGTCTTATTTGAGTTGACCCAGTGTCAATGATAATTATGATGACTATTCTATAGATTTGACAAGCTATAGGAAAGAATGAGGAACAGCGGGCAGTGACTGAGAGGCAAACCCAGTGTCTACTCTCACTTAGACACAATGGCCTCCAAGCAAGCAGCAGCACAGCCTTCCTCCTATGCTTTTTACATAATCCCAGCATATATCAGGCCAGTTTTGGGGGATTCATTTTCTAGCCTAGGTTTTCGTTTTCTTTTCTTTTCTTTTTAAAGTATTTGTTTAATTTAGAAACAGTTCTCTCTCTTCCCATCCTCCCATGTCCACCACCAACCCCCTACCCCACCTCACATCTACTCCTCAGGGAGGATCAGACCTTCCATGGGGCTCATCAAAGTCAGTCACAACATTTTCGGGGTGGCCTAGGCCCTCCCTCATGTATCTAGACTGAGAGAGTATCCCTCCATAGGGAATGGACTCCTGAAGTCTATTTGTGCACTAGGGATAAATACACGTTTCACTGTCAGAGTTCCATAGCCTGCCCAGTCCTCCTAACTGGCATTCACATTGAGAGGGCTTGGTTCGGTACTATGCTGGTTCCCCAACTGCCAGGCTGGGATCTGTGAGTGAGCTCCCACTTTCTCAGGTCAGCTGTTTCTGTGCTTTTCTCCAACCTGGTTCTGACCCCTTTACTCATCACTACTCCCTCTCTATAGCTGCCTTCCAGGAGTATGGGGCTCAGTGTCTAGATTTTTATTTGTGCTTCTGCTCGTGTTAGCTAATAGAAGAAGGCTCTAGGATGACATTTAAGGTAGTCATTAATCTCATTATAGGGGAAGGGCTTTTAAGGTAGCCTCTCCACTATTGCTTATATTTTTAGTTGGGATCTCTGGACATTTCACTAGTGCCTTTTTTCTCTTTAAACCTATAATGGCTTCCTCTATTAAGGTATCTCTTTTCTTGCTCTCCGCTACTCTTCCTCTGACTCAGTTTTCCTGATCCCTTATGTTCTTCTCCACCCCCATCCACTTAGCCTAGGTTTTCATATAAAAAGCTTTTAAGGGGACTGAAAGACCTATTGTATCACAGTAGTGCTTTACATGCTTCCTTCAAAAAGGTTCTTGGACAGGATCAATAAGAAAAGGTGTGAACTGAGGATTTCCCTCTTCTAACTATTCATTTTCCATCACTGTCTTCAGTGACATATAAACACTGTAATTTCCTAATGAGTCCTGTTTTATTTTTCTTCTAAATTTTGTATTTTCAGTGTTTTAAGATGCTATGACTGGTACTCATGGCCTTTTATATGTTAAAAATGGGAGTACATTGGCTGGAGAGAAGCCATATTTGTTAAGTATATTTGCCACTGTTGCCGAGGACCTGCATTTAGTTCCCAGCACACCTATCAGGAGATTCACAATTGACTGCTGGCCAAATGTCATCTTCTCATCTCTCTAGTCACTTGCATGTCTGTGGTATGCATACAGACAAGTAAGGACAGGCACAATAATAAAAACAGTAAATTTTAAACTGTGGCTACCATTCTACTTTTCTCAGGCCCCCAAATCAGAATTTTTCATTAAGAAAAAGAATCTGTTCTAGAAAATTACTCCTTCACACAATTCAATTTTCTACTTAATGAAACAAAACTGTAAAGAATACATTAAACAATTTAATAATACCTACATTTATTAATGATGTAGTATAATTTCCTATCAGCATCATCCATTTGTCTAATTTATGTTTTTATCATTTGACATTGACATCTGCCTAAAGGGACACTCAAAGTGAACCCCTTCTATTCAGTGCTGCCTGCATAGAGGTGATTACATCCTAAGATATGTGTAAAAATTAAAATAAAAACACCAGTGTCCTAGTACACCCTTTTTTAGGGTGATACACAGCATATACATTTCTAATATGAACATAAAACCAAGACTCACGGTGTTGGGTTTAACATTTACCTAGTTTTCATGCTAGTTCTCTCTCATGCACAGAAGCGGGGCTATCTATCTTGATTTCTTCTGAATTCTTATAAAATGTAACATGTAATTTGTATTGAATGAAAAAACTGTCAAAAACAATGAGCAGTACCTGTTTTATTGGTGGATTTATTAGTCAGAATGAATATACATTGGTGATTAGTTAATTCTTCTGTAAATCCCAAATTGTCCTTTGGAGGTCTTGGAATTTTTTTTGTTCATCTAGCCACTGTGATAAATTATATACATTTCTACTGTGGCATTTTTGAAGCTATAGGTGCCAGTTTAGTCATTAAAAAAGTTAAACAAAAAAAGATGGGAATTGTTCATTGCTCTTCACAATTTTGTTCTGCAGTACACCACAGATTTTCTAGTGGTTAATAGGTTGTAAAATACATAACCTGGGCTGCAAGAGATGTACCTTAAAGGTTTGTTTAGGGATACCCAATGTCATTTGCATATGAGAAATCACCCAGCAACAATTGCCCAAAAGAGATAGCGTTTTAAAGTAAGGATTGACTATAGGACTTTTTTTTTTTCCTTTTTTTTAAAGGGGTAAGTGATTTTGCTTTTGTAAATATTGTGAGAGCAATTTATCACTTAAGAAACCTTTTGCTTGTACCTTGTAAATTGACATAACTTCTTACAAAGCAGTTTGTAAATGTATGGAATGAGAATTGAAATGTTTAAATTTTCATAAATCTTACTTCTGAAAACTCAACTTGGTGACATAAAGCAGTGTTTGAACAATACAGTATATTTTAACTATAGAATTATTCATAATGTCAAACCACTGAAAACTAAATAGACATTTCTAAATACAAACTAAACAAGCCATACTAAGCTTAAATGCATTCTCAAATCTTTAAGAATGCTGTTGATTTACATGTACCCACAGTAGAAAGAACGAGTCATAACCCATGAACGTTCCAGGTTAAGCAGTCTCTGTGTGGTGAATCTATAATTTCTTTTATTACCTTCACTCCTATTTTAGTTTTCTTTATGCCACTAGTTTTCTACACACACACACACACACACACACACACACACACACACACACACACACACGTATTTGTGTACCTAAGGTCTGGTTGTGTATTTCTACTCTGTCCCTGGTGATGGGTTTCCACATTCAACTGTGTATATTTGACTTCAATCTAGTGACTAGTAACCAGTCTAATCTGATTTGATATGTTCATATAAACTAAAAAAGATTAATGGAAGAATTTGTATTGATAACAAAAGGTTAACTTTTCAAAGAAGATGAAACAATGCTAACAGCTATCACAACTATGTAAGATAGAAATATAGTAGATCTGATAGAGTAAAAATAAATAGACATACAAACCAATTGATAAATGACTGATGGGTGACTAATAGATGAGCAGATGATCGATAGATGGATGGATGGATGGATAGATAGATAGATAGATAGATAGATAGACATTTGGTGCTAGAAAAAGGATAGAAAAATGGCTAAATAACAACTAGCTAGACAGATATTTAGATAATAGATAATGACAGATGAAAGAATGAAAACAACCAAACTCATTTCTCTATTTTTTACTATTTTTCTAAATAAATATTATACACAGAGACTCATATGCATATCTTTATCTCATTTTGGCACTTATATTCAGTAGGGAAACATTGGCACTTTGAATTGGGAACTTACATTTTAAAATTTTATTTTTATGGTTGTTTTGTCTACATTGTGTATGTGTGTGTGACACATTATGTCTGATGCCTGTGTCAACATGTAAAAGTCTTCAAATCCCCTGGAACTAGTGGCACAGCCCATTATAAGCCACCACATGCATACTAGACCCCAATGCAGGAACTCTAGAGGAGCAACCACAATTATTTACTCCCAAGCCATCACTCCAGGTCTGTATACTACTTTAATAAATATTTTATTGGTGCTTTACTTATGAAATCTCCCATATAAAGAGGGTAACCTGAACATATGGTGCCATCTTTCTCACTAAGCACATTCTATTTTTGTAAAACAAAGAGACAAGAAAATAATATTTATTTCCTTGAAAATCAGCGATTTCCATTTTTCTTCAGTAAGAACCGGGAGCCCCAGACTGAAAATTGATATTACAGTATTAACAAGGATACTTCCTGCCTCTTCTATCCTACTGATTAACAACCCACTTGTGATATTTACTCACAATCAGTCATTCCCATCATTTTCTTCTTTAAATAGATAAAATAAAACTGTAGCAAATACCTAGAATTTTTATTACTCCTGCATTTTCTGCTTTTCCCAGAAATCTTTACAATTATAAGCAAACAGTCATATTCACTGAACTCAATAAAAACCCAGGAATCTTTGAGCTGCTCATCCAGAACTCAGTGTCTTGGTCATTGCCTTTTCCACTCATACAATTGATAATTACACAAAGGAAATCACCCGTCATGCTAATTTTTCAGTTTGATTACTGAAGAATATACATCAACATAGTTTTTCTTCTATTCTAAATGATTACTTTTGTTTGAGAATTTCATCAATGGATGTAACTGTTTTGATCAAATCTACTTTCCAATTCATTCCTCTAACTCCTTCCTCTATCCTTTATCACTTTCTTCTATGAATATCATGTAGTGTGTTTTCAAATACATTGTGTCTACTTAGTGCCACTATGTGGACATGGGTGTCAGACTGTCTAATGGAGCATGTGGCCTTTCTTATTTCACATTCTAGAGGAAAGTTGGCTATACTCTGTCAGCCGCCATCAACTGTCAATAGGCCATATATTTCTATACCTGTATATTATCACACTCATAACTCCTGAAATGTCCCATTGTTCAAATAATATTCAATGATAGCCAAGTGTGTGTTCTTGCCTCACCTTCCTAAGGCATTGGCATTAGAAAGTGGGCCATTTCTAGTGAATATTCTTGTATGTGATTGTTGCTATTTTATGTTGATTGACAGGTTGTTGAAGATTAAGCAGCTAAAATATCTGTGGCTATAGCATGCAGTTGGCACCAAGAGAACCTTTTATTAGCACTCTGGCCAGGCAGTGAAGTTCTTTGAGTCGTGGAGACCTTTCAGATGCCGCCATGCAGATGTGCTGCTGTCACACAAGGGCAGAGGCAGGAGAAAAATGACAAATGGCTCTGAGGATGTCTACCTTGAGACTTCGGTGAATGAGAAATGATGGTCTCAGGTATTCCCCACCCATTTTTAAACTCTTTAAAAATGATTTGAGATAAGATAAATAGCAGATATTTTACCAGAGATAAGTAAAAGTGATGGGATTATAGATTCATAGCAACTTTTTAAGTGCTCTG
Organism: Cricetiscus sungorus; assembly: GCA_030556225.1. NCBI lineage: Eukaryota > Metazoa > Chordata > Mammalia > Rodentia > Cricetidae > Cricetiscus > Cricetiscus sungorus. The sequence continues at coordinate 28,632,556 of JANBXA010000031.1, forward strand.
AATTTCCTTTATGGGCCTCACATGGGCCATCCACATAGATAGCCTATGTTTCAACCCAGACTTGACAGACCTACATGATACTCTTGTGAGCAGAGTTTAGCAAAAAGTTTAGTGGAGTTTCAGGTATTAAAATGTGAGCCCTCTCAGATCTTGACAAGTGGTTAAGCTTTAGTATCTGGGGAAATGTGAGAGGGAAATTTTGAACATGTGCCATCATACTTTTAATCAACAATTTTGATAAAGTCATTGATAAAAAAGTAAAATGAATTTGTACAAGAAACATGTATAGTATTGCGTGCATTGTTGATGAAAAATTATGTAAATATATAATCTAGCATGCTAATAATTGTAATTTTTCAGATTAAAAGTAAATACTTTTATAACAAGTGAAAAGAGTAAGAATTAAATGCTAGTTTGATAATGCTAATTAGCTGTTAAAGCTTTTATAATCCGAGTCTGAAGATGGTGTTAACTATGCAGACCAAATCCTGTAATAGTGTCTTATTCTCTGCTTTGCTCTTTATTGCGCTGTTCTCTTCTGCATTTATCAACATTTTAAAGTCATTATATTTGTTCTTTGTGGTACATACTAATGCCTGCAATGTTAAATCAGATGAAAAAGGAGAATAAGTATTAAGCAGAGGGTTATGGGATAAAGTGCTGTGGGCCCTGCATGTATCCGCAAGTCACCTTGAGCAAGCCTGAAGCTGTTGGCTGGAACATCTTGCACCAGAGTAGTTCTTGGTACTCTTCTTGATTTGCTAACACATATCTGCTGGGGAGGATCTAAGCCAGAGAACTTGCACGCTTGACCCTGGATTGTTTTCTGCTGTGCTGTGAGTCAGTATATTAACCCTCTCCTTCCCCTCAATAAACAGCATTCGACATTCCAATATTGCCATTGCACGACCTGCTCTCTTGTCTCATTAATTTAATCTCTAGGCCTTCTACCGATTCATGGAACAGATTGTAGTGTGGGCGCTACAAATGCAAATATAAAGGACAGGAAGAGAAATGTTTTCTCTCATTACATAGAATCTGTGTTTTAACCTGTGTGTGTGTGTGTGTGTGTGTGTGTGTGTGTGTGTGTGTGTGTGTGCATGTGTGTGCATGTGTGTGTGTGTGTGTGTGTGTGTGTGTGTGTGTTATGTCTTGTACATATCCTTATTTGAGAGTTCACACTAACCTGTGTGTTTGAGAGTCTGCACATGCCTGTGTTGCACAGAGGCCAGAGAATGGTGTGTGATGTCCTCCTTCATCTTCCACAGACGTATTCGTCAGAGATGGTTTCTTCCATCTAAGGCTTGAGTTGTTTGACTAGGCTGGCACCCAGCAGGACTCAATAAATTTCCTGTCTCTGGCCATCTCTGTGCTGTCCTTATAGGCATGAGCAGGTACATATCCTACTGGCTATGTGGGTGCTGGGATATGGACTCAGGGTCTCGAGCATGCACAGCAGGTGCCTTTAAACTGGGAGCCATCTCTCTATCTCTTAAATTAAATTTTAAAAATGTAATTATAAGCCTAGTGTTTTTGTTGTCCCTGGAAACACACACAGTTGCATTTATGAGAGAAGATCAAATTTGCAAATAAAAACAGTGTTTAAGGAAAGCTTGCCCAGGAATCCCATATACAATATATAAATGTTTAGTTATCTAAATGTATGTGCTAGTTATTCTACTTAGCATAGTAAATTATTTTAGAGGAATCTTCTCATCAACCTTAGGTCAATGAGCCACAACTCAAACATTTATTTTCCCCATTGTCCTGGAACATTTACACTCGTTCTAGCCATTCAGAGCATGTTTCCAACACGGCTCTGACCTCAAGATGTTTATAGAATGGCCAGGTCCTGTAGGTCAGAGCAAGAGTCCATGAGTTCATTTTCCAGTTCTTTAAAAGGAAACATTAATGACTTATACATGTGTTTTCATTCCTAGACTGGATTGCTAAAGATATTGCATTTAATACAGAGAACTGGCTTTCAATAAACATGTCTGCAGTTGCCTCATTGTCTGTGAGACACAGTTATCAGGAACATTAGCTGTGTATGCTGAATAATGACAGCTTCATTGCTAATGAAATTTAGAGCTCTGACACTTTGAAGTTTGCTATTTCTATTCAGAAATGTGAAGCTTGACGAGAGGTAACTAAGTTCTAATAAAATTTGATAGTTTTGTCTCCAGCATGGCAGAATATTTTACAAATGACGGGAGCCTCAATGCTGTATCTATATAGAAAGTCATAACCATAGACAAGATTGTTCTATGTCATCTCTCCAGAAAGAAGACACTGAAACATTGAATGTGGCAACATTATATACTGCACGCATCTCATTAAACTTTCTTCTGTGCTTCAAGAAGAGTGACAGTCTGTGGATTATACACAGATGCAAGCTGCTAAAAGTCTTCAGGAAATATTAGGTGCCAAAGAAGCCTTAATTGTGCTCTTTTAAATTCTCCTCAATTAAATAAAATGGCTATGAGGCATTTATGGATGTATTATTTATTACAAGAAGAAAATAACAGTCATAGCCATCATCATCTTCAAGTTTTCACAATAGCAAAAATTCTCCATTACTGAATTATACAGTCAAGAGGCAACAAAATTAACAAAAGCTTCTCAATGTTATTTACAAAGCCAAGGTAAAGGACACTGGGAAAGCATTGTCCCTGGATAGAATAGATATGCTCATGCACTCACAGAAATTCTGGTGCCTGCCTAAGACCTGCATAGGTAAGATCATATCAGTTAATATTGCAGCATGAAGGGGACCAGTCCATAGGAATGACTGCCATAGCTGAGGATCTGCAGCTTATAACCCCTGGAGGAGGCAGAGGCATATTTTCTTGAGGAGTATGGTTCCTGAATGGTTGGCCATACTCTACTGAATAGTCCATACCTATGTGCATATAGAAAAACACTGATTAGTTTTAGTGGTTTATTTTTTGAGAAAAGAAATAAAAAATATAGGACAATGGGGTTGATTGAGTTGTGTAAGAAGGTGCCATCTGGGATGAGCTGGAAGGAAGATGGGAGGTAAATCTGACCAAATTTCTTTATATATATATATGAAATTCTCAAAACATAGAAGCAAATATATTTTAAAACAGAATTTTAAAGTAGTACTTTGTTATTGGAACCTTAGCTGGTTAATTATTAATACTTCGTGTATTTCCTACAGAGTAAATGTATTATATCAACACATTCACCCACATCCAAACTCTTGCACACCCTCCCTTCTTTTCACTGCTCACCCATTTTGTGTCTCCTTTTCAACTCCTCAAGATCAATTTTTGCAACATAAATATCCTAGAAAAACTGGTCTTTCACTGGAATGGCACACATTTCAGGGTGAATTCCTACCACTTTGCTCTAAAACTCATCTCCATCTTTTAGTGAAAAGCAATTGCAAATAGGCCTTGGCTTAAGGATGGAGATTCATATCCACCTCCTTCCCCCTTAATGAAAGAATGTTCGCTGTAATGAGCTTGCCCTGTTCTTGTGTGAATTCATATGTCTATGTCTACTCCTATGACACTGTTTTCTTGAAGCCATCAACTATCACTAGCTTTTACTATTTTCTTTTACTTCTACTGCAATGATATTTTAACTTTGGGGGTGATATGCATGCATGCATGTATGCATGTATGTATGTATGTGTGTATATGTGTATACACACATATACATATATATATATTCCATTTATAGATGAACATACTGCAATACTGTAATCTCTTATTTTATATACTAGCCCAATTGTTGGTCTGTGTGTTAATAACCATCTTCTGTAGGTATGTACAAATACTGAATTATATATATGAGGAATTTGAAAATCAATTATCATAATAATATCTTCAACAAAATTATTTCATTGTTTAGCTTATTTCTATTGTTCTTTGTCAGGCGTTGTAAGCTAACTGGCAAACTAAAATTATTGTGGTTATACTTGCTTCTTCAAGTAAATTACACGACTTAGTAGAAGAAACTCAGAAAAGAGGACATCTTTTGTATGTAAATCTAGTATATTTTTATTTTCTCTTCTATTCAATCTTAAATTCCTCAGATAATTGCAAATGTAATGAAACTAAATGTAAATGAAGATGTATAGTGTTATGCTGACAAATGATTCTTGGAGCTTCTTGATTGCTAAATGTTTAATCTCAAGAACTCTTTATATGTAGCATGTTGTTTTCTGCCAGCCCGCCCACCGCCGGTCTGGTGTGCCGGCCCCAAATAACACTCAGAGACTCTGTATTTGATACAATCCTGTTGACCAGTTACCATTATTGTTTATGAGCTAGCTCTGTCTTAATCATTAACCCATTTCTACTTATCTAAGTATTTTGACGTGGTCATCTTATCGGTGAGCCACCGCCGGCATCTTCTTTCTCCATGCTCTACATCCTGACTCCTCCTCCCTACTTCCTCTTTCCTTCCTGTCTCCTATCCCCACCTATCTTGCTTTCCTATTGGCCCAACAGTGCTTTATTTATTAACCAGTATGAGAAACATATTTACAGTATAACATCTCCCATTATTTATACACATAATACTCAAAAGCCAACATTTTGAATTTCCAAGCAATTCCACTGAGTTAAGTTGCTATCATATGTGATACCTTCTCCTCAATGTAAGGGCATGTGACTGCCGCATTGCAAAGCATTTCTGAGAGGTATTATCAATAGATTTGTGACCATGAGGCACAGTATGTATTTTCACAAATCTGAGAATGTACATACTCCTCTCTGTACTGTACTATGAAGAGCTGGCTAAATGAAGAATGCCTCAAGCCAGAATGACATACTAAGCTGACTTTACAGTTCAAAGTTTAGAACACCAAATAATGATACTGAACATAATATAGCCTTTTAAAACTATTTCCTAAATTTGAGATGTAGAATCATCAATCACAGTAGTCAAAAACCCCTTGAAGACATCCACAATTCATCTTCCCTACCTGTCGTGTCACTCTAAATTCCAAATGACTAATCATTTGCTTAGAGGATTCTATTCCTCTTTGAAGGATCAGTGGGCATGGTGATATGTCTCTTTGAAGATAAGCAAAACTCCCCAAAACTTCCAAATATCCAGTATTAAGAGAATCTTACTAACTCCCATTCTTCTGTTCACTGCTTATCAATAACCCATATTGACTATGCTACATCATAGTGCCAGGTACCACTCATTGCACTTTCAGTAAGAACACAACCATTACCTTGAAAGTCTTGATGTTACAACAGAAGAAAATGCATGCAAGTGAGAACATCAAACATGATAATGCACTGTTATGGAGGAGCTGATGTGGACTGGCAACAATTAGAAATGCTGCAAGGTAGGTTAAGGGGAACATTTCATAGAAAGCAAATACACAAATACACACAGAATTTACAGCACCCCAAGTCTGTGCTTCTGTTACCCTAACTAGGTATCAACTATGGCACAAGCTATAATTACACATGATATATTCTAAATATTGGTCCAACCTCTTCCTTTTGTCTGAGTTCAGTAAATAACTAAAACATAATTGAACTCAGACACAAATAAGTTGCCCCTATTCATTCAGTTAAGTTCTATGCATTTATTCCTTTCTTTCAAGTATATGCAATGTACTGCCTCTCTACATTATCTAAGATCAAAGTATTTGAAGTTTTAGGCCAATAAACAAACTTTTATGATGTTTTCCTCTTTTAAGAAAAAATAATGTATAAGTTTTACTTTAAATTAAGCTGAATTAGCCTAAGGATTTATTCTCTTACTTAATTTTAGATATGCTGATAGCCATCTCTTCCTGAATTATCATTGATTTATGCTATATGATAATCAACTTAAAAGAAGTTTCCAAAGTAATTTAACTATTCTTTGCCATTTCAATAACCCCATCTTCTTCACCTTTTGAGAACAATTGGGTAAGGAAAAAAACATGAGTTCTTAAAACCTACAGATGTATAGAAGTCACTTCATCTCTGATAAAAGTGTTGGGATATATGTGTAATTTGGAATAATGAGATAATTAGGACTTCACTAGTACAGAACAACTTGAATTTCTACCTTATTTAGTAAAGAAAAACATGATATCTTTTCCTATCATTGTAAATATTTGATTTATTTTCCACTTAGTAATATCAGCTCAGTTACCTCAGTGTGCAACAATCACACTGTGAACTATGAGGATAAGCATGTCAAAGTATGCATTGTTTTGCCATGACACTTTACATAAAATTCAGTGTGGGTAGAGACTCCCACTTACAGACCAGGCTTACAAGCATCCTCCAAGCTGAATAGTGTTCACAGAGATAGAAGTTCCTATTTAGGTTATTTGTAAGGAATAGCCATCAATAGTTTTATCCACCTATGAACCCTATAATAAAAACCAGCCCAGTATTACATCTCCATGGATGCAAGGGTAGCATGAAAGTTATATGGATACCTTTCCCTTTGTGACTTTCTTGAAAGCCTGAGTGAATTGATGCCTGGTATAGTAAATCTGGCCAAGTAACATGGCTGGGGGAACTCACAGGCCCTAGGGGAAAACTTACTTCATTTATCTTCTAAATGTACACAGTATCTTCCAGCCTTCTCAAGACATACCTCTATACATAAAACTCATGAATCATTCAGGTCTCAATAGAGAAACTTCTTTGTACACTAGAGATGGTGGTTATCACACAGAGTGACAAAAGGTCAAAGGCCAGAGAGTAATCATCGGAAGAGTGCTCAGCCATAAATGGAACATCAATGCCTCAAACTTTTACCCTAAAGTTCAGGTGACCTTTTTTTTGATAGGGAACAAATACAGTAAGAGATTAGGGAGAACAGGAGCAAAACCAGTATCTACATAATAAAACACCACACTCAAGAGCTCACATGATCTTCAAGATGTCATCACTGGAGCTTTATACACAAGGAAGAGCTGATGTCGGGGAGGCTACATAGCTGATCATCTGCACACCTGTCTGTTGCATTTCCTAATGGACAGCATGCATGCTCCTGCAATCTCCTCTTCTAGAAAGGCCAGGAAGGACTGGCATTACATGCTTCAGAATCAACTGTGTCAGTACTTTATAAACTGACAAAAGGATTGCAAGGCCTCAGGTGTGTGTGCATAAAATAAGGTGATCCTGGTGAATGGTGATGTTTTCAACATTTTAACACATCACATTTTTTCCTGTCTTATTTCAAGTCCACTGTAGAACAAAGTGCACTAGCAGTTTCTGGAATGTCAGAAAGTTTGGAGCTTATAAAAAACTTTGTCTACTTAAAACACTGAGTGACTGACAAAGTCTATCCTTACATGGATTGTATTTCTCTCAAAACGAAAATTGTTAATAGATATATTTGTGGATATTTTTAAAGAAATAAATGTCAATGATAAGAGAAAATACTTGTTAAAGTGAAAAAGTCACTAGCATGTTAAATTTGCCACAAAGTCAATGAATTCATTGACTTTGAGATCTGCCAGCTGTGATTATCAAATTTAAGAGAAAGAAAATGTAAAAAGAAAGCAAAATGAACAGTCTTAAACATAGGGATAATTAAGCTTATTAAATGTTCATAATGGGGGTTGCAGAGGTAAAAGAGACAAGGAATGTCCAAAAAGGTGCTTCAGGAAAAAACAGGTGAATATTTTCAAATATTCGGAGCAAACATTCTGATTTGTACTGGAAGAACTGACTAAGGTGATTGAATGGGGAAATGAAATGAAATGTGATTGTATCTCTTAGGAGCGAGGGCCCAAGACCTCTACTGATGACTTTATCCCACAGGTAGAGGAATGCAGACACACACACACACACACACACACACACACACACACACAGATGAATTACTATATGAGTTCACTGAAATGGCATGATGTAATATATTTATACAAAATGAATAAAATTAAGCATCAGAAAACATAATTAAGAAAATAAATCCATTCATAATGGCATGCAAAAGACAAAAGTACTGAATAAATCACTATCTTCTCCATACCTCATCTTGTTCTTTAACACACACACACACACACACACACACACACACACACACACACACTCATATACAATGAACAATTTATACCTGGAAAGCAGCAAACACTGTTGAATGAAACTGCAGATTTGAAGAGATTGGATAGTAGCCCACTCTATATATAGGAAGAGATGAGCATATTCCTCTAAGTTGCCTTTAGATTTGGCACTACTGTGGTTGCTCTGTGTACATAATTGACCAAGTAGTCCTAAAGGGATACGGAAATTCAACTGAAAAAAGAGAATAATCCTGACAAAATTTTTGCTTTCCAAATTTAAAACCTACTACTAAATTCCCAGTAACTGAAGCAGTATATTATGGCTTGTGAACTAGTTTAGGGGTTTGTGTTGTAGAAATGATAGCACATAAAAGAAATATTTATGAATATTTTAGTTTCAACAAAATTAGCAGATAATTTTAAATGATATTGCAAGAAATCAATATTCCCATAGAACATAGTTGACGCAGAATCTCCCATATTCACAAATTCAAATTCAACAGGAAACTGAACATGCATTAAAATTGTAGAACATTTATACATAAGGAAGCATAGGACTAAATCTGTTAGTAAATTAAGCAGTAGTTTTCTCATGACAGACTATAAAAGCATAATACACTAAGCAACATAAAGATGAATATTAGATTGAATAAAAATGCTTTCATGCTTCAAATCATATGAAACTAGGAAAACAACACAGTGTTGGAAAATAGTAAGAAATCATAGAGATGACAAAAATATGAGTGTGACTATAATAATGTATATAGTATGTATTATATATAACAATACATATAAAGAAGAATTTATTTTAGATAACTAATGCCACTTCAAATGGGCGAATAAATAAAAGATCTTTCCCTTGAGAAGTCTACAAATAGACAAAACTCCCATAATGGTTCTCAGCTTCATTAATCTTCAAAGAAATGCAAATCAAATCCACAAAGAAATACAACACTTTGCATCCACCAGGCTTGTTCTAATCCTAAAGAGTACTAGAAGACTTCTCTCCAGAACATATAAGGCCCGCAAAAAAATTGATTTATAGGAAAATAATTCTAAATTATCACAGATTATCTATGTACTGTACCCCTGCTAATACCTTCAAAATTGACTTTCTTACACTGTGGACACTGAGATTTCCCCACAACTTTGAAACTCTTAAAAACTTATTTGAAATCTTTACTGGGCATTATGTTACAAATTAGATTATTAATGATTCCCAGATTTTAAGTTATCCACCTGTGAACACAGAATAGCTCACCATTTATTTTATATGTCACATCATTTAAAATTAGTAACATTTACCATATCCCTTGAATGTGGATGTTAGTTATGAGGACTGGGCAGTCTATAGGGCCTCTGGTAGTGGATCAGTATTTATCCCTAGTGTATGAATTGATTTTGGGAGCCCATTTCACATAGAGGGATACTGTCTCAGCATAGACACATGGGGGGAGAGCCTGGGCCCTGCTCCAAATGATGTTACAGACTTTGAAGACTGCCTCACCCTCCCTAAGGAGCAGAAAGGACATGTATTAGGGGGTTGGTGAGGGGCAGGGGAGGAGGGGAGTTTGAGGGAACTGGGATTGACATGTAAAAAAAGAAAAGATTGTTTCTAATTGAGAGAGAGAGAGAGACAGACACACAGAGAGAGAGAGAGAGAGAGACAGAGACAGAGACAGAGAGAGACAGAGACAGAGAACTCCATTTACACTTGCTTAGGAATGGACTACACCAGAGATGGCTTAGTTTTCTCATAGCAATCATACATATCCAAAATACTCCAGAGATATGTCAATAGGATTATTTGTTATCTGATAGCCTGTTCCTGGGTTGAGTTTCCTCTTCAGAAATATGTCTACATTTGTGTAAAGGAAGTCTTTATTTAAGGACTTCAATGGGTCTTTTCTCTTGGAGGTCTGGGAACCCCAAGCAAGAGCAAGAGGAAAGACTGTAGGAGTCAGAGGAGTTGGAGGACACCAGGAGGAGAATGAACTAATCCAAGTTCCTATAGGCTTGAAGAGACTGAAATGGCAAGTCCAGGGCATGCACGGATCTGCAACAGGTCCTCTGCTTATACGTTATGACTGTTAGCTAGGTGCTTTTGTGAGAATCCTGACACTGGGAGCTCATAAATCTCTGGCCATTTTGCCTGCTCTTGAGACTCTTGCCTCTATTGGGTTGCCTTGCCCAGCTTTGATAGGAGGGCTTTTGCCTTGTGTTGTTGTCTCTTGTCTTTTCCTCTTTGGCTGGCATCTCATGGAGTCTTGCCTTTTCTGAAAAGGAAACGGAGGAGGAGTGGATCCAGGGAAGATGGGAAGTGGGAGGGTAGCAGGAATAGAGGGAGGAGAAACTATGGTTGAAATATATTGTACAACAGAAGGATCCATTATCATTTAAGAAGCCACTCTAGATAATTCTTTTAGGTAAGAATATAGGAAAGACAACCACTACAATACTTCTCGTGGAAGTTTCAATGTAGAGCAGGCAGGGGACGCATTCTAACAATACAACTGTGTCTCAATTCACATGAATTGAACTTCATATGTTGACTAGATAATCTGTGCTCCTTGTTCATTTCAGTAGCCTTGCAAATAATGGAGTGCTGCCATTTGTGACATTTTGAATAAAACTGTACTAATGGGTATTTTTTGGTAAATGAATTCAGACTTAGAAAGGCGAGTACCAATGATTTTCTTCATATACAACATCTAAGATGTTGTCTTTTGTAGAAGCTGAAGTAAAATGTTCACCATCAAAGGTTATAGGGAGTGCAAATGGCAAGCAATGGGCAACTGCTGATGAGTATTAATACATAGCTAAATAGGAGCTAGCATGTACTTAATTTCAAGGACTTGTTAAGCCAAAATCATTTGAAAAAAAAATACTGGGTCATTTTAGTGCAAAGGACTGATCACTGATAATAATGGTCTATAAATTTTGTAAAGATGAAAATGATGATTTCTGTTTCTTCACAAACCTAGACAACTCCAAGGGCAAGTAAAATCATGGATTTTGGAAGAGAATATGTAACCACCAACTTTTAAGCTAGCATTGCATTATCTACACTCCACATTCATCATTATGCCCTCAGATAAATGCAGTTCTCACCCCTTGAAACAGAAGATCATTATAGAAAACAACTACCAACACAAATGCATAATTATGATCCCCAGTCCCAATGGAAAGAACTCCTGCACCTTCCAGTCAGGGAACATCAAAGATGAACAAGAGGAAAGATCACAAGAGCCTGGCGATCAGATCATTTGCTGTGAGATTTTGTCTTCTAGTAATGTCAGAAGATACACACATAAAGACCTGCAAATATGACTGCATAAGCATGAATTAAATAAGAACAATGACAATACACATGCTGAAATAAACAGAGGAAAGTCCAAGGGAACTCAACCCTACACCTAGTACTACAGGCAAATAAGGAATACGTAAAAACAATAATCTTCCCTAGCGAAGAGCATACCAATTTGTTATCTAGTAACAAATGGTCACCCCTGAAAACATGCATGTGAGAAACATACATATTGATTAGTGTTTATTTATGTATTAGGAATATATATATATATATATATATATATATATATGTACACACGCATGCACACGCGCGCGCGCGCACACACACACACACACACACACACACACACACACACACACACACACACACACAGAGTTAATAAAAGAAGAGTCCATCAATTTGAAAGAGAGCAAGAAGCATGAGTATATGGGAGGAATTCAGGAAGGAAAAATAAGGGAAACTATGTAATTATATTATGATCTCAAGAAATAAAAGGAAAAATAAACAAAAGTTTAGGGGGATGAATATGTCTGACCTGATTAAATGTTATGAGACATAACTGAGTTTTATAAGTTTTTATGATGTTCCACAAATACACACCATTTTTAAGCTCTGATATATTCAGTAAAAGGAATTCTTGGAACAGAGTAAACACTTAATATGGTAGATGATATGAACTGCTAAATAGGATGTATCTTAAATCAGCAGTTTGTTCTCCAGTGACAGGATCCCAAGAGATAGGACTAGGATATCAGAAGATGAGGAAATAGGAAAGTTTGGGATCAGGAGTTTTCATATGTATCATGTCATTTACCAAGCAAGCTTATTAAAACAGAACAGCCTCTTATATACCATTTCCAGGGAAGGAATGGAACAGTCAGTGGAAATCTGCCATACACAGATTATCAGGACAAATTAAGCAAAACCACACAAGGGTAACACATGGTATCTCACCGGAGCCAGAGTAAAGCACAATGTGGCCATGAGGTTCACATGTCCAGTCTTTTCAACTGGAGAGGATACATTCCTAGGAATAGAATCTACAAGTGCTTCAAGTCCCTAGTCCTAGCCCCAGACTAGCTTTGCCAAGTCTGCTAATGGGAGAGGACATAAAACTAGGCTCTTTTGTCCTTTCATCAGGACCTCAGAGAAATCCTTGGATAGGTCTGTTTCTATCTATCTATCTATCTATCTATCTATCTATCTATTAAAATATAATTTAAAAATTTACATGTCTGGTGCCCTCTTTTGGCCTATAGGCATACATGCAGACAGAACATTGTATATGCAATAAATAGGTCTTGTTTTTAACAAGATATAAAGTAACTAACATGCATACATTGATCCTATAAATGTAAAATTATTTTAGTCTTCTTGAAAAATGGCAGGCAAATTCTTTACACAGTAAAATGTATAGTTTCCATGTGAATGAGCAATTCTCCTAGCTATGTACACCTGAGGATTGCAATCACATATGCATGCAAATATTTTAATGAATATGCACAGCACCATTATAAATTATGTTTCCCAAATGGAAACTACACAAATATTCACCAACTAATGAACGTAAAGTCTTGTAAGCAAATACCCACACAAACCAGAAAAGAAGAGGAACTGAAGATTTTTGCCACAGTGTAGAAAAATGTTGAATACATTATTTCGAGCAGGGAAAGTCTCTGCTCCTAATAATTACACACCAAGGGATTTCATTGATATTACCTGTCCAAACATAGTAAAAGCATGAAGATAAGTGCATGAAGGGTAGTGATAAGATGAGCTGGATGTTTAACTAGTCATGATTGCTCATGGGTAGGGTTTAGTTTTGGTTAAATACTGCAAGTATTCTTAAACCATGTAGTGGTAATGATTACCCAGTTCTCTTTATACACTTTTACAAAGTGCATCATACCCTTGATAGGAGTTAAGTTGTTGTATGAGAACAGTGTGGTGGGATATTCACTTTGTCTGCTTCTGTGGAACTGACCACCCATTGGGGGGTGGAGCCAGGGGCGGAAGTGACCCATGGAACTAGGTCTGAGGAGGAGCCAGGGAACGCTCTCTTGCTGGTGGGACATGGAGAGGAGATCATCTGCTGGAACTTGCTGGTGTTTATCTGTATAGGTTGCAAGTTATTTTTCCCTGAATGAACATCTATTCGGCCTATTTGTTTATCCTTATCCTTATTAAACCACAATATCTGGTATCAGTAGTGTGTCACAAAAAGTTTCATTTAAGCAAATGAAATAATTTTCAGACTTGTATTGCCCTACACACACTGAACAGTGGACCTTGGGAAACAGTTTGTAAGAGGAATTTATTTATTTTTATGAGTTAGAATAAATTTAATTAAATGTTTATTTCTAGTGTTGAATAAGGAAAAAGTGTTTTAAATGTAATATTCCATCATAAGCCTAGAAAACATGTATCTATGTAGCTGCTTCATAAAGCTACACAAGTAACAGATTTCAAATGAAGCATTTGCGTCAGACAAAGTTATAATAGACCAACATCAGAGAGCTCATGTAACAGAAAAGTCACAGGCGATGGAATACAAAACATCTTCTTCTGAGATACAGTCTGCCACAATCACATGCACACACTGGAATGTGAAGGTGAAGTTAGAGGTCTTTCTTGTTATGTAAGATTTCTTTTGACTGTAAAATCCACTTTTGTAAGAGGTGACATCACATTTTGGCTTCCTGGTACGATACTTTAGCAGATGGAATTTGATTAGATTAGTGCTCCTGGTGGAGAAATTAGTGTTTCAAAATTTTTGGCAGCTGTGCAATGGAGATGTGTTTCTTGCCTGCTTTTCCTCCATGTCCATCCTTGTACCATTCACAGGCAGAAAAAAACATTTCCTTCTTCAGAAAGTATATATAATGATTCAAGAGATACCCTAACACTCCCACAAATAAACTTTGAGATGCCTGTTTTTGGGCACATTCCTCCTAAAAATGTGTTTCAGTTCAGGTTTCTATCATTGTGTTAGAACACACCATGACAAATAGCAACTTGCAAAGGAAAGGGTTTATTTTAACTTACATATGTTTTATCACACTCCATCATGAAAGGGAGTCAGGGAAGGAACTCGAGGCAGGAACCTGGAGGCAGGAACTGAAGCCAGGAGACGTCCATGGCTTCACCACACTGATTTCTCCTAGAAATCAGGACTAGCAGCCTAGGAATGGCACTGCTCAAGGTGAGCTGAGCCCTCTGACATCACACATTAATACAGAAAATGCACCATTGTACTTCACCAGACCCATGTATTGAGGGGATTTTCTCAACTGAGGTTTTGTTTTTCAAAATGATTGTAACTTTGTCAAACCAACATAAAACTACCAGTGTGACATCGTTATTGCTACCATTGTTATTTATACAAATGAGTGAAACAAATTGAATGAAAGAAATCCTGAAGTAAAATGACTGATGTTTCCTGAAAGAAAACATAACTGTAGATTTTTCCTCTCAGTATTTAGAAGGAGGAGGAGGAGGAGAAGGAGGAGGAGGAGGAGAAGGAGGAGGAGGAGAAGGAGGAGGAGGAGGAGAAGAAGAAGGAGGAGGAGGAGAAGGAGGAGGAGGAGGAGAAGGAGGAGGAGGAGGTGGAGGAGAAAAAGAAGAAGAAGAAGAAGAAGAAGAAGAAGAAGAAGAAGAAGAAGAAGAAGAAGAAGAAGAAGAAGAAGAAGAAGAAGAAGAAGAAGAAGTAAGGACTATATAATTCCATGTAATATGAATTAAATATCATTGCTTTGCAATAACTTTTATTTTCATACTTTCACTTTGTGCAAAAAAAGTGTATCTTCCAAATATTATAATCTCTGGTCATTTGAAAGAAAATGAACGACCTTAATAGATAACAAAATAACATGAGTAGTTGGCTGGAGGCAGTTCTGAGTGTTCACGTGTGAAATGACCAGACATTTGTTGAAAGTTAATTCTTCATTATAGTAGTAGATGCTGTAACTCCTCCCTCTGATACTATTTCTCCTTTGCTTCTAATACCTTCTTTAGAGAAATCCCAAATTCCTGCCACATGCTAAAGGTGAACACAATGTTCACTAGCTGGCAAAATTGTGTGGGTTCTGTATTTCTATCTCGTTTAAATATTTTAATTTTTCTTACTTTGGACTCCATTAAAATTTGTCAGTATTCCAGTGGTATTATAGTATATTACTGGGTGATCAATAAATATGCATTTAACTGTTGAATAGAATAAAAACATAACACCACTCAGACAGAAGAAGTTGAGAAATTTCATGTCAAGTCTTAGTTTGTTTGATACAAATTAATGACAAGGTCAGTGAGATGGCTTGGATAGTAAAAGAACTTGCAGCCAAGCCTAATAAACTGTAATACACTCAATACAGACAAATATATACTGGAAATTTGTCCTCTCTTTTTTCAAAATGCATGCTATGGCATCCCCATGTCCTCATATGTACAGAAACTAAGTGTTAAAAATGTTTATTAACCTATGACAAGATGCATTTTCTTCATTCTAAGAGAATAAAGGACACTGATATGGTAAGTATTGTAACGAAGTGGCAAATATGCAAAAGGAAAAAGCATGATCTCAAGGTATCTAACAGGCATCCAAGGGGTGCCCATGCAACATTCAGATAAGACATTCATACACAGAAAGAAAAATGTATGTAAAATAATTTTTAAAAGACCTCGCAAAATGTGTGATAGATAGCACATACAAGACTTTTATAGATAGGCTCTAGCTAGAAAAAAGTCTCACCATGGATAGATGAGGTAGGCATGAATTTCTAACCTAAGATGAGGAGATAGTGACAGCTGATAGGTGCTTAGAAGGGGAAAGTAAAGTTCCATTAAGGGTGTGTCACCTTATAGGACCATCACACTCCAGTGTAAGGCCACACTTCTAAGGCTATATGGGCAAAACAACTTGAACATGATAGGATAAAAACAAGAAGAGAAACAGATATAAATAAGGGTGTGTATGGGAGTGTGTAGATCTGGTAAACTTGCAGATGGGGTAATATGATCAAAATGCATTGTAAAACACGCTCAAAGAACTAATTTAAAAAGCAAATTATAAAAAATAATTCTTTTTTAAGGAGTGTCCCAGAGGAGATGACCCTGCCTTGGTACATTGCTGGCTCATCATTTATTTGACAAGGGAGCTGTGCATTTTATTAAGATATGATCTTATTTCTACATTAGCTTAAGTGAACCTTTCAATGTAAATTACATAGATTTTCATGGATGCTACTAGAATATTCTTTGGTCATTAGAAAATACCAATAATGATTAGCTTCTCTCTGAGTGTAATATGAGGATCCTAAGTGTACACACAAACACACTAGATACTGAAAATGTCTATAAATGTGTAGACTTCCTTTTCTATATTGTTCAT
This sequence comes from Cricetiscus sungorus, assembly GCA_030556225.1. NCBI lineage: Eukaryota > Metazoa > Chordata > Mammalia > Rodentia > Cricetidae > Cricetiscus > Cricetiscus sungorus. The sequence goes on from JANBXA010000031.1 coordinate 28,649,260, forward strand.
ATAATTTATTTTTAAAATAGGAAAATTAAATAATCAATTTCTAGTCCATTAGATACATTATGTCTTTTGAGTTGGGTATACTTTAACATTGGTAACCCAGCATAACAAACCAGTGTCTGAGAGATTACATTTGATAAACCAAATTACGTTCTTCTGTATCAGCCTTGCATACATTTCCAAATCCTATAATCATCTGACAGTTTGTTATTTTTTTGTTTGTTTTGTTTGTGTTTTGTTTTGTATTTTTCTGTTTAATACTCAAGTTTTACACTGCTCTGTTGACAGGATATCAAGAGTACTTCATTTTCATGTGTTTGCAATGAATGTATATATGAATATTCACATAAATATTTTGTAATAGACACTTGAAACTGCCATTTAATTTGCTCTGGGGAAAACTATATTATTACTTCTCAACAGTGCTTACTTCTCCCATGTCTTCTGTGACTTTTTTTTTTCCAAGGGTAATTTTGCAAATCACAAGGGAAGATTTTTCCAAGAAAAACAACTATATTCTGTTCTTTTTTTCTTGGTGTCTGCCTTTAGGTAAAACTCACTCAAAAAAGCTGATGTTTTGGGACTGCAGGTTTGACTGTTGAAAAGAAGATTCCTAAGGATTTCCTAATGGCCTTTGGTTTGTCTTAGAGACAGTGCCCATACAATGCTAGCTCATCTTGATGCCCCTCTATAGCTGAAGTTGATGTTGAACTCTTCATATTCTTGTTTCTACCTCTGGAATTTTGAAATTATAACACATTAGGCAATCTTTCTAACAAAGTTTTATTTTTACATGGGATTAACATATTTTTCTTAACTGGTCTCCTCCTTTCCTTCTCTCTTCTATAGTCTCCATCAGGCTCTGCCTTGTAATTTTATTTTCTCTCCTCAATGTATCCTTTGAGATCACTCTACATAAATCTACATAAACAAGGGCTACAGATGTTTTCTTTTTCAAAAACCTATCATGGGCTGGAGAGATGGCTCAGAGGTTAAGAGCACTGGCTGCTCTTCCAGAGGTCCTGAGTTCAATCTCTAGCAACCACATGGTGGCTCACAACCATTTATAGTCTGATCTCATGTCCTCTTCTGATGTGTAGGTATACATGTAGGCAGAACACTGTATACGTAATAAGTAAATCATTTTTCAAAAATCAGTATTTACTTTGAAATTCCCTCTAAGTTATTTAACAAGACATAAAAACAAATATAATTTAAGGTGTTAATTTATTATTCTCTGTAATAGTTGCTATGTAAGATATAACATTTTGTCATGTTTTAAGAATTTGTGCTAACCAATAACATAAAGTATGAGCTATTTGTCAGGGAAAGAGTTTATATCATTGAACACACTGAAGATAGCTTTTATTATTTTGCTGCTAAATCTATTTCAAACGATTCATGTGTCTAAACAGAAGAAATGGCTCGCTCTTACTAAGAGCCACACTGAAGGTAGTTAGCTAAAATGGTATGATATTTTTAATTCGTTTATCAAAGAGGCTATTATATAAGTGTCCCTTTCAATTGTAGAACTGATGGGAGATATCTTCCTAAAAATATGTTTCTCTTGTAAGTTAATAAACAAAGCCCTGTTAATAAATAAAGGCGGGACTAGGAGACAAGGATGTAGAATATCACAGAAGACATCCAGAACCTCTCCCTTGTAAGGTAAGATGACATGGAAACACTTAGATGAATAGAAATGAGTTAATATTTAGGACAGTGCTAGCCAAGAAGAAATGCTAGTAACCAGCTCTGGACCAGGATGGCAGGAAATTGCTGGTAACATAGAACTCAGTTTCAGAAGTGTGCACTTAGATTACTCGGGCATGTAGTATGTCATTTTACTTTCCCTTGTTTGTTCAGTCATAAGTAATATCAGTGGCCTAGTAATTATTTGGGAACTGACAACTTCGAGTAAAACTTAGAGTTTTGAGGGAAAATGTTAAGTGGTCCTCACAGACATGTCTTTTTAAAAAGCTGCTTATTCTATCCCAGAAACTGATCCTACACCCATTCTAGGGAAGACTGTGTTTATGACGCAGAATGAATAGCTCAAAGGGAAAGTCAAAGAACAGTGATTAAACTCCACTTCCTTCTAGAAGATTGAGATAATTCATGTTGTCTGACCTAAAAATATTAATGCTTTTCAGAAACCCCCAAGTGAGTGAAATATGTGACAAGGAGGGTGCAGCTCTGCCTGGTTGGTTGGTTAAGATTAGTATGAAAGATGAGAAAAGATTGTTTTAAAATAAAAAAATAAGCATTTAAAGAAAATAAAGAAAAACAAGAAACACAGAAAGGATTTCTGTTTAAATTGTGGGGATCAGCGACTTCTTGCTTCTTTCCCTATCTCTGTTTCTTTTGCTTATGCTTTCCTTCTTGTCTTTCTAGATGCTATCCTTCCCTAACTTTTCTTCTTACCTTCCTGTCTCAGTCTCTTATACTTCTTGTCTGGATTCCTTTTCATATGTGTGACAGTATCAAACATTTGTAGCTAATTGTAAGCAATTATATTTTATATGGTAGAAACCATAAAGACATTTTGCTTGAAGTTTGATTTGATTTTTGAAGCCAGTTGTTGAAATCCCAAACTTCATGCCTCTGTGAACAGTTTCTTAGGCTTAAAAAATCTAGAACAATTCTATTACTCAGAGACCTATTTGGGAATCAAGAAAAAAAAATAAGTAATGTGTTTCTTATTTTTGTATTAGTTTACCTAAAATATTTTCAAAATCAGTTACCTAAATTATTTTCAAAATAAGTTGTAGTAGAAGTTCCTTGTAAATAATTCTCATAACAGATAGCCAAGTTGATAAGGCAGGCATTCTACGTTTCCATGCTAACAGAGGAGCTTTTTAAAAAATTAAGTTTTCATTTATTTTTTTTTTATTTTACATACCAGCTCCAATTCCACTTTCTCAGCTTCTCCTGCCCCCTCCCAACCTCCACACTTCCAACCTGCCCATCTACTCCTCACAGGGGATAAGACATCCTTTGGGAGTCAATAAAGCCTAGTACCAACAAAAGATTAAGCCACATAACTCTCACTGGGTCTAGTTTGGTCCCATGCAGCAGCCCCAGCTGTCAGTCCAGAGTCCGTGAGGTCCAAAAAGCTCAGGTCAGCTGTGTCTATGGTTTCCCCCATCGTGCTTTTGACTCCCTCCCACCCTTGTTCATATGATTCCTCCCCCTTTCTTCAACTGAGCTCCAGCAGCTCAGCCCAGCACTTGGATTTGGGTCACTGCATCTGCCTCCATCAGTTACTGGATGTAATTCTATGGTGACAATTATGTTAGTCACTAATCTGATTACTGGGAAAGGCCCATTAGGACACCCTGTGCACTTTTGCTAGGAGTTTTAGCTGGGATCATCCTTGTGGAGTGCAGAGAATTTATCTCACACCAGTTTTCTCCTTAACCTTGTAATGGCTCCCTCTGTCAAGATATCTCTTTCATTGTTCTCCCCCTCCACCTCTCCTCCATGTCTTCTTGATCCCTCATGTTTCCAGCCCTTTCCCCTCTATTTCCTTCTATCTCCCCTCCCAGTTTAACCAGGAGATTTTAACCATTTTCCCTTCCTGGAGACCTCCACTTGTTTCCCTGTTAAGGTACCCCTTTTTACATAGCTTCTCTTGGGTTGTGGAAAGGAGCTCACCAAGAAGACACAACCACATTGTTTGAAGGACATGTTGATCAGAGGTTGCAGTCTACCATAGTCTGGCATCTTTCTCTAAGCTCAGCAAGATGGACTCCTTTCCCTCAGTAAAAGCTTCCTGCTCTCTTCCTAACTTTATCTGGAGGATGTCTCTAACTCAGGATGCCCGAATTATCTCAAGAAGGATCCTTGATAATATTCCCTGCAAGTGTTCTTTCCTTAATGACCCAAATGGTAAATAGTCAAGTACTCTAGACATTTTGATGGGACCCTACTGCCACATACTAAGTCTTGTGATATGTATGTGCCATTAAAACAAATCAGGATTTGTCCCCATGCTCCCCAATTCTTTATATCCCTATACTCTGTAATAAATTTGAGCTATCTCATGAAAAGCAGTCTCTCAGAGGGCTGTCTCCATTCTTATCCAGAACTTTCTTGATCCCTGTTCTTTATTTTGGGTCCCTCCACCCCCTTGAACCAATTCAACTAATCTCATGGGAGAAGAAGAGCCACCCCAGGTGTCATTGATTTGGCTATTTCTCAGTGGGTAATTCAGCTGCCTACTAAATGTCTCTATAAACTAATCAATTGCCTTCTTACTTAGACATCTGTTGAGGCATGGATATCAGAATAAACGGGGTAATACTGTAACATGTGTGAGAGTTAATATTGATTTCTAAATATATAAAATTTAAGGGGTCTGTAATTACTCAAGTGCTGTGCTTCTGAGCACATCTGTGAGGGATTGTCTAGTTGTGATGAATGAAGGCTGGAAGACTCGTATTACACACAGGTGTTATAACCTGTGGGGCTTATAAAAGAGAAATGACTGCCTGCTTCCTGGCGGTGGATGGATGTGACTCTTCCGTTGCCATGAATTCCTAGGCATGACAGACACGCCTGCATCCTCAAACTGTTAGCTAAAATAAGCCTTTCTGAAGTTAATTTTGTTAGACATTGTGTCACATCAATAAGATCAATAACTGATATGACATTTATAATGAAATCAAGTATTAGTTATTGAAAAAAGTTAGAATTTTCATTCCAGGATGTCATATCAGATTTGGTGACCTTCCAATGTGGCAGGAGTAAATCAAGTTGTTATCAGAAGCATGTTTTGTATAAATTACTATCTAATCAAAAATTGAAATATGAAATCTTATTCCCTAACGGTAAAAGAAAAAGAAAAGAAAAATAGGAAAGAAAAAAAAACCTGACTCTAAGTTCTAAAGTATCAGTTTGTTAATAAAGGCAGAATAAAGACATCAAAAGTCTCTCTCCAATTTCCTTGCAGTAAAATAATGCTAAATTTGAATCACATTGTTAAGTCACCAACTAGAAAGGAGGCAGTGTTTTCTTAGAAAAGGAGCTTGGCCTATAGATGAAGGGAATGGGCAGACACAAACCACCCGGGGAGCCAAGAACAGATGTGAAGAAAAAAAAAAAGAGTTAGAGCCTTTGGGGTCCTGGGGCTTGAGGCACAGTCCCATCTGTCAGGCGACTCTCTTGGCTCTCTATAAGGACTCTGCCTCCAGATCTGCAGCTTGTCCTCGCAGTTTAACCTTCTCATCATTGCCACATTCATCACTGAAAAATGCCCACATGAAAACTCCATGGTGAGCCCATGGCCTACCTAAGAACTTTTTGGTCTGCATAGGATTTTTTGCTAATAACTAGACAGCTTGGCAGCCAGCCAGAAGAGAGTCCTGTCACCCTAAATGCATCCTTTCCCTCTTCCCTATTGGATCTGCCACATAGGACTTGAAGTACCTGTGTGCTGACCCTTATGAGAATGAGATATTTTTCTTGTAAATCTTCATAGAAAAAAAAATCTTGTTTTCATTTTCTTAGTGTGCTTAACATTAACTGTAATAAGGGAAAAACATGTATTCTTATATCTAAATTGAATTGCACCCATTAAATCTTAAATATATTTAATTATCTGCCTCATACATTTTTTTTAAAGCAGAAACAAAATGGCCCTACCTTTGCTCCTTATATTAGACATGCATCTGTGCTGGCTATCTCTTGTAGAGACAAGCTGTCATATCAGGAACCACAACAAGATTAAGTTGCCGGCTGAGGAGCTGGTTTATTTGGTGAAGTGCTTGCTGCATATGCATGAGTAATTGAGTTAAAATACTCATTAAAAAATCTAGGCATAATATTATGCTTCTGTAACCACAGTGCTAAAAGGGATGGAAACAGGCTGATGCCCTGAGCTCACTGGTCAGCTAGCCTAGCTGACTCAATGTGTCACAAGTTAGTAAGTGATACTGCCTCACAAAATGAGAATTACTGAGAAAGACACTGAATATTGACATGTGGCCTTCACATGTATTCACAGCCATGTGAACATAAACCTGTATGCACACACACACACGCACACACACACACACACACACACACACACACACACACACACACACTACATTACATATATACAGAGACATGCATCATAAAAGCAGATCTGAGGCATCCCCAGCTCTGATGCTGACTATAACTGCACAGCAAGGGAATTTTTTTAGACTTCTCATTTTCATGCTCAGTATCTTTACATTAGAATCCCCCCCCCATCTTATGGTCCCTGCAACCATTGTGGGTCATAGATTAAAGATATTTAATGCATACCAAAGGTGATAAATACATCTTCCTTCCCTCCCTAAAAGTCAGCATCTCAGAACCACATTCTGATGGGGCATCATAATGGTGATTATTTTCCTGTGCTCCTTTTAACCATTTGAACAATGGCCACACCTCATTTTCATTGCAGAGAGAGAGAGAGAGAGAGAGAGAGAGAGAGAGAGAGAGAGAGAGAGAGAGAGAGAGAGAATTAAACCATCACTTAGTTCCCCAATCTTTACAAGACCTCAAAAACACTAAGAGCAATATGAGAATAAATACTACAACGTGTAAGGTCACATGACAAAATCATGCCACAAAGACACATCCACAAGATGATTTCCTTTTTGCAATTGTGTTTTAGGCACATGTTTTTTTTTCTTAAAGTATTCTATGGTTTTTGGAGAAAAGTTAAAGGGCATTTAAAAATGATTGCATGCAAGATCTATTCCTTAAGTATTAGAATGCAGAAAAGCTGTGTGCTTGTAGAACTCATTCAGTTCAAGAGTGGGGAAGCATTATAGAAAGGTGAAGAAATAAGTGGCCCAGTAAATTCCTCACTACTGGATAAGCAACAATGAAGCAGATATTTAACAAAGAATCTGTCCACCAAAATGCAAATATGCCCTGTTCTTTCAAAGAAATATTTTTATTATGCTTTTCATATTCTTTTTTATTGGTGCATGCATGATGTTTTATAATATAATACATTGTTTTCTGTCCACTATTATTTTCTTTCTCATCCATATAATTTGGTGCTTTTGTGAAAGAGCACTAGAGATACCCGTTTGTACCAGGATGAAGTACATAATTACCTTAACTGGAAAATTTGATGATTATTAACTGAAAAATTCCATTGTAATTTAATCAAATCTCAACATTTAAAAGTATTTAGTTTCTGAAAATATTAAGAAATTTTAAACATGATATTTTAAATTTTACTATAAAGATTTGTGTCCCAACATTTGCAGTCTCAACAATTTTATATCAAAATGTAGTTTTATCTGAAGACTCTCAGAATATATTACACCAAAGAGGTCTGCATTTAGATTTATAAGGTGTTCCTTCCATGCTGTTATATCTTTTGTTATTGTGTGTGTGTGTGTGAGAGAGAGAGAGAGAGAGGCAGAGAGAGAGAGAGAGAGAGAGAGAGAGAGAGAGAGAGAGAGAGAGAGAGAGAGCATCTTCTTCTTGGATAGAGAGCTACTTTGAAGTTTATCCCAAGAAGCATAAGTGAGGGTGAGTTCTGCCCTGTCCCTTCCTCTGGACTCATCCTCCTGCCTAGAATCAGTTTATAAACATACTCACCTGCTGAAGATTCACCACTTGTTCTTAGAATTTTCTAAATGGAATGACAAAATGATGAATGGACAGAAAGACATGTTTCCACCTTGATTATTCATGACTCTCCAGAACTTCAAATGAAAAAGAGACCAAAGCTATGTGAAGGTAAGACCCATGTTGAAAAGATCTCTTCCTCAGTTCTTCCTCTGTCAATAGCTATGTCTGTTTCCTTCAATGTAAAATGTGTATCAATATGAATAATTTATGTGATCTCTCTGGCTGTGCTCAAATCTATTTTGTGTGGACCAGTAGTGAAATCAAGATATTATGCAGAAGAAAGTATAGAATTTTATTATTTAAATTTTCATAAACACTACTTTTGTATTATAAGATGATTTTTTTTATTTTTGAATCATATAAATATGCATGTTATATTCTGTCACATACATTTCTTTAAATAAGGACTTTCTCCTATACTGGTGCCTAGAAGATTACTTCTGCCTTAAATAAATACACACTTCTATCATTGTTTCTTCATGTCTATTTAGAGATTGGTAGCAAGGTATTGTGAAGATCTCAAATTCTAACTATACTTAATGCCCAGTACTCAGTATCCAATACCTGAATACCCAGTACTCAATACTAAATACCTAATATCCAATACTAAATAAAAACTCAATACTCAACACTCAGTGGTATCATACTTACACTTAACCATGCCCCTATATGCACTTCAAATCATTTTTACATTACTGGCCATAAACAATGTATTGTAAACACTTCACAAGTTGCTCTGCGTTTCTCGGGAAATGAAGACAAGAAAGAAAGTCTGAATCTGTTCAATACAAAGGCAGTATGTTGTTAGTCAAAAGGTAACTTCACAGAAGCAGGACTCAGAGATACAGAGGCTGACTCAATATATGTATCTCCATATATGTATGTGAATGTCCAACATAGCCATGTGTAAAAATGTATATGTGTAAATATTTATACACATTTGAATAATTCAATATTTTTTCACAAGGATTTTACTATTCAGAACATCACTTCCCTCAGTTTAACCATTGCATTTTCTAGAATGTTTGTCTCTTTATACTTGGTTTAAGCTCCTTTTTGAATGGGTTAATTTTCTTCTCTCAGTGTCTGTGCTACTGCTGTTGTGTTCAGGAAGTAGTCTTCTCTGCCAATGCATTCAAGGGTACATCCCGCATTCTCTTCTAAGAGGTTCAGTGTGGCTGGATTTATGTTGAGGTCTTTGATCCATTTGGACATAGGAATAGACATGTACCTATCTGCAGTCTTCTATAAGTCAACATCCAGTTATGCCAGCACCATTTGTTGAAGGTGCTTTCTTTTTTCCATTGTATGATTTTAGCTGTAGCACTGGAAGGGGGGGAAAGAGGAGGGGAGAGATCATGAGGGGTCAGGGAGGTTGAGTTTGGGGAAGAACTGAAAAGGAGAGCAAGGTAAGAGATAACAAAGGATTTGGGATCCACAATGATGACCCCAACTATGAATCTAAGCAATAGTGGAGAGGATACAATAAATGCCTTTCCCATATACTGAGATTTATGACTACCTTAAATGCCACCATAGAACCTTCATCCAGTAGCTGATGGAAGCAAAAAACCACAGCTAAGCACTGACCCAAACTCCTAGAATCCAGTTGTAGAGAGGGAGGGATGATGAGCAGAGGGGTCAAGACCAGGCTGATGAAACCCACAGAAACAGCTTACCGAAGCAGGTGGGAGCTGAGGAACCCCAGTCTGAAATCTGGAGAACCAGTATAAGGCAGAACAAAGGCCCCTGAACATGGGTGTCAGTTGGGGAGCCTGGGCAATATACGGGACTATTAGCAGTAGAACCAGTATTTGTCCCTAGTGCACAAACGGGCTTTGGGAGCCCATTCCCTATGGAGGGATACCCTCTCAGCCTAGATACAGGTGGTGGCAGGGGGCAGTGGGATAGGTCCTTCCCCAAATGATGTGATAGACATTGATAATGTACCATGGGAGACCTCACTCTTCCTGATGGGGGTGAGATGAGGGCTTGGTGGGGGTAATGGGACGACAGGAGGGGGAGGGAACTAGAATTGATATGTAAAATTAATTTAAAAATTGGGAAAGAAATAGTTCTTGCCTAATTGTGAAATAACATTCTGCCAGCAGTTAATATACAAGGTTGTATGTGTCTGTTTGTGTGTTATCTAATAATCCCTCTCATGTTAGAGGTTTTCCTTTCTGGGTTTAAAATATGTAGATGTCTGACTTTTATCCAAATAACACGGTCTTCTAAAATGATTATCTCAGAAAATTAGGCTTTATTTATAAAGCATTTAAACTCTGTTTTAAACTTACTTGTTTTTGCTATTGACAAATTTGAAGGCTTATGTATTAATTTTCATCATATATTTAAACATCAAGAACTACACGAATAAAGGAATGTATCCCCATTCATTTGTTCTTTAGCCTAACAACAAATTTGTCACGTATTATTTTACTAATAAAACAAATATGAATAAAAATTGTTGTAAGTTTGTGTGATCTAGCTAAAATGATTTACCTAAAAAAGCATTCAATTATAAGGATAATTATTGTTTCAGAGTGATTCAGAGGGAGAAATACTCTTATGTAAAACTGCTTCTCATAAACCCCCCTTCATGGTGAGTTTCAAGGATGTTTTTATTGACCAGATGAACAACTAATGGATAAGCCATCTTTATAGGGTGTCTGTTGCCACGGTATTAGTGCTGTGACATCTTTCCCAAGGAAGTTTTGTACTAAAAGCAATAATGAGTAATATCCCGAAGCCTCCATTCCAAACTTAAGGTGAGAAGCTGAGGTTGCCCTCCTAATAGCAGATGGGAATTCAGAATCCAGAAATCACACAGATGCACACCTCCCTGTTACAGCTTACTCTTCAGAAACAATCTGTCATTTGTATAACTTATCAGTCCTTGTTTTTACCTTGAAGACATACTGAGTAAGTAAAATGCATTAATTTTAATTAAAGTGTAAAAATAATGAGTTTAATAACAATCAATTTCCTGGGTGTATTACTTTTTAAATCTATTCGTCATGTGCCCATGTGAACTCCAAAAAAGAAGCACCTGCAGACTTAAATCACCTTAATGAAAACACTGCAAACTTTACAAAGCAACCAGACTTTACTTCTCAAATGCCCCCTTGCCATTCACTGACCCTTATGACTCTCTGCTATTCATGTACTGCCATGTTTATATTTGCAATAAGTGCATGGATTTGATCATGCATGCAGATTTGAAAGCATCCCTGGTACTGAAGGATGAGGCTGAACATCTGGATATCCACAACTGAAAGAGAAACTCAGCCATGTATTGAAAAGTAGACATTAGATGTGATGCTTAGACTATTCATTGATATAGGGAAACTTAACGATGTTTAGCCCAATTAACCTGTCTTTCTCCGTGTAGGGATAATACCTAGATCTCATGACAAATCCTGTTACTAAAGGGAGGAAGAATCAAAGAGGCTCAGCTCAGAGGATGTTTGTATCTAGCAGGCAAAAATGTCAAGGCAGCTAAGAACTTAATTAGAGTTGAAGACTATTGATCACCTTCGTCTTCTGGCTGTTAGTTTTTATCCTCAATATTCCTCTCTGCTTAGTTTGTCTTTCTGTATTTCCTACATGGGCTCTCCTGTTCTGTCTTTCACTCTTCTCTTGGATCCTCAGCTACCCCCCCCAGTTCTATACTCAGGCTTGGGAAGGTCCTTGGGAGAGTTGGCTAATGACTTAATGATGAAGAAATATCCAGAATTTAGGATACTTTTATAAACTCTGTGATAGATTCCCTTGAACTAGTTCACATGGCCCCTGCTTTTCTGACTCATGATGTCTATAGAAGACATCATGCCTTACACTCCTCTATGGTGTAATGATGCCTAGTGAAGGGCTCTCGTGTTTGTAGGAAGCAAGGGCCCCTACTACAGAGCGCTCACATTGCACTCTTTATCTCATTATCAATTCCAATATTGATTATTGTATTATTATCATCTCTATCTTAAAAATAAAGATTCAAGATTTAATATATGAGTAATCTCTAAATAACCAGTGGTTCTCAAACTTCCTAAGGCTAGGACCCTTTCATGCAGCTCTTAATGTTGTGGTGAACCCCCAACCATAAAACAATTTCATTGCTATCTATAATTTTGCCACTGCTATGAATTATAATGTAAATAAAAGTTATGCAGGATGTCTGATATATAATATCCTTATGAGGGTTGTGGTGCACAGTTGAGAATGATCTCTTAAACTTCAAATTATATCAGTCAAAACCCTAAAAAACTTATTAGCTGAAGTCCTCAGTCATAAAGCATTTCCCCAACTGTATATGACCAGATAATGCCCCTACTTAAACCAAGCCTATCATTTTTCAATTTCTGAATTTAAAATAATTGACTTGTAGCAAATGAAGCCATCAACTAAAAGTCATTGTTTGATTAGTATCATGGTCAATGCAGAAGTGACAAAATACCTCTGTAGTGACTAATGTTCATTGTCACCCTGATTTGGTTTCGAATCCACATGTTACCACACAAATCTGATTGTGTCTATGGATGTGTTTTCAGAAAATCTTAATGCAGGAGGGTAAAGGGCCACCCTGAATACAGCAGTGCTATTCCACAGGGTAAGCTCCCAAACCAAGTGTAAAAGAGAAAGTGGGCTGAGCATCCACACTAATCTCATTTTTCACTGTGAAATGCATGCTGCCTTATGTAACACACCTTCCCCAGTATGATGGGCTCATCCTTAAATGGGAAGCACCCAAAAATCTTTTCTCCCTTAATTAGCATTATTGAGTATTTCATCACAGTAATGGGAAAGGTAAAAAATATTATCTCATAACTCAACCATTTCAAGCAAAGGAATAGTTCATAGATGACAAGAACACAGAAAAGTTTATGTTGGCAATTTACCTAAATAAAGAATAGTCTATGAGCATTCTGATAGTCTTATTCTTCATATTTCCTTATGTTATGGGCAGGTTTTTCACACTGGCTTCCTGACCCACTCTTTCTTCCTCCCCGCCGGCCTCCCGGTCCTGCCGCCACAGTCGCGCCGCCATGTGAGCCCCAAATAACACTCTGAGACTCTGTATTTGATACAATCCTGTTGGCCAGTTACCATTATTGTTTATGGGCTCTATCTTAATTATTAACCCATTTCTACTTATCTAAGTATTTCCACGTGGTCATCTTATGGGGAGCCGTGGCCGGCATCTTCCTTCCTCCCCGGTCTACATGCTGACTCCTCCCAACTACTTCCTCCTTCCTCCTAGTTTCTTAGTCCCTCCTATCTTCCTTTTCTATTGCCCACAGTGCTTTATTAATTAACCAGTATGAGAAACATCTTTACAGAATAACATCTCCCATCATCTTAAGTCCACAGAATGTTTCTACCATTGGTCCACATGTTGCTTGCCATTTTACTCTCTTTACATGCTACTAATAAAACAAAATAATCATTATGACTATAATAATGAGACTATTTGGAGTTTGTGCTTCATAAGAAACACTCAAATATTTTATTAGCTAAGAAGTATAGTTAGTTCTTTACAGTTATTCTTATCTAGCATTTAAAATAGACAATACAGTCAACTATTTTGCTTAAAAGCAATAATATCATTCTAAGTATACATTAGCAGTCATTTTAAAGGAAAGAGCAAATATTTCTCTACACACAAAAACACACACAGTTCCTATCAAATACCCACTTTTCCAAAATGAAAAGAATGATGATAATAATTACAGTTATACAAAAAGTGAAAAAAAAAATCTGAATGCAATCTGTTTTCTATTGAGAGCATAAATACCAGGAGTTGGTTGTGATTCTTTTATATTTTTCTACAACAGCTATGAAGTATCTTCAAAAATGTTAAGCCTGGACAAAAAGTATGTAATTTTTCTTTTGTTGAAATTTTGGATATGAAACAGAATTGCTGATGAGCAAGGTTCCTTTAGTGTGTATTATAATGAGTTGGCAATAGATGCTAAATCTGAGTCTGAATTAATTCTTGAAACGAAAGAAGCAAAACTGCACCCTTTTAAAGGAAGGGAAGAGGAAACATAACATTGGAATTAGATGTTATTTTATTGGAAACTGGCCACCAAATCCAGGTACAGACCCTGAAGAGCAGTGACTAACAGGCACACCTTTCAGACCATAAGAGCCCTTGGCTTTTGTTCAGTCATCTGGCACACATTATCTTTGTGCACATCGTCACCAAACAGCACTTTCCTCAATAACAGTTACTTGATATCTTACGTGAGCTGTATTTTTGGCTAACACCGTCCTCAAGATATTTTGAGTCTGTAAAGAAATTAAAATCACAAGTTTGATTGAAACATATATTCTCCAGCTTGTCTAAGATATCTTCTACTTTCAAGTCAGCTGTCAATCTTTACTATCATCATTAACTCCAAGCTGCAGGGCCAAAAGCACAGGGACTATTTTGGGGTATTGGGAGGAGTTCAAGAAAGATACAGTGCTGTGGGCTATTTGTTATCCATCTATCACAAGTCCATTCTTTTTCCTATATCCCTCCTGTCACCACTGTGATATGGGTCCTTGTCACTTCCTATTTAGATGATCACAACCACTTCCTACTGATTTCCCGTCTGTCAATCCCAGTCTTCCAATCTAGAGTTCATCCTACTCACTGTCAATCTATCCTGCTCAAACTACTTTTTAATCACTATACCTTTCTGTTCAAAACCACTCTGTAATTTGACTTTGCCATATAGAAAAAGGATCATGTCTTGAAGGCTCTGGAGCCCAAGTTTATCTCTCACTATTTCCAAATTAATCAGGTCCATTCATTGAAATGTCTCTTTTTATCATCAAGACATCCATGAGGTAAATTTTTATGCTGTGTTTTCTTTTCTACACTTGTGCTGCCCTGTTTCTCCTGCCACTCCAATTCACATCACCTCTCTCTTTTAATTACATGCCAGAAAGTTTTCTCGGATAATTTCAGCACTCTGTGGCTGAGCACACTGGAAATATATATTCCCTGTTAACTAAGATCAGCCAGAAGATGAATAAAATAAATATTCATGCCCTCAAGTGAACTTGATCCATGATGTTACAAAATGCTTTAAACATGTATAATTATGCAGGTTATACGTAAGAGTAAATCACATAGTTACGTCTACAAACGTTATATATTCTATTAATATGTGTGATATGCATTCATTTATTATTTTTGTGTTTATGTATGGTTTTAGGTATAAGAGAACAATGGAACATTAGGTTTATAAACCCAGGCATATAAAATCACTACCATATCTTAATAAAGAAGATGAGATGCTGATGATGGATGCATCTAGCATTCTTGGTAATAGCTAAGGCCTAGACCCACAGCTCTCTGAATATTATGGTGATAAGAAACAATTCACATATACTTGACAAAAGCACCAGTACTATAAGTTGTTTGAAATTCATATGCATATGTGTCTTTTTTTCATTTGTTATTAATTATCCACTATGACTCTTATACAAATTCTAGTTAACATAAAACTGATTTATATATACTTAGATATATTTCATTTATATACATATGTGAACTACATACATACATGTACATCTTTCATGACTGTAGGACTGTGCTTTTTCAAATCAATAAATGTTTCATACACTTGCTATAATATTGACCTACCAGATGATAAGTACCCTGGCTATCTTAGGATTGGAATACTGCAACAAAAAATGTATATACATATGCTACTATGCACCTAGTCAAAGGTCCAATAGAAGTCACTGGCATATGGGGGACCATAGTATCACTACCAACTTTAATATACAAGTTGTTAAACTTCCTTTAAATACTTGTGTTTTATATACATAAACTAAGGTTACTCTCAGCCTGAGAGAGAGAGTTCTATCTTGAAAACAGTAATTGTTAATGTAGAGGCTCGTATTTAGTAAGAAGTGCTATAAATAAGTGCCTATTGACCTTTCAGTCAAAGTAAGATGTCATTCCCAAGGCTCAAGCGTTATTGAAGAAAATGGGGTAGCAAAAAATGTAATAGCTTAGTAATAGGGATGAAAATTTTTAGCAGCTTTCTTGGACCACCAGCCCCCAAATCATGACATGAAATTTTATTATTAATTATTAACACTAAGGCTTCTTATGCTTCTCGTAACTTATTTTAACCTGTCTTTCTTCATCTACATTGTGCCTCAGGGATTTTTACCTGCTTTTTATTCTGTATGTCCTACTTTCTTGCTTCCTCCATGCCTACCAGCTGAGTGACTACCTGGTTGGCTGGCCCAGAGAGTCTGTCATTCTTGCCCACCTTCTCTTCCAAACCAAGTTTCCTCCTCCCACTTATTCTCTCTGCCTGGCAGCCTGCTTATTCCTCTAGTGACTAGCTATTGACCATGGTGCCTTAGGCAGGCAAGGTAAAACAAATGTAACACATCTTTACAAACACATATAAATAAATGCAGCCTAAACAATGTATCACGTCTTTACATAATTAAAGAAATATTATCTTGCACAATAAAAAATTACAAAATATTATCATCCAGGGATGGCATGGCCTTGTCAGTTATTAGCACATCAAAGCAATAGATACCTGAATGGTACTGAGCCCTTAGATTTTGACCACAGATGGTGGTGGTCCTTTGAGGCACTGCCACTTCCTGAAAAGCAATTAAATTTTAGTGTTTATTGTGGGAGGGTTGCCATTTCTACCATTGATGAAGTCACTAGTATCCTAATTGGGAATAAAGAGTGGTTCAAAGATGAAGTAATTGGAATGCTACAGAACATTGAATGAAGATAATAACAATATATATATGCACATATATATATATATATATATCAAAGTTCAAAATTGACAGGTATTATTAACTGAGAGAAAAGAAGAGGGAGAAGAGATGAGGAAAATAGGAAGAAAGAGAGAGAGAGAGAGAGAGAGAGAGAGAGAGAGGGAGGGAGGGAGGGAGAGAGAGAGAGAGAGAGAGAGAGAGAGAGAGAGAGAGAGAGAGAGAGAGAGAGAGATTATACTGTCATCCTGGAAGTCAGGAGTCTGCTGCAAGTGAGTTCCCTCAATGAACTACTAAACAGTCAACAGTTGGATATCTTAAGGGACCAGAGAAACGTAAGTGAAGATAGCACCCCTGAAGTTTTCTTATCAGAAGGAGGGAATGAAGAAATCAGAGAAAGCAAACCTATAAAATGATGTATGGATCTTAAGTACACAATGACATACACTCTGCAAAGAATGACTAAATGACATGAGGCCTGCAGTGGCCACTTCCATTGTTCTGGTTCAAAAGCTGACTGATACACCATCGTAAAGAACTGAAGGACCGAAGGCCTGGGCTTGAGGAGCTTAAATTTTGGGAGGTTCCTGTGATAAGGCTTATACTCCTGGTTTCCACAGTTTCAATAATCAAGGTTCATGAATCATATTCATTTCTTTGCCCAATTGATACAATTATGCCATAAAATATCAAAGCTTCCATAACACCCTGCTAATAACAATGGATACCTGCACAATTCAGCCTCATTATCTGCTATTCCAACCATAATGGCATGGAGTCCATTGCTCACTTAAAATAAAATGGTGAGGAATAATAATATATAAAGAATGTTACTGGACTTGAAGTTCATGAGTTAGAATTACACCTGCATTTGTTTCCCAAATTATGATTCAATCAAATAAATGAGAGTAACAGTTAGGCTGATTAACTTTTTAAAATGTTTAACATGACTGAAATGAAAACAAATTTTTGTCATAATTACTTTTAATTGAGAGAGATGTAAGATAAAATATTTGAATTTGCTTGCAGAGTATTGTTCTATTTTAAAGTTTAGATGCAGATTTATATTTTTATACCAACTGTTTTATATGAATACTTTTGTTTTTTTCAGTTTTTGTATTTATTCTGGTTGACATGAGTGATTGCTCAGTCATAATATATTTTAGGTAAACTATGAGCAAAGGATAAAACGGATTAGAACCATTTTGGCTCTGGGTCCTAATGCTTATCCAAGTGTAATGCTCTAACTTTAAGGCTGCATATTATATTTGGCTGAGAAATCAGTTATCTACTTAGAAGGCAATTTTCTACTGTAGTTAAGATGTGAATTTTTTTCTTTAAAAACTGGAACATAATAGGTGCAATTATTTGGATGGAGGACATACAAAACGTCACTGTAAATGGTGCATAAATGTGGCCTCGTTTGCATTGATTTATAAGTCCTCCACAGCACAGCCCTCTATATCCCATGCATTAGGTGTACAGATATCGGTGATCAACTACGCAGCCATATCTACCCATTGTGAAGTACAATTACCCGAAACACAGTACAGAGTGGTGGCCCATGTAACAGTGCATTTACACAATGAAGCTAATGTAGGAATGTTAAATTGAGCCACATAAAATGTTTATAATATTTTTTCAAACCAGGACACCCACGAGAGCTTTTATTTCTAGTACATTGGGGCCATTTTTATCCAAAATTCCAAGTCCATTTTGGATCGTAAGCAATTGTAAGTAACTGACAGAATCTTCCAGGTGTTTCTTTATTTAATTCTAATGAGGGGCCAAATATGCCATAATAAGTGACCTCTGGATTTTAATGTAGGCTCTTATGCTGTTTAAAATAACTTTATAATTCAAAATAATGGGTAAATATCCAGCATTTGGTGACAGGAATTAAAATTCAGTTTTTGATAATAAAAAATGTATATTAAATAGTGTTTTTGCAAAATGTATTTGAGTAACAAGATGAATTCAGATGCACTTGTAAAGCAGGTATTATTTTAATTACATGAATTTAAAGCATATTGAGAAAGAAAAGGACTACCCACAAAGAATGGTGCTTATACAAGTAAACCATAGAATTAGAGCACACTCTGACACAGACTCATTACATTTTTTTTTTTTTTTTTTTGCCATCAGAAGGGATGTTTTAGGTTTGACCAAACCCGGCAAACTATACTTTCATTGCAATACACAGTGGGAATCTCTTGCAGCCCATCAACAGTGAAGCAGCAAGAGTGCCTAAAACACAGACAAAGCAAGCCTGAATCTGAGATGAGAAACCTAAGCTGAAACTCCTCTGTATCAGGACAGTGCACTTTAGGGCAGAACAGTCAGAATCCATAGGTGAAGGCCTCCCTCAGACAGTTCCCCCATCCAATTTTTTAAATGTGCTTGGAAGTTCCATCAGGTCCATTCAGACTTGTGCTCTTGGTGAATCACACTATTTAGAACTCACATCCAAATCTCATTCAATTTACAGTCATTATATTAGTATTAATATATTAGCAATTAGCAATTTATGAATGAATGTGTGCATACATTGTTATAGACAAAACTATGACTCTTGGTCCAAGATTCAAAGAGCCGGGGACAAGTGACATTGTTACAGAGTTCTACTTCAACAAGGCTAGTCCCATCTATCTATGCTACATAGTGAAATATATAGTTCAAGTTGAGATGATAAGTAAAATGTGGAAATTATGGAGCAGACAAGGAAGACGCAAAGATTAATTAAGCTATGGCACTTCAAGATAGAGAAAGGGGAAGGATACTGGTCATGTAGTTGGGATTGCATTTGGAAACATGCTTTTGATGTAAGTTCTTGCTCTTTTCTGTGCTCTATTAATGCAGTTTAATTATTCTATTGTCTCCACACATTTTCCCCCCTTGGAAGTACATTTTTGTATTTCCTTGTCTCTGGAGACCAAAAGAGATTGGTGGGCCCCAGGACCTCATGAAGTGCCTGATATAGGTAGTGAGAACAGAACCCTGTTTCTCCGCAAGAACAGTAAGAGCTCTTAATACTAGGCCACTCCAACTAATAAAACCCCATTTATACAGAAATATGAACACATTTTTGCCAATAACAATATATGTTTGTGTTTCCTTATTGCCCTTAGGCAGAATGTCACAGTTCAGAGGCCACTTCTCTATTCCTGACTATGCAATACCTTATTTCTGCTTCACATATCTCATGGATCATTTCCATTTTATAGGCAATTAAATCCCTTTCATTATTCAACCAATTCTAATAAAAACAAGTACACCGTCAGCTTTTGCCTTTCTTTTTCATTTCTTTCTCCCTCCCTCCCTCCCTCCCTCCCTCCATTCCTTCCTACCTGTTTTATATCTTTCCCCTAGTAGTAATTTTCCACTTTAGAAACTTTCTTAAGGAAATTGTTTATTCTTTTCTGCCACTATTTACAAAACAAAACGATCCTAAATATGTGGATAGTACATTTTTCCTGAGCCAAACACAGCACCTTGACTAATTCTGAGTGATATTTATCAAGTTTCACTCAGTCTGATAGTCTCTTGACATTTCCCCCAGACTCCAGAGTCCTGACTGCATGCTGCTTGCTTGGGTTGCACTCTGTTTCCCTATAGTTCCTCCCGTGGTTTCTGATGCACTGGTCCTATATTATTTGTATTATTTTTGAACCTTTCTGTGTATTGTGATAATTTTGATATACTTTATTTTTATCTTAAATGTCAAGACCTATTCTTCCCCTTCCTTCTCAATTTCTTCCTGTGCCTTTGATTGAGACTTCCCCTTTTTTCTTGGTATCTTTTCACCTTTAAAGATTAATAAACAAATTGACTACTCCACACATGAGTTTTCACTTAATTCTCCAACTATCTCCTAAAATAAAAACAGGGCATTTGTTAAGTCTAACACTATGTATTTTAATTAACTGTTATCACATTGAAAAATATTTCTCCTAGTGTTCCTGGAATATGTTTAATATTTCAATAACAGAAAAATCTTATAACCTGATACTGAATAATTAATAATTTAATCTAGCAAAACATAAATGTACGGTTATGTGAACACTGGATCAAAATTATTAGTACTAATTGTCTCAGTTATGATACAAAGAATCCATATATTTACTTGAGATTTATATAAATACTTATTTTATGAGGAAACTCAATAATTTTGCAGCATAAAATTAACACTATCAAATATATTCTTATGTATCTTGGCAGGAAATAAGAACCCAAAACTATTTAACGTGAGAAAGCATTTTCTCTAAATTATTTCCTATAGGAATTATTGAATGTGATATTTCAAGAGACAGATGAATACTCTGGAAAAAATGCAGAGTGATCAATTGAAATGACAAGCACATTTAACTTTATCAGAAATGACCTAAAAACCCATTCACCACAGTCATCTTTTCACAGCCTTGTGTAATAGGCTTGTAATGAAAGAGACAAGCAAAACTTAACTAATTACTTAGAGACATTGAAATCAGTCTTGTCTAAGTTTCCACTATACTCTCTTCGCAAATTTCTCTGCACCAGAATATTCTTTCTAAAGGTTTGTCACTCTTATTTTATGTTTGTGAGTGTTTTCAGCATGTATTTCTGTGCACTACAGATGTGTGTGGTATCTGCTGACACCAGAAGCAGGCTTTGGATCTCTTGGAACTGGAGTTGAAGACATAAATGAGGCACCATGCAGGTCCAAGGAAGAAAACCCAGGTTTTCTGCAAGACCACCTGAGCCATGTCTCTAAACCTATACTAGTTTTCCTTAAAGACAATACCACTGTGAAAAATTTCTATAAATGAAGGAATAAAAGGTCAGATAGTGACAATAAGTGGAAACACTTACTACAGCTGGGTAGTGGTGGCACACACCTCTAGTTCCAGCATTCAGGAGTCAGAGGCAGACTCTGTAAGTAAAAGCTAGCTTGGTCTACGGAGAGAGTTCCAGGATAGGTAGATGGGGATGTTACATAGAAAAATCTTTTTGCAAAGAAATAAAGCAAACAAACAAAAATGAAAGTTTACTACAAAAGTAATACTAAATGGAGTCAGCAGGCTGTATATGTGTGTGTATGTGCGTGTGCGTGTGCGTGTGCGTGTGTGTGTGTGTGTGTGTGTATGTGTAAACAGTAAGTATATTATATTTTTGGTTGTGAGCCTAGCTTTTAATGGCTGAGCCATCTCTCCAGCCCAACAGCAAGTAAATGAAAGGAGATCATAAACTTGGTAAGGAATGTGTGGGACATGACATAAGATAGATTGGGAAGAAAGATGAATAATAGTGATAAAAATAGAGTGGTCATATAGGGAAACTTCAAAACTTATGAAAAAGAAAGTTTACTTAAACTTTTAAATAGGTGAAGTAATTATATAATATAATGGTCTCCGAAAACCCTTTAAGAATACTTTATTCTACGGGGAAAAAAAAATCACCATTTTCAAGGAACATTGATGATAGGAAATAAATTAATATGAACCTGTTATTTTTCTATTTCCAGACATCTTTAATGGTCTAGGCTCAATTAAATACTAAGACCATATGAGCAGTGCAGCCATAGTCCGGTCCTCAGTATAAAATGACACCTTCACAACTGCAGATGACAAGCTTCAAACATTTACACTGTCATCAAACTATGAGCTACCAGACATCAACGTGCATTCTTCCCACAGCCTTCTATGAGAGGGTGTAGTCTGTATAATAAAATGCCAATTCACAGTTATTTTAGTTATGTCTTTGAGCTTTAATTTCTTAGCCAGAGAACTGTATGAAACGTAAGACCAATAAGTAGTTTCCATTTTCAGTTTTTGGACTGTGAAAATAGTTTCAAATATCCACCTATTCTAGAGCAATAGTCCTTTGTTATACAAGGGGTCAGAAGAGACATGAAAGAACACTCAGTTCAAGCTTAGGGGTCCTGGTCACCAGGTCTACAAACTTCCTTTCTAAATGCAGGGCAAGAGGCAAGTCAGATTGTTTTGTGACACCACTACCCCCATCCACCTGCATCCACCACCACCACCCCTGCCCGGGCTCCAAGGCATGTCAGTGGGTGGGATGCTTTGTGGAATTTCATGACCTGCAGGCTTCCTGAAGCCCTGAGCATATTTTCTGATCCTGGTTTGTGGAAGGGGGATTTCCTCTGGGAGGGTCTAGAATCAATAGTAGCTCAGTTTGTGGTAATAGGAACTTCAGGTGATTGCTTCTTCATATGCTATAGGACAAGAAAAAGAGCCATATATAACCATACATAAACACAGGCAAGGCTATCACTTTCCAAACCCTGCTCTAACCACCCTAATATGACCAGCCAGGCCTCACTTCTTGTTTAAAAAAAGTGGACTTAAATTAAAAACAATCTTATTTTACATATTAATTCCAATTTCGTCTTCCTCCAGTCCTCCTATTCTCCCCACCAAATTCCCATCCCACCCTCCAGCCACTCCTCAGTAACAGTGAGGCCTACCATGGGGACCATCAAAGTCTGTCACATCACTTGGAGCAGGACCTAAGCCCTGCCCTGTGTATCTAGGCTGAGAGAATATTCCTCCAGAGGGAATAGGCTCTAAGTCTATTCATGCATTAGGGATAAATACTGGTTTTACTACCAAAGGCCCCATAGACTTTCCTGGTCCCCCAGCTGACACCCATGTTCATGGCATGTCCTACTTCTTATAGGTCTCATTACCTCCCTAAATTATTCCAGCCTCTCACTGAAAATACATTCACCATGTGAGCCTGTGGGAGACACTTCATCTCCAAAACAGAACCAGCAGTCTCTGTTTCTATTCTGTCTATGTCTTGAGGTTATTTGCTCTAAAGGATGCTGAGAAACAGCCAGCCTAGCTTTGAGTAAGTTATGGACATTGTAGAAATATTACTCATTGTTGAACTCTTTAGAAAGAGATGCCACAGAAGATGACCAAAAGCAACAAGTTGTTCATCACACAAAGAACAAGTTTTTCCCAAGTACTTGTGTGGACCTCATATATATTTATCTTGTATTAACGGTGGATCTCAGGGGTAAATTCTGCTTTCCCGATACTGTGAAACATCCTCTGGTATGTCCTATATGGTATCTAGCTCTGATAAGAGATACTCTAAGAACAAACCACATAAAAGGATCAGGTCTTAAGCAAACATTATGAACAGTATTATTCCAACAAGGTAAACAATTGGTGATGAATTCCTAAGACTCCATCAGAAAAACTCCCCATGGTCAAAATGAAGGCACACAAGTCCTTGGATCACAGCAAATCCCTCTCTAGTCTTAAAGTGAGAAGCTAACATGTAATTTCACAGGGAGCAGAGGCTCGCCCACTCTCCCGTAAGCACCCAAATCAGAGCTTGCATATACCATCATTACCATTCAGATATCCCCTTGATTAACGGGAATAAAATCTGTAAAGGGGCAATCAAGAAGAAAAGAGAACTGAGAAATTATACAACAGAGCAAGGCCCTGCTTTGTGAACATTGGAGAGATGACTGGTTTGTTTATAAAGATTTACTAAGCAGTTTAGCTAATGATATCTGCTGGCATGTTTTTATTGAGAGGGTCCACTGAACCTGTGTTTTGGGAAGCATTCTTAACTTGTTCAGACTTCAAAGATCATTGCCATTGTCAACAGAAGTGTCTCCGTTGATATCCTCTGGGCTGGACACATGGTTCAGTGGGCAAAGGCACTTGCCGCCAAGGCTCATGACCTCACTTGGATTCCCTGGGACCCACATTGCATTCTGACTTTCATATGAATGCCATAGTATGTAGAGAGTTAGCTAACATGCAATAAATGTAATGAACAGCACTCTAACAACACTAAAGTATAGCCAATTCCAAGAACTTATTTGAGCTAAATTTAAGAGACTAAAACATGTTTGAAGGGGTGGGAAGGCTTCTTTAAGGAGCTAAGGAGAATTCATATCCTGTACTTATACTTTATTTCTAGGTAGAAAGGGGTAGATAAACACAGTCAAGTAGACACTGGCATTCTTTTCCAAGGACTGACCTAAGATGACCATATACAATAGATATGTACATTTTAACATTCTCTGAGTGCAATACTGAGGTTATGCCTGCACAGTACACTTACATTTTCACAAGCACCAATCTTAACCTGCAGGTGTTCCTCAGTTCTGGGCACAAATCAAGCTACTGAGTCCTGTCTCTTCCACTTCTTGGTGTAAGGAGCTGGCAGCCTGTACTCACCTAATAGCTTTCTTCATACATTTTAGCTTTCTCATACATTTTAGAGATTATTTTTATTAAAATAGCATCTTGAAAGACAAAGTTGAAATGATTTACAGATCAGTAATCAAATGAGAATAAAGTCTTTATTCCCTCTACTAACAGATTTCTGCCAGGTATTTGAACTACATTCAGGTTTACTGAGGCATAGTTGTCAAAGAACAGTGAAAACGTGTTGTATGCAATGCTGTATTTTGGGGTGTGTGTGTGTGTGTGTGTGTGTGTGTGTGTGTGTGTGTGTGTGTGAAAGAGGGGGGGGAGAGAATGAGAATATATTATTGTAGGATGACCATGTCCAATGAGGTGATATTTCTACCATTTCATATGCTTTGTCTTTGGTGAGAATTTTAAGGTTCTAATATCGTAACAATTTTAAGAACATTTTAGTGGGATTTAACTATATTTACTATCCTGTACAGTAGATCTGAAAAAATTACATCTTCTGTTTAAGTGAAACTCTGTACCACTACCAACATTTCCTCATATTAACGCCCCCACCCAAAGACTCTGACAATAACCATCTTACTTTCTCCACTCGTGAAATCTTTTTTAGTGTTGTGCATTTGTGTAAGGTGACACAGTATTTTTCTTTCTATACATGGCTGATTTTACTTATCATTCCATCTTCTTGGTTCACACATAGTATTGCAAATGCCAATATTTTCATTTGGATGGCAAAATAAATGTACCATTGAATATGTTCTCTGGATTACTTTATGCATACATTAAGTGATGAACACCTAGGTTGAATCTATATTTTGTCTACTTTACACCATTATGCAATAGTCAAAATAGATGATAGATAAATAGATGAAAGATAGATAGATGATATACATATACATACATACATATACACACACATATATACATACGTACAAATGCAGATGTTCTGTTTCAATTTTTTCATAGTCCTATGAGGAATTTTATTTTTCCAGAAAAGTGGTTCTATGACTTATGGATGCTTGACCCTTCAATGCAAGATGTTAATTTCCTAGCAAACTTCCTCACAGAAACATTTGGAATAAAGTTCACACCCTGTGGCCCTGCCAAAGTAATACATAAAGTTAACCATCATAGACTGTATAAAAATGCCCTTCAAAATACGTGGGTCATGTGTTTAAATATCTTCTGAAAATACCTAAATATAAGCATGCTAAATTCCCTTACATAAAATATGTAATATTTCCAGAAAATTTATCTACATTTTCCCATATGCTCTAAATCATCTCTATATTTACTTACATGTCTAGTAAAATTACATTAATGAATTGTTTAAATAAAAAATGAGAAGAATAAATAGGATTAACACAGAAAATCTTTTCTGTTTTATTTTGGTACTGAGAGTTCAAATTGTACTAGACAAGACAAGTGTTCTATAATGGAGTTACATCCCTTTGGTAAACAACTTCTTAAAATTTACTTTTGATTGATGTTTGGTTGAATCTGTCTATATGCAACCTACATGAACTGGAACAATTGCACACACAAATGCACACAAAATGTATATAACACATGAAATCCAACATTCTACAGAAAATATTACTTGATATTAGCCTTTGTCTTAATTTTCTAGATTGTTCTACAAAACAAAACTGTACAATTAAATGAGATGTATATGCACAAACAGATCTTTGTTTTTATTTTATATTTCTGATTTAATTTAATGCTCAATGGTATATTCGTGCCTAGGAGTAATTCAGGGCTGTATGGGATCATATGTTATATAAACGCTCATACTTCTGCAAATTTGGGAACAGCAAGATACTTCAGTAAGTGAAGTTATTTCCTGGAATCCATATTCTTAAGTTCGCCTCTGACTTTGACATATATTCTATAGTACAGGTATGCCCACACATGTACACAATTTTTTGGCATATTTTAAGTGGAAAACCTTGTTTTAATTTGCAGATAGTTTTAAAATGTAGGTATTCTTCTAAATCTTGATGATGAATTTTCTAGGTATAAGTATTATTCATTCACTGCACTTCAGCTTCTTAAACCATCACAACACTGTCCACATCATATCTCTTACATATTCATTCTTCCTGTAAAGATGACAGAAGTGTTGAGAATATGAAATTTAATCCAGCATTTCTTAAAATGTTACTGTGATTACAAAATTGACTTCAAGGCATTTATCTTAAATCATAGTTTGGCACTGGATTTAGCAAATAATAAATAATGACCCTAATTCCCTGTCTTCCATTCCACAGTGCTTTCCACATCAAACAATTTACATATTCAATCTGTATGAGGGCAATAACACGAAGGCCAAAAAACAACACAGTGTGATTGCAAAGATACGTTAAATTAATCCTTAAATAATAAAACATACTTTTGGTGAACAAAGCATGGAGACTTGTCATTGAGATATTGATTTAAGATCATTTCTATGAATGTTCTTTTATTTTGTATTTATTATTATCTGTTCTTTATACTGGTATAATAAAACCAGGCATGACTTGTTGCTTCTATAGAAAAGTTGAGGACCTACAAAAAATTGCCAGTCAAGAAAACCCAAGATTTATAGTGAGCTACTTTCAGGTGACTTCTCTCAATTTGGGTATAGAAAAGGCATTCCTGAATAATACGACATCAATAAAATCCTTCCAGGAGCTCTTAAGAACTGGAGAGTTAAGTGAGGTATATAGAGATCAGATCCTCAAAGGACATATCTAAGCCGAAAATGCTTCCATTTGGAGAAATCTGGAGAGTATCACTCTTCTCAATAGCAATGAGGCCTATGGAAGGATTTGTGAGACTCAGAAGACTTTATAAAAAGACAAAGCCCCAAGCAGAACAAATTCCCTGTATCCAGGCTTTCAGGCTGGAATGTGTCCAGGCCTTACATTCTATTTTCAGTCCTATCAAAGTGTCTAGTCTTGACAGCTACTCCTGAGTTCCAGGGCTACAGCGATGCCTGTGTAGTTCTTTTTATGGTTTGAGAGTCAGATACATTCATTTGAATTTCCAGATGGTTTTGCTCAATAAATTGGTGTCAGTAAGTAAGTAAGTAGCAATGTAATCTAGTCATCTTACTTTTAGTTTTGGAAATACATATATATATATATATATATATATATATATATATATACATATATATATGACTCTAGATTGTCACGGTTAAGCTTACATGACCACTAAACTGTCATTATGGAAATTAATCATGGATCTCACAACTTAGCAATACACACATTGACAGATAAAACATTTTTTACAGCAATGAGGAATAAATTACTCATATGTATGGGATTGAATGTTAACTTGTGCTCAGGTATGGTTTTATTTTATCCAACACAGTGTAGGTTTTATCCCATACAGTAAAACTTTACAAGACTATAATGCAGAGGGGCAAGTGGGATAGGTAATTGGATAACAGTGCTTGCCATCAATTCTGAAAGTCCCATACCCAGGAATCATAACATAAAAGAATAAACCTCTGTTCCCCTAGGCTGCCTGTGACTTCCACAGGCTCACTGTGGCAGATGGGTACCAAATATAGAATAAATGTATATATCTGTCAACCTTGAAGTTATTTTGAGACCACACCTACATATCTTTCTATTTTAATTTTTTTTTCTTACTGCCAGTTTGCTTTAATAAAAACACAAAGAGCCACTCTGTTCTTTGTAATGAGTTCACAGTCAGTGATAAAAGCTATTAAAGTATGTGGCTATCTAATTATATTTAATTTATGCCCTGAAAACAAAACACATTACATAATAATTTACTTTTTCCATTCTAAAGTGAGTTTCATTCCCTATTACTCACTTAGGCGTAATCATTTCCCCCAACATAAGGCACAACGAGTTCTAAATTCCTACTGACTTTTTGTAGAGAAAGAGAAATTCTTAGATTGATTGAATGTAAAATAAATCAGGATGCTTGGCATTACTGTCCATATTTATCCCCTGTAAGGACATATGTATTTGTTGCTAACTAATACCTGTTCTTTGATACTTTGTTCACACAGTACACAATGATATTAGACATTATAAAATTGACAAGAAAAGCAGAGTTTAGCCTTGCTGAAAGTAGAAAAATGGGCTATACAAACACATTAGGCAGAGGGATGTTTTAGTACGATAAGAGATGCATTTCAGCCTGTTATGGTGTCTACTGACAAGCCTGATGCCTGATGACCTGTGCATTGTTCTAAGGACCTTATTATGGAAGAAAGTATTATCTATTACAAGTTGTCCTCAGACCCCTACATGTGCCATAGACATGCATGGCCTCTATCTCCCACCAGATTAGATGAATTTTAAATAAAAACGTAATAAAGTAAAAGTGAAAGGGAAGGGAAAACAAGACTTTTTGAAGTCAGAAACACAGTAATATTAGACATGAATTTAAAGCAATGTGCAGTTTCTTTCTGTAGATCCTTGTAAAGATGTTCTTTGTGCCAGGTGCTTCTCAGGTGAAGAAGTATAGGGGAAGTAGAAAACCCAAGGAACTCAGAATAACTGAAGACTCAGTGATTACCCTTAAGAAGGACATTTCTACAAACCCTCTCAAGCCTTAGGGACAGGTAGGAGAGGAAGCAGAAGTAACATAGGTGTAGTAGACAAAGATGAAAACTGTAAAATGTTATTTTCAGACCATGACACAGTAGTTTCAAACATGATCTCACAGCAAGTACAGTTGTCTTCACAAAACTGGGCCTGTCAACAGCCAAGCATGTATCTTTGAGTAATTCCTAGGGCCCTATCCATTCCTGCTGAACCATTGATGAATGATGGATTACAAAGGAAAGGCATTGTCCTCAGTGTACACTCATTTCCAAACCCAAGGTCAAAAACAATCCTTGTTAAAATCAGTGGATCACAAAACAAAAGAAAAAGATATTAAGCAGGAGGAGCAGAGAAGTAGCAGGGGTAGCAGGGACATAAGAGAGGTTGGAAGGAGGAGGATTAATAGAACTCACTATAACCATAAATGGATTTGCCAAAGAACAAATTACTCAATAAAAATGCCAGAAATTTTCTTTTAGGTATTGTGGGCTTTATTTTTCAAAATGAATTTCCATAAATATGTTCACATATACCTTCTAGATACAACTTAGTCCTAATGAGGAGGTATAGATGAAGATAATATGGATAAAAGGTTTTGATTAAACACTATGATTAGAGAAATGACTTCTTAATCCCTCATGATAATGGAAATAGGACAGTCTCTAAACAACTCCACATTGTAAGATGCTAGTAACAGAATGAATCCAGAAGAGATAATTTTATTAGTCCTGGGCACTGTCCTATGCTGATTGCTTTCACAGCCAGGAAGGAATTATGGGGAAGAAGTAACATCCCTGCATAACAGATAGTATTGGTAAGTTAATAAGAATTAATTACAGTTATTTCATTCACTACATTTCTTCAGCCAACCTAGCTATTTCATTTTGGTTTGACATCATTTTGACAGTTCTACAATTTGCTCATTATACTTGCATGAGGAACATAATTATTCAATGTACCTAGAGAAAGCATGTATTGATTAGCCAGTTAGTACTCTCTTCTTAACAAATCCCAAGATTAAGTACATAGACTTTTATTATCTTCTTAAGTTTCCTAATATATGGCAAAAAATTTCAAAAAGGAATGTAATCTCCTTGAAGGCCGTAGGCCTCTCCTCATTGGATTCCCATTATCAAAGGGTCACTGAATCTTATGAATATATTTATAGCTTATTTCAGTTTTAATTGGTATGGGGAGTATTTCACATATTTTAGAGGTTCAATTTGATGAATTTGGACATATAAAAATATCTTGCCACAGACAAGTTAATAAATCTATCTCATGGCACTCAAAGTTAAGGCACATGTGTACTTTATTGGCTATGTTTAATATTTAAAAGACATGATGATTTCTCTAGCTTTATAACTGTTTTACTAAACTAAATTTTCTCTCTGAAGTGTCACTCTGGCCAGAGAAACTTCTTGAAGGACTTAGAATCCATCTGGAATATGATTAGAAAGACTGATTTGATGGTAGATGTCATCCTGTAAATATGTTTCTTTTATTGGTTAATGAATAAAGCACTGTTGGCCAATAGGCAAACAAGATAGGCGGGACTAGGAGACAAGGTGGAGTGAGGAAGTACAGAGGAGTCAACATGGAGAGACTGTAGAGAACAGGACGCTGGCCCCTCTTTCTGGTAAGATAAGACAATGTGAAAATACTTAGATTAATAGAAATAGGTTAATATTAAACAGAGATAGCCAATAAGAAACTAGTCACAGGCCAACAGAATTATATCTAATACAGCTTCTCTGTGTGCTATTTGGGGCTGGTGTGGCAGTGGGCCCAGGCCGTCAGGGAAAAACCTTACTCATAGCACTGATTAGAGAAAACGTGCAGGAAAGCACACCAGGAAATGTTAAGCTGCTGACTTTTGCCAGCAGAATTCAATTTCAAGTAATAATCTGAAAACTTGAGTTTGAACCCCAGAACCCATGATATAAGAATTGATTCCTCTGACTACCACATGTGTGTCATGTGACATACACACATGCACAGAGCCCACACATGTATAAATAACTTTAAAAATTAAACTTATGGTAATCCCAGCACTCGGAAGGCAGACACAGGTGGATCTCTTTGAGTCTGAGACCAGCCTGGTCTAGAAGACCAGATAGTTCCAGCAAAACCACAAAGAAACCCTGTCTCACAAAACAAAAAAAAACAAAAACAAAAAGAAAATCAAACTTATTGTATATGTTCTTAATATTTCACAGGCAAAGATATACTCATTGGTTATATTCATTTGTTCATTTCTTCATTGACTTAATTAGATTATTTCCTAAATTTATGTTTTACCTGCAATACTTGAAAACATACAAAGGGAAAAATAATCAATAAATCATATTTTAAAAGATCACCTCGTATGGAACAAACCTGAATACAAAATTAATTATAAGATAATTTAAATGCAAATATAACTCCAAGTGATAAAGAAGATAAGGTGCTTAGGAAACAGTCAATAGCTCCTTCTAGCTGTGGGGTTGTGATATAATTTTCAGAGATGACGTGATATGTAAACTGTGTCTTAAAAAAATTCATGAAAACTTGGCAAGTGGAATACTGTGAGGAACAGTAACC
Source organism: Cricetiscus sungorus (assembly GCA_030556225.1). Taxonomy (NCBI): domain Eukaryota; kingdom Metazoa; phylum Chordata; class Mammalia; order Rodentia; family Cricetidae; genus Cricetiscus; species Cricetiscus sungorus. The sequence goes on from JANBXA010000031.1 coordinate 28,680,977, forward strand.
TCATTCTAGACATAAAGGCAAGAATAACCTATAAGGTATAGCAATCTGTATATGACACATCATCTCTCAAGGATATTACATTTAAATTAAAAACAGTAGAGCACTGAAACAAATGTGAAACTCTTTGGAAAGCAGGACCCAGAGTAAATGATCACTTGAAGAAGTCTCATGAGCTGTGTTTCTCATGTCTATGGAGGAATTAGCAGAGTAGTAGGAGGACCACAGACAAGCACCCAAAGAATACACACATCCAAATGAAGGAGAAAAAGGGTGACACACATGATAAAAAACAGGCCACTCTATCCAATAAGTGTACACTGCTTATTGCTTCAAATGGTGGTCACAGAATGTTATTTCCATGGGTCTTTCACAACCAGATAGAACCTCCTCTCTCAAAGTGTTGCCATTGTCCTCTCTGCTTTTCAAATTAGATATCTCTGTGATGTATACAGAACATCTGAAAAATGCTTAGGGTAGATGATAAGTGTCTTCATTTAGAGCATGTGTGAATTCTACTTTATGTTCTTGCAACATCCATACTTACTCCTCTGTTTCTCTCTCTTGCCTTTTAAGGTAATCAAATACTTCAAGAGACAGGTTCTTTGAAGTTTTTAGACACCTTAATTAATCAGTGTTCTCTAGAGAAGCAAAACTGTATACAGAATGGGAATTAATAGACTGGAATACATTATATGGCTTAGGGAGTCCAACAATAATAATCACTATTAAAGGTAATAATAGCTATTACTCATTTTATTATAAGTTTATAGATATAATCTTTAGAATGTACAAAGCATAAATGCTATTGGTAAACTCCTCGAGTAGTCTTCATATCTCATAATATGAACCTGTACTGAGGGGTATGATCAAAATCAGTTATGGATTGACTTGCTGACCACCCTGTCTCGTTTTGGTCACATAACCAAGTGTCATCTCCCTTTGCCTGAATGTGAAGAATATTTCTGAGCCGAAAGGATGAAGTGATCTCTTACTCTTCACCCACAGCAGGCTGACTGTATCATTGCCAGATAAATCTGTCACCATTTTAAAGCCATGTTTACCAGTACAATAAGTACATATTTGTGAAATATGGACCAGTCTGTTGAGGCTGCCATGTTAACCATCTTTCTATATCTATCTTCTATATCTCTTTGTTGATGTCACAGGCGTGGCCCAGACATCTAAGTTCTATCAAGGACTTCCAGTTTTATTCTACATGGAATATATGGTTCTTTGTAGTTTCCCCCTGAGTGCAGTCTTTACCCATTGAATTTACAATTAAAACATACAAGAATAAATCTCTGAAAAGAATAAAGAAAGCTGAAGCCAATCTAGAGACACTAGGTCATCAGGAGCAGCATGGCAGTGAACTCTTGGGATTCCTTTTGTCTTATATTTGTTTTTCTTACATAGAGTATCCTTAGACTTGAAATTACCATCAGGCAAGTGAGAACAAATCTTCAACAAAATCCAGCTTTCTTAATGAAAAGAACCAATAAAATATGTGCCTATCAATAAAAGAAAATTGTTAACAGTAGAATATCTACACTACCCATACATGATGGGAAAAATCCACTTTGATGTTGATTGGCACAGGGTAGGTAGGGATTTTAGACATTTACCTGCACAACGCTGTGGAGGATTGTGCTACTGGAGAAGGGAGTTCCTTTAATTGTCCCTTTCTCAAAAGAAATCAGGAAGCTCTATTTTCTGATTAGTCTGTGCCAGCTGAAGCTTGGCGAGGAGCCCTACAGATTAGCCATGTCTAGGAGAAGAGAACAAATATCAGAGAGAAGAAATAAGACATCTGTGTTTTCAGCCTAATCTGAAAGTAACAAGACTGCCATTTGAGAGCAGGACTGTAACCTCCATCAAATAAAAGCCTTGAGATTCGTAAGACATGCTAAACAAAATACTCAGGCGATATATTTACCAGAATAATGTAGAAAAGAATAGAGAAGACCTAATTAGAAAGACAGGGGATTTAAAAAGGAAATATCCAAATGAAAACAGAAAACATACACAGAAAGAAACAAAAAGATGTCTCTGGAATCTAAGTGACTATAGGGAGAGATAGAGTGGACATGTCATTGATATGTTCAAACAAAGGTGTGAGTGAGTTAAGCTGAAGATGACCCTCAGGGATAAAGTGATGTGGCCTTTTGAGCTCTGTAGACAACCGTGAGTGTGATGGAAGATGTTTCGAGTGGATAGGAGTGGTGTGTGAATTTTAGAGGTAACAGAGTTTTCATTAAAGTGGTAATTCCATGGGTCCCAAGTGATAAAGCTTGCTTCTGCATTGTACCATGTCTCATGTCTCATATTTCATAAGTATAACCATTTAGTTAGCCTGAGTGAGGGGTTGAACAACCTCCCAGCACTATCTTTGCAACATTCTAGAGATCTATAATTTAAAAAAAAAAAAAGGGTAAAATGTACCAGAACCTCTTATGTAGACCCTCGTCTGACTTGTTGGTGTTCATGGAAACAGACTGTGAGAGACAGAATATTGACCTGTAAGAACGTGGTGTCACCACTTGGGTTTTAAAATGTGACTTGATTTAAACAACATAACCTATTTCCTAAGGCAAACTGAGAAGCACCTTGCAAGATCTCACTCTGTGAACTTATCACTAAAATTTGGACAGAGATATAGTTCAGTTGGTAGAGTGCTTGGCTAGAATGAAGGGTACCCTGACTTCAATCATTCATGCCACATAAACAAGGTATGGCGATAAATACCTTTAATATTAATGGTTGGAAGGTGTACATCAGGACATGGCGCTTGTGATGATTCAGCTGGTAAAGATCCTTCCCACCAAACCTGAGGAGTCTGAAACTGGGACTCAGATGGTCGAGGAGAGAGCCTACATGAGAGACTAGGAATTATATAGATTCCCTTGAAGAGAGACAGATGGAGAGAAGGGCCATGACTATTGAATTGGTAACAAAGATGGCAAAATTTCAAGGATGCTGGCTCCTTCCTCATCCTCACAACTTGATGAAAAAGCCTGGCATTTTTTAAAACAAAGGCCTCAGGGCCTTTTCCTACTTTCAACGGGGGCTGCCTATTGAAGGACAGGCTCAACAAGTTTAGGGCTAAATAAGCACTTGTTTATACATCACCTGTGGGCCAGTCACCCAGCTAAGAACCAAGCTTAAAATGGTAAAGAAAGGCCCTTCACAAGCTTTAAAATTGCCCAACTCTCAAGGAGATGTGAGGGTTGGGCCTCCTGAGCCCTCTACCTCTGCTTTACAGAGGGCGTTTCTTACTCTTGTACTCGGCTGTCTGTGTGTGGCTCCTCAGCCTTTATGGAAGCCTTTCTTTACAGGCTGATCCTGTCTATTGCTGTCTGCTGTTTCTGAGATATTCCCTGTTGCTTTCTGTCTTTGGAGAAATTTTTCTGCTTTTATTCCTATAACCAGCAGAGAAAACAAACCAAATCAAGCTCCTTACAAAGTAATATTCTGACCTTTACATACACACACACACACACACACACACACACACACACACACACACACACACACATATATATATATATGCACAGAGAGAGAAATAAATAAACGTAATTAAAATAAAATATAAATATAAAATGTGACTTTAAAAATAGAAAGATCATATATTAGATTAAAAATATTGCTTCAGGTTGAATGCTTAAAATAATAGTGTTTAAAATTACTGTGCTCTATATGTAATTGGGCATGAGCCAGTCCTGTGAATACTCTACTCCCACATTTGCCCCTTGAGGATTCAGCAAGCAGAAAGAGCACTGGCAAGTGTTGTTGAACAGGGGCAGATCACACAGTTGACAGTGTTGTGCATTTCGAGGCAATTTTTCTCTAGGCTCCTAAGTCCTTCCAGGGAGGCTCAAGTGTTCTGTGGGATAATAATTATTCAGAGTTGAAAATAAATCAGGATTTGGCCAACACACTGAGAACCATCTTAACCAACTTCTCACTGGATATAAGTGTTCAGTGTTTCACAGGCTCCTCTCATTTCTCTCCTGGAGCCAATTGGCCTTTTTCGTAGCTAGGGGACCAAAGAGGGCTAGGATAATAGAGATTTGTTATAAGAATAAATGTTCATGGATGTTAAAGTGATACCACAGTGCTCTAGTGTTAATGTGGGTACAAACAAGATGTTTATTTTTTCTTTTCTTTCTGTCACACCTTTAGGCTTCCAGGCTTATAGATCTAGATTATATTTTGGGCAAGAGATTTCTCAAGATAGTTTTCAAGCTGTGTGAGATAGGGAAATGTTCACACTCACCATGCTCTTATTTGATTTAATCCTTAATAACAACCTAGCAACTGTTACCAGGATTGTTTTGAAGTCCACCGTGCTTACTCCACACCACACAATAATACCGTGGTTATTATTAAGGCAAAAACAGCTCCTCCTTTTAAAAGCAGCGCTTTGAAGGCAGGTAGCCCCAGAATTTCTAGTCAAATTCTTCCAGGCAGTGTTGCCTCTCACAATCTTTCCCAATCCACAGGCAAGGTCAATTAATTTAGTGAGACAGATCTAGGATACTTCCCAGCTTCTGAGGTAATGTGGTTCTTATTTTTCACAATGCAGGCGTCACTAAGAAGCAGCTTAGTCACTTTACCAAGATTGATTTGGTTCCCTGCACAATAGTGCAGATAATATATTTCTCCAAGTGTTGTCTTCCATCAATTTCGTACCAAAGATACTGGGGTTCTATTCACTAAGAAGGAAAGCTATGGATATTTGGTACAATGTCAAGTCAACCCACTTTCGTAAAAGCCTCAGCTTTCATTCCTGCAGTGTAGGAGGACTGAACGAATGTTCACCTCAGGATTCGTTCCTTGCTTACCTTCACTGTTCTGCTCCAGTGCTTGATGTGATCATTTCATATAAATTTTGAAAATGCTGGTAAAACAGAGGTAGAAAATTGTACAATGTATAGGTAATGTAGGATACAAAAAAACAAGTCCCTGTTGTGTTTGTTCCACACACAACAAAATCCTTAGTCATCTCTTTAATTCTGTATCTTGAATGGAGATTATTTTATCATCTTTTTTAGTTAGGTTTTCTATTACAATAATGAAGCACCATGATCAAAACACAAGTTCAGGCAGGAAAGGGTCCATTTAGCTTATTACTATTCATCATCCAAGGAAGTCAGGGCCGCAATTCAAACGGAAGGAACCTGGGGAGGTAGGAGTTCATTCAGAGATCATGGAAAGCTGTTCCTTACTGGCTTGCTCCTCATGGCTTTTGCAACCTGCTTTCATAGAGAACCCAGGACCACCTGCCCATGGATAGCACCATTCACAATGGACTGGGCGCTCCCCCATTAATCACTAATCAAGAGAATGCCCTATAGGTTTGCCTAAAACACAATCGTAGAAGTTGTGGACATTTTCTAATTAGTGTTCCCTCCTTTCAGACATAGACTACAACCTGTGTCAAGCTGACATAAAACTGTCCAGCACATCATCTTATATAAAACAGAGTTTTCTAGTTTTATTTATTATCAGTTTCAAATATTAAAATGGCTACATAAGAAGGTCCAAGTATTTAAACAGACTGAAAAACACTTTACTCCATATTACAATGTTTGGTTTTGCTTTCTAGTAAACCTGGCTCTAGGTCAGATATTCTACAAAAGAGTATTAGTCACTCAAGGTCAGATAGTCTTCACAAAGAGTATTAGGTCCAATACCCAACATTTTAGTTGTTTTTTCTTTTGCTCTTTACTGTTTAGGGCTGCTTGCTTCTTTTGTGGGGCCTACCACCCAGCTCCCAAATAAATCACATATTTTGAGGTATATTCTATATTATAAATTCCCAGCCTTACTATGGGTTGTTTCCAGCTTTTCTTGACTTAAATTTTCCTATCTTTTCCCCCTGGGCCTTTTTCTTTTTTTCTGTACAACCTACTTTCACTCTTACTCCATGACTGGTAGGGTGACTGGACCGTAGAGTCCTCCTCTTCTCATTTATGTCCTCTTTCTTCTTTGCTTCTTCTCTTTATACACTCTGTCTGCCAGCCCTAACTATCCTTTCTCCTGCATCACTATTGGCCATTCACTTTTTTATTTGAACATTAGGTCTTTTAGACAGGCAAAGAAAAACAGATTCAGAGTTAAACAAATGCAGCATGAACAAAAGCAACACATCCTTATGTAACAAATGTTCCAGAGCAAAAACAAATGTAACATACCTTAAAATAATATTCTACAAACTTGTGCTGCTATCACCACTAGCACACTCAGACAATATAGTTTAAACCATGTTGATCACTGTGTTGGTGTAGGCCTATAGTCTCAGCACTTGGGCAGCTGGAGATAAGAATTTGTACACAGGCTATCTGTCCCAGGTATAGTAAATTGTAATGAAGATATCACAAGGTATTCTGGTACAAAGGAACAAGGGATCGAAAATCAGAAATATATAAAGAACTGAGATGCTAGAAGACAAATACTAAATCTTCTAAATCCTGAAGAGAAAGGGACATGTGGTCGAGGTTTGACATGTAGCTATTTTAACATTTAAAAATAATATTTAAATAAATATTTAAATAAATATGTTCCTAGGCATAAAATAATTTAAAATTTTGGTCAAACACACACTCACTCATGTATGTATGCAATATTTTAATCATTCACAGACCATACTCTAAGAAGAACACAATTTGTTATGACACAATGAGTAGTAGGAGGAAAGTCATTGATATGGACCAGGTCACTAAGGTATATTTCACATTTAGTATTATAGGCTATCAAGTTCGTTAAAATGAAGGAATTATTGACATAATTATATGTTTTAACATATATTTAAATTCTTCTGGAATTCATCCTAGCAAGGAGGTGGCAGTACAAAACCCCAAACAGCAAATAATCAATGAACTGAACCAGATACAAAGTGACCCAATACACATGCCTTGTGATCTCTTCCTGCTCTCAGTCCTGGTCTTATTCCTGGAGACACAAAGTAAGGGAAGCAGAGACTGACAGGTGTGCTAAGAACAGACGAATGGAGATAGGAGCTTTCTGTCTCTTTCTTATGTGGGGTCTATGAAGTTGATAAAACCTAGGTGGAAAAGGAGCACGAAAGAACCAAGAAGATTTGCCTCAATGGATGCCTGGGGGGGGTAGTCAGAGAGATGTGATAGAAAAATATTTAATCCATTCAGGTTGGAGGATTCCTTTTCTAGACCCATATATTGACATGGTCACCAAAGGATGTCTTCCAGAACAATTCAGGTTTTCAACTAGAGTGATTCAATGAGAATTAAAGTGTCCTTTGAGCCAAAAGGAAAACACCTGTAATGAAATGAAATTACCTATAACTGAAGTCCACAAGGGGTAACAAACTTCACACACATATTATTGAATAATAGTGTTGAGCATAAGATAGAGGTCTTCTTATGAGCCCTCTGAACTCAAAAAAGGGACAGTATTCTTTTATAAAAACAAATAGTATACAAATGATTGAAGAAGAAATGACTATATGTTTCAGAGGGAAAGTCATGCTCACCTCCCCAAATACTGTTAAAATTTTGGGTGAGTTTTTGCTTATTGAGATTCAAATAGAGGTCTACACAATTTGAGACATGATTTTTTTTTATCTTCATTTGGCATTTACCAAACTCTTCATATGGAATTTTAGATTATTTAAACTTCAGTTATTGAGAAATGTAGAACAAAATGTCAATGTAACATTTGATTTACATTCATTAAGTACTAGAATAAGTTGTGAGACATCCAAATACTCAATCAACTTGTCATCTTAGCTGATTGGTAATGAAGACAGTTCATCACTGAATGGCATCCTTGTCAAATTCTAATATTGAGATTTCCAATTAACCGAACAAGATACTATGGTGAAATGCTGAACATATCTGAGTCTACTAATGTCTCCACAAATGAGTCTTTTGGTTCTTTGGTATTGTTGTTTTAAGAAATCCCTGTAAAGTATTAAACAACATTAAAGCCATTTAGCTCCCTCAGTATCATTAATCTTTAAAACAATGTGAAGTTGTGAAATGCTTATACAGAAATATTCAATTATTGAGGACCTAGACAACTTTATGGAGAGTCTGATAAAATACAGGGAGACAGATAAGGTATATACAGTATGGCTTTAAATCTTCTCATTTTCTTTCCAGGTTAGACACCTATCTGTCTACTTCATTAAATGTCAGATTATATTGCTATTTCACAGTCATTATCACAAGGACTTTCATTACGTACTTTGGATTTTAAACTGAATGTCAAATAGAATTTAAGCAAGAGAGAAATGTAAGATCAAGACTTTCTCATGAAAACCTTAAGGGCAAATTTTAACACTTCACATGATTGAATGTTGGGTTTGATAACATTTAACTGAGCAGACTTTAACGGATATATACTAATCTTTATTTATGTTTAGTGACACTAAGATTCTTATTACTAAAAGGCATATTGTAGGTTTTTCAAAAACCGATTAGGTAGACAAACCTCTGTGAATAAATTTTATATACCTGTGTCAATGATATAACAGGGAATGTGTGAGTATAGCAATGTTTCATGAATCAGGGACTTTTGTTACCAGTGTTTCTGATGTCAGGAAAGATGACTCCAAAAGCAACTCCCCTAAAGCACCTGGCACACCTAAACTACATGCACATTTGCTTCACAGATATGCGAAAGTAAGGAGGGATTTGACTTTTGAGAGGGAAGAACTAAATTTAAGATTGCTGCAACTTGATATGTGATAATCTACATCTTGTTGATATCCATGGGAGACCTGCCCTTTCCTAGACAGATATATAGAAGGAGTGGATTGAGGGGTGGGTGAGAACATGTGGGCTTGGGAGAAGGGTCAGGGAGAAGAGGAGGGAATGAAAACTGCAGCTGGGATACAAATTAATTAGTTAGTTGATTAAAAAGGATTGTTTCTTAAAGTTGTAAAACAAGAATAGCAATTTTTCTTTTTATATCAATGATGCCAGGGGTCTCTATATCAGTGAGTAAGCCATTAAGCAGTATCAGAAGTTATATATAGTTTAGGGAAAGGGAAACATAATCTTGGAGTATATTTTTGAATTTAAAAAGAATGGTTTAAAGGGGGAAGTTATCATAAACACAAGACTGAAAGGAAGGCAGAGTGTTCTCCTTTTCCAGGCTAACATACAATCTCAGTAGAAAATGTTTTAATGGTGAGCAAGCTAGGAATCCACAAATTTCATTATTATATATTAGTGTACTTTTATTTCATTTAAGTTTGAGATTACAATAAAATTACACTATTTCTGCCTTCCTTTTCCTCCTCCAAAACTTCCACATATCCCTCCTTGATTTATTTCCAATTCATAATCTTTTTCATCTATTTTCATAGACACAGTTGTATATGTATAGACACACATTTTCATAACTATTACTAGGTATTATGTATACATGTTACTTCTATATATGCTTGCAGGACTGAATAATGATGCAATGGCATCTCCAAGCTTGTAAATTGTCTTTCTGTTATCTGCAATGTAAAGCTTATATGAACATACTGTGGGGAAATGTTCTGAAGACATTGCAATGAGATCATGAATAGATGTGATGTTGCGGGCATTAAAAACCTGTGCTTCATGGGTGCTGAGAGTATTGCTCAGTGGAAGAGACTCTGCCTAGTGTGTGTGAAGCCCTTGCTCTGACTACATGTGTCAAATGTTCACACACACACACACACACACACACACACACACACACACACACACACGCACACACACTCACACCACATCTGTGTGACCAAAAATAAAATTAAAAAATGAATTTCTATTTTGTTAATGTTATCTAGTGATCTTCTGATCTTCTCAAGATTTTCAAATATCAAGAGAAGCTCCGTAGACAAGAGATAACTTATGTCTGGAAAATATATTTGTAAAGCATCCTTTGTGTCCTCATTATGAGTTAACATTCACTGGACATTTCATAAGAGACTAAATTAATTAGCCCTGGAAAATCACAGAAAGGTGAGATCATCATTAGTTTAGTAGACATTTCCTGTTCTGTCTAGAAAGGGGAAGACTGAGAGAATATTTGTCTAAATGCATACCAATAAAGGAAACAGATGTGTAAGTACATCCACTATTAATCTTTGCTTTAGAAATCTGAAAGTAGAATATGGATACCTGAGGGTGGATTCTCACTCCTTTTATCCATCAACCCTTCAGAGTGATTGATCACACAGTTAAAAAAGACCTCAATATAAATAAGGTTAAGATGTATTTTAAATCAGCATTTCATAAACCAATTCCATTGAACACCAGATCAAAGAGGAATGAGCCATTTCAGGAAAAGAAGAGAAAAAGACAAAGAAACATTTCATGGTTAGCTTCTAAGGTTAGGATATGAGATATAAACTAAGAATTCTCTTTACTTTGTGGCATCTAAGAGACTTTATTATATAGCATATATTATTCATAATTATATGATCAAATCTACTTGATTATATTTTGATATTAAGCTCAGAACTCCTTGTGTCTTAACACACTAAAGAGTGATTTGTGGTTCATACTTTATGCCTACCACAAGGTAGCAATTCTATGATGTTCTATAGAGATGAGATATCAGGCTTTTGGAGACACTGCTATCTGACAGAAAAAAAAATCTGCATGATAGAGTCCTCTGTGTTCAAGACAGCAAAATAAGACTAAAATATAAGGCTTAATTTGCTGATGACTCTTTCACTGACTCCATATCAACTCTACCTCTCTTATCTACACCATTATATCATACATAGTCTTAATTTTCTCTCATTAGTAATTACATTTATTTATTTATTTAAACTCTAGTTGTCTGTAGAACCATATGTAATATTAGGAGTATGAGAGGATATTTATTTTGTAGACACTGTGGTATTATTAAATTAAATCAAATATTGTTAAGTTACATAATGGGGAAAGATAATTTTACACTATCTTGCATTATAAAATAAAGTTCTTGTATCTCCAAAGACTTATGCTGGCTTAAATCTGTGCTTCAACCTGTTTATCTCTGAAAGAGACCCATAATATAAGTTACATTCATTTAATGCTATCTTCTACCTTATACTTAAGGCTATATTATTTTTCATACAGACTCTAATTTCACTACAAAACTGATTTATATCATAAGGCCATATATTGAGCAGTTGTACTGTATAGAATTACTATGCTAATTTGGGGAGTTGAACCAGTCTTGGCACCCAATTTACTGAAATGATATTTCATGTTTATGTTTCTGCTGTTCATTGCCCCATTTCTGAAATTAACACTTTCCACTTTTCCCATATATGGTTCTGGGTATACTTTAGGACACCATTGTCCTAAAACCTATCTTAAAATGAAAGAATAGAACAAAAAGGCTTACAGTACAAAGCTGTTAATGAATGAGAGATGTATATGTCAGCATCTCAGAAGTAATGGCTTCCTATGTACTATGCCACCTTTCACAAATCCCAAACATCTCTGAATTGCTGTATTAGCAATTCACTCTACAAAGAAAATCAAACTTTAAAAAGCCCATGAATGATGTTTGGAGAGTATAACAGCCATTTTAATTTTAATTCAATTTCAATTTATATCCTAGGCATTTATTCTTTAAATATGTGCTCTTTAAATGGGAAAATGACAATTTTACATGAAAGTCATGGGTCAAAACTGAAATTAAGATTCTTCAAATGCAGAAATAAATTATTCAGTAAGTTATAGAAGCAGCAACTAACAAAATATCAGTTTTCTTTACTACATAGAAACAAGGGATGTTAGCAGAATCATTTATGATAGTTGTCCTAGAAAATGTAATAAGCCTGTTACAAGCTTTTGGATTGAAAAAAATCTATATAATTAGATGTGAATAACACTAACTTTTATGCTTTATAACCTGCCCTTAGCTATACTTTTTTGACTAAAGTCAATTAATTGTTTGAAGACATGAAACTTTATCTTGTAAAACACTGTCTGACAAACCACACATCAGAAAACAATTCCAAACCAAAATTGCACACTTTTTAATTTTTTGGTTTTTTTTACCTTTGGGAGTCTACCATGCTGCAGGAGTACATCATGTAGAAAGATGAACTCATGTCACAGTATCTCTGAGTCATACCCTTTGGATCCAAGCACTGTGGAAGCTGTGTTCCATGTCCTGAGGGATCACCCTTTTACAGTTTCAATAAGTACTTCTGCAATCCACTATAGATTATCACCTGTTTTTTTTTTAAAGTAATTTTGTATAAAATAAGAAATAGCGAATCACTAACCCCCTGAAAAATATCACACTGATTATTAAGATTTATTTATTCTTCCTCGGTATTATTGCTTTAATCCATTGCTAAAATGGTCAAGTATATGCCACATCATTGTGATAGTATTACCAGTGATATGTTTTCATTATTTTATACACATCATTTGAGTTTGATTCAGAGATAGCTTTTAGTGTCACCACTATGGAGAAAAGTGTATCCCCCACCTTCTCTGAAGCATACCCTTCATGTGTATCCTTTTATGAAAAAATGTAGACTGCTCATATAAGCTATGCCACCCCAGGAATCTACATCCCCAAAGTAGTTTCAATGTATGCTTGTACATTTCAGATTACTACAAAATTAGCAGACTGTCCTGCCAAAGTTTCTTTATGTTGGTTAAAGATCTGTGATGGCAACAATAAAGCTTTAGTCACACTAAGAAATGGAAAACTAGTAAGACTGGCTCTTAGAAATTCTGCTGACTACTGTGACTCATCACTTTATAGCACTTGGAAAGAACTGATCTGAATGTGTACATCACATGGTAATCGTCTCGTTAATACTCCTGTGGATTTAGCTTGTAATCGTATGTGGCCATTAATGAAAAAGGCTCAGTTAAATGCCACAATGAACACTGTTCACTACTCCTCAGACATAATTTGTGAACTTCAGGGAAGTTTGCTTCATTACTTCCTTTGCATTTAAATATTTTGGAGAGATGCAGTCTGAAATTCACATTAAAATCCTAGAAAATTACAAAAAAATAGAATGGCCAGGAAGCTTATTTTCATTGTTCCAAATAAAAGCAGAATGCATTCCTTAAGGAATAAAAGGGTGCGGATTTAGAAGTAGATGCTGTGATAAGCAGCCCGGGCTTTTTTTCAGAGTGATCGCACCTGTGTGCAAGCATTCACCGTCCATATAAGCTATGACTGAGCTCTCTTCTGGACCAGATGTTAGGTAGAATCACAAGGCTCTCTGTTCCATGTGTGGCATATCTGTCTGCCTCTCTGTGTACAGCATGGACGGCAGAACAGCTATCTAAGAACTGTAGCATGGCCTGATGTTTTGTTTCCCAGTTACTCTATTTTCCTTTCTTGTGCAAATTATAGTAGTTTTGAGTTCATGTTGTGCAGGAAAGAGTAAAGAATATATTTATCAACCAAATCCTCTCCTGTATCCCACCCAGAGTGTTACCCACTGGAGATTTAACTGCATCACAGGGCATTTCCATCATTAGCATTGCCTTCTCTCCATTACTTGAGCACCACACCCCAGAGTCATTGAAATGGAACTTTCCATTAGGACAGCTAAGCAGGACTCCAGGCAAAATCACCAGGTAAGTGTGCTGATTTTAAGTATTAATTGTATTTCTTCCCATGTGTACACAAGCTGCAGTGATTACCTGCAGAAAACAGGATAGATAAATTCAATTAGCACCTGCTTGTTGGGATCATTGATTATCCTGTGTTCTCCACCTAACAAACATTTACAGTCAGGATGTAAATCATTAAAACAGAACACTGTAGAAAAAGGAAATTCAGCCACTTTAAACAAAACTGTATAGGGGTTGAGCTGATCAATATTTTCATTACTCCTGATTCTTCAGAGAAACACACACAGGTCATGGAGTTATCATTGGTATCATAGAAGTGTCTACACCTAAGAATAATCAATGCTCCAGTGTCAAAGGCATGTGATAAAGTGCCTCAGATCCTCATGAACCAACAATCAAGTACATTAAAGACAAAACTAATTAAAATTTGCAACTGCTGTTTCTCTTTTGCTTTTCACATTTCAGAAGGAAGTTAGAAACACCAAAAATATATCACAACACACCTTAAGAGCTAAGTGAAATCTTTGTCATAGTTAATTATTGGTTATGTTTTATATACCAAGAGATAAGGGTGAATTGACGAGGGAGGTAATTCAGAATTCTCATTTTTATATCTGTCTAATATTCTTTCTATTAGGCAAAAGCTCAGCATTATCTGAATGACATTGAGTCTTTCTTTCTTTCTCTGTCTCTTTCTTCCTTTCTTTCTTCTTTTTTTAATCATCAAAGAGAATCATATACATTTTTGGTACCATCATTTCTAGATGAAAGTGCTTTCTGTTTTGAAGAATATTTACTTTGGCATATTTCTGAATGATAAACAAAAACACAATTGGGCACAGAGATTCTATATTCCTGGGTGAGATAAGGAAAACAATTCCTTAATTTTTAAGTGTGTGGAAATAGTGACATGTTCACTATATACTTATGTACTTAGGAGATTCAGAGAGTGATGCTTGGGAAAATATTTAAAGTACTTCTCTATTTAGTCCTTATTTAATAGAAATGTGTCACCTGAAGGAAAATTTTTTCTTAATACACAGTTATACCAACAAATAGTTAAAATTTCTTGGAAGACACACTTCCCCATGTGATTGTTAAAAATAAGTGTGTTCTACATACAGTGGATATTTTATTGTGTTCTATCTGGAAAGGCTAACTCATGGGATTTCCCATTGTTGTTAACAACATATCCCTAGGACACAGAGAGGTTGAGGATCTACTGGGTACCTTTAATGACTATGCATTTATAATTTTTTAATGCATGGAGAGCCAAAAAATGAAAGAGGAAGTTGTCCATAATAATGCCTTATAAATTCCTACTACAATTATTTTTAAAGATTTTGAAGTCACAAAGATGTAAGGCAGTAATTGTATATTCAATAAAACGCAAATACATTTTTTTCTTAGAATTTCCATATTAACCAGACATATGAATTCATTATTAGTCCTTTTATTTGTATATTAGCATGAAATAATATGACAAAATATTACAATTAATTGTACTTCATGTACACAATATACATTATATATGACCATATATACGATCATATATATATATATGTGTGTGTGTATATTTATATATATATATATATACACATATATATATATATGCTTTTGATGGTTATAGGCATTCCCTATTACCCTCTGCTATTATCTTATCCCAGGACACTTTCTTCTTTGCCATATATTTTCCTTCTATTTCTGCATAAATTTTATATCTTAGACATAAGAACCTCTTTCTCTTTTTTGCTTTTGTTTTATTATTTATTTATTTTTGAAAATATGAACAAACAGCTTGTTTTTACATGTCAATTAAAGTTCCTGCACCCCCCAATCCTTTCCCTTTCCTCTCCAACAACCTCCCCTTTCTGCTTAGAGGGGGAATGAGGCCTCCCATGCTAAGTCTTCAAAGTCTTTCATATCATTTGGAGCAGGGCCTACCTAAAACCTCCCCCATGTGTCTAGGCTGAGAGAGTATATCTCTATGTGGAATGGCCTCCAAAAGTCCATTTTTATACTAGGGATAAATACTGACCCAATATGAGATGCCCCATAAACAGCCTAGTCCTCCTAACTAACACCCACATTCAGAATGTGTGGGTTGGTTGCGTGCTGGTTTCTGAGCTATCAGACTGGAGTCTATGAGCTCCCCATTGTTCAGGTCAACTGTCTCTGTGGGCTTCTCCAGCCTGGTCTTAACCCTTTGCTCACCACTCCTCCCTGTCTGCAACTGGATTCCAGGAGTTCAGCTCACTGTTTAGCTGTGGGTGTCTCCTTCTGCTTCCATCAGCTACATGAAGGCTCTAGGATGGCATATAAGGTAGTCATCAATCTCATTATCAGGAAAGGGCATTTAAAGTAGGCACTCCACAATTGCTTAGATTGTTAGTTGGGGTCATTTGCTTAGATTGTCAATCAGGGTCATTCTTGGAGACCTCTTGAAGCTTTCCTAGTGAGAAGTTTATCTTAAAACCAATAATGGCTCCCTCTGTTATGGCATCTCTTTACTTACACTTCTCTATTATTTTCCTGACTCAATTTTCCTACTCCCTCATGCCAACCTCTCTCCTCCTCTTTCTCTGAACTCCCTCTCCCCTTCCCTCATGCTCTCAATTTTCTTGGGAGATCTTGTCCCTTTCCCAGTCTCCAGGGGACAATGTATGTCTGTCTCTCTTAGGGTCTTTGTTGTCTCTTAGCTTTTCTGGAACTGTGGATTGTAGGCTGGTAATCCTTTTCTTTTTGTCTAAAAGTCCTATATGACTGAGTACATACTGTGTTTGTCTTTTTATGACTGGGTTACCTCACTCAGGATGGTTTCTTCTAGTTCCATCCATTTACCTGGGAATTTCAAGATTCCAATGTTTCCTTCCTTCCTTCCTTCCTTCCTTCCTTCCTTCCTTCCTTCCTTTCTCTCTTTCTTTCTTTCCTCTAATGAGTAATACTACATTGTGTAAATGTACCACATTTTCTCTATCCATTCCTCTGTTGAGGGGCATTTAGGTTGCTTCCAGGTTCTGGCTATTACAAATAATACTGCTATGAACATAGTTGAACAGATATCCTTATAGTATGAATGTGCATCTTTTGGGTATACTCCTAAGAGTGGAATTACTGAAATTTAGGTAGACTGATTCCCATTTTCCTGATGAACGTCCATGCTGATTTCCAAAGTATCTGTACAACGTTGCCCTCCCACCAGCAGAGGAGGATTGTTCCCCTTTCTCTTCATCCTTTCCAGCATAAACTGTCTTTGTTTTTGTTTTGTTTTGTTTTGTTTTTAGCCACACTGATAGGAGTAAGATGGTATCACAGAAGTGCTTTGATTTGCATTTCCCTGATAGCTAAGGATGTTGAACACTTTCTTAAGTGTCTTTCAGCCATTTTAGATTCCTCTATTGAGAATTCTATATTTAGTTCTGTACCCCACTTTTTAATTGGATTATTTGGTGTTTGGGTGTCTAGCCTCTTGAATTCTTTGTATAGTTTGGAGATCATCCCTCTGTCAGATGTGAGGTTAGTGAATATCTTTTGCCATTCTGTAGTCTGCTGTTTTGTCTTGTTGACTGTCCACATTGCCTTAAAGGAGCTTTTCAGTTTCAGGAGGTCCCGTTTATTAATTGTTGACCTCAGTGTTTGTGCTACTAGTGTTATGTTCAGGAAGCAGTCTCCTGTACCAATTTATTCAAGGGTACATCCCCTTTCCTTTAGAAGAATTTCAGTGTGGCTGGGTTTATGTTGAGGTCTTTGATCCATCAGAACTTAAGTTTTGCACATGATGATAGGTATGGATCTATCTGCAGCCTTCTACAAGTCGGCATCCAGTTATACCAGCACCATTTGTAGAAGATGCTTTCTTTTTCCATTATTTAATTTTAACTTCTTTGTAAAAAACCGATGTTTGTAGATATGTGAGTTAATATCAGGGTTTTCAGTTCAATTCCAGTTGTCTTCATGTCCATTTTTGTGCCAATACCAAGCTTTTTTCAGAACTATAGCAAGATGCTTCTGGAAGTTCCTTTATTGTACAGTGTTGTTTTGGCTATCCTGGCCCTTTTGTTTTTCCATTTTCAAGATCTGTGAAGAATTGTGCTGGGATTTTGATAGGGGTTGAGTCGAATACATAGATAGCTTTTGGCAAGATTGCCATTTTTAATATGTTTATCTTACCTATCCAAGATCATGGGAGATCTTTCCGTTTTCAAGTATCTTCTTTAATTTTTTTTTAAAGTCTCAAAGTTCTTATTATATAGGTCTTTCACTTGTTTGGTTAACATTCCCAAAGATATTTTGTGCTGTTTGTGGATATTGTAAAAGTGATGTTTCTCTTTCTTTCTCGGCCCTTTGTTCATCTGTATATAGTAGGGTTACTGATTTTTTTTTTTTTTTGAGTTAATCTTGTATCCTGCTGAAGGTGTTTATCAACTGTTGGAATTCCCTGGTGGAGTTTTAGAGGAATCCATTGAGTTTCTCTCAATTTAGTTTGATGTTGGCTGTTGGTTTGCTGTATATTGCCTTTATTATGTTTAGGTATGTTTCCGTTATCGCTGATCTCTCAGTGACCTTAATCATGAAAGGGTTTTGATTTTGTCAAAGGATTTTTCAGCATCTAGTGAAATGATCATGTGTTTTTTTTTTTTCCAGTTTGTTTGGCAATAGCTAATTCCACTTTACCAGTAGCCAAAAAAAAAATGGGGGGAAATCCACACATAATACCACCACCATCAATAAATCCAAAACAAACAAGAGTTAACAATCAATGGTCATTTATATCTTTTAACATTAATATTAATATAAAAATATAGTCTTACAGAATAAATATGAAGGCTGAATCAATGCTTCTGCTGCATATAAGAAGCACACTTCAACTTTGAAGACACACATTTCCCTAGAGTTATGTATGGGTAGGAAAAACATTTTCCAATCAAATGGACCCAAGAAACAAGTGTGTAAATCAATCCTAATATCTAACAAATCAGATTTTAAATTAAAATCAATCAAAGGAGATGAGGCAGGTAATTTCTTATTCATCATAGGAGAAATCCATCAAGATGAAGTCTCAATTCTGAACATCTCTGCCCCAAATACCAAGGTACCCACATTCATAAAAGAAACATTACTAAATCTCAAATTGCACATAAAACTTTCCAAAATTAAACCAAGAACAGACAAGTAATTTAAATAGACTTATAACCCAATGAAATAGAAGTAAGTCATCAAAAGTCTCCCAACACCCCCCCCCCAAAACCTAGGGCCAGATGATTTCAGTGTAGAATTCTATCAGAAATTTAAAGAACAGCTTATACTAATACTCCTCAAAATGTTTCCCACAATAGAAGCCAAAGGGTCATTGCCAAACTCTTTTTATGAGGCTACAAATACCTTAGTACCCAAGCTACACAAAGACACAACTAAGAAAGAGAACATAGACCAATATCCCTCATGAACATTGATGCAAAAATACTAGAAAATCAAATCCAAGAACACATCAAAGGAATCATCAACTATGACCAAGTAGGTTTCATATAGGGGATGCAGATAAGTTCAACATACTAAAATCCATGAGAACGTTTTTCGAATACAAGAGTGTCTATGTCTTACTAGCTGGGCACATGCCTTTGGGATGGCTGTTATATCTTTAACAACTCAATCTCTTCATATAAAAATAACATAGCCTGATTATTGCATATTTTATAGATCTTGGTATATAAATTCATGCTAAGAATTATAAAATTTGTTTTTTTTAAATATTACACACTCAGAAATGCTGATTACAAAAATACATTCAATCAATTATTTCCTATAAACTGTAGATTCTTTATCATGTGCTGTAAGGAATAGGTAGACAATCTTAAATATGAGAAATGTAGTTCTGAATAGAGTAACTCCAAAGATCAAAGCTAAACCCAGCAAAGAAAAGTTTCAGGACATAGACATAAGTGAAGTCAATGGAATTAATTTATAATATTGCATTTAAATATAAGCTTCCCAATCTGAAATCCCTATGAAGAAGGTGCTGACTTTGCAAACTAACAACTATTTTAATCCATATTGCTATTAGATGAATATACCAGTACCTTCATGTTTCTAAAGGTTTACATGAGAAGGTGTGTGTGTGTGTGTGTGTGTGTGTGTGTGTGTGTGTGTGTGTGTGTGTTCACCTCAATATATACATTACCTGGGATTTACATTTCTTACCCATAAGCTTTATTCATTCTAACTTGTTTCCAAGCTTGCCGAGGGTTAGGTGCTCATCCCAAATAGAAAGATCATTCTTAAAATAATTCATCTAAAACTGAGGATAATAGTATGCTTTCACTAATGTACCAATGAGACAATTACAAGTTTTCTGAAAATGTAACTTCAAAATAATAATAGAAACATCAGAACATATTTTTAATAATTTATAACTGTCACCGAGGAAGCTCCATTCCAGCCCTTGGCATCCATATACGCAAAGAGTATGGGATGTTTTAGTGGAAGCTTTACCACAGGTCCTGGCATTCACATACCCAAAGAGTTTGGGATGTTTTGTTGAAAGGTCCAACCAGTCACCTCTCCTATCTGTCTCTAAACCTTGCTACAAATAGAAAACCTGCCCTACCCCAGAGATGCTCAATACCACTCCCACCGGTTATTTACATTTCCCCAGAAAAAAAAAAAAAAAAAAAAAAACCTCATGGCTTATCCAGTCTCTCTTTCCTACCTCCTCTCTGGGGGACTGCAAGTCCATCCAGGAGCATTGTATCCATTAAATGTGGGCTTTTCTAGTTTAGTTTGATTTGGTCCTATTTATTTTGCTTCATCAAAAGAGAAGCTTACTACGGTACAGAAACTTCAATGAATAGTAGAACAATCATTCTTCCTTCCTCACAAGGACAATGGATAAATTGACTCATTGAACCTTTTCTTTGGGATAAAATTCTACCAACTGGGTTGTTATCATCCAGGCTCTTAATGATAAGAGTCATAAAACATTTCCATCATTAAAGAGGTTGAAAATCAACAATAGCACTATACAAGCAAATTTAAAAATGCTAATATATACTGACTATGCATTGTAAGTATGCAACACTGACATCAGCAAGCAACTGCTTCTCCATCCATGGGCCCTGTATAAAACAATGTAGTTATTCTAAAATATTGAACATTTCTGCACATTTTATGCTGATCTAGAACATAGGAGATTTCTGGAGAATCTTTCCCTCTCAACATAAACATTCAATGGGATGCGGATAATTATCTGGAAGAATGGTTTAAGTATATATTTTTATATGGGACAGGAGAGTGAACAATAGAAATTGTGATAGATTTCTGGTTTCAGCTATATTGCTGTGTCTACTCTTTTCCCTATGAATTAACAATGCTCTATAAGCACTAATAAAAGTATTTTAACCTGAAAATGGGATATTAATTGTAAACTTGAAGAAAAAATAATTTCTAAATTATCAGCAAGTTTATTACGGCGACTCTCTGCATCTCTCCTCTAGAGATGGGGGAGATAGAAAATAGGGAGGGACATCTGAAAGCTGGAAGTAGGAAGGTAAGACATGTGCTGTGTTCATTAAAAGAGACCTTTGCAAAAAGAAAATTAAGCTGTTCTGAAGCCAAAGGGGGCATTTACTCAGTACTTCAAGCTTGAAGGTGAACTGCCAACAATTAGAGTCTAGACAAGTTGCTTGAATTGTTTCATCCTGTAAAAAGTTAGCCTTCAAAGTTACTACAGGTGTCCAAGGAAAGTAATTCCAAACTTCCCATTTCCCTTCTTGTTGTGGCTCTAATATTCTCAAGTCCTCTGGACTCAGGGCTCAGTAAAAGGTACCTTGCAAGTATTACACCCAGTCTTTTCCCACTATTACTAGAGGGAGCTCAAAGGGAACCTGTTCTGAGATGTGAAAATCTCTGCTGTTTTCTTTTTCTATTATTGTTAGTGTGTTTTAATGAAGACCATTTAGATACACCCTACCATGTAACCAAAGACTTCCTTTTAATTTACCTAAACACTTACTCATCACTTATCAAGCAAGCCCCACACTAACGTACAGAAGACAATAACCAAAAATAATTAAAGTCATAACATTTGTAGACTTTGGTGATCTTTCAAAGGAAAATAACCCATGGCAGGCATTCTAGTGACAAGAGTATAATCATTTGTAAATTTAAAATCAAAAGATCTTTATTTGAAGGGTTGTCTTCTGAAAATATGAAGAATTAAAACAACAATTAAAAATTTATACATACACAGTAATATATCAGTTCCCTAGTTTTGTGATATCTTGCTTGTACAAATAAAGCCTGTCGGAAGGAGAAAGAATGGACCTGCCACTAGCTAACCAGAGGTCTGTAGAGACAGACAGGAAGTGAGGTAGCTGGGCAGAAGCAGGATGTCAGAAGAGAGAAACAGCTCTCTAGTGTGCTGAGACACTAAGGAGTTAAAGTGTGGCAGAGGCTTCTCAGTTCATTAGAGAAACCTTAACCAAACACTGAACAGTAGGCAGCTAAATAATAATGTGTGTTTCTCTTCCTGAATTATGTGAACTGCATCCACATGTTGGCTGGGTCCTCACAGCTTCTTATGGGATTATTTTCTATGTCTATCTTCTAACTTTACACTCTCATGAAATCCTTGGCATGGTCCTGTTCCTCCTTCCTAGCCGTTGCTTGAGGAAATAATCAATGGAAACAGCTCTGGGAAGATAAAAGTGGTGTGCTTCCTTTATCGATGGTGGTTACTATGCTGTACTGAAGACCCCTTTTAAGGGTCTGCCTCCTCCCTGTGTCTTCACATTGTCTTGTCTCTGTGTATACCTGTCTATAGTGAATACTTTTCTTTTATAAGAGCACTGCTGCCAAACTAAAGCTCTCATCTCAGGATTATATTCAGAAATCATCTTTCTAAAGCAAGTCACTTATGCAAAGAGGAGAAAGACTTTATATAGTTTTAGAAGACACACTTCAACAGAACATCTTTTCCCAAAGGTTGTGTATTTGATGGGAGATGTCATTCTGTAAATATGTTTCTTTTATTGGTTACTGAATTAAGCATTGTTGGCAAATAGGAAGGCAAGATAGGTGGGACTAGGAGACAAGGAGGATTCTAGGAGAGGTAGTAGAGAAGAGTGAAGATGCAGGATTAGAGAAGAGGTCCGGACCCACTCTCTGGTAAGTTAAGGCCATGTGGAAACACTTAGATTGATAGAAATGGGTTAATATTTAAGACACAGCTAGCCAATAAAAATTTTCTAGTAACTAGCCAATAGTTTCATAATTAATACACTGTCTCTGTGTGTTATTTGGGCTTCCACAGCTCTGGGACCATGCTAGCAGGAAAGTACTTGTAACACACATTCATATTCTAGGAAAGCATACTAGAAATATTAAAACACATTTTCTGCATGCATTTTAGAATATTTTAGACCTTCGTAATAAAATAGTATGTCTGAATATATTTGTTAGCCCAAAAAATCCTACTAGCAAAAACATAGTCTCCTGCTCTAATTGTCAGTTTCTACAACTACCAAGAATATACACAACATTTTTAAAAACTTACAGTCAATAGTAATAACCTGTGGCAAAGGAAGTTAGCTTGTAAAAGGCATGTAAGGGAATATCATGGTTTATTTTTTTCTTTCTTATCTAACTCAAAAATATTTATGATTCTATTGGTACATTTTCTGAATACTTCCTTTGGTATTATTTAAAGAAGTTTAAATCAGTGTGGGGATGACAATTGCAACTTTGCAATTTTCTGAAGAGTAACATAGACCCATATAATTCAAGAGCATGGGGTTTTGATGCAGATTCTCTGAAGAGAACTCAGTGTCTAAGCTCTGGGCCTAAATGAAGGTTTTCATTGTTTTCTTTTCCTGCACAATAGTAGCACAGTCCTGTGTTCTTTTTAAGATGAAGATAAGTGTCTGAGAATTATACAACCATTATATTAAACTGTCTTTTGTGATTTCTCTGAAATGCTAGATTATATTAACCAAAAATAATTTTGACAACATGATTTTAAGACCATGGATTAAAAACAACTTTGGGTTATGATAAGGACTGAAGGAAAAAAGAACAAGAAGGAAAAAAAATTCAGAAAATAGTAACTGTGGTACTAGCATAGTCCATGCTTGACTTAAGATAAGCACCTAGACACGCCTCCATGTTTGACATGGG
The DNA here is from genome assembly GCA_030556225.1 of Cricetiscus sungorus. Lineage (NCBI taxonomy): Eukaryota > Metazoa > Chordata > Mammalia > Rodentia > Cricetidae > Cricetiscus > Cricetiscus sungorus. Next base: position 28,704,718 of record JANBXA010000031.1, read on the forward strand.
TCTGCTTTAGAATTCCAATTTAGTCACAAATGGTGGCATAAACATGCTGTTTCTGAGAGATCCTCTTGCCAGAGAGGCACTTAGCATGCAAATATACAGCATAAATTTAGTGTACAAATGGCATTGCACAAAGATTACTGCTACATCTCATTTTGCAGTCACAATAGATGTGAAAAAGATAACTAGTTAGTGAAATGGCGATAATTCAGGTAGAAAACTGACAGCCAGTCCCGCAAGCTTCCCAGCATAGCTTTTCTCTATGACAGTGTAGAGAGCTTTGTAC